>OZ034968.1:3904685-4504685 GCA_964030785.1 Siderastrea siderea | reverse complement strand
TTCACACCATTGCAAGGGACGATCTGTATTATGGGGATTCTTGGTCAATAGCATCTGCCAACACTCAGTGGCACAGAGATTACTTCATCTGATAATACGTCAAAAAGGTCAGTTTATCAACTGATTGTCCCTTAACTATACATGATCACATGCAAGTACAATGTTCAAATCCTTGGCTTTGGTATTTCCTACTTCAACACCATGACAACAACTCGTTCAGCTCGATTGGCCAAATGTGGAAACGTCGGGAAATTTAAAAACAAGTATATCCAACGATAAATGTGCCAAGGGAAATAACAAAGAAAATGAGAAAAACAGGAGAGTATCATGCAAAGGTGGAAAGCTATATAAGGCACAGGAGAAGTTAGCGAGAGGAGCTGGTGTGAACGTAGGAGAATATCTCTGTATTTCCCACCATGACGAAGTAATGAGGGCAAACAACCGCTGCTCTTTTCCTTCACGTAATTCAACCCAACATTCAAGGGCAATGGTGCCAATACCAAGGCATCTTTACAAGCAAATAGATAAGATGGGTGTGGGAGTTCAGGATTATCAGCCAGTCTGAAAATGGTACACCAAATGTAAGAAAATGGAAAGAAAGTTAGATTGATACTTTGATTCAAATGAAAACTGCACTGTGGCAAAGACAAGACTGGTAAGTGTAACCATGGAAGGCTTTTTAATAACTTTTAAATTTTTCAGACATTTAGGATTTGCTTGTGTACCCTCCCCTATGCCCAATTCGTTGAGGTTGAATAAGAACAAACGGTTTACCTATGGCTGATAGATACAAATAAAGAGATACATAACTATTGAGAATTATCTACGATTTTATTACTGTTGTCTCAACACATTAAAATGACTAACATCATTTTGAAATGTTATGAATACAACACAACTTGCAACACAAATTGTTATCATCATCATTAACATTACAAGTACAAATTGTACTGTTTACACCAGAAATCCAAATTTCTTTCCCACGACAGGTGCAGACTTCAAGACACAATGAAAGTGGATGCTCTGGGAAAAAGAAAGTGCAACATACATTACTTCTCGTTTCTAAAGCGCGTTAAGAGGTTGACCGTAGGCGAAAGTACGACCGAAAAGCACCGCTATACAGCTTGAAATAAAACCACAATTTCTCCTGAATGAAAGCTTTACTTACCGTAATGATATCGCCAAAGGCATCGAATTCTTCGTTTAACATATCCCAGTACTAAAACGGCATCAAAAACAAAAAAATCCCACAGCTTGGAACACAAAATCAGCGAGAAACTGACTCATTCACCACGAGGAGAGCAGTGACGTAACGAACATGCGCAGTGCGTTATTCAGCTCTGTCTAGGCGGTCAACAACACAGGGTAAACTCACCATAGCGTTACAAGCTAGACACTGCTGAACAGACATCTTATCAAAGCTTCAAACACGTTTGAATTCAAAGACACGCCACAGTGTAGCGGGGTAAACGCGTGTGTTTAGCGTGTCAAGGTGTCCGTGTTTTGACCCGAACCGAACCTGCCTCCTGTGCTGAACGGGTAGTAACACAACATGTGACGTCACTGGATTGAAAACCACTGACGAAACAACGCACGGATTTAGTAAAATCTCTTTTAAAACATGTAAATGGGAATTTGAATGCAGATAGTTGTAACCCCGCAAAATAATAACAAATAGTTCGCAGCCTTTGAAGCGGTGAAAAAATCACGTTCAGCAATGATTGCTAGTCCAAATAAATATTTTCACTAAGTACCTTTTGATTTCCACCGATTGGAAGTTGAGTTTCCATTAAGGTCTCAAGCCCCATGTAGGTATATTGTTATGTTGGCTAAGTAGATTTAGTTTCTCTAAAAACTACAACTAAAGCGAATACTGCAATTTATAATATAGATAGAAACTAAACAAAGGAAATAACGCTTATGTACTTTCACGCGAACTGTCAAACAGACCCTTTCACAGATTGCTTACCCTTTTGAGAAATTTTTCCAACAAACTTATTTCAGCCTTTCTCGGGTATTAAAAAACAAAAAAAAAACCTTCGACGTGCGAGTTACATCGGATAAGTTTTCTGGCTGGCTTCAGTTTTTCCTGAAGTTCTCAAGTTAAAAGTTAAAAATTTCTGATCATTCTAGTCAGTTCGGGATGATCACTGTACGTATTCCTTTCAGTGTAGCCAGTCACACAAATGTGCTCGGAATGTGAAGGATGCTTTATACATGTCTCCACCCGTTTTCGAGAATCATAGAGATGGATTAAAAATTTGTGATCATTTCTTGATTGTTTGGATATCGATTATTTCTTCATTGTTTGGATCCCGTGGCTCCTCATGGACAATTACTCTTTACGCCTATTCCAGCGGTGTTAAACCCTAACCGTGCCAAAAGTACGAGTGTCTTAGAAACAGTTCTGAATTTTATTGCAATACTAAATTACACGCTAAAAGCGCCACACGGGGAATTTCGAAGTACTGCTCAACAGCTTCCGTTTAAAAGGTCACACTCTTAGCATAGAATTTCACCTTCAGAACCAACATTTACAACAGTTCCATATCAAAGAACTGCTTAATAGCTTTAGTTTGAAGGCAACACTTAAGGATTCCATCTATGGTCTGAAAATTAAGAATCATGCATCTTGTACAGAATAAAAATTCGCCGCATAACGACACTGCCGTATGCTGCAGTTTCGTTTTAAAACAAATGTATTCATCCGCGGACTTAAAACCTTCTTACACGGCATGCATAATAAACAACAATAAATGAAAGTAATGCTCAAAGCTTTTGCTTGAATTATTATACTTTCATATTAAGACTTCTTCTACACCTGAAAAGACTAGCTCAGTTCTTGAAACCACCTCGGCGATCCTTTGTCTGATCATGAGTTATACAGCATGTCAAACTTACAACTAGAAACAGTCCCAAACAAAAGTAGTGCTCGTTTGCCTTTATTAAATGGTTACACAGAGAAACACCTTGTACAACATGATAAACAAACAAACATCCCCGGGATCATTGCTTCCTGGTTTAGTGTTCTTGAAGCGCATTTTATTTCTCTTAAGATATGAAGTTTCAGCTCATCCGGTCTACAACCAGCTGCAAGTACAATATTCAGTCAACTTCCCGTACGTCACTAACATATACTTGGCCTCATCCGCATACTGAGTGACAGTAAAGCAAAATCGTGTAATTACATGTATGCAGAGAGAGATGAGAAATAGGAACGACTATAAAGACCCACTCGACTCGCCACCGGCGGTGCAGCGTACTCGCCTCGTACACGGTGATTTGTCATTTGAAAATGTCTAGTGAGTCTAGCGAGCTTTTCAAAATGAAACCAAGCATGCTTTCGCTTCCTTTGCAATTTAGATTGGACTTTTCATTATTGGGCCACAGTCGGTTCCCTGGGAAAAATTCTTAGGTATTTTTATACCCCTAAATAATTGTCTTAGTACGGGTTTCAGCAATCTTACATACGTTTCTGCTATTTTTAGATTCATTACTACGTCACAATGCCCCTTGAAAACCCGGATGATGCAATAGATCACTGGTTATTTTTGAAGTGACGCCATACCCACAAATATTCCAAGAACTCTTTATAAGTTGTAAACACTTCGTTTGCAAAGCAAAGCAGCAATAACTGGTGCGTGGACGAACAAAAAGAGCTTTGATAGTGTAAGAGAATAAATCTCTGAGTAATGGTTCTTCAACAGTGTCTGGCGTGTAATTCATTGGTGAGTATTACGGTACGACTAAATCGTATGGTTACGCATTAGATGTTCTATAGTGAGGTCGGTTAAAGAGAAGGTATCGTGAGTTTCAAAACATGAAAAGATAACGCAGAACTTTTAGCAGCAGCAAACGAGGAATTAAGCATTAAAGGTTTTAGTATTTGTGTATCTGAAACGAACAAAGTTTGAGCTGTTCGGATTAAACTAAATATTTAAATAGTAGAAAATTTTACGAACCCCATGGCCAATTTACAAGCGAGCGGGTGGTTGTCTTTCCGGATGCCCTAGGTAAAATTTTTCAGAGCCCAAATAACATTTTTATCTCCCTGAAAACAAAACCCTTTCTTAGAAATTCTGATGTTATTCTCGCTTTATTTTAAAGAGAGCCTTTTCAAGTTAGGCGTAGATAAGCAAGAAATGGAAAACTCTTTTTTACAATATTTGAACTCGTTACCAAGCTGACGCTTTACCATGAACGTTTAAGATAAAATCGTATTTGTAGGAGCGTTATTTTTCTACGACTTTGACGGCGACTTCCTGCAACTAATTAAGTGAAGCGTTAATTAGCGATCATTAGCGCACTGACGTTAATTTCTACCATTTTGGCGACGAATTCTATATTCTTTCTGGCTTAGGTAGCTAGTATAGCCAATTAGGTAAATAAGAGTATCCTTTTCTTGGTATATTCCAATCTTTTAATGCATTCTTGCCTTTAGATATCGTTTCTCCGAACGCACGGTTCAGTGTATTTCAGACAAAATCCTCGGTTTTCGAATGATCAACACACTCTTCCTCGATAGAATATGCGATTTCTACATCCGCGTTAGTTTAATTACTCTTTTTTCCTTCAATTCGCGTTAATTTAAGTCGCGTTAATTTCAGATACCTCCGGATCAACACAAGCGTCAATTTCCTATATCAATGTACGTCTTGAGTCGATTAAGCTGCTATCTTTTTTCATGGCTATAAATGTCAGAACGAAAGTGATTGGAAATTTCATAAATTTGCTGCTTTTGAATAAGCTTGATTCAAGTTCTATTTCGGTAACCAGACGAAGGATGATTTCTCAGAACTACCCAGTGTACAAAACACCCGTAGGAATTTTGGCTCGATTACTCCATTTGTTTACACGAAAAAGTTAGTCAGAAAAATCGGTTTAACAAAGGGCATAGGATGTCATTCACTCAGACCTGGTAGCTACAATCTCGGACAGAACTAGTTGAGACAAACGCAATTTGTGCCTGTATTTCTCGATTTTCCTTGCATGGAAACACAAACAAGATCGCAGTAATGCTCTCTCTCTCGCCGTCCCTCAATCAATGTTCACCCTGAATGCTGGACTGAAGAACTGACGATTCACCAGTCTTGTTTTGGCGGCAAATCAATACTGAGACGGAGCAGAATTGTTCTTAAAATGATTTTCACAGTCAAAGTTCTTAGTCATTTCAAAGTTTCTCAACAGTTTTGACTGAAATTGTAGTATGCGGCTTTTCTATGTGGTCCAGTACAAAACACAGTAAACTGAGGTCTACGATAGACTGAACCTCTAAATAAGAGATCGAAAGTAAAATAAACGACATGGCAATACCAGTCATGAAATCAGACCATAGGCGGAAGTCGATCGCGAAGCCGGGGAAATTCAGGCGCTGTTTGAACCGGACTTATAATGCACAGAATTTCCCTGTGTTTCTTACATAGACATTTTTTACTTATTGACACTGTAGCTCCTTTCTGTTCTTATTGGCCTAAACATGGAGGAACCATCCCCACGCGCATTCTTGATTGTTCTTCACTGACCTCACAAACGTACCTTTTTTGGACAAATTCATTCTGCCTTGAACATCACAAGAATTAGGGAAATACTTTCTAGGATTAATTTGACGAAAAATGTCATCCATAGATCACAGGATCATCAAGATCGTGTGCATGTGGTCACGTGCTGGAAGATCCAAGTCGCTTTATTGGAGGAAAACGATTTTCAGGTATCATCCTTGTATAGTCAGTGAGACATCATTTAACTCAACGCTCTTCTTTAGGCCGGGTATCAAAGTAGAAACTGGAAAGGAATTCTAAGAAGGTTCTGTCCTATTGGGTTTTCGATGAGTTTGGAGAGGGGACCTCGCCACTCTGTAAGATTTGCCAGATACTCTATTGTCAAACCGTATGGCACATTTTAGAATAAAATCGTCCTAAGAGTCTTTTTGAGACCAAAACGACAAAAAACCATACCTGTTTGGGCTGCACACACCCGTGATAAAGAGCAATAATGCTTACATGAGGAGTATACGTAACATCCCAAGTCTGAGCTTTCGCAATCACACCGAACTACAATTAACCACAACTAAGTCCAACTACGTCAGTTAACCACAGGCTCCAATCACCGCCCCTTTGACGTAATATTTGTGTTCTGTGGTTTACCAGAATACCGTGCCATGCTGTATTCTCGTCTGGAAAATAGAAGGAAGAGGAAAGAAGCCCGACAGAACACAAAACAGAGGATAAACCAGCAACAGCCCCTCAGAGAAATCAAGGTACATGCCACAGCCTCAGCCACAAATTCTTGGGACACTTGATGCATTGTCGGCTACCCCTCTCCCCATTCAGTGTTGAAAAAAAAAAAAATTCGCCACTCCAAGCCGAAAATACCAAAATGTGTCGTCTTTTCAACCTTGCAAACGGGGGGTGGGGGAGAACACGGCAAGGTGTCCCACTGAGGTTATCTGCCGAAGCTGCAGTTATTACACTGGATCAAGAGAGGATAAATTCCTCTGCTGACTAGATACACGCATTTATCCTGATACCTATATAGTCACGAGTTCTGGCCTCGAATTAAGTCGAATCAGATCACACATTTCGAAAAACGTACACTGGAAACCCTCTTATATCAGATTAATTTAAATACAGTTATGAAATTTCAGCTAAATACCCAAACTTGGTTGATGTTCTGGCTAAGCATCGGTCGACGACTCAAATCAAGTTAATCTTACTATTGGATCAACAATTCTTTTCCCACCAAAATTATACTTTTGGCAGTGTAAGGGCTAAAAAAGTGGATCGGTCAGTGTTGTCTATTCACGCACGTTTATGCCTCTCTCCTGTATGACATGCTGTTTTGAAGACCAGTTGATATTTTGCACGATGCCTACAGCAGCTTTACGAAAAAACACAGCTTCAGAAAGTACATAAACTTAATGATTTGGGAATTCCATGACGGCCATGACGTTGGAGTTGGCGGTCCTCAATTTTTCACACTCACATTTTGTTTTTCACTTTTGTAGAACCAAATGCCAGTAATAGCAGAGCAACCGAGCTTTAAACCTACGGGAAAGCGCCGATCGGCGGCATCAAGAACTTCAAACAAAACGAAAAATAGAAAAGAACCTTCTTCACTGAAACAGCAGCGAAAATACACAAGTGTTGTACCTCCAGAACTGTTAGCAAGACTTCCAAGCGCGCTTCAGAGAATAAACCGGAAAATAGTGCGACAGAATATGGTGTGGCTAGTGCTACAGCTAGGGTAGGGAAAGATCCGAAATGTGGTCAAGAAATTCGCAAACTGATCATGAAAATGCTCACGGTAGTCGGAAAACGAGGATAATCTTCCAGCAGATTGAAAGGTTCGGCTGCACTTCTGAGTCGGATAAGGCAGATACATCGCCGGTGTGCGAGTAGAAGTTTAATTCAGTTTCTCCCGGCTGGGAAGTTTCGTTTAAGAGTCAACTTAACCTGTTCTCGCCGGAGAAAAACAATTGTCTTGGAAAGAAGTAGGGCGATAAAGACATACGTCGCAAATTAGGCGATACTGTACTCCGAGCAATTTCTTAGTCGTTGTAAATACGTAAGGTGTTGTGAACGATGAAAAATCAACATAGCCTCTGTTGAGACTGTAAATAATCATTAGTTAGTGTGATGGTCGTTATTAAAAAGTCATGTTCAAAAACCATTAAAATAATGTAAGACGTGCATGTTCTCTTGAATATCATTGCTGATGAAAGGGGGGGGGGGGGGGGTGTGTTTTATATTTAAGTGTTCAACTGTCGCTGGCCTGAAACCAGGACGGTGTGGGGAAAGTTCTTGAAAGTGCATGAGAACTTTATTTTGTTAGGTGCTGGGGTGGGATGTCGAGTTGAAACGTTCAGCACGTGCAAAATATTTGAAATGAAATAAAATGTGTAGTGCGAGGGAATGTTCGGTGCAAAACTAGGTTCATATCGATCCCTTCCGACGAGAAATTTATGATCATCTTAATATTTCCGCAAACATTTCTGTGCCGGAACATATCCTAATCTTCACTGAAACGTTACAAAGTGGCTGACAAAGGTCCAAACCTAAATTTCCCCATGATGACCGGCATCCTGAAGGTCCAGCTTCCCCAGTTCGTGTGGTAATTTGATCAGAACCTCTGGGACCGAGTGAATTGTACCATGCATTTCAGTTCACTGAGGCCGCAAATGAGAATGACTGTATTACAGTTAGAGTTAATGCTGTCTACATGGAGTTTTTCAGTTCCCAGGAAACAGTTAATATTTATCATAGCTGACTTCGCAAGTCACGAGTAAGACATCACAACTTCGTTTGATGTGAAGTCCAAGGACTTATTAAAAGAAGCTTGGACGTGAAAAATGCAAGAACAATGGCTAAATCATTTAAAAGTTGCCGGTTTCATAGCAACAGCTGCCGGCGTATTGCTTTGGAGAAGGAATAAAAAAGCTCTTGTCAACGGACTCGAATTCATCTTATCAGGAGTCATCTATGAAAACTCTATTGATGGCAATGTTTGCCGATCCGTGGACAATGGTCAATGTATGAGCGGTTGCTCATGTGCAGTGAAACAGTAAAAATTCCAGTTGGGAGAATGAAAAAGTAAAAAAAAAAAGAAGGAAAGAGCAGATCAACCAGTTATTTGACCATATTTAAAATGCAGTACAGTGCAAAAAATGACACAAAGTAAAAACTCGCTAATCGTTTCCAAGTATGTTTTGCTCAACAGCACGACGCGGCCTGCAAATGACATTTAGCTAAGCAAGATCATCATGAGCTAAGTATGTCTAGTCTGTTTACATTATACTAACTGATTAATATTCAGTTGCTTTTTTGGACTTGCAAGAGAAAACAATTCAAATGCAAATTTTTATGCTACACTTCACCTGACCGTCATGGCAATACATTGCAAAACAAATAAACGCCGACTATTCAATTTTCAATGAATTGACTTCAATTTTGTTGACTCTCCTTTCCTAAACCTCAAATCAAAACACGGACGTGCATCCGTCGCAGCGTTAACGCGTTCCTTTCAGCTCTTCAAGGGCCTTGTAACTAAATCCTTGCAGGTAAACTCTGGGTCATTCTAGGCCATGACATAATGCATGCTTGTCATTGTTTTTCTGCTTTTGTTTCGCAACAATCCGATCCGGCGAGCGTATTGTCACGTCACGCAGCTGCTGCTTATTTTGGTAGTGACGTCACACTTCGTATATTTAAACGCTGCAACACAATTCAGTCAGCAGTGGAGTGTTGCCAAGCAAAGAAGGGTTTTTAAAAGACCACAAATACGAAATAAGAGACGATAAAAGACTGAGTCACGATGGTGCTGCGGCAGTGTGTTGCCTGCAATATTTTGGTAAGTACATAACCTGCCAAGAAATAGACTTGAATTAAATCTACAGTTTCTAGTTCCTTGTTATCCAGCGTATTGTAATCTTTCGTTTTTTGTGACTTGTGTACTTTTTACGTCGTTCTGTCCACGAACTGGCAATAAAAAGTGCACATTTTGCAATATTTAGTCAGTTGGTGTCAATGTATCTCGTAAAATAGCTCACACTTTGATTTTTCCAAAAACTCTTGTCCTTTCTTAGCGCAGAACTGAAGAAATATGTCCATCTACGAAGAGACTATCGATTTCCAAACGGAAATGAAAAAGAGTTACGGCAAAATAATCGAAGGCATTTCTTTTTGCGGTGCAGTATGCTAACGGGCTAGACACTGAACATTCCTTCTCTTCCTTTCGGATCAATCGTCTAAGGAAAAGAAAAAAATGCGAGCCAGAAAAATATCGATAGATTTCCTTGATTTCTTACATAAAAGTCTGAAGAAAGAGTTAAAGTTTCGGTAACTAAGACCACAATGAAGCTGAAGGGCAAATAGCTTTAAAGAAAAAGGGGAATAAGCGGTACTACGCGGAGCTCTTAAAAAGACGGGAACAAACCGGATTAATGTTATGGCCCTCAGTTTCAGTGCGTGGTTCAAGACTCACAAAAGCCGATAGTTCGTTCGTACACATAATCCGTCTTGCGCTGATCTTTATAGAGTCGGAAAACTAAAAGATGCACACCAATCCAGACGCGGTGGATTACACGCTCTTTTCTTGGATAAATACGTCCAACACAGAAAAGTTAATGTCCATTCAATTGTACGGTGTTCCGCATCATTTTAACCTCTTTCTTTAAATCAAATATTTGTGTGGGTTGTGAGAGCTCTCACAACCCACAGTTGTTATTAAATGAGGAAGAGACCGAATGGTTGGGTCCAGTTAATTCCAATAACCTTGTGACGCAGTCGAAGGCGACTCAGGTCTGAAGGTGACAAATGATTTATTTTATCCACAGATTACAGAATCGACAAGGTCTTGCGTATGCGGTCACGTGCTCGAAGACGGAAACCGCTACATTGGTGGGAAACGATTCTCAGGTATTATGATAATAATATCGGATTCGAATAAAAGGACGTTTAAAAAAAATTAATTCAAAAAATTCAAAACAAAACAAACCTTTGCAGCAACAGGGAAAAAGGGCCTGTGGTCAAAACTTGGCGACTGAAATGGATTGCAAATTAAAGAATAATGTGAAATTAAATTTCGTACCCAAATTGCCCATCTGAAATTGGTAATGCTCTGTTTTATCGTATTGCTGTTCTAGTCTCCCTTGCTCCTGCTCGGATTAGCGTTTCAGACATCATTCTTGATAATGTTATTTATTTAACTCTTTTTTTAAAATTTATTTTCTTTAGAATATCGAGCTGAATTGTATTCCCGTCTGGAAACGAAAAGAAAGAAGTTAGAATCACGACAAGACATGAGGCAACTAACATCCCCCAAAGAACTGAAGGTAAAATGTTTTAAATGATTTTTTATCAGTGGCAAGACACCTTTCGCTGGAAGATGGCTAAGACGGCTTTTATAGCCCTTCTCCTTGATGACCGGTTAAATGCCAGGCTTGCAATCGCTTTGGCTTATTTGCCGCTTTAATTGGTATTGTTATTTTCCTAGTATTGTGATAGTAGCCGCCCTTGAAAAGATACTCAGCCACATTGACTCGCGTACGAGTACGTGGCATTAATTTGCGTACATGCAGTAGAACAGCTGATACCAATACTAAACTGAATTGTTGCACGTACTTTCAAGTTGCACGCGCTTCCTTCTTGATTAATCGATATCCACTGGTCACGTGACAATCGGTGTAGGGTTTATTGATACACTGATGGACCTGACAACTATTACTCTCAAACATTGCTGCAAAACCTTACAAGAGCTACTGATTCTACTCTGAGCTACTACTCGTCCTTTTTCGCTCCCTCCTTCTGGCCCAGTTGTTCAATATCCGCTGTATAAATCACTATCTAAGTGGATAAAATGTATTGGTTGGAGTAATTTTTGTCTACAGGATAGTTGTTTGCTCGGTGGATCAACTTAATCGTCCTTTGAACAACTGCGGCCTAGTCTCCTACACAGCCGTTTTTAGTGGCGTCACGCAACACTGGGGAGCGTTGCGTGACGCCACTAAAAACGGCTGCGTAGGAGACTAACTGGGGCCTGGAGGATAAAGAACGTCCTCAGACGTCATGTCGGAGATTCAGGTTACGCTGCCATCTTATGGTTCGGTATTCATAAACGACGCTAGCAAAAAAGCCTAGCGCAAGAGTCCATACAAATTCTTGGAAGCGCAAAGGGATTCAGTAGTTTCCATAGAAAGTGTAGTGTTCCATCGGTGGTAACACAAACGCTCGGATAAAAACATTCAGCGGATCCTTCTGAAAATTTCTTGAGAGTTCCCATAACTAAATGGAAACAAGGAAGGAAGTTTACTATTTTAATAATAAGCAAGGCCCCTATTGATAGCAATGGTTTTTGACAATGAATGAACTACTCCGAGTTTTGATATAGGTGTCTATTTCTTTCGTGGAATTAACGTTCAAATCTGTTTTTTTGCAACCAGTCGGGGCGAAAATAGTGTCTACATTAGGCGATAGAATTAATGCGAAGAAGATATTTTTGAAAATTAGTCACGTAGTTCCGTTAATATGTATTTAGTTTGATTTCACTTTATCACTTTAGGAGCTAATGCCAAGATTATCACAACAACCGAGCTTTAAACCTGCGGCAAAGCAACGTACCGCGGTAAAAAGAAAGGCAAACAAAAAGAAAGGAAGAAAAAGATTGCCTCGTGTACAGACAGGTGTGTCATCAGAATTAAACAAGCAACAAGAGAAGAAAAGTGTTGTACCACCAGAACTATTATCAAGATTTCCCAGTGCACTACAGGAAATAAACAGAAGAATAATGGGACAGAACTTTATATGGCTGGCATTACAGCTGGGTTGAAGATATTTCTGGCGGAGTGATGTTCACAGAAATGGGAAAGAACTTGGCACGGCCCCCGAGAACGGAGTCTGTCCCGTTCAGTGTCGACTGGACTGTTGTGTTATGTCGACTGGAAAGTGAAAATGCACTGATAGCTTCAGATTGTCAGCTTTAAAATTAGTAACAAAAAGGCAAATTAATCGCCGTTTTAAATTTAGACGACCAATGTTTGAATTTTAATCAACAGATGGCCGGTCTTGAAAACCTCAAAACGCCTTCAATTAAAACTTAGGGCTAAGCCTCATTTTCACCCACGTGGTAATTTAAGTAAAATTTTTACACAAATTAATGTACTTCCGTGTCCTTTACAAGTTGGGATAAATCTAAAACGGCGATTGTTTTGTTCGATCACTCATGGCCGCAAGCTGAAAAAAAGTGTTTTGTGAAGTAAAAATTCAGTTTGGAGTCGGTATTTAGTGAAATGAAGATCAAATCTTTGAAAAGGAAGACAAATTAAGAGCTAACTATGGTGTATTTCGCAAACTGGGCTAAAAATAGCGCAACAGTTGAGAAAGTAACCCAGTCATATTTGTTTAGTTTTTCTTAAACAAAGGTGTGATTTAGTGCGAAAATAAATTTTAAGTTCTTCTGGAGTCCAGCAACACGGCCGAGATTGTTTACGATTAACTTTCAAAACCTACATTACAAAAACAAAATCATGCGAATTTTATGTCACTACTTAAGTGATTTTGTAAACGATTTTTCAAGAAATCACTTTTAGACATAGTCTTGTGTAAACAGACTGTCTCAAGGTAATGGACTGTCTGAAGAGAACATCATTTAAGAAAGAGTCAAATTCTGTAAATTGTTACTGATGTTTATTTATTGAAAATAAAGAAGTTATAAATTGACTGGAAAAAGTCTCCCCAAAATTAGTAAAAACAACACGCACGGCGCCAATGGCATCTTAACAATTTTTTTTTATAAGCGCATTTTAGAAACGAGCTTTGAAGAGCTGAAAAAGTTAGCTATTTGTCTTACAAATGACACTGAGAAAAATATATATATAAAATGTCCTTTGTTTTTGATATATTGTAATTTTCAACTACCGAGCAAAGTCAGGGCTGCGAAACTGAGAACTGCGGGCTCAGTTTAAGATAAACGTGCATAAAAATTAATGCAAAAAGCTAAAGATCCTCTTCCACCTTTAAAAATGTTCAACTTTTTTACAAGTTTGTCGTTCGTTAAAAATAGCATCGAATGGTTGAATCGTCAGACTAATGTTTTCCTACATTTTAAAGATAATTATTCCTACCAGAAAATATTCAATTGTCCATATAAAGCGTGAATGATTAATAAAACCCAAAGACATTACCCAATGTATAAACCTTTTAAAACCAAAATTTAAATTGGTATAAATTCGAATATATCTAACATCAGTTCACCCATGAACGTGAATACCTGATTAATATTAATATTAATATTAATACTTGAAACTTTAATAGTCTATCAAATTCTTATTAGTAATTATTGAACAACAACTACCAAGAGACCTGTTTAATCTACGGCAGAATGCGTTTTTAAACTTTGACGGAGTGCACGTATCATGGATATCCGTTTTTCTCCAACTGATAGCTCCCTTTCTAGTGTACACGATGTCCGAAAACTTCTTCAGTTTTGTCAAAATAGCGTGAAACAAACAATGCCAGATGAAAGTACTGTTCAGTGGTTTTCATTTGAATAGGAACACTGAAGGTTGTTTACTATAGATTAAAAAGTTCAAGGTTTGCCACAGGATCGCTAGGGTTAAACTGCACTCTACACAAAACAAGAGGGCTACATGGGTTGAGAAGAACTTAAAAAACTTCACAACTGTATAAATTTTTACTCTCATTGATATCAATTTTTCAACAATGGATGCCACTGTGCGATTGGTTTTCTTGGCGTTGTCATCATACAGTTCCAGTGATGGAGCCCGATGCTCGTCTGTGAGTCGGGTCCTACTATAGACTTGCCAATGGTGCGAATCTGCGGCCGCTTGCCTTCCTCGGTGCTAGAGTCCAGCACGCGCACGAGCAAGCTGACGTCACTCAAGCGGTCGATTGGTACATCAAATACAAATGCTTCGTTGTAGACCGGAAGCAACGTGTTCCTCGCCACTGAGGTCTTGGTTTTCTTCATTTGTCTTCCGGCCAGCATGAGGGAAACTTTGGCAAATGGATCTGGAACAAAATCATTTTACATAACTAAAGAAAGAAAACCATTAAATTGTAGTTACGTGTGAGGGATATAAAGTTACTACAAAACTGGCCGAACTTTTGAAATGTCCTGAATATTGGACAAAACACAGGCCTGCCACCCCTCCCTCCTCTCCTCTCTCCTCTCTCCCTCCCTCCCTAAGTTCCCTTACCAAGATCCCACACATGTTGGCGGAATGGGGAGTCGAAGCCCAATGATTAATATAGGCATGAGACCTAAACAGTCTGCGAGCAATATTGCTGGCGAAGCGTTTAATGACAACGACTATGCCATAAGCCTATTATACTCTCTGGATAATAAGACTGAAGTATATAACGCAAGGTAAATGACCCGTACTTCAACTGACAACAAGCAGTTAATTTTCTTTTTTGAGCTTAATAGCAGAAAAAAAGGGAACAAAAGTGTCTAAAAGAGTACATTAAAACTCTCCTTTTGTTAAAAGAAATATATTGGCCGATGTGCAGTGTGATGACAGCAAAGAAATAATTATTTATATCGGCCAAATCTAAATCGGGAAAAGTCATAAATAAAACACTCTTTTTTTAAATTTAAGACTTACTAAAATTTCAGTAGTAATTATAAAGGCAACATACGAAGTCTGTTAAATTACTTTCGATATAATGGTCAAAAACCGGTTGTTCAATATCCGTAAGCTTTCAATCAGCGGTAGAACTCAACACCAGTTGCGCGTGACAATATTATCAATTGTGTAGTGAAGTGTTTCGGAGCCTAATTTGAATTGGAAATTGAAATCTTTTACTTTGCGCACTAAAAATAAAACAACAACACCCAACGCAACATCTGAATTAACATGACTGTGCGTTTGAAACCGGTATTTATTCGAACCTGACACCTAGAACAAAATGCACTTTCTTACGTGTACACCGTGTGATTGAAAACTCGTTTAAAGTTACTTACAATCAGTTGATGGCAAAGTAAATTGAAGACTGCACATGGCTGCAGAGGCGAGCGGGGAACCGGACGACAACGAACCCAGATTTGAATCATTTCAAGCAATTGATAAAGTAGAAATTCATGCTCCGATTGTTGGCTACGAAGTCGTGGAGGCGCGAAAACGATTCACTGTGTACCAGATATTTGTCCAACTGGGAAACGAGCGAAACTGGCATGTCTTCCGAAGATACTCGGACTTCGTTCTCATGGACGAGGGATTGCGGAAGCTTTTTAGTGACTTCAACGGAGTGCTGCCACCGAAAAAGTATTTTGGAGATAACTTTGATCCCGGTTTCATTGAACAGCGGAAGCAGGGTTTACAGGAATATATCGACAACGTGCTAATAAGACAAGACGTAATTTCAGCGCAGCCGGCTGTGGAGTTCTTTTGCTTCGATGATCCACCTGGGCCTTATGACAGCATTGAAGAGAGCAGAGCGTTTATTGAAACATTGGAAGTCACTGTTAACGATATGAGAAACAGACAGAGCGAGCTAGAGTCGGAAATCAGGCTGGTGAAGTCACAGCTTCGCCAATCACAAGCACAAAAGCAAGCATTGCTAATAGCTTTACGCTCCGAGCGTGTGTTAAACGGCAAACCGTCGCACGATGGGGACGACATAGAACTCATGTCGGAGTACAGGGGACTGCCAGAGGTAGCACGACTTGATTTTCAGCTTTTTTCCAGGAATAATTTAAGAACTAGCTGCGAACCGCCCCGAAAGACTCATCACTTTAGATCAAATCGATTTCCAACTTCAACAGCGGCAAGTCAGTGGGATCTAAGAGTTGAGACAGCTGAAGGGCTGTCGGCTAAACGAACGCCGCCCTTAGTAGGAAGACGAACACGATCTACTTCAGACTTGTCACCTTCAAGAAGCTATAGAAAGCGAAATGTGACACATTTGCCTTCAAAATCTGGCAGCCGCGAAAATTTGACTTTATTAGATAAATTTATGACTCAGAGCACTGAAGCACTGCAATATATACGGAACAGCGTGCGACAGAGATTAGGGCCAGCGGAGAACGAATCTACTGCTACGACTAAAGATTAGAGAAAAAGAGATTTATCAATTTCATTTTCAGTTATAATCCTCAATTCCGGCCAGTCGAAGCAAAGAGAAAACAAGGAACAAAAAATTTATATTTTATAGTGTATTTTCCTAAAACGTTAGGCCAGAACCCCAACAATATAAAAATTGCCAATCTTTGCAGGTGTTGGTTGAGAAGCTAAAAGTAATATGAATGAATAGAAATTAATGTCAAACATTGGTGAGTTTAAAACCACAAAAGTTACATATCAATGCGAGATTGTAATAATGTGGCTTGCTCAATAGTCATTACAAAATCAAATTGTTAAAATTGAATGACTGCTAAAACAGGAGTTTTTCTCAGTTCGAATCGATCGCTATTGCGGCGTGCAGTTTCTGGAAGTTGATAAAGTGCATAGTATAACATCTAGATAAATCGAACTCACGCTTATTATGGAATATTTGTACGTCAATTTGAAGCGAAACCACTGTCAAATAAGAAAGGAATATGACACAAAACATTCAGGATAGGTCCGGTTTGTTTTTCAGCGAGGTGATAAATTATGATTCACAATACGAACTATACCACCAACTGATTTAGACTTAACTTTTACAGATAAACTGCTGGGTAAAATAAGAGCTCAATTTTGCTACGTGTAAAATTCAAGAAACGACCATTTCCTGAATTCACTAGAAGCAGCATTACTTGGCAACAAATGGAACCTAAGAGACTGAATAATTATTTTTGCACAATTGAGAATTATCTAGGCACATAACGCCTGCAGCTACAAACTGGTAAGAATATGAATAAAAAGCAGTTTCATTTCAACGAACAGCAAGGAATTAAAACGCATGACAAAACAACCCAGCTAAGAGACGCTACACTGGAGTAACTTTTCAATTAAGTATAGACAATCAGATGTTGTTTTCTCATTAGATAATAACAAAATGAAACAGAGAAGCTTGGTCGAGTTCCAAGCAGGTAATGTTGAATAAACAAAGAAGCTCAAACAAAATAAGGGCGGATACATTCGTCTCGAGTGAATGAATTTCAATGCGTGTTCTGTTGTGAAAATGGTTTCATTTAACTACATAAAATCAGTTTTGCTTGAGCGAAAACCTGCAAGAGCCTGCGAAGACAGTGCAATATTGGGCGTGAAATAAATTTGGCGCAGTACAGGTACGTTGACACTTTTAAAGCGACACTTGACGCAGGCGTAGTGGTTCTGAGTCATTGCGCTTATCTTACACCGGTTCCCACTTGTAAGCTAAGCATAAATACTCGCAAGCATGAGAAAAGCGAAAATCTTTTCCTGTGTTTGTATATTTGTTTGTCTTTTATCTCACACCAATTCCCACACGATGTTTGCACTTTTGCTTTCCGTTAAGGTTGAGCATATCACTTCTTAAAATGTTGAAAGAACTTTCTAGTTTCAATGTGGTCGTCTTAATTTTCTCTGCACTTACCGCTGGGAACTGAAAGATATGCTTTTTTGTTTTTTTTGTTTTTTTTTCCCCCGGCAGTGTATTCCTTTTTCGGAATACTCGAAGTCAAAACCACGCCCTAGTACACCGTATCTTCTTTAAGAATAGCCCAATTTCGGTATATTAAAATTCAGTCTTAAACAATAGGCATCATTTCGAGGCTTAGGGGAATAAACCCATATAAATCGTTATATTATTCCCCTAAGCCTCGCAGTGATGTCTAACTCAGACAACTTAAAAATGATGTTTTAAGTTGAATTTTAATATATCGAAACTGGGCTATTAGTACGTGTACCCTTTCAGTCGAGTTCTCTTAAACGTTAGCCGTTTTACGTCCGGGTGTAATAATAGAACTAACAATTTTGACCAGCTCTTATGACTGGCTTCCTAGCTCAGTTGTAGAGCGTTTGTACAGGAATCGCAAAAGTCATTGGTTTGTGTCTCGCTGAATCCTGAATTTTTCCAGGCTCTATATGGGTTTACCGTAAAACTACGTGTATGAGTCACACACTTTCGCTGAAACTGTGGTTTCGAAATCGGGGATGCGGCTTATCTACGAGGCCATTAGCCAAGCACGGCAGGCCCTCATTTCCTCGGAACATCTCTTTCTCTTTTACACTTCATTTTGGTGCATTAATGAGGTAGATCAAGGCAATATCCCTCAGCTGACAACTCATCACCTGACTGCTTGAGGTATCGATATTGTAAGGAGGAAATATATGTTAATCTCTTCGGAAAAAAGGGAGTATTGCACGTGCAACAATCAATTCTAGTACAGTTTGTTGCCGGGTTTGAAGCTATATTGACGTAAAAAAAATGTGCCGTAAGTGTTAAAATTTGCTGAGTAGTGACGAGTATTACAAATGACTCCGTCCATCTTCGGATGTAGCATTCCACCCGTTGCTTGCAATCTAGTCATTTACCAGCAAAAACCAGTCACCCAGATTTTGATACCAAGATCCGCCCTCATAGTATGTTAAAAGAATCAAACAACGCTTTGTGAAATACACAGCGTAAAAACTTCAACAAACAAAAACTACACTCACTTGGAAAATCGTCAGGATAGGCGCTTCTGGAAATTCTTGCTTTCAGGACAACAAATGTGAGCCTGTTGGTGGTGGGAAGGTAGCACAGGGATACCAATATCTCTCCAACACGGGATGGGGTCTCCTCCTAAAATGACACAAATAATACAGGTCAGAAATTTTACTGGAAAACACAACAATTACGTATTATTCCAGTCTGATTTATGGACCTGCTATGTATATGCCGTTTTTACATCAGTTTTCTTCCTTTAACCAGGAAATCTCACAAGACAATATATCTATCTATCAAAGTCTAAGTTAAAGACCTTTCTTGAAAGTTTTCGGTTAGCCGCCATAACAGAACCCCGTAGGAAAAATGTCTGTACGTTTTTCTTTTATTTTATTATGATTTATTTTATTTGCTGTTTTCGACATGTAAACGATTATTGTAAGGCGAGTTGAGTTTAAGAAATTCGCCCTATAAGAATGTTGAACATTGTTGTTGTTATTATTATAACTATTATTATTATTATAATTATTATTATTATTATTACTAAATAAAAAATTCTACGTTTTTATGATTTCTTAATGAATTGTTACTGGTCATACAGAGGGGCTCAGTAGTAGCAAAATCAGACCATACACCTCGCCTCGTTAGCCAATCAGAATGGACAGAAACTATTTTGAACTAAGCGACTATGTTCAGTGTAAACATCAAACAAGAGTCTGTTCAGTTTTAAAAACTGTGGGGAGTAAAACAACGATTGCAAGAAAAATGAGATAAAAACAGCCAAGGAAAAAGATATACAAGAAAAAAAAAATACTTTCTAACTACAAGCAAGAAACAAAAACTGAGCCTGATAAAGGTCACCCTGTTTTCAAGCTTTTGGCGGCAACAGAGAAGGCTACAGTGGCATCCGGTTTTGTTCGCCCGTTGTCTCAAGTCTTGTGTGCAATATCTTTACTCAAATAATAATGACATGAATAAATACATTAAGAGATTAACTTACCTTTAACAGAAATACATCTCTCTTGATATCCTTACACACTGATATATCTGTAAACTCGTTAAATTGATCATCCTCGCCAAACGAATAAAACACTTCCCCAATGGACTGATGGCGAGAGAAGCCATCGAAGCTGAACAAGCAGCACTGTAAAGTGCGCTCCGCCAACTCGGAAAAACCAATGTCGAATTCGAATTGTTCGTTATAAACAGGATTGCAGTCGGAGTAATGTATTTTCGTCTGGTGTTTTTCCACTCGTTCCGGTAGCAGAAATAATTCAACGTAGTTTGTGCTGTGAATAGCCGGCAAATCATGCGCCGCTACTATCGTGACACGCAGAGACTCCGTTTCGGTGTCGTAACTAATGTTAAATTCTAGTTTTCCAAGGTTTAGACTCGGTTCGCTGCTATCGGACTCGGACGAGGCGAGGTTGTTGTTTTTCACCCATGACTCCAAGTTGACATCAGACATCGAGCTGTCAGATCTCATTAGAGGTTGATGTCGACGCTGTTGCCGCGTCGCTTGGAAATCTCGTTCCGTTATGCTGGGCGCGCGAGGTTGCGGGACGCGTTTTGGCGGTAG
This sequence comes from Siderastrea siderea, assembly GCA_964030785.1. Taxonomy (NCBI): domain Eukaryota; kingdom Metazoa; phylum Cnidaria; class Anthozoa; order Scleractinia; family Rhizangiidae; genus Siderastrea; species Siderastrea siderea. The sequence goes on along the minus strand of OZ034968.1, from coordinate 4,484,042 downwards.
TTTGCTCGCCGCATTATTCTTGGATTTAAACCAAAGAACTTTGTATAACAGCAAAATGAATATTCCTAGCAAAAGAACAGCGCATGCGATGGCAAAACCAATGGCAACCTTGACTTTGACTTTGTCTGAAAGAAATAAAACAAACTGTAGTTAACTTCTTGAAATAAACTAGTGAACATTAAGTTTAAAAACAAACTAGCTTCATTTACCATGAGTGCAATCAGTTACAAGTCTCTGCAGAAGTGAGTGTAAAGAAACATCGTAGAAGTTTTCTGCAGTTTGATTAGCTTCAACATCGTCTAATGACGTCTGAAAGACCATCGAAAGTCTGCTTGCATTCCTGCACAAAATTTGATCACTGATCACTGTCAGTTCTAGCAAAAAACCTGCTACGGTTGGCTTAATCAACGAAATCTATAAAGCGTGACAACTGTAAACAGACTCTGTCAGCTTATTAAATGGCCAGTGATTATGAAGACAGAGTCTTTTTGTTTATGAGGACTAAATTAAATCATTCAAACAACACAGGCACCGCAAACTTTATTTTTCTAGAAAATATTGTAGCTTTAGACGCTTGCAAGAATATTGTAGAGCCGGAACGTTCCTCTTTAATAGACACGTACGTTACATGTTCACTTCAAAAAATTCACATATTTTCTTCTCATCTGAGGTAAAAAGAAGTTTGTTTTGTTTATTTAAATCTCGCATTAGTAATCGCATAGAAATTGTACTATCTGTATTATGCTTAGCGTCTATGATGTAACATTTGAAAACCTTATTGTCAAAAAACAAAAGTTCTACTGACGCCGATTAATATGCCTATCCCAGTGGCGTACTCACATTAGCATAACCACAAACGAACAGTCAACAACAAATATTGGCCACGTGTGACTATAGACAGAAAAACAGACGCCGAAGAACATTGCTTCACAGCCCAGGGACTGGGGAGATTAAGGTGGAGTGGGACTGGGAAAAGACGCACGAAAGCGTCGTTTCCAGTACGCTGTGTTAACGTACATTATCATAATAAAAAAAGATCTTTCAGTTCTTCCGATTCAAGCTGTAGAAAACGGATTGCTTAAAAACTTGCAGTGAACAGGAAAATAGGGACAAAGAAAGGAGTTCCACGTGACCACAGTTGTACATTCTATTCCCCAATGGGGAACACTTGCATCTGTGCTCTTTTGACCTTAACGTGCGTCTCTCGGGTCCACTTGTGGTAGAATTTTTTCTAAATTCAGGCACATTTCTTTCAATGCAAATTGCCATAAGTTCTCAATTGCTCCACGCACAATTCCTTAACGGATTAGTCGCCGTCTTACCGCAGTTTCTGCAGTCTTACCAGATAATCTACCAGCCATTTATTACCAGATTGCACTGATTGTAAATCAACATATATTTTTGTTTTATGTTCTTGTTCATTTGCTATTTTGCTTGTTCATTTGTTATTTTGCTATTTTCCCGCCTTGACTGGTTTTTTAAACATTTTGTAAGGTTGAATTAGAAAATTAATAAATATGCATGCATGCCCTATTATGGTTTAAAGACGATCCTTCTAGAAAGCAAACATAAACAGAGATTTTACCAAAACTAAGTTCATCTCGAAATTTCAGTCAAACTACAGAAAAGTCTGGCAAGCAGAGCTAAGAAGACACAAATTTATACTCGATTACCACGCCACCATGTTACTGCGGATCCTAAACTTTTTCAAGCATATTGCGTCAAATGCTACCCCGCACATGGACAAGCTAAACGACAATTACGTCTTGTCTTAAGGCTCGACTTAAACTCCTTGTTTTAACAAATCCTTTGTAATAAGTAATCAGTTCAATGAACAAGATCACCAGTTCCTACTATGATGGCTTATTAATATTAGGAAAGCTCTTTAGATGTTTCACAGTCCATCCTGCGTTTATTTATTGTCAAGGAGTCGTGCACAAAGGGAGTTCCCTAAAGAGCAGTACAGGTATTTCAAGCATTTAACACACTTTGAACGGGCTTAAATTAACTATTGTTGTTTTCACTGTATGTGATTTTTGGTAGATCAAAACCTTGTAAAATTATCATGAGATGCTTCAGGAAGAAAACAAGTTATTTCAAATAAAAACTGTTGCTCTTAATATTGGCAAAAAATCACTAGCACACAGAACGAGAGATTCAAGTTCTCTTTCAGTGAATGATCTCAACCGGAACTCGACTCTAACAAAGGCATCAATATCATAGCTTCTTATATCGTTATTTGGTAAGCTACATTGATTGAATAAATATATCCTCTTTTTGTCAGCCTAAAACACTATTTAGGGTGCTAGCTCTCTTACTGCAGATAAAACCTCCGATAAGCAATTTACAGTGACAAAGTGAGATTTTGCGTGCGAATTCTTTGACTGCAGACTGCAATTTGAAAAGCTTTTGTGTGTTCGCTATTGAAAGCAACAAAGACTTTCTACACTGGGAAATTTGTCCAACAAACTTCTAACATCAAACCACATTCGCTTGAGACAACTTCTCTTCAAAATAAACAAACGTTTTTGCACTTCATAAAACGACGAATTGAAGCTAACGTTAGCGACACACCAGCGACAGAGCGGGGAATATTGCAAAAACAAAGGGAAAATTACATATGCAATTCGGAGACTGCCTGATTAATAATAAATTTAGTGCGCCTCCCACAGATTTTAAGGTGTATTAAGACTTATGACCGAAATTTCCTTATAACTACACCAGGAAAAGAACGAAGTGTGCTGTTTAAGTACATCTGTATTGGATTGGGTTTTCAAATGCCAGGACTTCGTGATTTTTTTCGTACAGCAATTTTTTTTAAGAAACTTAAAGACTACTATTCTAAGTTTTGCAATTAATCAGCTAGTTGATTCGATAAACAAAGAGTTCACTATTTAGTTTGTTAGTTTTACTCATAAGGAATACACCCCCTGATTCGGGAGAAGTGCAAATGATTCAGTGAGTGATTTTATCGTTTAAAGCAACAAAGTGTTCCACTTCAAAACACTTGCAAATTAGATAACAGATAATTCTCCATGTGGTCCCTAAAGTTGTTTCAGTCTTTTAACCGTCCCAACAAACCAAACGTTCCGCAAGAAACAAAATAACAACTCCCAAAACACTGAATAAAACCCTTAAACGGCAGAACACCGAGTTAAAACATGCCAAGGAGCGAAAGACATCTCGACAACACGAAGCCGCCGATTATCACAATATCTTTGCTTGAAGTTTCTCCACTTCTTAACAAAGCTAATAACTCGCTTATTTTAAGTTTAACTGACCTGAACTTTCGATATCAACGGTTCCATCGTCGTTAGTGTAGTAATCTAACAACACTTTGGGAATATATTTGTCTTTGTCGCCTTCTTTCATCGAGCTTTCTCAAGTTAAATGCAAATCTTCTAAATCTGTGGTAAGCATTTGCCTTCCACGCCGTTTTGTGTCAGTCTTGATCAATTGAGCACTACATATCCGGTACGACTAACCCCAGAACACGAGCAAACAAAGAGGGCTTGAGGAAACACAAAGGTTCGGTGGATTGCGCGAGGTTGAAGTCTCCGCCGTGTAATTCCTCACAAGTTTGTATCTTCTGTCAACTCCGCCGCGGCTACTTCATCGTGCATGAGTTGACGGGAACAATACATTTTTCAAGCCCTTTCAGTGCTTTCAACCGATATGAATAAACATGTGTTCCGTTGTCTTTGTTGTGAGTTCCAAGCAACTGGCATATCATCGCGAGACTGACAGCAACCTGCTTGGTTGAACGAGCTTCAAAGAATAACAGTGGCACCGCTTGTAGTTTATAAAAAGATTGAACACCGCCGTAAGAAGCTGCTCAAACTATTTCAGAAAATAGCGTCTCCCAGAACTCAAATAAGCTGGATTTAGGTTTTATAGCTACAAATTGTACAAATCAAACGGACAAGGAAACAATTTCAGTATTTATTATTACACGAGTTCAAATAACGAATCGGTAATAAAACTTTCCTGCTGAATATTATTCCCACTTCGTCGATGTCGTCAATTTCATAAACTTCCTCTTTCTCAACATCCCTGACGTCCGAGTAAGTTTTCCGGTATCTTTGAATTTGCTTTTAATTAGCTCTGCACATTTCTTCCCCATTACGTGTGCTAATTCGTATAATAAAACTTCGATAAATCACGAAATTGAATTGCTAACTGAATACTGTCTTACACAAGACGTCACGTCTAAAATCGTTATATTTGTGGTCATTACAAAATTCGACAAAATGGCTGAGGGCAATGTCTGCTATGGCGATAGGTATACAGGATGGGCTTTAAAAAGCATTTCACAGTTAAATTAAGCCATTGGTTTGGATTTGAATAAACATGTTTGTTGTTCAATATCATAAACAAATTCACAAAAGTAAATGCGTCGCCTCTCCAAATGGTTTAGCGACATTTAGACACAAGCTGACACACGTTGACAAGTGTAAAATAAACAGTGGCTATGGAAACAGAGTTATATTAACAGAGAATGCAACAATTTTTGGTAGTGGCTCTATTATTCTTTGGCGCTACCGACACCCTTACTGAACACTAACTTTCAGGTGAATTAAAATTTGTACTGATGGAAGAATCTTTTCCTTACTACAGTAGATTTTCCCACGTTCTTCAACTCACTTATTTATTGCACGGTAAAAGGATCTACCACCTTTAACTGCTAGAAAAAAGCCATACTATACGTTTTGAAAACAAAGGAAAGAATTCAAAAAATTTAATATTTCAGTTTTTCCTTTAAAAAGCCTGGTTTTCAAACACAGCTGTAAGGTCAAGTACAACAGTCCCTAAAATCGCTGAAAGAGCTCTAGTTTAGATGCGTTGGTTTACAGCTTTCTTGAATAGCGGTCATGCTGTTGATTTAAGAAATCAATATAAGTTGACATTTAAAGGCGGGCCAACTCGAACGAGAACACGACTCGCCGAGAGACGACACAAGACTGAAATAAGTGTACAAAATTGCTAGTAAACCCTCGCAACAAGTTTACATTGTGGTCCAAATCGAGTGTTCAATCCTTGTTGCCCTCCAACGTAACAAAAACACTAACCTGAGTTGTCCATGTAGGTTTAAGGAAGAGTTCGTTCTCAGTGTACAGCCTCCGGAAGAGAGAAAATTGAAACATTGGAACGTCCTCTATTTAGCGTGTGACTTTTTTAGTTAAAATCTCAGAAAATAACAGTCGTAGCTGCAACCGGCTTGAATTGTTCATTGAAACTATTCATTATAAATTGTTCAATGCGCATTTTCCAAACCAAACACATACAATGATATCCGTTTCCTCCGTGCACGCTTCCGAAACGGAAACTCCGGCTCTTAATTCTTTTCCGTTTCTTTATTCGGGGATTTATTTTCCCGCTCATTTTCTAAAATATTTAAATTATAATTGTTTTTTGTTTCTTGGAACGTAGCCTGAAGCCACGCAGACTTGTTGTTATACTGTATGAGCTAGGGTTACTGTTCAATTATGTTTATGCAACCTTTCCACTACCGTTCTTTCAGAGGACCAAACATTCGCTCTCTTATGAGCGTGAAATAACTAAAAAACCAAAACAGACAAACAAACAAACAAACAAACAAACAAACAAACAAACAAAACATTTGCTCTCAATTCAAGGAGCTTTTACTGTAGTTGAGAGCACTCTACTGTGAGATCAATTTTTAAATCCCTTCCGACTGAAAGCGACCATCCGAACACGGTTCGAGCTAGGCTAGCTGTCAGAAAGCCAACTAAAGATCACCCGGTGCTCTGAGATGGTTTCTCGATTAGAATTGGACACATTTTTGCGCGATGCGTTGTAAACGTATGTTAACATGCAGCATTCTTATAAGCAAGCCTTGCTTACAAGGCGTGACAAATAAGACGAAACAGACTACTCACCAACGTTTTCCGGTCACGATACATCCTTTACATTCTACGTTAGTACAACAACTTGATGAAGTTTGTTCTTACGTTCTTTGAGTTGATCTTTAAGTCACTTTTTAGCTTCAACGCCGTAGTTGTCTTGAGACCCTACAGGCCCATTAGATCGGCGCTTCACCATTTTACCCCTGAGATGTAAAAAGTAAAAACTAGATAAATGTTCTGAAATTAACTTTTGGAAGATATCTGAAAAATAAACGGCTCCATAAGAGCGTACAGCTGAAGGATTTTATCCGCCTTTGTAAAGCACAATAAATAGCACCGCAGGAAAGTACTGCTCAGCAGCTTTCATTTGAATGTCACAAGGTGATTGGGAATCCTACTTGGGATTTCATACACAGATTCAAAAGTTAGAACCACCTTGTAGTATAACATAAAAACCACCATCACAGAAGACTCTACTCTTTGGCTTTCATTTGAATCTCACACTCAAGGATTTCATCCACAGATTCAAAAAGAACCACATAGCGAACTAAACAGAACCACGGAAAAGTACTGCTTAGTGGCTATTATTTGAATGGTCACACTTAAGGATTTCATCCACATACTCAAAAGCTAGAATTATCTTGTACAGCATAATAAACGCACCACAGGAAAGTACTGCTCAATAGCTTTCATTTGAATGGTCACACTTTAGGACTTCATCCACAGACTCAAGTGTTAGAACCACACAACACACTAAACAGAATCACAGAAAAGCATTAGTCATGTAGTAGCTTTCATTTCAATGGTCACACTTGATCGAATGCCGGGTCAGAATTGAATCATTTGATCCACAGACTCGAAAGTTAGAACCACACATAACGTTTGAATCTGTTTATGAAAATACCTTTAATTTTTAATTAGCAATGAGGCCAGGATTAGGGAAGCATTGTTCCTCCCCCCTCCCCTGCATGGATGAGATGCTAGTCCGTAGCAGGGTTCCCCTCGGCAATTTGTTTGGTCTGCCTAACGGTTCGTTGGTACCTAGTTATTCACCTGGGCAGAGGGAAACGACCTTGTGTTAGGTTCCCAAATGAGACTCCACAGTTACTAACTATCAACCACTACCCAACTGTTTATTCGCTCTATTCATTCGTTACATTTTCACTTAATTATCACTTCAAATTAAAAGTTATTCGAGCCCCTCCGAAAGCTTTAAAAAGAAAACATAAACGTCTGTGAAAATGACCGCGCAATATTCCTGATTTATTGTAATCATCGAAACCTCAAACTCGATGAAAAATTCAATTTACACCTTCAAGGAAGTGATAATTAGAACATTAGCAAAAGGAGGACGGCACTAAAGCGTTGCACTTCATGTTAATAGAGGATGAAGATTCAAACGCTGACATCAAACTTTAACACGCTAATTCGCCTCTGGTTGGTCTACTGCAGTATTATTTGAGTATATGTCAAGCACCACGGAATTTTGATGCTCTGCGTCTCCAAACTATGAAGAACCAACTGAAAAAGTTTGTTAACAAAGTTGAAAGCTTTGCGCTAATCCCGTGCTGAGCACCTTGGTTCTTGCGTTTCAAAATGGAAAGCAATGTTTATGTTTTAAGAAAAACTAGGTCCATTGACGTTCCTGTGGCAAATATGATCTCACCAGCTAGCGAAATAAGTGGAAATACACCTTGTACAAGGCCAAGCAGCTTAGAAAATGTTTCGCCCCGAATAAACACAGTGTCGCATCTTCCTAGCCAAGATTTATGGCACGACAGCTTGGTGTTGGCTGAGGTTGGCAAGGCAACTAAAATAAGTGAAGATGGGTTAGAGCTACCCGAAGTTCAAAACTCGAAATGTTTCTCGACGGTCTCAGACTTGCGGCTAGCGGATACTGAAAATAACCCAACAAGCGACACCGGCTTTCCTGAAAGACCGTACAAAGTCTCCACGCTTTTGCAAGATCGCATTCGTGTGCTGGAATGCGAGGTTCGGAAATATTTAACTGACGCGAAGGAAGCCATTCAACAAGCAGAAATGGAAGGAAAAAGAAAAAGATCTACTTCACTACCAAGCATAGAAAGCGTTAAAAGTTCATTGCAGTCCGGGAAAGATGCAAACAAACCTTTCAACGGAGTACAAAAGCACCAGCCCGGTGTGGGGAGACATAAAGAGACCACCCCGAATTCTCGGCTCCCCGGGAGCAAAAGATTGCCAAAACTAAAAACAGAGTCCTCTGCAAGTGAAGCTGTTTCAGGAGGAAAACGCTCTGACGAACGAAAACACTTTCAAACACACGGCGCAGACCCAAATGGAAAAGAACATACGCAATTACCACTGAAAGGCAACAGCAACAAGAATAACTCAACTTTGGACAGCACTGTTGAGAAACATACAACTTTCAACGGGAAGAAAGATGAAAAACAAGAAAATGTGGCTACAAAAGAAAAGCCTGTGATTTCTATGTTGCAAATAGCTGAGAAAGCACTGGGAGACAACGCAGGCGGACTGGATGATAAGAGATTACAAAACACTACAAAGGACATAAGATCGCCTGTGCCTTTACGTATTCTCAAAAAGCCAAAGAACAGCGCTGCAAAACCAAACAATTTTCCAAATCTGTGAACAAAATTAGACAGCAACTCTACAAACTCAACAAAGAGAAAGAAGCGGAGAACTTAAGCGATCTTTTAGAGTCCAAACTGATGGCGGAAAAAGAGCTGAAAAAAGCGATAAAGAGAGAGCTTCAAGAAGAAATGGAAGAGAGAAAAAGGCAAGAGACGAAAAAAATAGAGAAGAGCAGACGAGAAACCTTCTTTCTTAGAATAGAAGAACTAAAAAGGCTGGAACAGGAAATGAGAGAAACAAGAATTCGTGAAAGAGGAAGGAGAAGAGAGGAAGCACGAATACGGCGCGAAGAGAACATCGCACTTTGGAATGAACAACAAAAATCCATCTTGTCCACGAAGTTTTCCCGGGCTTTTAAGTTTTCCTACTTCCCTCTGCTCATTCACGATTCCACACCCTCCTCTGATAGCGATGAGCAGTCAAGCAGCGAGGACAGCGGTAGGAGTAGTCCTGACACCAACGCGAGTGTTTCCCGCCAAAACTCAGCAAGCACACGAACGACATCATCCAGTCAAAGGAACTGGAACCAAAATATAGGATGCTCACATTCCAGCAGGGAACGAAAGAAGTGTCAGTCGATATCAAACCCTGAACATTGCCCTTAAAATTTTCAATCTTGTACGTGTTATATTACAACTGGAAACTGAAATGGTGTGGCGGGGACGGGAAACGTCGCCTGACCAAAGAGCCAACATATTTTCCGTTGCAAAAGGCAACAATTGAAAGCTAATTGTTTTGGTCAAACATTTCCGCGTTTCCTTTCCCATTAACTAAGAGCCTAAAACAGGCTAACAATTCAAAGTGTCATCACCTTCACTTTTCTAGCTTCTATTAAAGGTCTTTGTAAAAGGTGTTACAGTTACCTTTATTAGAAAGGAATTCAATATTTCCTGACAAAACAAAAAACAATGTAAAGCGGGGGAGACTGTTGACTGTACTACAAAGGCACAAAGAAAATAAGAAACTAATTCTTTGAACGTTTCTTTTTTTTCTTTTTCGCATGTTACAACTTGAATGCCTAATTTGTTCATCAAAACGGACTGACCTGGGAGACTTACACGGTAACCTAACTATAAGGATTGAGTTAGATCTATCGATCTGTACATATAAAAAATTGACTACAGCATTGCCTGCACTGCTATTACTAACGATTAAGACCAACGTAAAACAAAACAAATAAACCCAACTAACTACCAGACCAATTTCGAAAGTAATTGAATGATCTTACTCATGTGTTATTGTCTAAAAAGTACTTTAAATAAGCCAATCATCAGTCGCAAAGTTAATAAGACATGAGAATCTTTGTGGAAACAAGTAAACAAGCTGAAATTTTTTGACAAGACATTTCAGTTTTGTACCGTGTCAGACAAAGGTTTTGTAAATAACCCTGCATGATTTGTACTTCGATTTCAACTGGAATACTGACATGGCAATTAAAGGATTTACACCATTACGTGGGAGTTTCCGAACAAACTTGAAAGCAAACGTAGATCACTAATTGTTACTCTGACTATGACAACAGATTCATAATCATTAAAATGCATCTTCCCCCGTTACAGATTCAACCTTGAAATAAAAATAGGTACAAGTTTTACGAAAAATACAATAAAGACGTCCCACGTATCTAAAACAAGTGTTTGTTATCGCAAAATAAAAAGGATTTCAATCTTGTGGCTACATCTTTCATGCCGCGCAAGATCTTTACAACATAAAATAATCATCGCAACTAATTAGAGACCGTAAATTATTTTTACCTCAGGTATGGTCATAAAACGTTGAGGGTAAAAAATTCTGACGATAAATTGCAATGTATCCAAAAAAATCGCTCTTTTCTTAAGAAGAAACACCAAGAAAAAGATCAAGATGTCGTTTGCGCAAAATCAAGCAGTTCTCGCAGATATTTATAAAGGACACGAGAGAAAACGTATTTTAGAAACTGGGGAATATTCAAGCCATGAAATTTCGCGACCGAATTCAAGGAAATTCAGCAGCGTTTGCCTCCCGAGTATTGATTCTGCTTTTGGTGGCTCGGAGAGTATGTCTCCTGTTTCCACTAGCCTCAGTCGTGAAGATGGATCAACCTCCGAACTTTCGTTGGACGACTTTGATGATTTTCGTGGGGAGGAGAAATTTTCCACCAAAGTTAAGAAGGAAGATACTTATATTCTCACCGATAAGGATATGCAAGATATCGAGAGTCGAGTTGAAGAAAAATTTAGAGAAGATTTCAAAAAGATTTGGCAAGATGCTAAAGCAAAAGAGCTGCGTATAAAAAAGAAGTTCACAAAAGTTATCGATAGCGCGCGTTCTACATTGATAGAAGCGCGCGTCTATGCAGAGAAAAAAGCTATAAACAGATTGGAAGAGAGAGCAGAGGAAAAACAGAACGAAATTAGGGAAAAAAGATCTAAAAGAAAATGGGAAATCTTGGCCGGAAAAGGCAAGACTGGAGGCACTAAACATAACTTCGGAGCCGGGGATAAATGGGTCCAAGAACAAATGGAGGAAATGGCAACCTTGAGAAAAATCCAAGCGGATTTGGATAGAGCGCGAGCAAGAAGAAGAAATGGAATAGCTTCGATGAGCATAAATAATAAGGGAAAGCTACGAAAACTTATGCAAACAGAGATACGCAGACTTGAAAGAATCGATGAAATTCATCATCTCATGAGAGATTTGAGCGAGCTCGGGTTAAGCGAGCAGGCTGACTCATTGCAGCTTGCACTGCAGTCAAAAGAACACGCAGATTTATCACTGCGCAATCAAATTAAGGAAGAGAGGGGCAGAGCGAGGATCGAGGCATGGAAAAAAAAGGAAGAGGAGGTGGCAAGGTTGAGGCAGGAAAGAATCGAGGAGATGGAAAGGCTGGAGAAAGAAAGGAAAGCCAGGGAAGAGAAAGAACGACACGCGAGAATCATGGCGGCTCTCGCGCGTAAAGCACACAATCAAGCACTGAGGAGGGGTTATGATCAGACTCTGATAAATTCACGAATTTCAAGACCGCATACATTCACTTATTTTCCTTCGCCAGTTACACGCAAATAGTATCAGCATGACTGGACATCCCCTGTAAAAGCAGCTGTGAACAAAATAATATAATGGATCTAATAATCGGTAGATACGGTGGTTTATATCCTGCAGAGTCCTCATGACCGCAAGATTGCAATTAACTACGGCACGGTAGCAATTAACCAAACACCTGGAAACGCGGATACCTGTTACTAACCACCCAACTGTAGTTACTGAATGCAGTACAAAAACTGACAACGATTGCACGAATTACTAGGAAATATGTTGTTCAGTGTTATCTCTTTTGGTGTGGAAACTGTTGGTGACCTGAACTAATTTTTTTACAGGGTACAGGAAATTTAGAAACTTTTGGAAACTTTGGAAACATAAGTTTTAAAACAATTAAATTGTTGTCTGAAGCATGTGATCAGAGTGATCAGATAATAAAAAAGGGTGTTACTACTCAAAACGGTTGGGTGCAGTTATTAAAGATTTTGTTCCAATACAAACTAAGCTTAAACCCTAATGAAACCTCTAATTAATGGTTAAAATCATTGACAGAAAACACAATAAGAAATGACAATTACTACCCGAAATCGATCGTACACGAATTCATAGTTCATGGCTACGAAATCATGTACGACGAGATTAAAGAGTGGAATTGTTGTTTTATTATGCAGACTTCTTCTGGGTTATAAGAAAGTCAATTTAGTAACCAAGAGAAAAATATCTTCCAAAAAGTAGTTATTTCCTCCATTTACTGGACTTGGGCATATTCAGCAAAAAAACCAATCAGCACGTGCGGATGCTTATTTCCTGGAGCTGACTATGTAATAAGGAGCGCGAGAGGAGTTCATGGTACTGTCATCTCGGTGGCTCTGTAAACTGAATCTTTCTCTTCCTCTACAACGCATTCAGATGGATCAGTCATCAGTGGAAACTTTTGTCGTTTCTTGAAAAACATTTTATGTTTGTCTACTCTATTTTACACCACACTATACGGGCAAAGGACTAGAGGGGCTTTTTTTAGACCCAAATCGACTGAAAACTGTGCCACAATCTGGGATCCCAGGACCTGGTGCCGAATAAAGTCGGGCGTATACAAGATCGAAATGGTGCCACGTTGAGCCGCACGATGTTTACTGAAGAGATATCTAGTATCTCTGAGATGTTGGACTAGTAGGCTACGAATCCCTCGAGCAACGCAGGGCTGATGCCAGTTTTACGATGCTTTACAAGATCTAATTAGGCCTAATTTCTGTTGACCCCATGAACTGCCTCCGACTTGCTAGTTGTGCAGCGCAGAACAACAAACATCTAACGCGACAGCTTCAACAAAGTAACACTTATTGTCACTTTAGATAAGTTGAAACAAACTTAACAACGTAAAAGTGAGCGGATGGAATGACCATATAGGTGAGCTGCCTATATGAAAGATAAAGAATGAAAGAGATCCTTGCAGCGATTTTTATCAACTCGAGCAGTTGCAGCGAAGGTTAAAAAATAAGACTCGAACGGGACGTGAACCAATGACCTAAAAAACGTTGCCCTCATTCTCAACTGAAAATATCTGACGAACAACGAAAAATGAATATAGCATACTTAACGCTGTCAATTCTGTATTCACTTTAACAACAAGGACTGAATGCTGTGCGTGTTGTAATTACCTAAAAAAGCCATGCTCAGTTTATCAGAGTATAAAGCATAGGAAAGCGTGTTTTGTCGTTTTCGAGGTGCACTCCGCGAGATAAACCAAAATGTTGACTGAAAGAAAGCGTTTTTGATGAATAATTCTCTACAGAAATGTTCGTTAGATAGCTAATGTAGACAAATGATTTGAAAGAAAGGGAGTAGAGAATTAAAGCTTTGAGAACTGCACGAAACACGACTCGAGATGTACAAAGCATTCGCCTTAGGCTCGTGCTCTCTCTTTTGCCTTCATTATATGTTCTACACTATGTGGGTAATTATCTCGCCTTGGTACCGTTGTTTATGTGTAAAACCGAAATGAGTTCTCGCACTATAGGTGCTATTACATCACTGTTGTACTGAAGTGTAGGTCACCGGCGTTTCACGGAATGAAACTATCATCTCACGAAAACCCCTTTCATCGTCGTTCATAAAATATTGCTTGGTGCCTCCAAGAATCACACGTCGAGTCAAATAAAAACTCAACTCCTATTTCACAGCTAACTATCCTTCAAAATCACGTCTCGCGGCTAGTAAACGTCACGTTTTACGACGAAAAAGTATGCACAACTCCGGCACGAAAATTCCCCTTAACTTGTACACTCTCTACTGAAAATTAAATATGGTGCTTGAATCAGCACCATTATTGTTGTTGCTATAACAATAAAAAAGAAAACGTCTTCATTTAAACACGGAATCCCTTCACGATAAATATAGTCATTCAAGGAGCCGTGATTTGTCACTACAATACTAATAGGAAAAAAGACGCATAAGCAATCCCAACGTAGCCATAGAGTACAGTCCTTGTAAATCATCACAAACTATTCCTAGATGCTACGCTGTTGTGATGAAAGAGGTGGCAAAATGAGAAAAACAACACTTCTTCAACATGAATCATTAATCAAACACACGAGAGGCCTAAACAAAACAAAACAAAAAACTCATTAACGTTCTCGACAACCAGCAGTGTTTCTAACCACCTCTCTTATCAGGTATGGCGCCTTTGTTCTCTCCGTCCCAGTCACGATTACTTCGACACGGTACCGCAAAATAAACGAAGTGCACTATAGGCCAGAGCCGAGGTGATCTCATCAATTTTGGTTTAAAGTTGATAATGAACGTGAATGAAGAAGCACGACAGGATAAAAATGCGATAAAGAAGGAAGAACTGAAATATTGAGGCATTTGGCTGTATCAGAGATGGAAAAAAAGATACGCCAGGTCCAAAACCGTTGTAAACTATAACAACTTTCGAAGAAATCCTTGATTAGTTTGAGCGCAAAGACCGCACATTCTTGAGGTGATTTTTAGACTTAAACATGGAATCAAATAACAAAATGGGATTTGAAAACGAGGCGAACTTAAACCACATCCGTCGCTTTGTTTTACCGAGAATCGAAGGGCTAGAAACAAAGAGGAAAAGTCTTACTGGCTCTGAAACGTTTTCTTTCATAACAAGCGCCAGTAGTACAGTTAGCCCTGATATTGATAGTGACCTTGAGGACATGGTGCTTCAAGAGGAAGAAGAAGCGGAAGAGGAAGGAGACGAGGGAAACGTTATCAAAAATAAGCCCGAGCAAGAAGCTAAGGATGAAAAAAAGAAGTACAAGAATTTTGAAAAAGAAATCCGCCAGAGAGCAAAGGTGGCGTTGAAGAGAGAACTCAAGAGGATACGCGTTCAAGCTGCCGCAACAAAGAACGAAATACGGAAAAAGTTTAAAGTTGTCATTGACGATGCACGGTCGCAACTCATCGCGTCCCGAATTGAAGCCGAGAAGGAATCGATTGACAGGCTGGAAGAACGCGCAGAGTTGCAGCAGGCGAAGATAATGCAGGAGCGCGCCCTGAGAA
Source organism: Siderastrea siderea (assembly GCA_964030785.1). NCBI lineage: Eukaryota > Metazoa > Cnidaria > Anthozoa > Scleractinia > Rhizangiidae > Siderastrea > Siderastrea siderea. The sequence continues at coordinate 4,468,995 of OZ034968.1, read as the reverse complement.
AGAAGGAAGAGAAAGGAAAAGGCGACGGCAACTATGTCAAAAGTAGGGCGTTTTCCGAAGAACTCGCTGCGCTCCGAAAGATTCAATCCGATCTGGATCGAGCACGCGCAAGAAGAAAGCACAGTCTTGCTGCTGCGTTAACAACAGTGAACGGGAAAGCCAAAGTAGCCAACCTGTTACAACGCGAGGTAAAAAGGCTCGAAAGGGCTGAAGAGGTGCAAAAAATAATCGTAGAGCTTCATTCGTTAGGATTAACAGAGTCGGCAATTAAACTGACGCATTCACTCAGAGCAAAGGAAGAGTCGGAGAACAAACTCCGCAGGGAGCTGAATGAAGAGCAGGAGAAGGCTAGGAAAAAAGCCATGGTAATTGTAGAGGAAGAGGTCAATAAAGTGCGCAGGGAATATGCGGCTGAGCTAGCGAGGAAAGAACGAGAAAAAGCAGAGAGAGAGAGGCTTGAGAAGGAGCAACAGGAGAGGGAAAGGAGAGAACGCGAAATGGCCAAGTTAAAGAAGATGGCCAAAAATATGGCAATGAAAAAGATGTATAAGGAGTCTATATTTAATACGAGCGTTTCAAGGCCTTTTAGCTTCTCATATTTCACAACGATAAAAAAATGATTAACTTTGAGACTGAAAAAGGCCAAAAATTGACCGGACATGTTAAGAACGTATTTATTAAAGGCTGAAATTTGAGCCAACATTATCATTACTTCAAAGTGACGTCATTGTATATGGAAACATTGAAGAAACTTATTGCAAACATTTTGTCGCAGATTGAAGTCCAAATCATTCAGCCTCAGCCCCTAAAATAAAAGACATTCTTACAGTGTACCTTTTCCCTACTTAAAAAGGGTTTAGTCATAGTATGAAAAACCATAAACATAACTTACGTCATGTGACACTCTTGGTGCTTTCATGGGTGGTTGCCAAGCAGCTGTGTATATCCATGCACTAGCAGACTCGTCAGTAAAAAAAACCCTTCCCAACCTAGCCAATAACAGGAATTGTTATTGGATCAAAGGGACACTGTCACCAATTTTTAGGATAACAGAAAAGCTATTAAAAAGACATATTCTAATCAGAGGAAACCAAAACATACTGGTTGAGTTTCGTTTAAAACAGCTCTGCCAGTTCTATGAGAATTAGTTGTGTCTGGCTGCGGATCGCTAGGATGGAATGGATTGCAACTTGAAAACATCATGTTTTCATGTTCTTCCTTTGTTTCTTAAAAATCGCCAGAAACTGACTATGGTTTGTTCTTCCTTTGAGAAAACCATTTGATTTCCTTCTCTTGACGTTATAGGAGTACTCTGTGTACGAAAACTCTGTCTCCAAACCGTAAAAATCCCCGTGGCAGTGTCCCTTCAAGGTTGCCTTCCAAAAGACATAAATCTCTCAATACAGGGGGAGAGGGTTAAGGCAAAGGGATGGCTTACATTTCAGAATAATCATTGTGGGGCAGGGACTAGAGATAAAGCTTGCTTTTCCTTCCCGCTCAAGGGGTCTGAACGGTTTTCAAATATACACAGTTAAACAGAATCAGTTTTTCAAAAATTTCTACCTGATTCAAAGTGAACTTCCATGCCACAGGCAGTATTAATTATTTAACCATCAGCATAACTGTTGTAAGTCAAACATGAAAGTAGTATTGCATTACAATCTCAGAGAAGTAAGTTGTATAGAGTTACTGTGTAAAACGCATCAAACAAACGTAATTTATTAAAAGACACTTTTTGTGATCAGTTTTAAAATTAGACAAGAAATAACTCAGTTCAAAGTCAGTTGAAAGGAAGTTCTGAGGTTATCCCTAAGAATATAAAGAAATGAAACTCTAAAGACAATTAACATGTTAAATTGTACATCTACATTATTGAATTTAGAAATCCTTATTGTTTTTTAAAGTAACATTTTGACCTCAGTTTTAACAACTGAAAATCAGATGAAATATTGCAGTGTCTACCATTTAGGCAAATTGTTTCATAAATAAGTTATGCTAATGTGCCAATCAATTCAAAACTTCAACATTCCCATCCCCCTCCAGGCATGTATACCCTGGGCATTTGACTATTTTACGTGCTTGGGGAGTAAGGAATTTGATGCAAAAGGCCTCCCTGTTAGGGGGAGGAGGATTTCACCTTTGCCTGGGTGGTGTGGAGAATTTGAAGCAGAAGTGCCAAATTTAAAATATCTTTTTTGTCTGGTGCCTAAATCATGTGGTTGTTTAATATGGACCAATTTAAAGGCAAAGATCTCAATTTAGTGAGCGAATGGCTGGCAAAAAGGCAGCTTAACAAGGTTTGCAGTATTTTTGAAGGTGTGTATGAAAACTAGAGAGTGTTCATTAAATATAATAAGGATTTATATTTTTTATAGTATTTATTGGCAATCAACATGTAGATTTTAAAGTCAAGGTGGCTGATTTCGCCATTCATAAATTAGCTGCTGCCCACAAAGCTTGAACAGGCATTGAATCGTGGAAGAAAAAACACCATAAAATGAACAGCAACCTCCCTCAAACAATAAATTCATTCCAAGGTAGAATTTGCAGTCAGTTGCTAAACCCATTTAGCATAAATTTTCACATCGTGGAATGATGCTTTCAAGTGCTTTGTTCCAAACCCCAACAGCTCCAAACTTAATGGGCAACTTTGCCAAATATTTTACAACATTTGTTGATCACGAGGAATCACTCAATTAAAAGATTATTGAAAAGTAATTCCACAAGAGTGTAAAGTATTGATGAGTCAATGAGTCAATGAGTCAGATCTGAAAAAATAAAATTTCGGTAAGAACAATAAAATTGATTGACAAAAATAAACAAAAACATATACATTCTAAAAAGGTTTGTTATCAAGTGACGACCTCAACGAAGAGGTCGAGCAACTAGAGACAAACTATTAAGGTAACCTTCTAGTGCGGCTTTTAAGGGGTTTACAACCCCTCCCCATCCACCCAACACACCCTTTTCTCCTCAAAGAGGCCTCTTTCAAGTAGGAACAGGAATAAAATGAGGAGACTAGACTAGACACTAGAGTGAGCAAAAAAATAAGGAGAGTAATTGGAAAGGGAAAACCCTAACCCTAAATACCTCTTTCTCGCCCTTCCCACTGTCCCATGCACCACTGCTTTCTCATATCCAGCTTCCATTATTAGGAAGAACAATGACTCTGTATTCATTGTCTATTTGTATTTGCGGGTACATTTAAGTTTTAATATGCTTTGTACAGATACAGGGTCATTTCAGTTTGGCAGCCAAAGGAAAGGTATTAATAATCAAGGTCTATCAATCTGTTGAATAGCTTTTGAAGTACTGGGCTTCCTCAAACTTACTATACCTGCCAAGTGTCACGCCTTCGGATCAAAAACTGCGATCTCACGCCTGCGTTCCCATTTCTCATGCCTGGTGGAAAAGTGTGAGCCATTACAGCCTTAACCGACTCATTTTGAAAAAAAATTTTTAAGTATTTAAATAAACTTGAACCAATGCGAGAAAATAATGATCGCACTTTCGCGAAATCTCGGATTTTAGTAAGGAAAGTCACTGGAGACATGGTCATACTCGTCGAGACGAGCTCCGTATAACCTTAAATGATCAAAGCATTGATTTACTGGCCATAAATCGGAAAGTCTTCGGAACGTCTTCGGAAATCGTCGGACATCTTCGGAAACCGACGGACATCTTCGGATATTATTGGTCCCGTACGAAAAATCTTGACACTCTCAGGATAAAAATGTCATGCCTATGAATCACAAAAAGTTGGCAGGTATAACTTACGAATAATTAGAATTTCCTTAGAGAGTGGAATTGAATTAAAATTGGATACCTTGTACGGCGTAAACTTCAAAGCATGCACCCAAACAGTTATATTGAGCTTATCATGCCTTCAACAAATTCGAATACCTTTAAAGAAAGTCGTTTCAAGTGTCAACAATACAAAGCTATTGTGCTTTCTTTTGTGAAGTCTTTTGTGTTGTTTCACATGCAAATTACTCGACAGTAATATTAGCGAATGAAATGTGTTACTGTAATTAAAATCCACAAAACAATCCCTAAAAAGGATTTCATTCGACTGGAAGACCAGAAAAATCTGATAAAACAATGCCCCAACTCAATATCTATACGTCAGGAAAGCCTTTGGCCATAAAATAAGCATGTCTAAGCAGATGGACAAGGAGTTCACCTACCACCAAAGTCCACCATTTTTGGTTGGAAGACAGATATCAGATCTTTTTATGAAAAACTGCTGATCCGATCTGTTGACTCATGACTCATGACTCATTGACTCATTTGACTCATAAAACATCCATTCTCATTGCCATGCTGTCCACAGGAATTCTTGAAAAAGTATCCCACTAAAAACATTCTGGTTCTTTGGGCAGGGCAGTTTGGCACTAGGGTGACTAGGGTAGGGTATTTGAACACAATGTTGGCCCAGGGGGACGGGAATTTGAAGGAGCCAATCTTCAAAACTTCAAATGCCTGCGGGGTTGCCCAGGGAAGGGAGGATGTTGAAGTTTCGAATTGACCGGTGCATAATAGCAAAGAAATATAGATAGTCAAAGAAAACCTATGATGAGTATGATGTGCAAGCAAAGGTATGATGTGCATCTTGTCATCTGATTAAGTCTGCTTTAGAAGCAACTATTTAACAATTATCCTGCGAAATCGCGCGGAATATCACCTGATACTTAGCCGACGAGGCCATAGGCCGAGTTGGCTAAATCAGGGGATATTCTGCAAGATTGAGCAGGATAATTGTTTTATTATTCAACAAATTCCCATCGACTACCATTTTCAGAACGAGGAAAACTACGGCTCTATGATGAAAACGCTAAAAGCTAGCAGCACATAAGCTTAATAAAAATCAAAACAGAACTTCAAGAAATCGAAGTTTACTACCGTTCACTTAAAAAGACTTATTTACAAACTCATGTTTGGAAATGACAAGACAAAGTAAAAAAAGTATTGCTACCTTACCGAGAATAAGTCCGCTTCCTGTGAATTAAAATCTTTTCAACTTTAGTCTTTACAACTTTCCGTGAGCAAGTGTGCTGCTTCGTTCACAATAACATTTTCTTGGTTGAGTTCTCACTATGAAAATTCCAAGTCAACCTCTGGATATCTTTGTGAGCTGAAGCAAATACTTGTTGACTTTTTGAGAGCATTTAATCGTGGAAAGGTTCTTCCAGGGAGTTCAAATTTCTGGACAACACTGCTAAAACTGCCTCGCTTTTCGAAATGGCCGCCAAACAAGCAATGAAAGAAAATCTGCAGTGCACTTCCAAATATGGTCATTTACGTATATTTAACAATTATCCTGCGAAATCGCGCGGAATATCACCTGATACTTAGCCGACGAGGCCGTAGGCCGAGTTGGCTAAATCAGGGGTTATTCCGCAAGATTGAGCAGGATAATTGTTTTATTATTCAACAAATTCCCATCGACTACCATTTTCAGAACGAGAAAAACTACGGCTCTATGATGAAAATGCTAAAGCTAGCAACACATAAGCTTAAGCTTAACAAAAATCAAAACAGAACTTCAAGAAATCGAAGTAGCTGTTTACTACCGTTCACTTAAAAAGACTTATTTACAAACTCATGTTTGGAAATGACAAGACAAAGTAAAAAAATATTGCTACCTTACCGAGAATAAGTCCTCTTCCTGTAAATTAAAATCTTTCAACTTTAGTCTTCACAACTTTCCGTGAGCAATTGTGCTGCTTCGTTCGCAATAGCATTTTCTTGGTTGAGTTCTCACTATGAAAATTCCAAATCAACCTCTGGATATCTTTGTGAGCTGAAGCAAATACTTGTTGACTTTTTGAGAGCATTTAATCGTGGAAAGTTTCTTCCAGGGAGTTAAAATTTCCGGAGAAGACTGCTAAAACTGCCTCGCTTTTCAAAATGGCCGCCAAACAAGCAATGAAAGAAAATCTGCAGTGCACTTCCAAATATGGTCATTTACGTATATCGTAGGATATCTGTCATGTACGGATGACAGATATTGAGGGCTTCCTTACCATATATGGGCATAGTGACAATTTGTTGAATAATAAAGCAGGATATCTGTCATGTATGGATGACAGATATTGAGGGCTTCCTTACCATATATGGGCATAATGGCAATTTGTTGAATAATAATCCTGCTTATTTGCGTAGAGCGCCTCCTATGGGCAAAACCACCAGTGGAGGGGGGAAGGTAGGCAGGCTGCGCAGACAATTTAGGCTTGTCACGCAGGGAGGAACGCGTGACGAGCTTCTACATTCCATGGCCTGATGTTCAAACAATCAATTTCGCAAAACCATAAAATCGTTTTGATTCACGAGAATTAGTAACTTTTAAAACAAGCCATGTGTGGAAGCTGATGAAACAGATCTGAGATCAGGTGAGATTTCTAGCGCAAACCATATTCAATTAAACAAACAAGTTAAGACTGGTTAAGATTGATTATCTCGGGTTGTGCATGATATTGTAGTAAATGTACCAATAGAAATAATTCGTACCTGTTTCCTAGACAACTATTGGTGTTTTTTGCTATCTGGTGTGGCTCATTTGCATCACAGTATTGTATAAACTGCATAAATATTCGACGTACTGAAGAGCTGCCATCTCAGTAGATCACTGACTAGATGTCATCCTGTGCCATCTTGAAAATTACTTTGTTCAAATTTACCGCTGACAAAACTTGGTGAAGGCTCCTGTATGATTTGCTGACTGAAAGATCACATTTTCAGATGTTTCAGGTTTTGTCCTTTTAGATATATAGCTACAAGGATATAGAAGAGACCGTGCAAACTTACTTCAAACTGAAATGGATTATCCACAAATAGAGTACAGATTTAAAACACAGGGTTTTGTCTGAAACTGACAAAACAGCATTCAGACTGTACCACATTACATTCCTCAGGTTTTTGGAGAGCAAAGGAAGGATGTCAGGTGAGAAAAAATTATTGTGAACTGGAAAAACGAAAGAGAACTACCTGGGGCTCGCTTAAAATGCATGTATTATTGTTTTGTCGTACACTGCCTTTCCTATACCGGCTTTACCTCGGTGTAAGAACCTGTGAAACTCACGGATGACGTAAAACAAAGGAAACAAAAACATTTTAAACAATACCGTACAGCAAAACAAAAGCTAACAAACAAAGAAAATCTTGTCAGGTTCTTACACCGAGGTAAACCCCCTATACCACTACGGCCTGATTAACAAAAACATCCCTGGTACTCATTCATGCAGTCACACACTTTTTCCCATATTTGCCCTGCTTTAGGTTCAAAAGGTGGCCAATCTTTGAACAGTGGTTAAATGAGCTTTGGTTAAATCTGATGAAGACTCCCTGCCAGGGGGGGGGGGGGGGGAGGGGAAGGCTCCTGTGCCACCTCTCTCCATTTCTAAATGCCTTATATTAGCTAATTCAAAAGGCTTGGATGGATCTTAGTTATTCTGATGTTAAGGTTTGGTCAAGTGGGACCAAAGTAATTGCCAAAAGCTGTTATGGTTCCCAGGGGTGTGGGGTACTACCCCTATGAAAGTGATGGGGATGCTCATCGTCTCACTTAGGGGTGTAAATTGCAGATTTTGGTCTCACTTAAGGTGTTCAGGATGGAAAGCCAATATTTTACTCATACAGGTATTGCTTAGGGTTGCGCCAGGAGCATATCACGTAGTGATAGGCTTCTGGTTGTGCATAAAGAAATATCTATATAAAGAAACCACATGTCATCATACTGTGGTCTCCTGTGAGGGTTCAAATAAAACCTGAGCCACACCCAGATTGGTCTCCTTTAATTTAGGGGTTTAATTAATTCTAATTTTCCGATGAGCATCCCCGTCCCTTTCATATGGGAGTCCCTCCCTGGGTTATGGTTGCCCTAACTCTGGCAAGGCTACTGAAATAAAGATAGTTGTCGCTGTAGGTAATTTCTCAGTTACAATTTAATTTGAAGTGTTGTAGCTAATTCTTTGCCCTAATGTCCCTTGTCTAAAGTTACTCTAGGCATCTCTAGAGCAGTTTAGTCTTTCTACCTATCATTACTAAGAAAAACAATGTTAAAGAAAAAGAATCAGAGGTGTAAATTAAAAGAAAAATGAAATTTATTTCCCTTACAATGCCAAATTCTTAATTTAAACATTACAATTATGGATTTATTTAGTCATTTTGAAAAGTTCAAGAAGATCGACTCCTATACATACAAAAAAATATTTTGAAGTCAATAATACTTATTTTAAATTTCGTTCAAGGTTTGACTACAATAATAAAAATAAATTTTACCATAGCTGGTCACTACATGAATAAATTAATACTTTCGTGTATCAATTAAATTAATTTAAATACCATTCTACACCCAAAAACCTTACAATGTAAGTTACTTACATGTATCTACAAACCTACTTGAACGTAAAATGAGACTACAAAATATTATCAATGCCTTAGCGAAGCAAAAATCTTTTAACCGTATAATGTCCCATTGTTTATAACCTTGTAAAGCGGCTGAGTGCCTCGTAAAAGGTCGCGAACTCCCGGTCTTGAGACGTAAACTTCACGAGCAAACTCGTCCCTAGCAACGTGAATGTTTCGTTTGACGGTGTCGAGCAGCGCTTTCCTGTGGTGCTGTACATCAGCTATAAGCTCGCTTTGGTTTGTCAAAACGCTTATCTGTTGATCTCTTGTAAACCTCATTCTATCTCCTTGGTCTGTTAACCCAACCAAAGTTTTGTTTCGCGGCCATTGGATTGTCTGAAACCGTTCTTCCATCCGGCGCGTTTCTTGAGCGTTCGGGTAGTTTTGCGGGTAATTGAGCCTGTAGCCGGTTCGAATAAACGGCCCTGGAGCTTCATATCGCTTGTAGTCTTTAATCTTGACGTTATGTTCCATCTGATTCATACTGGAAGCGTTTTAAGAGGAAGGAAACCTCATTTAAATCTCCGCCAAACCAAGTTAGTACTGAAGGACTGAAGTCGATCTTAGCAACAAGTGTTGACCGTGAGGAGTCTGGGGCTCAGAAAACATATTAGGGTCATTCATTTTTTCGCAAAACTGAAAAATGAAAAATGAAAAGTGTCGGCTCAATTTCATTTGTTTAACCTCTTTAGAAAATGATAAACGAATTTCGTGTAATTCATTTCTTAATTTTCATTTTTTTCTGAAGCTCGAAAAATGAATAACGAAAAAAAATCCCGTGTGGTTCATTTTTCAATTTTCATTTTTTCTGGAAAATTGAAAAATGAAAAATGAATTGAGTTTTTGCTTAATTTTTCATTTTTTCTGAAAATTTTGGAAAATGAAAAATAGACAAAAATTCATTTTTCATTTTTCTAAAAAATAAAGTGTCACTCTATACGTGCTTTCAGAATCACGTAATTCACGCATTTCGCGGGCACTGTTTTGCTAAGTTGAAGAGCGAAATGGCTGAACTCTCTTCGGGTCTGGAAAATGAAGGCGAATTTATCACATTATCAAGAGGACATGGTGAGGCCAGAGTGGTTCGAAAGCTGAAGGAAACTTAAGTAAACACGGAGCGACTGTGAGTGATGTTTGGGGTAAGTTAACGGATGCGAAATCAACGCTTATATTCATGAAACGTGCAGCAGTCAATTGAACGCCATTTTGGTGAAGCTTATCGTAGGTCTTATTACAGAAGCTGAGAAGACACCGGCTAAAGGGTGAAGCAGCTAAACATGAAACGTAATTTCGTCGGCTTCGTCCACAGGAGATCTGGGTTCGGCGTTCCTTATTATAGGAATTTAACAAAGCATTTTTACAACGCGAAAAAAACCTATGCGTTACAAAATTAACACGAATTTTCGAGAAGTTTACATCCAAATAATTAACGCGAATTTCCGTGGGGTATATGTTTACGTGCATATATTTAACACGAAATTGATGGTTTATTTGATGCTTCCCTATTCCCTTCTACTGTCGGACATATTCCAATAGATCTCAGCCGATATATCTGGTATGCACTGCAGAGAGGAGCTGACACAAGAGGTGAGGTCAAATCTATTAGATACTAGCCATCTCCTCTTGTTCAACGCGGTCTGGCAATAGCTAGTATTGAGGTGACTGTGAAATGGAAAAAAAGGCGGTGGGCATTTTGCACAAGAAAGTAGAAGAAGCCGAGCTATCCCCTTGGAGATAACGATCTTTACTTTGACGATTCTAAAGACATTTTAAAATTAATATTGAATGACGATGTGTCGACTGACTCTGACGGAGAGGTAGATGGCATGTAACTTTGCTGTAAAATAGTGTAATTTTAATTAACAATGACGTAACTTTAAGCGCATAAAAATTCGCGTTAATGACATGCGTCTTTAATTTCCTATAATAAGGTACTTAATTTACTGTAGTTATCCTTGTCACTTTTCAGAACCAATTTCAGTTTGTTTTCACCTGAACTGAGGAGAGAATGAACTGGCTGTTGTTGCAGTGCTTGTGGAAGTAACTGAACTTAAAGACTTTTACCGAATACATTCGGGCTGAGGCTGTTAACCTCGACTATCACAATGGTACCATCTGAAAACGAGGAGAGATCAAACTTTTCATCCTTAGAAGGCCATTCCCGTATCTCCTCGAAACTCGTCAACCACGTGAATGGAGCTTTTTTCGAGCTGAAATGTGGCAAGGATAACTACAGTAAATTAACTACGCCATGAAAACGTTCAAATGACTTTTTTTGTTTCATGTTTAGCCGCTTCACCCTTTAGCTTCTGTAATAAGACCTACAATAATCTTCACCAAAATGGCGTTCAACTGACTGCTGCGTGTTTCATAAATAGAAGCGTTGATTTCGCATCAGTTAACCTACCCCAAACATAATTCACAGTCGCTCCGTGTTTACTTAAGTTTTCTTCAGCGTTCGAACCACTCTGGCCTCACCATGTCCTCTTGATAATGTGATAAATTCGCCTTAATTTTCCAGACCCGAAGACAGTTCAGCCGTTTCGCTCTTCAACTTAGCAAAACAGTGCGCGCCAAATGCGTGAATTACGTGATTCTGAAAGCACGTATAGAGTGACACTTTATTTTTTAGAAAAATGAAAAATGAATAATTTTTGTCTATTTTTCATTTTCCAATTTTTTCACAAAAAATGAAAAATTAATCAAAAACTCAATTCATTTTTCATTTTTCAATTTTCCAGAAAAAATGAAAATTGAAAAATGAACCACACGGAATTTGTTTTTTGATTATTCATTTTTCGAGCTTCAGAAAAAAATGAAAATTAAAAAATGAATTACACGAAATTCGTTTATCATTTGCTAAAGAGGTCAAAAAAATGAAATTAAGCCGACACTTTTCATTTTTCATTTTTCAGTTTTGCGAAAAAATGAATGACCCTAATATACACGCATTCTTTTAATTAACAATATTAGATTATGAGCTCGAGATTTCTATCGCACCTTTTCACTACTCACTATCTATCACGGATTAGTAGAAATCTACTAGCGTTCTATCATTAATGCTGTTCTCTGATTGGCTACGCTACTCACTATCTATTCTGTTGTAGATAGTGAGTAGAGTGTTTTCCGCGCGCGGTGTGACCTATTTATATCATTTTTCAATAAAAACGTGTAGTGTCTGCTGTTAAGTTTTGAACGTCTAGTAGATTTATACTAAAACAATTAGATTATTCGCCCTCGATTTCTATGCGTGATAGTTGATTTGGCCTTCGGCCTCATCAACTATCACGCGATAGAAATCTCGAGCTCATAATCTAATTGTTAAATAGATAGCGAGTAGGATAGCCAATCAGATTGCAGCATTTATGATAGAACGCTATTAGATTTATACTAATATGCTTTCGTAGCTTTCGGCCAAAATTTTCCAAATGCATGTTTTGTTTTGTATCCTTTTTTTTTTTTTTTTTTGAGTTTTTGTTTTCTAGTGTCTTAATGATATTATCGAAAAAGGAAGATCCATGATCGCTGACTGTTTCTGGCGCAACCAATGTAAAATGTCTGGGCTTTCACGAAAAAAAATTAAGTCATGAATCAGTCCTTGTTTGTGTTCGACTTGTAGATTTTTCATTTATTTTTCGTCTATCAATTGGACAAAATGAGCAAAAATTTGTGTTTTATTTTAGTTTCTTTTCTTTTCTTTTTTGAAATAAAGTATAATAATAGGCAGACTCTTTTCTGCCGATCTGACTAATACTCGTTTGTTTGCTTCGATGAAAGAAATGACGAATTAAAACAAGGTTTCGTAAGGGTATCATTGTGAGTTTTTCCGTAGGTAGCTGGGTAAGATTTCAGTTGTCTGAGAGGTTTTTGGAATTAAAAATGTTTCTTGATACGTTAGTAAAAATCCGTTTACTTATTGGCTTAGTTCAGAAGTTATCTTGAAACAAATAAATCATCATAAAATAAATAAAAAAGGAGTGAGATATGACCTCAACATAGTAAGCCCCAATTGGTGGCCCCTGCTACTCTGTATGAACAAAATTCTTTTCATGGCACTGTTTCACATTTTATTAGCAATTCTCGTTATCTCGACTTGATTACAGCTGTGAACTGGTAGGAAACGTTACCACACCATTATCTCCTCAAAATCGTTTCGAGATAAAACAAAAACGTACCGTTTGATTTCTTTGTATTTTTTTGTATCATTAATTTATTAACGAGCATTTTACGTAATACTAAGGCTCACCAATTAAACGTAAATATAATTGCCGTTTGTTTCGAATCATTTATTCAGAAGGGTGCCCCACGTAAAATCAAGTCCTGTTATCATTTGGACAGCAAGCCACCGAGCTTGGACTGAAGCACAACAGGGCACATTTCCAGTGAATAACACGCAACAGTCACGAAATTTGACGTGGAATGTTTTTGTTAGGTTTTCGTCACACCAGGCAATTTGAAATATTTTATTTGAAAATATGTACATAAATTACAGAAATATTTGAAGTAAAAATTAAGCAAATAGTTTTTTTTTTCGTCACACCAGACTCGCACACGTGTGCAAGTGACACGTATACTACACTGTTAAAGTATTGTTTTTAAAATCACAATGGATGAATTGAGTGCGAGTGCTAAAGTAACACATCTCGAAACAAAGTACATTTTAATTATTAAACACCATCATCTCAGTAGTAGTCAAATCGAAGCCATTAGGGTTTTCCGATTTAGCGGGAAATTCACTTAAAAGGAACACATTTTTCCGCCTATTGAAATTGGCATTGAAATCACTTAGTTTGCCTATTGTTGCATAACAGGGAGCCTACACAAATTGTATAAGATTATCAGGACACGCAAACTACCGAAACGTATCTGTAAAAATATAAAACCACGTGACCTCAGCTATCGTCAAATATTAAAAACACAGTTTCCGTGCAGCTGGCACACCGAAAAGTGGGTTCGGCTTCGAGGCTGTTTGGATGATCTGCTGAAACACTCTTTCAACTGCTTGATCAATATAGCGTCTCAAATCATTAATAATTCTTGGAGAAATTCAAAGAAAAAGTTCGCCACCGTTGAGGTAGTGAAATTTCCTTTGTCTTTTCTTTATGAATTATTAATGAGTTTGAGACATATATTTACGCAACAGGATGCCATGTTCGGCAAATCGTGCATCGCGATCCCTGCGTGTGAGGATAGAACACTCTACTGGTTTTCAAAAAAATATACTCTTCCATTTCTAGTGTATTTAGACATCAGAGACCATTTCTACCTTTAGTGGTATCCACTTGTGGGTTCCTTTCAAACAGAAGAAAGCACATCATTCGCAGAGTTGCACAAAATTGAAACTGTATTAAACCAAAAAGACCTTAAAACATTTAAATTTTTTTTTCTCAGTAATGCCTTTTTTAAGGGTTAAGTTTATACTGAAAGATGTTCATTTATTTTTCCGGGAAAGGCTGTGATATGGGAATCATTTTGTTCCTTAACTTGAAAGCAGATGTCCTATGACCTATGTCCTATATCCTATGTCGATTCCACTCATTGTACTTATGGCTAGGGCGTGCCGTGTTGGGAAATTAATCTCATCTATTTGTAGACAATGAATGACAACTGAAATTGCATTGTGCAAATTGAACAAACACCACTTTGCATCCAATTAGCTAACAAGGTAGAAAAAGTCTTTCCATTTCTGCTAAATAGGAAAATCCTAATTAAAAACACAACAGCGAGTTCTTTCGTGGAGACCGCTCTTTCTTCTTTTTGTTTTCTTTCTTTGCTCATCAAATATGAAAAGGTGTAATGTTTGTTGGTCTCAACATTCTGTAAACGTGCAAACAGAGCAGAGGAAAAACAAAACAGACGTCTCAGTAACACCACAGAGGGTCTTTATGTTTTTATCATGGCATTGATAAGTCTGTTGTGGCTATAAAAAGCAGCAAGTAGAACACGAACTGAGATGGCAGTAGCATGAATCAATTTGTATGTTAGTGTACCAAATAGCTTTGTGTTAAATAGAACATGTTTGAGAACTTCCGCGATGTTTGCTTAACTTCTCACGGAGGAAACTACAACGTCCCTAATTCTACTAAGGTATAAGGAGAATCTCCCTCAGTGGGGTAATACAAGAACTAACTAGCAAATGTGCAGTATTTACAGCGGCGCAAAACTGAAATAAGAAACAAAGAAGGAACACTGATTCTCGTATACTTTTGAGCAAGCTGAGTGCGACTAAGTTGCCAGCAAGAGGAACTTTTCTCTAGCGATAGCAAGCAATTCTGATTGTTTGTAGTATGTACGGCTACAAGGAAAGCTGCAAAGAGTTTTCACCACAAAACGACGCCAGTTTGGGACTACATCTCAAGTCGTTAACTTTTCAAACATGTCCAGACCGTCGACTTGTTCAACGCAAGGGCTGAGCCGTAAATGCTCCGTACTATCGGATTCTTACGACGGGGATATTGAGAGTTTAAGCCCTGCTGGATCAGAAGTGGGTAATTGCAGCGTTTACTCCAACTACAACGCGTCATTTTCTTCTCCCGCCTTTCAAACGATACCAGATAGAAGAATTTCTAGCGAAACTAGTTTCACTCAAGAATCGACGCCATCATTTGAATCTGAAACCGAAAATGAAACCTCGACTTCTAACACGAGTACTGTGAATTACACCGACAGTGATTTTTGTCGCGTGCAGAGGTCTGCAGACAAGGGACTAGTCGAATCATTTGAGATTACTCAATGCAAAGAAAACTGTAAATCAGGCACTGCGAGCTGCGAAAGCAGAACTCATACAACGGATGGTCTAGTTACCTTCTTGAATCAGGCCGAACTGACAGCCGTTGAAGCTTCAAATACGAGTTCTTATGTTGATGAACCTTCGAGTCCACAGCTATACGAGTTTCTAAAGAGCCCGATTAACTCTACTCATGATCGAGACGGTGCAGTTAAAGAATTCTGGAAAGAAATGAAACTTAAGAAGATTGGAGACTGGCCACTGACACGACAATCTGTCCATTCTGGGGGAAGGAGTGCCAATGTCTCCACATCAAGTTCATTTATGACAAGTGAGAATTGTGATTCAGAAGCTATAAATTCTAACGAAAAATCCAATAAAGAGCTGGAATTGACCGAGCGAGAGATCATACAGAAACAACGGGCTTTGAGAAACAGTTTTCAGGAAATTGTAAAAGAAACCAGACAAACTTTAAGAGAGGTGCGCGCAAAACGAAGCTGTGCAAATGAAATAACCCCAAGACGCGGTAAAGCCGCCGCGAGTAAACCGCGAAAAGAACGAGGTAAAGGACTAAAAAATGCGTTAGATTCGAAGGAAAGTGACACTGTTTTGCACGATGCCTCGGTGGTCAAGGGTGTTTGGGTGGGAAAAAGCGTGAAAGTCAGTCCAATAAGTAACAAACTGCTGAAGCAGCGACAAAAGCAAGATGCTCTTGCACTCGAGAGAAGACAAGTACAGAATTTAATAAAGGAGTTGAATAACTTAGATTTACACGAACAAGCTGCGAATATGGAGAGCGCATTGGCCTTCAAAGAAAATCAAGAAAAAGAGTTCGCTATCGTCCTGGAAGAAGAGAGACGAAATATCAAAAGGAGGAAAAATATGGAGATAAGTCGCCAGAAAGAAGAGGCAAAATGGAAACGCCTAGAGGAGATCAGGAGAATTGAGGCAGAGAGAGAAGAGAGGGAAGATATGGAAAGGAAAAGGAGAATCGAAGAGGCGAAGAAAAGGCGGGACAAAAATCGAATGCTGTGGGAAAGCTATAACGCGATTCTTCTCGCAAATTCCATCACTAGGTCCTATACATTTTCGTATTTTCCAGAGCTTCGACTGCAACCTATAAAACGACCGCAAACAGAGCCTCAGAAAACAACTCACTCAGTTAGAGTTCGAGAAGCCAAGGAGAAACACGGTGACAAGTGTCATCAGTAAATCAGAGTTTCTGTCTTGTTGGTGCTTTTGTTTGAACACTGTGGCTGACCGCGGAGGAATGTCTGTTCTGTCATAATAGTAAGACTTAATTCATTGCACTAATTCCAGAATATGCTCCCTAATCATTTCTGCTTATGCACAAGAACAAGAGAACAGTCACTCCAAACGGCGCACAAGAGTCACTGAAAATATACGTTGACTTCTACTCAGTACGTTTTCAACAGCATGATTTGGGAGACTGAGCCTTTATCATTTCCGTGAACAGACAAGAGGCAACCTTACTGGCTCGAGATCAGCGACGAGTCGCATTGAGAGAGGGCCCTGGGAAAGGTGCTGTTATTTCAGTGGAGGATTGAAAATAGGTACGCATACGTGTAGTGCCTTGTGAAGGACATCGGTGATCACGTGTGGTTGGAAATGCGGAAGCAAAACTCCAAGTCCCCAGGAAGTACAAGGGTACGATTAAGGACCCTCTCCCATAAGACTTCATTCTCCAGTTTCATCTTTGCACAATAATCTATTTCCCCTCATTTCTGATGCCTAAGTAAACACTCATTTGCCATGAGCAATTTAGGACGGAACCTGCTAACAGTTTTAAACCAAACACCTATCCCAGGGTTCTTAATGTGCTTGTGTTAAATTAACAAAACTAATGCCAGGTACTGAACAGCTAAAATAGTGATTTGTGACTTTTTGGCAGTCGCAAATTAAAAGCAAATAAATTAATCACGAAAGTAGTCAAAGTAAACTTCATTTTCGTTTTAAAAGGGATTCCACAAAAGAGAACCAAACATCACTTTTTCGTTTTACTCTTGTGGTACTACTAACTTTTCCAGAAAGTACAAACGTTCAAACCTAAAAAATTTCTCAATCTGAGTTTTAAAAACTACTAAAATACACACAGCACCCAACGAATGTGCTGCTTAATTGAGCTAAGGTTTATTTCAATGGTCATACTGCAATTGCCTTTCAAAGTATCATAAAACCACATTCTACGATTCAGAAGCTTATGTACTTGCTGTGCTTTAACTTGCGTTCTTTGTTAGGCTATTTGTACTACATTTGAGATTGCAAAGATCTTTTTCTTTTAAAATTCTGCCCTCTATTAGATAAGGTTTTGATGAACATGTTAACTCAAACTCTAGAAACTCTGGAGATTCTCCAGTATCACTCTCACTACAGAGACAAAGAGGGAGACATTCTGTATCTGTTTATATACTTTTATTAATAATTTATTAATATTATAAATAACACCTACATAACAATTTTACAACAATTTCTAAATTGTTTAAAAATTGTCTTTTTTTTAAGAATGTCTTTTCTATAATTTTTGGAATTCTGACCATGAATGCTATATTTCCAACTAACAGCTTATGCAATAAAGTCTTCAGAGCTCAATGAAAGGCATGGCTAGTGCATTGTGCTCTGGGTTGCGTAGCATCCTAACCTAACCTAAGCTTTCTTGAGTTTGCGAGATCACGTCTGTCTCCACCCTGAATTATCAACTGGGGTACACGGGAGGGGTGGGGGGGGGGGCGGGGGGAGGGAGTTACCCCAGATACAAATGTTGGGGTCGATTGAAAACTTTTAAAAGAAACCCCTAAATTAAAAAAGGTACCAGAATCTCGGATTGTGTGGCTCAAATTCATTTCACCCCTATGAGGTATCAATTCTATACGATAAGCAGTCCATGTATCAGTTTTTTTCAAACTCAATACACTAAAAAGTAAGGGGTTGACTCTGACAGTGGAGGTTCAAGACTGAAACACCCAAGACTGTGACAAACCACAAAAAGCACCCACACAATATCACTTTTGTAGGGGAGTATTTGTGAGGGGGAAACCCTGCAGTCGAACAAAGTCCCATCTGGAGGGAGTACCAGAGTTCGTAGCCTTTCTCACAAACAATTTTCCAGGACTTTTCCAGGTTTATTTCGCCGTTGTTGAGGACATTTCGTTGATAAGGGGCAGTGTTTACAAAGCTTAGTGATTACTTGGGATTACTGCTGTTTTTATGATGCAAGCAGATAGATTTTATCAGGTTTGAAATACCGGACATACTAGTGAATAAATGATAACATGACCTTTACTGAAGATCTTTTACATGTAAGTTGAATTTAATTTTTCATCTAAGATCGCAGAAAACTTCAGGGTAGTATTGACAAAATAGGTTAGAATCGCTAAAGACGTGTTTATAAAACGTGTTTTCAAAGGGAATACGGTGACAGATCGTGACAGTGCATGCAGATTGTAGGATTATTGTTATCGTTTTTGTGACCGTTTAACAAAACCCATATTATATCAAGTTGCCTGTCAACAACCCGCGATTGATAGCCTTGCGTGGTCTTAGCTGATATGCGATTTCAACAATAAGAGATTGTCGCTGATTTCCAGGACTTTCCAGGACCTGCAATAATTCTCCAGGACTTTTCAGTCCTGGAAAATACCGAATAAAATTCCAGGACTTTTCAGGATTTCCAGGATACATACATACCCTGGAGTACTTATACTTCTAGTTGCTTCTTGGTACAAAAACCAGACATGCAATGCAACATAGCACCATACTTGGGGAAGTTAGTGGGGCAAAGGTTTTTTGGGAATTTGAAATTCACATTTTTTTAATCTTAGGGCTTTACGATTTTGTCAGGATTTTGAGGAAGTGAGATTTCTTGGCAGGCACATGATAAAGATTAATATCATTAATTCATGACTTTGCACAACACAATTATTGTCTTAATCTTCAGCCAGTATTTTTTGGTTTCAAAAACGGAATCAGTGTTTTTTTTGGGCAGAGGGGGTGGTTTTGGCCCGTAAGTATTGTTTGGAGTATTCAAGAGAGGATAATGATCAGAGAATCCACCCTTCCTAGCAGCAGGATTTAATTATATTTGGTCATTTTCGCTTGGTGATGTTAAAGAAAATTGACCTGACATATTATTAGAGCTTTATAGAGAATTTAAAGTGGCATAGTTTTCTATTATAAGAAGGACATAACATCTAAATTATTAACAAAACCCCTCAAAGAATGAGATAGCTTAAAAATTTTATGAAACATTTTAAAAAGCACTCATATTTCTATGTTGCTGACACTGTAACCCAACACAATATTTCATCAGGAGGTCAAGTTCCATTCACTGAGTTTACATTAAGTGGCTAAGTATGTGACACCCACTGCAGGGCTGGGTGTGGCCAAGGGGGTCCTAGGGTGCCCATGACTCCCCTTGGTGATTGATCGCCATACAAAATCAGGCTTTCAATGGCCATTCGGCCTAAAGTGAAACTATGGCACTTCACAGTGGTCATTAAGGAGCCCCCAATAAGAAAACCTACCTAGGCCCCTGTGCTGGCTATTGTTGATCCTAAAATGACTTAAGGCAGATTATCTATGACATAGGCCATGTATGGGGGATGGACTCTCTTGCCTTAAACCTCTCTAAAGGCTTCATTTTCATCTCTTCAGCAGTATACCCCTTGCCCCAGGGTATTATGCTCTCAGTAACAAAGACATCTTTCCTTGTTATACCTAACATTAACACTGTCATCATAACTGTTCAAGTCTTCTGATGTGAATGCAGGAAAGCTGCTATTTCTATCAGGGCTGTTTCTGGTGCTTATCGTACACTGCCGACCAAAGTCTGATGACGAAGATCTCTCCTCAGAATAAAGCAGAGTGTTTGAGGTGGGATCTTCTTTTCGCTGAATAATCCTGAAAGAGAAAAAGTTCTTAAACTAAATTAAACTTGTTCATACTTTAAAAGGTTTACACAGAGTAATCCGTTGAAAAAAAAAATGTGTTTATGTCCTTGGTTTAAATTATCACCAGTTAATGTTAAAATAATCAGGGTACCAAAAAGGGAGTTCTGTTGGAGCCCTTACTATAGGTTACCATGGAGCCTGGAGTCAGAAACCTTTCTTTACCTGGAACCTGGACAAAATTGATGTCTCTGGCTAAATGAAGCCCTGGAGTAAAGTGATGGAGTCCTAGAGCACCATTTTTTCTGTCTCAGATCCTTGGAGCCCCATAGTTTTAGGCCACAGCCCTCACTGCCCTAGACCCCTCTGGTACCCCGAATCACCTTGAGTTGCTAAGTAAAGTTAATTGATGAGTCAATTATATGTATCTTGTGGTCTTTGTTTGACAGCCTCAATTAATGCTGTTGCTGTTGCTGCAGTTGATATATGCCTTTACAGGTATACATTTCCCAGCCTGGGGAGAGTGGTGATTAGCCCATAATTGAGATATCACTATATATATGGCAAATATATTTTTATGTTTTTTATTTTTGAGTATGGACACATAGATTCTTTGTTCATTTTAATCAACTTAAAAAGGTTAAGATTTTAGGGTATGAAGTATCAGAAGAAGACAACTGACTTATTATTTCACTTTATATATTGCTTACCCAACAAGAACGGCTGGCACGATCAGCAACAAGGCACTTATTACAAATGACAAGCTAGGAAGTCTATAACTCATTGCATCAAAGAGACGTCTGAAAAGGAACACTCCCAGAACACTTGAAGTAGTCTCCAAACAAGAAACAACTGCAAATAGGGTTCCTGGAAAAATCAATAATTTTTATTGAAAAGGCATTAGATATCTGTGAAGAAACAGTTTTTGGTTATGTGCCTGTTTTCACATTCTATTCTGCAGGAGCCTCTAATTCCCTTTGGTTTTTAACAGGGAGTTCTAAAGGATGAAATGATTGGTTCTGAATGCAAAATAATTTTTTTTAATGATGTTCAATGTGCAACACATCAGATAAAATTATGTGAGTATACAGTCAGAGATATTCATCAACATTAATTTTTGTTCACAACAGACCACCATAATTTTACAATCCAGCTGGCATGCAGCAGCCAAGAGAGTGCATGTCATGTATCTGCCTGGCAATGGGTTATTACAATGTATGACAGGCACCTAAAGTGAAGAATTTTGATGGCTCAGGCAACTCAGAGTTTAAAGATCAGGCAACAAGACCATGGCAATGGGAAGCTAATCTTTAATTAATGTGATCACCTACCGTTAACTTGTGGAGCCAATTATACAGGAATGCTTCTTCAAAGCCTAACTGACATTCCTGAGTAAGCTGTATACCAATTAACGTACCTATATATTGGAGTATTGTTGGTTTTGATTACCTTGTTCTTGAGGCTCTACCAATTTTGACAAAGAGGCCTTCATCACTGCTAATGGCAAGACTCCCAGAAACTGAAAAGCTGGCACTGGAGAGACCACAAAGAATCGATCATTATTAACAGTAAATATGTAGCCTTGATAGATTGCATTGTAAGAATTTAATCTAGTGGAACTCGGGTCAGTAATAAAGATGTTAACTGAACAAAGTCATATTGATTATCAAACATGGTTATCTGAGTCCCATTAAACAAATGCATTAGCTGTGTTAAACTGAACCCACTAAAATCTTATCTGTTTACAGTGACCCCACCTCTTGAAAATATTCCTGTTAACAGAAACCCCTTTGGGCAAATTCCATAAAATAGATAGTGCTGAGTAGAGCTTGTAGCCAAACCCTCCTAATCACCGGCTTCTGCTTCTTCCTTGATACACAGATAAGATACAGCTACATATATGCTACAAACAGAAAATATGTCATAACTGAGATCTAACCGGCTGCAGCCTGCCTTAGAAAAGTACATTGGCCTTACATTTTAGTCACACGGTGTCCAAAAATTATGATAAACTGTTATTTTCAGTATGTAAAAGTATATCTATCATCAAGACAGATAATAAGTCGGGTAAATGAACAGATTTGACTCCACAAAGGGTTGCCACTTCCCAACAACTGACCCAAGATCAAACCTCAGTCACGGTGTTGAAGCTGTATGTGGATCGAGTTTGTCATTGGTTCTTATCCTTAAAGCTTAATCTGTGGGTTTTTCTTTGCAGATTTCTTTAGTTTTCCTCTCTCCTCATCAAAAACCAACATTGTGCAGTTCCAGAAAATATCCATGTCCTACCCCACAGAAGGTCATTGGAAATAATTTTCTTAGGGGATGGGGAATCTGAGCTAAGACACCCTATGTCCCCCCTGGGACACAGTGGATTAAGCAATTATGAAGTAAGTATGGAATTTCCGGAGGGGTGAGAAGTTCAAACCAAAAAACATTCTGTGGGGGGGGGGGGGGGGGGGTTAACACGTCTCTAATTTCTAATTTGATCTGGGACCCAAATGCAAGGTCACAGGATTATGTTTGTCAGTAAAAGCAAGACTAACTGCTTACAGTGTTAACCTTAAAAGCATTTAATAAGTCAAATAAGAAATGCCATGAAATATGACAGGGGTTCCAACTTTAGACTCTATGACTGCTAGTTTTCAGAGAATCATAATACAGTGAAAGAGATTTAAAGAATACCCTGGTAGAAATTCTACCCAGGATCCTAATAAGATCCTAATAGGATCTTGTAGGATCTTAACCAGGATCCTGATAAGATCCTAAATAAGATCCTGTAGGATCCTATAGGATCTTGATTAGGAACCTGTAGGATCCTGTTTAAATAAGATCCTATAGGATCTGATCCTAAGCAAGATCCTATAGGATCCTAAACAGGATCCTAGACAATTTTAAGCAGGATCCTGAAAGACTTTGCAGGATCCTGAGTAGGATCCTAAAAAACATGGTTAGGATTATTGCCATTTAGGATCCTGGGTAGGATCCTGTATGGAATTTCTACCAGGGTAATCTTAAAATCAGCTAATAACAAAACTTACCATTAAAAAACAAGCAAGTTGAACTGCTAAATGTTGCTAAAATCAGGCCAGCAAAAAAGGACAATAGGCCAGCTTCAATGATCCAGTTGTTTGAAACTTTTAGAATGGTTTGAAGCAGCTTTACTCCAACCAAGCTTGTTATAAACCGTAAACAAAGTGCTCCAAATAGATATCCAACCAAAACAAGAGGAAAACAGAGTGACGTTTGGGCATACAATATTATGAGGTCACTTGTTCCAGTTATAACTATTCCTCCAATAAAAAAAGCAGCAGCAAACATTAGCAAGCGCCATCTTCGACCATTTCCAGGCTCATAACTGAAAACTCTGCAAAAGTCTACAAAATCGTTATAGCTACAGATTGTAGTTGGTCTATAACTGGGAAAGTCAATGGTATCCTCCAAAAAACAAACAATGTAAACAATATTTATTATGCAGAGTATGATGGCAAACCAGAGAAAATGGTGGAACCAATCACATTCCAAGCAGAAACCACTAATGAAATAAGCTAAACCAATTCCAATCCCAGCGGCGCAGTCTAGCAAAACGATTTGGAATGTTCTTTGTCTGCTACTTGTAATGTCAGCAATAGAAGCCATGCATGATGACATCAAGGAAGTGTTATAACCCAGTATACTTGACAGCAGGCTTGCTATGACAAAAAAATAGAGTGGTTCCTGAAATTGAACAATGGTGATATATAAAGCAGCACGTAACATAATGCCTATCAAGGAGACAATCAACACAGCTCTACGTCCCTCTGTTTCACTCCATATTCCAAGAAGTATTGTTGATGGTATTGCTAAAAGCAGTGATGCCAAGTTGATATAAAGCAGCCAATATTCTGTTGCATTTGAACTCTGAATCTTGATCCCTAGGTCAGTGTTATTGCAGTTTGCATCTTCACTTGTATCGTTTTTGGTGATAGTGTTGTAGACGTACTTTTGGGTAATTATTTCCAGAAGCGTGGTTGCAAAGAAAGTCAGAAATGCAACTGGTTCCACAGTAAAGGGCCAACATCTTCTTCCCATTGTGCTAGTGCAAGTATCCTTGAAAGGTAAAATTAGAGTCACGTCAGTCAGGACAAAACAGGATAAAATCATTCAGACACCCATTAAAGAAACAAGCATTGTGGTGGTCACAAAGCTTAATATTTCACCCTTAACATCAACAGTGACATAATAGCTTTCTTTTGGCATTACATTGTCACATGATGTAGTCACTTGAAGTTTGGATAATTTGCAACGTCTTAGTTGCTTTTGGCAAGTGTTCATCAGGAAATAAGGTGAAGGATATCACATGATGGACACCCACTGCACTAGCCACTCAAAACATTGTGATTGAGATCTACATCAACGTGTCTGTTTCTCTTTGTAAGGAAAAAGATAAACTTAAGAAAGGTACAGGCAATCCTTTATCTAATGGGCAGTTGAACATTCTCAGTGGAAAAAATTCTCCCCTCAGTTTTTGTACACTTACATGTATCCGAATTGGTGTCCCAATGAGTTGAATTAAATTTTTACTGTCTTCTCAGACCCTGATGTTCAATGGTCATTTTGTAAAAAGATACCATACATGTATAGGCATGTTCAGGTAATCAAATAGTATATTATACCTTTTCAAAAATCACAAGATAAGGTAAAAAAAACACTACATGATATATTTGTTGTGTACATGACCAGGCATTTCTCTGTGCCAAATTATTTCTTTTGCTGAAGTCTTTGAAGAACTGAATCCCATATAACGGTCAAACTGTGTAGTGACCTGAGTGGACCCGGGAGTGGGCCAATCCGAATGGGTGTCCATTTCATACTGAGTGGGCTCTGACTACATATACCAAGTAAAACTACTATATTATCAGGGTCTGGAAGGGGGTCCTGATCCCGGATTCCCGCTCCTTTTTCACGAGAATCCCGCATCCCGCACTTTTTTTATCGCGATCCCAAATTTCGTTTTTTCTTTCCCAAAAATACATGAAAAAAGACTAATTTCTGCAAAAGCCGGCCCTTTCGATTGATATTTTGCGCTCACCTGGTTGATTCGCTTTTGCCGCCATAACGTTTATTTGGGTCGTGACGATTTCCCAAATTCCCGACAGACAGGCAACAAAATTCCGCATCCCGTCCCAAAATTTTGGCAAATCCCGCTTCCCTGGTAGCAGTCAAATCCCGAATCCCATCAAGATATTTTTCGTTTTCCCGAATCCCGCACCGTATTTTGGTCAAATCCCGGATCCCAAGAATACCCTTCCAGACCCTGTATTATGGGTCCCTCCACAGATTCAAAGGATACAGTCCACAATTTACAAGTGAAGGTATAACTCTTGGAGTAAAAGCGTTATATGGACCATTAGAGCTTATTACAAACAAAAATGTAAGTTTTAAGTTATCCTTTATTAATGAGTTTTCACAAAGTCAATTTGTATTAAAATTAAAAAAGTTTTTTTTTGTATAAATTATTGGTAGCCCCAGAAAAGGAAAGGCTTTGGCCATTTTTACCCCGAGATTATACTAGTGAGATACTGGTGAGATTCTTCAATGTTGTACAACTGTTCTAAGCTTGTAAATAAGTGTTATAATTTAAAGATAATTTTATTAAATATATAAAGCTTACAATGCAACTTTTTGTTTTAACGACAAACTTCAAGTAACCATTAAACTTATAATAATCAACCCAGACAGACAGTAAACTTGATGACAAAGATTTACAATTACCTGAAATTGATTATTTGGCCGATCCTTTAAGCTTTTTGTGTTTATCTTCCACTGCCGAAGACTAGCAAACACATGACGATCTTTTCGCTTGTCCGCCATGTTGAAATTCGTGACTTGTGACTTCCTCAACTTTCTCATGATCACGTACGATCACAGGAAGTGACTTGCTTCGATTCGGCACGATTTCTTCACGTGACCGTTGTGCGGGGTAAGGGGGAATGGGGAAAATTTGAGGGAAAAGAGGTTATTGAGATTGTTATATTATTTAATACATCCGTATATATAACAACAAAAAGTCGTCAGCCTCAGCTTTAAAAAGAATCTTTACTTCAATTGTGTGGCCTTGTACTTAATGTTTAGTGGCCTACAGTTCAGTCTAGTCGTTGTCACGAGGGAGGAGCTTACAGAGAAAGGAGAGATTACAGCAAGGGCCTTTCCGCAAAAGTAAAGCCCTAGCTAAACTATCAAACAATTTTGTCCATAGTCGTGTTTGTCATACGAAGCGTTCGGTGGCTAAACCGACAAACAAATGCAAGGTTCAGAGAGGCGTCTAAACAGTAAAACATGTTAGTCCAACACGATGTTGTCGAATGTTGGACAAAAGTGTTTGATCGTTTAGCCGGGGCTTAACGCAAGAAAAAGACCACGTGATCATGGTTTTCCCGCCATTTTACACGTTTGCAGTCCACCGTGAACGCTAGCTGAGCGAACACGAAGGGAAGGCTTACTTTCGCGTTCGTTGACAATGCACCCAATGACTGTGAGTATTTTTTTAAGATCTTTTTTAAGGTTTCTGCTCATGCTTAAGCCCAGTGACGTTTATGATTTTTCTTTAAAAAAATCGGTTGACTGTCAGCGTTTAAACAATTAAAGGTACAATTAAAAACAAGTAAAAGCAAGTTGACGTTCGGCAGTCGCTGACCTTATAGGCCGTCAATTCTTTTACGGAAAAGGCGTTCAAATCATGCAGTCTGACGTCAAACCATCCCAAGGAAACCACATCAACCGGTAACTGAAACGTAATTAAGTTGAAGCTGCTTTTTTGTTTTTCTACCCAGTAAGCTTACGACGAAAAGGATCCATATCAAAACGACAGATGACGGACGGCCAAACGGCAGGTCTACTTCTGCCGTTTCACCTATGTCAAAACTTCACGCGGAAACCGCATCAACCGGTTACTGATACTTTAGTGAATAGTTAGATAGCTCCTTTTTGTGTATTATTTTAGCTTTTAATGGTAAAAGCGAAGCTTGCGGATAAAAGTTTCCATTCTTAAACGGCATGTAAACCTGCCGTTTGCCTTCGTGATCATGATCTCTCCTAAAAACCTCGTTCCAGGATCTTGGGGGTAATACAAGATGGTGTAGAAGAATTGAGAGCAAGTTCATCTCGCAAACGACGTGCGGAAAATTAGAATTTGTAGCCCGCCTCTCAACTTTTGTTTCTACTTATTTGTTTTGATTTGCCCTTGAAACTTTTGCGTGCAAGCCCAAGGGGTAGTAGGTAGGTCGGCGGGGGGAGGGGGCTAACAGATACTTGAAAAAAAAAGAGTGGGGTTGTTCTGCAGGCCCCAGTTGTTCAAAGAGCGCATGACTTTATCCACTTTTTAAGCCGTAGTCCAGCAGATACAAACTGTGGGAACATCTTGGCATAGCCCCTATGATTTATGAAAGAGCAAGAGTGTATCTATTAAGAAGCGTGTACCCTTGCAAAAATTTGGCCAAATGCGTAAGCTAAGAGAAAATTGCTCCTTTGGATAGCGTCTTACCCACCAGGTAAAGTTATCCACTCTTTGAACAACTGGGGCCTGACCAGTGTGTAAGAAACCCTAACTAACCACCTGTCTCAGGTCAAACGTTATCTGAGTTTGCTGCCCCATCTCATCATTTCATTTCATTAATTTCGCACATTTCATAACGACAGTATCCCAAATTAGAAAATATTATAAAACATCCAATTCCAATGGATCGGCATTGCCGGAAAGGAAAGGGATTGTCAAGCACGTTTATATAGATGTCTCAAAAAGCGGTAAAATATACCACAAGTCAGACTGGAAGACTAAAATGGGAAACCCATCACAGACCAGGAAAATTAAAAATGGACCGCATCCAGCGGCACACGCCCTTATATGGGGTACTGCCCCCACTCCCCTGAGATGCAGGTGACATAATAGAGATCTTGCGTCCAATATTGTACTGTGTGTTCGGAGATGTCTCTGGACCTTTACGTTGACAAGACCTGACCAATAGAAGATACCCTACGATTATAACAAGTTTATTATGATAGCGATAATCTATATTAACCTGCAACCAGGCTCTATTCTCCGGAAAACCATTTAACTTGTACGAACGGTTCCCGTAAGAGAAACCGAAAGCGCTATGTAACAAAATTAGCCCTGATGTTCGCAGGGAAATAATTTTTTAGATGCATTTCCAGAGTGATTTAAAATAGTTAATTTGGAGAGATCGGCTGTTTGTCGTCTCTTCCGGACTCCATAAACTTGAATCCTCTTAAAGTGTGCCACATTGAAACCGGTTTATCGTGTTTTGAGGTCACGGTGGCCCAGTGCGCTTCCTCGAGTCCAGTCGACTCCGCGCTGAAGCTGACCTCCCCAACAGTTGCGCTCTTTCCTACCACGTTGTAATGGTTCACGGAGATTTTCAGCGTACAACCAGGCAGCTTTTCTTCAGGGACGCGGAACAACAAAGCTTCGTTGAAAACAGTGAAAACGTTCCCGACGTCTTGCAAACCCGTTTTCCTTTTATGAAGCTTTTGACCCTGATGGAGGAGTGTTGCTTTTGTGTATAACTTTTCTGTTCAAAGAAAAAAAATTTAAAATATTTAGCGGGTTCTCCGGGTGATAAATTTTAAAGCCTACTTCAATTCTACATGGCAGGCAATTGTTTTTTAACCAGAAAGAGAAAACGAAAAACAATTTACGAGTTGGTCCGATTAAAACCAGTTCTGTGCTGATTCCTTTTCATTTATACACCAATGAGACCGGTTTGTTTGTCAATTTTTTTTCTGCTGTAATGTGTAAACAAAAACAATAAGCTTTTAAAAATAATTTGTGATTTGTATT
Organism: Siderastrea siderea; assembly: GCA_964030785.1. NCBI lineage: Eukaryota > Metazoa > Cnidaria > Anthozoa > Scleractinia > Rhizangiidae > Siderastrea > Siderastrea siderea. Next base: position 4,440,119 of record OZ034968.1, on the reverse strand, counting down.
CACCTATGCAAAATGAATGATAACCAATCAGTAATCTAGAAAATAAAGACATTTCACTGAGTAAAACATCGTTCGTCCGTGAGTATTTCTCACAGACGAACGAAAAATGTGAACATTAAACAATTGAACAAAGGGATAAATAGGGCAACAAATCAACTCAAATCTAGTTATAAAATAAGTAAAAACAGCTTTAACTTGCCAACAGAACTCAGAAGGCCTTCGGTCAGGTTCATTCCCTTCATAATAGCTACCGTGAGGGTCTGGTCCTTAGTGACGTAACACAGAGATAAGAGCAACTCTCCACATTCCGCGTTTGCGAAACTCTGCAGTGCTCCCACAAGGGAGGTATCCTGAAAAACACCAACAAATTACTTCATAAATAACAGCTTCAAGTGTTTGTTGTGGTTGTTTAACCGTACTCAGACCAGGAAGGCTGATTGTACCCACGCCGCCTTTACAAGTTTATTACTTATTTTAATTTTGAAGCAATTTTCTTAAAAATTTATCTGGCAACAATTTGGTATGATATGCCATTCTTCTTGGAAATTCACGTTTTCATGTCAGCCTTATTTTGACAGGCACGTTTTTGTTGAATGTTTTTTTTTTTCGTTTTGGGAGTTTTATGATTTGATAACACCATCGGTTTCAATTACTTCTGAGTCAGTTTTAACGTCGTAATGGGGTTCTGTTGTGTTGGTTCATTGAGCTACTAGCATCTCTTGTGATTGGACAGATGACAATTCTGTGGCCGGGGTTGGCTCACGGCAGTCATTATAGATGGATACAGAGCAGTTTCCGATTTAGTGTCGAAAATAATTCGCATCTACTTTGGTTTAATTTGCTTTTCCACCCTCTTTGATTGGTTTAAAAAACTCGCGCCACTTTCTCGAGAGCAGTCGCGACTTGCTCGTAAGAGTTTTCCATCGCTTTACAACTGTTAAATATATTTGCTTCTTCGAGTTCTTATTGTTTTAGAGCGGTTTTCAGTTAAGTGTCTAAAGTAATTGGTGTTTGCTTTGGTCTGGTTTACGTCCCTCTGTGATTAAATTAACACTTGTGCTATTTTCTCAACCCGCAATTACTGGAGCAAAACCAAAACCGATTGTGCCTTTCTCGCACGCGTTTTTCCGCCCTTGGCACCTGTTACATGTATTTGCTTCGAGTTCTGATTGGTTCACTGGGTAATTTGCGTTTGTTAGGGTAATAAATCTGGTCTGGTTTCACGACACTCCATTGAGAAGCGCTGTGATTCGTTCTAATACTACAATAAAATGAGACAAAATGAGTTATATTCGAGTTTCCTGCCGTTCTCTATTTCAGGGCGTATTGCGAGTTGAGCCAAACAAAGATGGCAAAAGACGTTTCACGTGACACCCACCGAGTCAGACGATTCCTCCAGGTAACACCGCATGCTGGTTACACCTGAGAAGTCACAGTAGATGAGCGGGACCTGGGACTCACCCAACACGTGAACATGAGACAGGTTATCATAGAAGTACGTTACCAACAGTAGACTGTGCGAATGCGCATCTTCACCCGCTTGAATGTTAAAAACAAAATTCTCGTTGTACGGAGGGTTCATGGACCGTCGGTGAATCGCGGTTTGTTTACGCCGGTCACGGTAAGGGAGTACACAAATGGTCACGCAAGTATCAATGCTTCCAGAGAAGTCACGCGGAGGAAAGTCTTTACCGCTGACCAGGGTGACTGAGAGGTTTCTGTTCTTGTTGTTGTATTTGATTTTTAAATTCAGTTCTCCGAGGTTGTTATCCTTTCCTATCCGCACTGCCCTTTCATGATGGTGGTATAAGTTGGGATCGAGTTCGCCCATTGTTTCTTCTTTGAAATACAGAGACATCAGCCTAAAAAGAGATTGCGTTAAACCTGCGGATAACTGGCCATGGCATACTGACAACAACATTACCTTTAGTGCAATAACCACCTTTACCAGTTGTGCGCATTCCTACATTCCTGTCACTCGTTTTTCCTTACCAGACTGCTTGCGTCCCTCTTTCCTTTTCGCAAAAATCGTTCTTCAAGCTCTTTTTACAAGAGAACCACGGGTCGAGAAAGTTTAGGAGTAACTTCCTGGATTTGGCGTTACAGAAACCATTGTTATTCATCTATTGTGTTTTGGTACACTTTGCTTAGGAATCTTTTGTCCTATGTCACTTGCTGTTCGCAAACATCTGAAACCTCTGTTGACGAGTTTTGAGAGAAATGGAGGATCACTAGCAGTCTTACCTGTGCCTAAATAAAATGCCTCAACTTGGTCCCTCAGGCGTTCTTGGATCGTTTACTCCTGAATTTTACTTGTCACTCTGTGCAGTGACACCACCGCTGATCTTAAAACTGAATCACACCTACTCCCTACCAAGTCTTTGTGCGGACAACGAGATCCCCGCTTTAGGCTTCTTCGGGACAACAAGACAAGACAGAACGTCCAGCCGCTAGGGTCGTCCTGTGGTTAATCTACCTAAGTACATACACTATACTGAATAGGCCTAACTTACGATAGGCGTTTCTCGTCATTCGTCCTTCCCGTCCTGCCCTGCGAGAGATCTGGTGCAGGCTGTTGAGTCACACAGCTACGGGATGATGGGATGGAAAACTCTGGTGATAAAATCACGCCCTCCCTCGATTTAGATGATCTGGAGGAATCACTTCGCTTCACACTGGCGCTCCTTTTTGCTTTCTCTCGTTTAGACTGTCTTTTTTTGGATCCTCTCTTCCAGCGGTCTTTCCAAACTTTGCGGCATAACTTCCGGAGATATTTACAAATCGCACCCAGGACAAGCACGCTTGACGTCACCAGAAGAATTACAATTCCAGCAGACAGGGTCAGGACCGAGTCGGTACTGTTTTCATGACGCCCATCTGGAATTCTAGGCATTTTTATCAGTCACGCAAGAATAGTAGAAATGCCACGTTACACGAGAAGAGCGCGATGCTTGATGTTGACATAATTTACATTTATATGAATATTGCTTCCTCGGTAGATTGGATCACCAGTGCTGACGTTCACTAAGGATAAAAAAGAAAAAAGCATTCTTAAGACGAGACTTATACCCTAGTCAGACCTGATGAACATTTTTAATTAAAAGTATTTTGATTAATACAACAAAAATTGGAATCACAATTGGTATATCGGGAACAATCTCAAATTGTAATTAGATTTTTCTGAGTTTTTGTTTGTCAGTTTATTTGCTTGTTTTTCAACTGTACTTCAACATTTTTGAGCACTAACCAATGTCGTAAATCTCCTTTTCTCCTGAACGACTGCCACCACAAAATCCCACCTGAGGCAGCTCTCAATCAAACACTCTGCACTGAGTCTTTCATTAGCGGCCACCTGCCCTAACTATACGACCTTAGCTTACATCACTCAAGACTGATACAGCTGTTATAATATCATCATTGGCAAAGAGCTCATGAACAATTTAATTTCAAATACTGAAGAGGCAAAACTTATAGTCTAGCAAGGTTCTTTTCACTATTGAGCCATGCGGTATAGCAGCTTGGTCCATTCTCTAAACCACAGAGTAAGGACAATCCTAATGTAAAAGTTGGAATGGCAAATCTGAGACGAAGCATAAAGTTGCTTAACATATTTGAGTCTGTTTTTCTGTCCCTCGTTTAGATACAATTTGGTTGCTGAGCTTTGGTATATTTTAGCAGATGCGGCTCTTAGAAAAACCTTTCAAACAAGCAATATTAATATGAGCGAATGCGTTAAAATTTCAACAAAGTCTATTACAGCCTTTTTACGGACGGATGGTGCATTCAGTCGTAAAAAATTCACCTTCAGAACTTGACTCCTTTATAAGTCAATCAAAGACATCACTTGGAATTATCAAGGATTCGAGAGGAAATGCGACGCCTCTTGACAATAAGAAAACTTGCTTGAAGTAAATCTCAGATTCCCATTCCCTGAAGCAGATCTTCCAAAACTCCCGCGAAAATGAAACATGAAAACGTTGACTCGCGTGACTTACTTCGTGTAACAATATGGCTGAAAAATCGCCAAGGACTACGAAAGGAACACTCAAGACGGCGGACATGGCCAACGAGAACTACTGAAAGCCAGGCAGTTATTTATGCGCTCTGAAATACTGTCCTCGCCTTGCGTATTTGCGACAGGCGTTATGCAGACAATTTAGCTTCTAAAACATTTCAGGCGTCAGTGCTGTACATCAGTACTGCTTTCATGGCAACAAAACCGATTAATTCAGACCGACCAGAGTTGAAATATAATCTTACACAAATGCCGAGCCGTCGAACAGGCTGCCCTGAATACAAAATGTTTGCTAAGCCTGTCTAAAAAAACATTCTTTCGTTGTAAAGAAAGTGCCAGCGACAACGGAGTGATGCGCGTGATACTGACTCGAGAACAAAGAAATCGCGTGTAGACGCGATGGGGAGCGCGGTAAAGGTGGCCCGCAAATAAATAAATAAATAATACTGCGAAGCGGGAAAAAACCGAGGAAAGGAACATTGCTTTTTCTTTCGCTTGACACAGACTGAATGCCTGGAACAGGTTACGTGCAGCGGGATGGCCAGGTTAACAACATAAATCGCTGCGGAAGTCACGTATTGATCGCAAATTCCGGATTAATTAAGACGGCTGAAGAGCCCAGCGTCGTGATTGGTTTCCCGATACAAGTTATTTCACGGAAGACAAATCCTTATAATTAAATCCCCCCTGCAAAAGTCACTGAGTAACAACTCATCTATCTCCCTTGTTGTATTCAATACCAAAATTATTCGGACGTTAAGTTCATTAATATTAACATTTGACTTTTTTTCGGATTACTGTTTTCCGGGATGATAGGAGAATTGAATCGTCAGCAGCCTCTTTACTTAAGGCTCGTGAGAAGGCTAAGAGGGCTTGAAGTCAGTTATGAAAGCGTTCTCGCTTTTGTCAGCATAACAACTTGTAGGACAAGAAAACGAAAGAAGCAAACGAAAAGAAAGAAAGAAAGAAAGAAGAGAGAGAGAGAGAGAGAGAGAGAGAGAGAGAGAGAGAGAGAGAGAGAGAGAGAGAGAGAGAGAGAGAGAGAGAGAGAGAGAGAGAGAGAGAAAGAAAGAAAGAAAGAAAGAAAGAAAAGAAAAGAAAAGAAAAGAAAACGAAAAGAAAAAAGTGAAAGTTCGAAGTGATAGTTTCTATGCAGTTCCAGGGAGTCTTGGGGAGTTTGTTACAAGTGGTAAGTCATTGTTTGACTAGATTCTTTGTTACGACAGACAAATATTTTCATCAAAGACGCAGATTAGCATTCCGAGAGCAAGGCGTTGGTAAGATCAGCATCCAGCTTATGTCGAGGAGTTTAAGTGCTAGCTTTGTAACAAACACTTATTGCCGATGTATTTTGTTTCTTCAAGTCTTGTCCTATCACTTGTGAATTCCAAATTATGATAATGAATAAACCTTAATCATTTGATTTCAACGGATTTTAAAAACGTTACATACTAAACGTGCTGCACAGTCATTTTCCGGAACGGATGAGATGGAAGTCATTTCGCATACACGGAATGGGCCTTGATTATCAGCGTACCCGAAAATGCTTGCTGCTACTAGTAGTGAAAAAGATCGAGACTACTATTTCGAAGGATTTCTTGTTTTTGACATTGTTTAGTTGTTGGACGGGCTAGAAATAGAAGACCCTTCTTAACAAATTGGAAACGAAGAAAGGTTTCAATTCTTTACTTTGGAAAGTTTTCAAAGTTGCGTGATCTTAAGCACCCCTCAGTACTTAGGCTTATACGACGAAAGTACAAATCCATAGTCGTGACTGAAAGCAGGCTAAGCATGATCCGACGCATACAAAGTACTTGAAGTGTTTACTAATATTGCGACCCTCTGGGTAAAATGCATCCATCAAATTTCCGAATGCCTGTGGTTAAATTGACGGCGAGTCGTGACTTACTGCACAACTTAACAACTGAACACCGTAATTAATTGGCGAAACGGTGTGATCGCTGGATTACGAATTCGAATTATGAGATTATCGCTGACCCAACAAACGAAAAAATATTTTAAGCTGTCATTATTCATATTCGCTATGTTTTCTCTTCCAAATTATTTCACATAAATTCATCCGTAAGCCCGGCAGGAGTAGAAACCGAGATGCGATTTTATCTTGGTTTAGTCTATTGCAGTTTCTAGTGGAATGGTTCGGAAAATTTCTTGTTTTCTTCTCAAACGCTTTTCTACTGGTAGATGCCTTGTTAAATTTTCCCGGGGGAATCAGTATCTCAATTCGCGAGTGAAAGCAGCGAGTGCTTTCTTTCTAAAGCCGGATTTGTAATAATCTGATATGAGGCTTTCAGAATTTTAAACTATGCGTAATCACCCTGTGACGTCATTGGATTAACATAATGCGTGCAGCCCAACACATTGTATTGGCGTCCATTTCTATTTTAAGACATGTATTAGTTCTAGCGCGGCTCGCGTAACTAATTTGCTTTGGTCTGAGTTAGGCCTTTGACTTAGTGCCAACATCAGCAGAGGTCACTTGATATAGCAACCCAGAATTAGTTAAATTGACTGGGACGTTGATTTGAGCACGAACGTCTTTAATAGGTTGTTCAGATCGAGCGCAAGTTTTAATTTCGCTCGCAAGCGGCGGCTTAATCCGTGCGATTTTCTTCACTCGCTGTGCGGTTCAACACACGTATGGAGAGCTGCGCCGGTGAAAGCCGTAGCAATTCTCTGGATCTGCTGCTGGTGGGGAACAAGCGAAAACCCAACTTCACCGAAGGGGAGAGTTTGTACTTAATCTCCCAGTTTGAGAAGAATGCGTCCGTGCTCACTTCAAAACTGAACGATGCGTCCACGAACAAACAAAAGGTGGAGGTTTGGAAACGCATCTGTGGTGATTACAACAGCAAGAATCCGATTGTTTTGCGAACCGCTAACGATCTGAAAAGAAAGTGGAAGAACATGGTCCGTGCGGCTAAGAAGGAACTGTTAGAAACGATGACTCCTTCGGAGAACGGCCATGGCGAACAGTCGGTTTCACAGAGAAAACTTTCTGTGATCAGTCAAAGGATCGTAGAAATTTTGCGAATCAATACAACGTCAAACTGCGGTACTTCCTTAGCATCTCCTGGGCTGGAAAACTCATTCGATGGCAGTTTTTCGGAAGAGCAGAGCGAGCAAACTTTGGAAGACGACGAAGACTGCAACGAAACTAAAATTCACCAAGAGAATGGACTGCAACACGTCGTGCATGTGGTGGTAGGACAAGATGTAAAACCCTCAGTATTATCTCCCAATGATGCGACCACAGACCAAGCAGAAGATTCACAACAAAATCTCAACAAAGAATCACAGTTCTCCCGGAACACTGAAACCATTACGAGCACAGAAAGTCAAGCTATAACCCGCGAGGCCGTCGTCCAAGGGAGCAGTACAGTTAACGCAAAATCTGCCGTTCCCGTGAGTGTCGTTTCTGTGTCTTCCATCCCTGAAGTCCGACAAATGCCGAGTATCAGCAGCAGCAGCAGCAGCAGCCATACAAGCAACCCAGGCAGGCCGCATCGTGTGTTCACGGTACCACAGCAGAAACGAATGCTCCCTTCCTCTTTTTCACACGTGATTAAAAAGAGGAGGCTCAACGATTACGGTCAAGACGAGTCGTTCTCGCACTTGCGAGCTGAGGTGGAGAAACTCAAGAAAGAAAAACTTATACTGGAGAAGGAAAAGTTAGCCTTGGAGAAAGAGAAATTAATGATGGAGAAAGAAAAGCTGGCTCTTGAGATTCGATTCCTGCGAGATCAGATGGATTGACAAACTGTGGTGATTCCCTCATTGTTCTTTGCTGGACCTGTCATCAACAGGTGGATAAACAATCAAACGAACCAGCAAGACATGGCCAAAAAACTAGAAATAGACGGTATGATATTATTGTTATTCTGCAGATATCTAAAGGACTGTCTGTGTAGTTTGCCAATCGATACAGAAGTGAACGAAAAACGGCGGTGCTTAATTAGTTACGGATTTAAATTATAGAACTCTAGACAGTGTAGCATAAACTTTGAATTGGTGATCTCTGAATTATATTAACCACATGGAGCAGGGAACTGATTTTAACAACGAACGACAGTTTTCCAGTTTGCTGTATGTTCATTTGAACTTGTTAACCCGGCCTTTTGCACGACAAAAAGGGTCTAACTAGCCTAGTTCATTTTTTTTTTTCAAGCAGTTCGATTTATTTGAATTGTTGTTACTTTTCAACACTACGAGCTCTATTCGGTTAGATTTTACTTTCAGGTTGGCATTCGAGACTTGCGTTATTGGAATCGTGGGTCCGATTTAATGTTCAGGGATTCTGAGAGGTGCCTATTTTACCATTTGCAAAGGCCTGCCTATATAGACTATGAATTTGATTTAACTGAAAGCAGAGACAAGGCTAAAATTTGAACAGGTAGGTGAAAAGAAGGGCCTTTGGAGCAAACAGTTGACTGCTCTGGGAGATCTGAACAAGTTTCAGCTGATAATGGTAAAATTTGGGCCGAATGCGACAGTTTTAGTGAAAGGATATAACTCTATAAACTTGTGTTTGAGCCGAAGGTTTAGTGGTAAAATGGTGTAACCAAGAACGATCACTGCCGAGTAAAGTCGAAACTCTAACTTGAAGTTGAGAGACGAGGGTTCTTTCAGTTGTTAGCTGAGAGATCGGAATAAATACGTCTGATAGCGTGAAATGCTGGCTGGATGTGTTAAATTACTGACGGCTTACAGGAGGCGAGAGTTCCCTAATAAGAATTTAGCAGCCCCATTGAGCCCTTCTCATCCAATTCCAAGCCTGTTGCAGCCAAAATACCCTGTGTTCTTCCTGAGAGTCACAAAGGTCAATTTTGACAAATGTTATCAAATTTTCACTTGAGCAAAACTGGAAAAAGACCAAAAGCAAAGGAAACAACTACTCAAACGCATGAAAACCGTGTCACTTTAGGTTTTTAACCACAGACTGATCAAACTTTAGACCCACCTTGTGCAGCATAATAAACAGCACCACACCAGCAGACTTTTATCCATTGCCTCAAAAGGAAGCTTTACTTTGAGAGGCACTTTGTACTGAGAAATAAACGGTATCCGATAAAAATACTGCTGAATATCTTTCAACTGAATGGTCCTTCTTTTATAAGATTTGATCCAGAGATTCTAAAGAGTCACCTTTACAGAATGGTATTAAAATAGCACCACAGGAAAGTACTGCTCAGTAGCTTTCGTTGGAATGCTCACACGTTAGGATTTCATCCAAAGACTCGAGAATTTAAAGCCACCTTTGCACAGCTTAATGAACGTCAACACAAGAACTGCTTAGTGGCTTTCGTTTGAAAGGTCAGACTTTTATTCCATCCACAGAGAGATTAACATTTAGAACCAACTTTTGACAGCATAATAAACAGTACCAAAATAAGTACTTTTCATTCACGTTTATTAAGACCTTGTTAAGTTGTACAGAGTAGCAAACAGCACCAGGAAAGTGGTCATATAGAAGGATTTTGGTCATATGTCAGGATTTTTTCCACATACTCAAACTTGAGAACTGGTCACTTTGTAACTTTGTACAGGACAATAAACAGCACCACAAAAAAGAAACTGCTCAATACTTTCGTTTGAATGGTCATACTTCAGGATTTCATCCAGTCACAACGATTAGAATCGCCTTGGACAGCATAGTAAACAGCACCACAGAAATGTACTGCCCAATACCTTGGTTTGAATGGTACGTCATACTTCAGGGTGAGTTCAACCACAGAACCAAACGTTAGAATCAACTTGCACAACACAGTTAACACCATGACAGGAAAGTACTGCTCACTACTTTTGTTTTAGTGGTCACACTTTAGGATTTCATCCACAAACCTAAAGTTAGAACCACCTTGTACAGCATAATCAACATCACCAAAGGAAAGTACTACTGGTTACATTCATGCTGAATGGTCACACTTCAGGATGTTATAAAAAGACTCGAGAATAAAAAGCACCTTTGCAGAACTCAAAAGACAGCATCATAGGAAAGCACTACTCAGTATTTTCGTTTGAATGTTAATAATTCCGAATTTCATCCACAGACTCAAACCATGGCTAGACCCACCTTTTGCATCATAATGAACAACACCACAGGAAAGTATTGCTCGTGAGTAGCTTACATTTAAAATAATCACACATTGTGTGTCCACAGACTGACAAAAATTTAGACGAGTTTCAAGGTACTACTCATTTGTAAATTTGGAACCACCACCGCCTATTTTCTTGCACATCACTGAAACAAGCTTAGAATCACAAGAAAGTATTGTTCATGAGCACCTATCTCAATGCACGTCTCTAAAGGCAGAGCCACCTTAAAGAGAGTGTTCAACAGCAACAAGGGAAAGTGTTGATCAGTAGCTTCTCTACATTGAACGGTCACTTTTAAGAATCCATCCACAGACGCAAACGATAGAGCCACATTGCACAACATAATCAGTAAACAGCACCACAGGAACGTAAAGTGCTCAATAGCCTCTCTGAATTGAGTGGTCACTCTATAGAATTACACCCACGGACTCACTCAAACGTTAGAGCTTCACTGAGAAAACAGCAACACGGGAAAGCACTGCTCACGCCGGTCTTTTAACAGTCGCTCTTTGAGGACTTCATCTACACACTTCGAACTCAGTCAAAGCCGAGTTTGAGCAACCTTGTGAACAGTAGTTAGCGGCGACACAGGGCTAAATATTGCTCGTGTAATAGCTTTTGAATGAGGGCGAGTCACACTTAAGGTTTCTTTAATCATTTTTTTTTCGACGGACTCACGTTTGAACAGGCTTGTAAAGCATAGGAAACAGCACAGGGAATAACTGATTTCCCTCTTTACGATTTAATGAACAGACTCAGTCGAAATTAGAATCTCCTTGTGCGACATAATAGATAGTCTCGCAGGATAGTACTGCTCAGCCGTAGCTTCCATTCCAGTGGTGGCTCTAGTTTTCGTTCACAGGCTGCTCAAACTTCTCGATAGCTTTCATCTGAATGCTAACACTCTAGTTTTTCATTTACAATCGTCTAAAGCTATAACCAGCGTTTACAACAAAATTTAGTAACAGTCCAAAGGAAAATACTGCTACTCAGAAGCTTCCATATCAGTGGTGACTCTGGTTGCATCTTCAGACTCAAACTTCTCCGGATAGCTTTCATTTGAATGCTTACACTCACTGAGTCGCCAACAACTATAACCCGGGAGGCGTTTACAACATCACAGTCCACAGGAAATTACTACTCTGTAGCTTCCATTTGAATTGGTGTTTCTTTAGGTTTTCATCCAGACACAAACGTTTAAAATACATGTACATCCATCTTGTACAGCACGCCAACAATCCCACGGGAAAGTACTGATTGCTTGTTCTCTCTTTTGAATGGTCACACTTACCAGAGACTCCTTTGAAACAGCTTGTACAATGGGCCAGAAGCTCACAAGGGATCTAAATATAGTGTAACACGGGTTCACAGGTGCGAATATTCATTTCTACTATTTGTTACATGTTTGCAAAGACTTGCCAAAGCGTGCTGCTTCAAGATTCACTGCACGGAGTTATCATCAAGGATAAAACTCTCTACGTGTACCGCAAATTGTACAAAAGCCGTTCCCGAAACCTCACAGAACTGTAAATTCGGTAAATTCACAAAGAACATGCACACATTGGGCTGGCAATTTGAAATATGCACCATAAAAAGCAGGGCAGCTTATCTTTTATAACACTTGTGTAAAAATTTGCAAAGTTAAGGATAATTAGCAGGCGAGAACCCTCAGTGATAAAATACGTGTATTTGAAAAATAGCCTTTTGTGCTGTTTTTAGCCCAACTGAGATTTTCTCAAAAAGACGCTTTCAATCGGCACGGTTGAGAAGACAACCTCAGTTGTTGTCGATGACTCGGCGACTGAACTTCCACTCCTCCACAAAACAAAATCAGCAAGAAGAGTTCACATATTTAAAGTTAAGGATCGTCATGTATTCAATGAAACTTAACAAAGTGAAGTTTTGAGAAGTGGAATCAACGATGAGAAAGCCATTCAAAACGAAGAATGTAGTCTAGAGGCAGCGCCTTGTAGTTTAACGAACCTGGCCGATTTCAGGGACAGTTCAAAACAATAGCAACCCAGTAACCTTTGTCGATAAATAAAGATGAATACTCGCCTTTCTAGAAGCTTTGCAAAGTCCTTTATTCCACTGAAGATTGGACCTTTTAATTTACATTGGTTGTACCCACAGTTAATTTCAATCAGTAAGCTCAGAATAAAAACCAATTTTTTCTGGAAGCTGGAGCAAACTCGCAGATGAAATTCTTGCATCTTCGTTGATGGCTATCAACCCTTGACTTTTCCCAAAGCTGTCCACAGGCTTCTTCAGTTGTCATCGTGAAAACTTTCAGTTCTCTGTTTAAAGGCCAAGTCATATAGGCAACATTTTCGTGCAACTTGTCGCGCAACAAGTGTTGTGCGCGTTGTAAGTTGAGTATTTGTTGCGTGTATTACCACCTCCTCACGCAACAAACTTTCATGTTGCAGAAAGTAGAAGAGGCTTCTTTTTGCAACACGAAAATTTGTTGAGCGTGGACGTGGTGATGCATGCACAACAAACAAATTCAAATCGCAACACAGTACATCATGCTGCGCGAATTCTCGCACGAAAATGTTGCCCACATCACCCATTCTCTTCAGAAGTGTCCTCGCTAACGATGAACTAAGACAGTAGGAAGCGGGAATTTGACATAACGTCACAACGCCAAAGCGAACTGATTGGTTAGTTTTTATTGACTTCCGGTGTACTTTCCAAATATAGCACTTAAGAAAACTGAGCATTCGCACGCTTGTCACATGACATGACATGACTTGATGACATATTTTATAATTATTCCACAAGTGCGCATTGGATCTGAGGTGATAATATAAATAGACAATAATGAAAAGCGCTCGTGGAATTTTATTCTCAACTTCCTCTCTCCTCCGCATCGCGCCTTGGCTACACGCTTGGGAAAAAACGCGCGGTGGTCGCTCCCGTGTTTTTTCTTTCACCGGTGTTTACTAATAGGAGCCTCTGCGGAGGAGACAGCTCAACTTCGGTTATGGTAGCTGTTCTTTTTTTAGCACATTTTTGGACAAAACGGCGAGGCGGAAACATTTGAACTCTGTGCACTTGACATAGCATTCAAGTGGTATTCGCTGATAACCGGTGCGCGGTGAACGGCAATCAGAAAGCTGAAAATTCAATGGCGAAGACTGAGAATTTACTAAAAGTCAAGCCAATTATGAATTGTTTATGCTCCAGCATTAGCACACTCTAAGTTCTCATTCCACAGACTCAGAAGTAGGGGGCGAATTTGACATGAGCCCCGGTTAGTCGGAGCATGACCAACAGCACCACAGGAGAGTACTGCTCGTTAATTTCATGCTGAATGGTCACACCTCAGGATGTCATAAAAAGACTCAAGAATCAAAAACCACCTTTGCAGAACTCAGCATCACAGGAAAGTACTACTCAATATTTTGGTTTGAATGGTAATAATTCCAGATTTCATCCACAGTTTCAAACCATGGCTAGATCAACCTTGTGCATGATAATGATCAACACCACAAGTATTGCTCGTGAGAAGCTTGCATTTCAAATAATCACACTTTTTGTCCACAGACTCACCAAACTTTAGAAGAGTTTCAAGGTACTGTTCATTTCTGAATTATGAACCACCACCGCCTATTTTCTTGCACATCACTGAAACAAGCTTAACATCACAAGAAAATATTGTTCTTAAGCTCTTATCTCAATGTTCAAAGTCTCTTAAGGCTGAGCCACCTTAAACAGTATTCAACGGCAACACAGGGGAAAGTGTTGCTCGATAGCTTCTCTGAATTCACTTTTTAGAATTCATCCACAGACTCACAAACGATGGAGGCACATTGTACAACAATCAGTAAACAGCACCACAGGAACGTACTGCTTAATAGCGTCTCTGAATTGAATGGTCACACTATAGAATTACACCCACAGACTCACTCAAACGTTAGAGCTTCATTGAGAAAACAGCAACACAGGAAAGTACTGCTCACGCCGGTCTTTTAATGGTCACTTTTTCGGGACTTCATCCACGCACTTCGAACACCGTCAAAGCCGAGTTTGAGCAACCTTGTACGAAGTAGTTAACCGCAACACAGGCCTAAATATTGCTCGTGTAATAGCGTTTGAATGAGGGCGAGTCACACTTAAGGTTTTTTTAATCATTTTTTCGACAGACTCACATTTGAGCCACCTACTAAAGCATAGGAAACAGCACAGGGAATAACTGATTTCCCTCTTTACGATTTAATGTACAGACTCAGTCGAACTAAGAACCACCTTGTGCGACATAATAGATAGTCTCGCAGGATAGTACTGCTTAGTAGCTTCCATTCCAGTGGTGGCTGTGGTTTTCATCCACAGACTCAAACTTTTCGATAGCTTTCATTTGAATACTTCCACTCTAGTCTTTCGTTTACAGTCGTCAAATGCTATAACTAGCATTTGCAATTAACATTCCACAGGAAAATACTGCTACTCAGTAGCTTCCATATCGAGGGTGGCTCTGGTTGCATCTACAGCAGTCAAACTTCTCGATAGCTTTCATTTCTTCGCTTTCACTCTAGTCTTTCGTTAACAGTCGCCAACAGCCACAACCAGCCTTTACAACACAATTAACAGTTCACAGGAAAATACTGCTCAGTAGCGTCCATATTTGAATTGGTCTCATTAATTAGGTTTTCGTCCACACGCGAACGCAAGAAAACACATGTACATCCATCTTGTAGAGCAAGTACTGCTTGCTTGTTGTCTCTCTTTTGAACGGTCACACTTGCCAGAGACTCAAAATTTTGAAACACCTTGTCTGCCAGAATCTCAGACGGGTTTTAAACATTTAAATAGAGTTACACGGGTATACAGGTGCGAATGTTCACTTCTGTTATTAGTTCCAAGTTAATGTTTGCAAAGACTTGCTGAAGCGCGCTGCTTCAAGTTTCCGGCACTGGAGTCATCATCGACTGCGGAGGAGAAAGCTCCGTGCGCGTACCACCGGCAAAGTATTCAAAAGCCGTTCCAGAAATCTAACAGAACTTTAAATTCGGAAAATTCCAGGAAAATCACAAAGAGCATGCACACATTTAGCTGGCAATTGGAAATATACACCTTAATAAACAGGACAGCTTATCTCCTGTAAGGCTTTTGTAAAAAATTGCAAAGTTAAGTGTAAGCAGCAGGAGAGAACCTTCAGTGATAAAATACGTTTATTTGGAAAATAGCCTTTTGTCCTGTTTTTAGCCTAAGATTTTCACAAAAAGACGCTTCCAATGGGTACGGTTGAGAAGACAACCTTGCTGTCAATGACTCGGTAGCTGAACTTCCACTCCTCCACAAAACTAAATCAGCAAGAAGAGTTGACAAATTTAACGCTAAGGATCGTCATGTATTCAATGAAACTTAAAAAAGTGAAGCTTTGAGAAGTGGAATCAACAAAGAGAAAGCCATTCAAAACGAAGAATGTAGTCTAGAGGCAGCGCCTTGAAGTTTAACGAACCTGGCCGATTTCAGGGACAGTTCAAAACAACAGCAACCCAGTAAACTTTGTCGATAAATACAGATGAATACTCGCCTTTCTTCCACTGAAGATTGGACCTTTTTATTTACATTGGTTGTACCCACACGGTTAATTTCAGTCAGTAAGCTCAGAATAAAAACCAACTTTTTCTTGAAGCTGAAGCAAACTCTTGCATCTTCGCGATGGCCATCAACACTTGTGGTTCCCCAGAACTGTCCACAGGTTTTTTCAGCTATATATCTTCGTGAAATCTTCCTCTTCTGTTTAAAGGCCAAGTAATATGGGCAACATTTTCGTGCAACTTGTCGCGCAACAAGAGTTGCGTTGTAAGTTGAGTATTTGTTGCATGTATGACCACCTCCTCACGCAACAAACTTTCATGTTGCAGAAAGTAGACGAGGCTTCTTTTTGCAACACGAAAATTTGTTGAGCGTGGACGTGGTGATGCATACACAACAAACAAATTCAACTCGCAACACAGTGCATCATGCTGTGCGAGAAGTTACACGAAAATGTCGCCCGCATCGCCCCTTCTCTTCTAAAGTGTCCTCGCTAACGAAGACCGTCCAGGTTGCGACAAATTAACATCCACCTACGGGAGGGAGGTCATCTTCGAAGATCATCTTCGTAAACATGAGACCGGACGTCACGCTACGCTAACCTTGACCTGACTTAAATAGGGAAGAAAAGTGAATACCGTCGACCGCGGGAATTTGACGTTACGTCACAAAGCGATCTGATTGGTTAGTTTTTTATTGACTTCCGGTACTTTCCAAATATAGCACTTACGAAAACTGAGCATTCGCACGCTTGTCACATGACATGACATGATGACACATATTTAATAATTATTTCACGAGTGCGCATTGGATATGATACGATAAACAAAGAATGAGAGTAGGTAATAAAAAGCGCGAGTGGAATAATTCTTTTACTAATTAAATTCTCAACTTCGGTAATGCTTTTTGGCACATTTTTGGACAACAATTTCCGATACGAGGCGGAAACTTTTGAACTCTGTGCACTTGACATAGCACTCAAGGTTATATGTGCGGAAAACCAATCAGAAAGCTGAAAATTCAATAACGAAGACTGGGTATTTACTTAAAGACAACCCAATTATGAATTGTTTATGCTCCAGCACAATAAACACCACAACAGGACACTCTTGAAGGTCTCATTCCACAGAGTCAAAAAGTTGGGGGCCGATTTGACACGAGCCCCGGTTGGTCGGGCCATAATCAACAGCACCACAGGAGAGTACTGCTCGTTACTTTGGAATGGTCACGCCTCAGGATTCCATAGAAAGACTCAAGAATCAAAAACGACCTTTGCAGAACTCAAAAACCAGCATCACAGGAAAGTACTACTCAATATTTTTGTTTGAATGGTCATAATTCCAAATTTCGTCCAGAGACTTAACCCACTGGGGATCATACTACACAACACTGCAGGAATGTATTGCTCATGAGGAGTTTACATTTAAAATAATCACGTTGTTTGTCCACAGACTGACCAAACTTTAGAAGAGTTTCAAGGTACTGCTCATTTCTGAATTTTTGACCACCACCGCATATTTTCTTGCACATCATTGAAACAATCTTAGCATCACAAGAAAGTATGGTTCGTAAGCACTTATCTAAATGTACAAGTCTCTAAAGGCAGAGCCATCTTAAACAGTGTTCAACGGCAACACTGACAGGAGAGTGTTGCTCAGTAGCTTCTCTAAATTGAACGGTCACTTTTCAGAATTTATCCAGAGACTCAAACCGATGGAGGCACATTGTACAACATAATCAGTAAACAGCGCCACAGCAACGTATAGTGCTCAATGGCTTCTCAAAATTGAATGGTCACACTATAGAATTACACCCACAGACTGACTCAAACATTAGACTCATTGAGATAACAGCAACACAGGAAAGCACTGCTCACGCCGGTCTTTTAATGGTCCTGACTCTTTAAGGACTTCATCCACACACTTCGAACTCTCTCAAAGCCGAGTTAGACCAACCTTCTGCGTGGTAGTTAGTAGCGACAGAGGCCTAAACATTGCTTGTGTAATAAATAGCTTTTGAATGAGGGCGAGTCACACTTAAGGTTTCTTTAATCTTAAAAAGAGTGTTTAACAGAAACAGGGGAAAGTGTTGCTCAGTAGCTTCTCTAGATTGAACGGTCACTTTTAAGAATGCGTCCACAGACTCAAACGATAGAGCCACATTGCACAACATAATCAGTAAACAGCACCACAGGAACTCGTACTGCTCAATAGCCTCTCCGAATTAGAATGGTCACTCTATAGAATTACACCCACAGACTCACTCAAACGTTAGAGCTTCATTGAGAAAACAACAACACGGGAAAGCATTGCTCACGCCGGTCTTTTAACAGTCGCTCTTTGGGGACTTCATCCACACACTTCGAACACAGTCAAAGCCGAGTTTGAGCAACCTTGTGCGCAGTAATTAGCGGGGACACAGGCCTAAATATTGCTCGTGTAATAGCTTTTGAATGAGGGCGAGTCACACTTAAGGTTTCTTTAATCATTATTGTTTCGACAGACTCACGTTTGAGCCACCTACTAAAGCATAGGAAACAGCACAGGGAATAACTGATTTCCCTCTTTGGGATTTCATCCACAGACTCGAAATTAGAACCACCTTGTACAACGTAATAGAGAGTACCGCAGGAAAGTACTGTTTAGTAGCTTCCATTCCAGTTGTGGCTCTAGTTTTCATCCACAGACTCAAACTTCTCGATAGTTTTCATTTGAATACTTCCACTCTAGTCTTTCCTTTACAGTCGTCAAATGCTATAACCATGCAGCGTTTACAATTCACATTCCACAGGAAAATACTGCTACTCAGTAGCTTCCATATCGAGGGTGACTCTGGTTGCATCTACAGCCTCAAACTTTCCGATAGCTTTCATTTCATCGCTTTCACTCGTCTTTCGTTTACAGTTGCCAACAGCTATAATCCGGCTGCGTTTACAGCACAACAGTCCACAGGAAAATACTGCTCCGTAGCTCCCATTTCAACTGGTGACTCTTTAGATTTTCTTCCAGACATAAAACGTTAGAAAATACTAACATGTATATCTATCTTGTACAGCCCGCTAACAACCCCACGGGAAATTACTGCTTGCTTATTGTCTCTATTTTGAATGGTCAAACTTAAGGCTTTTCATCCAGAGACTCATAATTTTGAAACACTTTATACAACCAGAAGCTCACACGGTGTATAAACATTTAATAGTATAACCAGGTTCACAGGTGCGAATATTCATTTCTGTTTGCAAAGACTTGCTTAAGTACGCTGCTTCAAGTTTCACTGGCCGATGGAGTTATCGTCGAGGAGAAAATTATACAAAAGCTGTTCCCAAAACCTGACAGAACTTTAAATTCGGAAAATTTAAAGTAAAACACACATCACGAAGCACCCAAATATTTGGCTGGCAATATGCACCTTCAAAGGCTAGCTTACCTTTTATCATGGCTTTTGTAAAAATTTGCAAAGTTAAGAGTAAATAGCAAGCAAGAAACTTCAGTGATAAGATAAGTTATTTGAAAAATAGCCCTCTACGCTGTTTTTAGCTAAGAATTTCACAAAAAGGGAGAGACGCTGCTTCCAATCGGCGTAGTTGAGAAGACAACCTTGTTATCGATGACTAGGCAGCTGAACTTCCGCTCCTCCACAGAAGAAAGTCGGCAAGAGTTCACATAGTTAAAGTTAAGGATCGTCATGTATTTAATGAAACTTACCAAAGTGAAGCTTGCAGAAGTGGAATCAACGATGAGGAAGCCATTGAAACGACGAATCGATGTAGTCTAGAGGCAGCGCCTTGAAGTTTAACGAACCTGGCTATTTCAGGGACATTTCAAAACAGTAACAACCCAGTAAACTTAGTCGACAAATACAGATGAATACTCGCCTTTTTAGAAGCTTTGCAAACTCCCTTTATTCCACTAAAGTTGGACCTTTTAATTTACAATGTTTGTACCCACAGTTAATTTCAATCAGTAAGCTCAGAATAAAAACCAATTTTTTTCTTGAAGCTGAAGCAAACTCTTGCATCTTCGCGATGGCTATTAACCCTTGTGGTTTCCCAGAACTGTCCACAGGCTTTTTCAGCTTTATATCTTCGTGAAATCTTTCTCCTCTGTTTAAAGGCCAAGTAATATGGGCAACATTTTTGTGCAACTTGTCGCGTAGCAAGTGTTGCGTTGTAAGTTGAGTATTTGTTGCGTGTATTACCTCCTCCTCACGCAACAAACTTTCATGTTGCAGAAAGTAGACGAGGTTTCTTTTGATTTGTTGAATGTACGGTGGTGATGCATGCCCAACAAACACAGTACATCATGCTGTGCGAATTCTTGCACGAAAATGTTGCCCGCATTACCTCTTTCCTTCTCTTCAAAAGTGTCCTCGCTAACGGAGAACAAAGATAGTACGAAGCGGGAATTTGACATTACGTCACAAAGCCAAAGCGAACTGATTGGTTAGTATTTTAGTTGACTTCCGGTGTACTTTCCAAATATAGCACTTACGAAAACTGAGCATTCGCACGCTTGTCACATGACATGACATGATGACACACATTTAATAATTATTTCACGAGCGCCCATTGGATGAGGTGATAAACAAAGATTAGGTAATAAAAAGCTTGAGTGGAATAATTTTTTTTAAATTAAATTCTCAATTTTTTTATTGGTTGCTGTTCTTTTTTTTGGTACATTTTTGGACAAAACTTTTGATACGAGGCGAAAACTTTTGAAGGCCGCCACACTTGACATAGCATCCAAGGGTTATTCGCTGATGACCGGTGTGCGGTTAACCAATCAGAAAGCTGAAAATTCAATAACAAAGACTGACTATTTACTAAAAGGCAACACAATTATGAATTGTTTATGCTCCGGATTAGTACACTCTAAGGTTTCATTCCACAGACTCAGCAGTTGGGGACTGATTTGACATGAGCCCCGGTTAGTCGGCCTGGCTAAGTTAACCGAGATCCCGGCATGTCCATTAAAGAGGGTCTATTATAGGGGGTCGCACATTCCGCAATCCCCCTTATTTTATCCTTCCTAGACTGCAAACCGCTTTCGTTTTCTCCTATATAGACCGAAACCGCCTTTATGGCAGAAAGAGAATCGCAATAACGATCTTTTAACAGTAGTTTACACACTTTTGCCGTATGTTCGCATAATAATCGTACTTCGGCTCACAATGAGCACGAGATTTTAAGCTTAGAACATCCTTGTTTCTGATTCCTTTCAATAACCTGAGATCAAATAGTGTCAATAGTTTGAGATCCAGTGAGCAGTTCACCGAACCCGAAGAATGAACGGTGTTTAGAACGAAACACAACAATTCAAATTTAGAGGGTTGGGTGTGCTTTTGTGGTCTTTCTGAGATGATTTTCAGTAGTGACAACACAAGCGTGTGAACTTTAGGTTACCTTTACCGTGGAATGTTTCCAGCACAGCTTAGTGGTCTTGTGTAATATGCGCCAGGAAGGTATTTGTAACCTCATGGTGGCCGCGGTTTCGAAGCCTAGCGTAAAAGAGCATTCCACAGAAACGAGCCTCCTATCCCTACACGTCTACTGCAAAGAGCGCTCGGACTTATCTTAGCGGAGAACTCCTTCCGATGGGAATGGGAAAAAAACCTACAAATACTTGGAACTACCATGGGCACCAAAATGGCAGTTGCTTTCGCTAATATTTTTATGGCTAAGGTGGAAACAGAGATCTTAAATCAAAGTGCTTTAAAACCGCTCGTCTGGAAACGATTCAGTGTCGACATCTTCTCCCTCTGGAACACTACCAGAGAAGAGATAACACATTTCATTGAACAAGCTAACAAACACCATCAAACTATCAAGTCTACGGCTGAAGTATCCGAAACACAAACAAACGTCTTGGACACTACTGTTTACAAAGGCGAAAACTGAGTCTGTGCTAGATATACGCACCCACTTTAAGCTTACTGAAACCTTTCAATAGACCCATTTTTCAACCTGCCGTCCATCAGGAGCAAAAAG
The DNA here is from genome assembly GCA_964030785.1 of Siderastrea siderea. Taxonomy (NCBI): domain Eukaryota; kingdom Metazoa; phylum Cnidaria; class Anthozoa; order Scleractinia; family Rhizangiidae; genus Siderastrea; species Siderastrea siderea. Next base: position 4,418,460 of record OZ034968.1, on the reverse strand, counting down.
AGGCTTCATCAAAGGAGAGGCTCTAAGACTACTCAGAACTAACTCTTCTAAAACATTCTTTGAAGAGAGCGTCACAAGCTTCAAAACACATCTTATTGAGAGAGGATACCCAGAAAACTTTATTCAAACAACCCTCTCAGAAGTTACTTTTGAAGACAGGAATCAAGCCCTCCGACAAAAATTAAACAAAAACAAAAAAGAAAATCTTGTTCTTTGTAACGCAATGTCACCTAGCAGTACCTAACTTAAAACCAATACTCATGAACAGCTGGCATTTCATAACACAACAACCATTGCTTAACAACATTTTCAAGGAACTGCTCCTAATATCGTACAAAAGAGGGCGTTCCCTTAAAGAAATACTCGTGAGAGCAAAACTCTAGAAATGCTAAAACACGCGCGCAGGAGTCGCGCAGGCTTGTAACTTTTTTAGACATGAAAAGAGTATCACAAATCAAAGCTGCAGTTACAATTACTGGCTTAAATTTTAAGGCCATTTTAAAGGTAAAACACGTGTGTGGGAGTCGCGCAGGCTCGTCACCCTTTTTAACAATATCTGACTCAAGATCCACGGCCGCCATCTTTCCACGTGCTTTCTTTGGCTTTGAAGCCTGGCCTATTATCAAATTACCCCCTGCAGGGACCTGCAGGGGGAGACAGCAGAAAAACTCCTACCTTACACTACCCCTAAAAGGCACTCTTTTGTCTAGGGAGAAGCTTCAAGGAAACAAAAGCGACTGCATATGTGGTTTGAAGAACCGCCACCAAACACGCAAAGACCGAAAACCACGTGATAAAGTTATAATTTTCCGCAACCGTGCGATAATTTCTTAACCGTAAACCGCCAGATTATCACGAATGTAACTGCAAACCGACACTCAAAATTGGCCTAAACCGCCAAACCGCCAGAGTATAATAGACCCTCATTAAACACAGCAAGAATCAACTTTGCGATGACATGGAAAACTCTCAGCCCGGCTAGCTGGAATCCCAGTATCGCGATGCCGGGATCCCGGAAAGACGGGCTGAAAGTTTTCCGTGTAATTGCGTTTGCCGGGACCAGACTAATACTCGCGCTTAAATTTCACTTCAGAGGAAAATGGCTCACCGGTAAGTCGATATTTATCTTTCTATCCGAGCAGCCATATAATGGTTTATCAGACTATATGTCTACACAAAACAGTAAATAATACGCCAAAAATGATGGAATAATGAAAGTAAAATCCCTTGATGCCGTCTTTGGTGAGGCCATCTTTTTGATCTGACAGCTTCGAAATTTAGCCCGACCTGAGACGGGCTGGCTCACCTCGTGTAATACCGGACTGAACAGTCATCTCGGTGAACCGAACCAACCCGCGGCTAACCGGGCCACTTCTGCCCGCTCGTACAATTGGCCTCTGAGAAACACCCTGTACAGCAGTAGAGGAATGTGCTGCCCAACAGCTTTGATTTGAATGGTCACACTTTGGGTTTTCATTCACAGACTCAACAGTTAGGATTACCATGCACCTGCAGTATTCTGTAATTAAGTGAAACAGGCCGGCGGAAAGTACTAACTAGCTTTCACTTGAATGGCCGCCATTCAGCTTGAGGCCTCAAAAATTACAACCATCTTATCAACGGCACCATCTGAAGAAAGTTCTGCCCAGCGCTCTAAAGCATATATTTGCATCGTGACTTTAAGCTACTCTTCAAGATTTCATCCACAGACTCAAAACTTGAAACACAACGCAAGGTTTGACTCAGGTGAGAAAGGGTTCAGAGGGTTTTAACAAGTTTTTTAAAAACCTCACCTCAAACCTTAAGTTCTACATTAAGAACAAAATGGCTTCTACAATAATTGTTATGATGCAGTGACAAGCAATGACATGTTAGTACGATTTCAAAATAATCAAATCACTGGAGCTTTTCGGGACAAGTACGCCGAATCGCTATTGCAGTAACGTGAACATGAAAAGAGGGCTTTCGCGACAAATACTGAATATAGGACAAAAAATGTCGTTTTGATAGAACTTTCCAGTGTGGTATTGCAGACCGCGGCAAATGCTAATCAGAACGACTAGCTGGCACTACTTTATTTCTATTTCTTGTTTTATAGCTAACAAAGCAGTGAGAATGAACGCACGTTGAGGCGCCACGGTTGTGGGGGCTTTAGTGAAGCCGAAATTGTACCTGTTTGATTCCAGTTAGGCTTTGTATTATAAATAGAAGGCAATAAAATGTTGTGCTGCCGATATTGCCGTATACTTATTAATTATGAAAACGTTATCTTAATTAACTCTCTCTAACTCAAAGATCGTAATGATTCAGATTAATTGTTCATTTGATATACCGCAAGTAAACCGGGTTTTATTTCTTGACACCAAAATGTCCCTTTTACTGAAGGGTTGCTGTCGTTGTTTCGCCGTTGGAGGTTCCATTATTGATCAACTCACGATCAGTATTAATGTTATATTAATTCAAGAATGAATGCAAATAAATTTGTTTTGATACGTCATCAGAATGGCTAGTGCTACTCGAGGAGTTTTTTATCCTCAAGATTACCAATGCATCTGTGTAGAAACATTTTCCTTGACTATATTACACGTTCTACTGCCAAATTCTCGGGCTTGATTAACCTATTAACTACACCTCTATCTCTAAAATAAACCAGCTAGGGCAAATGGCGGCGGTTGAGAGGCATTCTATAGTGGACGCGTGCAAACAATCGTTATAACTGAAAGAGATCCATGGACCGTTTAATTTGGCTTTATAATTTCGAGCCTCGGGTCGATCACTGAAGCGTATAAATACTCAACGGAAACCTTTAGTTTAAAAAATGCGATCGTTAAGCAGTCTAAAAGGCATTCCAAGGTAACGTTTGCACAAAGTTGTCCATTTTGTACATGAACTGTATACAAGTGGTATGTACAAAATAAACTGAACTCAACTGGCAACTAATGCATCTTCCCAGGGCACCTACTTGCAAGAAAAATAAAGTCCTTTAACTTATCTTACATGTAATATATGACAAGGGAGTTTTTCGTTTTGCAAGTTTACGCAGCGGCTGCTGTGAGCAAAATTCCTTTAGGAGTAAAATGTCGAGTTTTTAAATACCTTCTCAATATATAAGAAATGAGTATGGCTGTGATATCTGTTCCAGTGAGACTGATTCCTTAAAATGCCGTTTCCAAGAATTCCACACTTCTCCAGTTCCTTTCTGTCTTTGTTGACAAGTTTTTGTCGACTGCCTACCCACGAACATTCAGTGGTCTGTGGTCTGCCGCTGATGAATTTTTTAAATGCATATTGTAATTTTCCTGCAACGGAAAGTACTTCAAACTTTCACGCTTGATCGATCAACTGACAGAAATTTCTTTTGTTTGCACTTATTTAAATTTTTAGCAAAAAACTGTAAGCAAACATAACATAAACAGACCATTGAGCAGTCTCAGTTAATCCGGCTGCACTTAGTTTTACATCCACAATTAACTGACCTTGTCGAGTGATTTCTCAACCATACCAGCTTAAAAATCAAGAACAGTTAAAAGCAAATCTAACTAGTTTGGGAAAGAATAATTGAACACGTTTAACAGTACCTGGGATTTTTTTTGCAATAGAGGTGACAATTCCAATGTATCAACGAACAAATAGAAAACTTCAATGGGAATTTTTATTGAAGAAAACATTCCCAAGTTACCTGGGATTCGAATAACGCAAACAAACAACCAACACCCTTTAACAAACTTTGTGATTTTAACAGTACCTGGGATTTTTTTTAACAGTACCTGGGATTTTTTTTGCAATAGAGGTGACAATTCCAATGTATCAACGAACAAATAGAAAACTTCAATGGAAATTTTTATTGAAGAAAATATTCCCAAGTTACCTGGGATTCGAATAACGCAAACAAACAACCAACACCCTTTAACAAACTTTGTGATTTTAAATCGCTAGGTATTTGATCCGGCTGTTATTAAAATAAGGTTTATCTTGGACAGGGTTTACGGTTTACGATATTTCGCTTTCTTTGTACGATTCTATGAATGGTTTGGGCGCGTTTCTGTTACCTTTATAAAAGTTATAAAATTGAAATTGTATGTCTGAGCTATTAAATCTTGTCTTCTCTTGACTCTGCAATCGTTAGAAATTATTTTACTTTTAATAATGTTAAAAGGTTTTCTCACCCTCGACACTTCATGTTTGGGCTGCATTTAAGTGAAACCTCAGGGAATAAATAATTTATTTTATTGTGGCCTTATGAATGAATGGACATGTATATTTTAACTGAACAATAAGAACAGTAATCAAGTTAAGCTGAGTTACGTAATCCCGCTGGGGTGTAAAGTGTCATGCTTTGGCATCATATCAAAATACTCAGTTAGTGAATACATCAAGCTGATTATAAAATGTTAAATAAAAAATAAAACTGAAAATAATGCAAGGTTAATATTGAAATGCCATAAAACGTCGTTTTGTTCTTAAAAGATCAAAGATCAAAGTTTTGCATACAGTCACCTCTGCTCAAAACAAACAAATAATAATAATAATAATAATAGTAATAATAATGAATTTATAGAGCGCTATTTCTAGTGCTATCCAATAGCGCTTTACAATAATTTTAAAAGCATCACCAATAAAATTGATAAAAACATAAAAATGTCAGAAACATGTGAAAAATAAACTAACTAATAAAATAACTAAGCTGTAAAAATGAAAAAAAACTAAGAATCATTAAAACCTTTAAATGAAACTAACTAATTAACTAACTTAACTAATTAACTAAGTAACTAACTAACTGACTAACTAAACTATCTGAATAACTAATTAACTGACTAACCAATAGTCTAATTATAAAATTTGTTAAAAAGGTATGTCTTTATACAAGTCTTAAAATCTGATAGCGAGCCGCTCTCTCTTACATTATTCGGAAGAGAGGTCCATAGGCTAGGTGCTACAAAAGAGAAGCACCTATGACCATAACTTACTAACTTGACAGATGGTACTTTCAATAAGTTTTTGGAGGAGGATCGCAGATTCCTGGTTGGTACATAAGGCTCTAGCAGTTCAGTAATGTAACTAGGGGCCTGGCCGTTGAGCGCTTTGTAGGTCAAAAGTAATATCTTGTAATTTATGCGCTGTTTAACTGGGAGCCAGTGTAGCTGCTTTAAGATAGGCTTGATGTGATCATACTTCCTTGTACGAGTAACAACGCGAGCCGCAGCATTCTGGACATTTTGTAGGTGATCTATCAGAAATTTAGGTAGTCCACTGATATAATAGCGAGTTGGCGTTGTCTAGCTTAGATGTGATGAATGCGTGAACTAACTTTTCAGTGTCTGCTAAAGATAGACAGTTTCTTATCTTGCTAATGTTTCTAAGGTGGAAAAAACAGGCCTTGCAGGTACTGGTAACGTGCTTTTCTAGAGACATGTGCTCATCGAAGATAACTTCAATGTTCCTTGCAGAAGGAGATGGCTCGATGTGTTCACCAGACACATCGATGTACTCTATTAATGGGGGTGGACGGTGTCGTGCGCTCAAGATCAATAGCTCCGTCTTTCCTCTGTTTAGTTTCAGCTTATTGCACACCATCCACGAGTCGATCTCAGAAACACATGCTTCTATTTTAGCTATAGAACCGGGTTGTTCAGCGCGGGTGGGCTTAAATGAGAGATTGAGCTGGGTGTCATCAGCGAAGAGATGGTAATTGAGTCCGTGGCGTTTGATGATGTCTCCGATGGGCGATGTGTATAGCAAGTACAAGATCGGCCCTAAAACTGATCCCTGAGGAACACCGTAGCGCAGTTCTTTCACCTTTGACTTGGTTCCGTCAATCATCACAAACTGCTTTCGGTCTTGGAGATAGGATCGAAACCATTTTAGCGCATTTCCTTTCACGCCGTAGCGTTTTGCCATTCTTTCTAGTAGCAGCTCATGGTCGACGGTATCAAACGCCGCAGACATGTCCAACAATAGCAGGACAACGCATTTCTGATTGTCTATTTCACAGAGAATGTCATTTTGCACCCTCAAGAGAGCAGTCTCCGTACTGTGAAAGCGTTTATATGCTGACTGAAAAGATTCCTCTAAATCATTGTCACGTAGGTAATCACTCAATTGACAAGATACTGCCTTTTCAATTATCTTTGATACAACCTTCAGATTTGAGATAGGTCTAAAATTTGAATAATCCTCAGAGTCCAGGTTGTCCTTCTTCAGCTTCGGTTTGATCATTGCTTCTTTCAGTGTAGCGGGCATAGATGCTGATTGGAGCGACATGTTAACGATGTTAGTTAAGACGGGTAGAATAGTTGATTTACATTCCTTTAGAATAGAAGCCGGTATAGGATCAAGATCACAGGATTTACAGGATCACAGGATCAAGATCACAAACCTTTGTTTGGCTGCTAAACGAATTTTAGATTTGTGAGAAGCACAGTTAACAAAGTAACATCGCACTTGAATATTATCAGAGATCATTTAAGGACGGTGCCTCCTAATTCAGAGTTATTTTTGCAAAGGTTATGACTATGGGGAAAAGTAGATCTTACCAAGGGTTATTGGAATCGAAAAAGAAAAATGTGGTTAACGGCGCATTTTTCAGAGATAATTTAGCAACCATAACTGTAAAAAAGCGTTAAAATACAAAGAATGTATGGCAATTTCTTTCCAAATTTAAACTCAATTATCTCTGAAAAATGCGTGGTTACCCCCCCAATTTTCTTTTTGGATTCTGATAGCCCTTGCTAAGATCTGCTTTTTCCACATAGTCATAAACCGCGCAAAAATATTTTTGTATCAGTGGGAAAATTCCGTAAGAAACCCGAATAGCCAGAGATGCGCAGAACATACGCGCAGTAACAAAAGGAGGCAACATCCTTAATTAAACACAAGAAACTTTTCGCTCATTCCACGTCCGCATGCATGCGGACCGATTGAAATAGGTAACTGTTCAAAGCAATGGTGTGGATTTCAGGATATATTTACCGTAGCCGGTCTTTTCAACATAGGTTCAGACGCGAGATTACACATGTATTGAAAAGTCTCACAAGCTGTTTGTTTTGTTGTTGTTGTTGTTGTTTTTTTAACGCGCGTTTTTTCCGCACTTTTAGCGACGCCACCTAAATAAGTGTTTCATTTCCCATCACCCACCCGACCCAAATGACTGACGACGCAAAACATCGATTCACTGTAAATTGTCGTGTGTTTCCTCTCTCTTTTCTTGGGTGTTTTCAAGTTGACATGTAAATATCGTTTATTTTTATCTGAAAAGGGCTCATCATCCTCCTAACAACTTCTTTAAACACCTTTAGAACTGAAAACGTCTAGTTGCAAATTTTAGTCTTTCGTTTTCTGTTTTGCCCGGCTAACAGAACCCGTCTCTCTCGAGAGGGCAATAGAAGAAGCAACTTTTTCATGGTATAGCCTAACTTTCTGAAAATAAATGTGGCGGTTTCATTCTAAGCTATCCTGGATTGCCTTTCTCGGTGTGGTCTCTACCATACATAGTGCAAGGAAAGTTGAATGTTGTTTCAAAGCAGCAACCACTTTATACGCGCCCTGAAATCAAAGAATCTAATAAAACTGGAGGTTAGTCGTAAATTCCCAAACTAACTAGCCAATTACAAACTAAATAAATTTGATAAACCCTGATCGATGTTGGAATTTTATTTCGTCAAATTTAAACCGTGAACTGACAGAGTAACAGACGGTACATACTACGCCGAAGAAAAGAAAAAATGTTTATGGTAATTAACTAGGACAGTGTTTCAAAGGTTTCTTTTAGTTTAGTTTTATGGGTTAAGTAAAAACACAAGTTTTAGCAAGACCAGAAGCAACCCTAAACTAAGGGCTGTTGAGGCCACCTGTCTTTTGCAATACCTTGTACCTAACTCCACAGCAGTAAAAAGCTGTTAAAACGTTATGGTCACGAGCTATAGATGGTTTGCATTACAATCTATTTTGTTGATTAATTAAATTTTTGGCTTTTCTTTCATTCAAACTTATTAGTAGGTATTATACAATAAGCCAAATAAAACAATTTTGCAAACTTTCAGGCTAGCTAGACGTTCATGACGAAGTTGTTCGCGAAATAATATTTTGTAACTAATGTCTTGAAAATGTTTCAATAAACCACTATGTTGACTTAAACAAACAATGTACAGAAAGATTTAAACATATAGCATTCCATGAGTTATTTTTGTGTAGTAAAGTTTGCTTATTTAGGGGTTAGAATCTCTGAGCAGTCTAGGACACGAAAAATTTGCAAGACATTTGTCACTGTTGGCATTGAGAATATGCCACAAGGAAAACTTTGTAGTACAAGCAGCCTAGATATTACAGTTTTGGCGAGTAACAAAGATAATTTTAACATCCTAGAATTAAGAAAAGGGAAATATTGTACTAAATAAATTTACTTAAATGTTTGGTATTTTATTCCCCAGAACAACACCTAAAGAAAATTAAAAATTCGTTTTACAGCTCTAACAATGATCAATGTCTGATTTCCAGTATACAATATCAAAGCAAAGTGAAGCATTCAGATAACAAAAGAATCTTGTCTTGATATAACATTAATTCTCCTAATTATACCTAGAATCAAAATGTACAGAGACCAGTATAGAGTTAGAGGAATTTCCACCTCATTTATTATGTTTGCACTGCAGGAAAGCATTCCAGACTATTATTTGCTTGCTTTACTGTTAATGTTTTTGACAACTGACTCTCATGCTGGTACAAAACAAAACCTCAAAACCAGTAAACACAGCATTTCATCACGAAAGTCTTCTTACTGTGTATAATAAGCCACTGCTACCACTATTTTATACAAAATGTTCATTTGATGGAGTGTTCTAATGTCAATAGTCATGTTCATCCATGGAGACTGGTTGAGAGAGAACTATTATATCATCTGTAAATTAAAGAACAAAGAAAAGATGTATTAATGACCAGCAGCAATTTAAACCTTTCAATATTAAGCCATGAAATGAATTTCTTGTTTATTAACTTATTTTACAGTAAAAATAAGCGATGAAAAGGCACAACGTTTTGACCACTCCGACGTCATTTTCAAGCCACCCCTTGGGAATCAACATGTTGTATACACCTATTTCAATAAAGGTTGCTTCAGTGATGCATGTTTCATAGATCGCAAAGCACCATTAGCCATTAGTCCTAAAGCAAGAGCTAATGCACGTTTTTTTATGATTTGGTTTTCTCCTGGAGTGCCTTCAGAAATGATCAATACATATTTTTATAGCAAACATGATGCTTTGCGTTCTATGAAACAAGGATCATGCATCATGCATCACTGAAGCAACCCTAATTGAAATTAGGTGTATCACTTTAAGTGTGTTCTGTGCAATGCAGGTTATGTTGGCCACAGAGTATGCCCACACCTACATCAACGGATTGAAGAGCACAAGGGAGCGGCAGTTAACAACCACCTCAGGGAGCAGCATGACATGGATTCAGAAGACACCGTGCGAAGTTTTAAGATTTTAAGAAAGTGCCAGAACAAACTTGACTGTCTTACTTTTGAAATGCTTTTTATCAAAAAACCAAAACCAACACTGAACAAACAGTGCAGCGCTCTATGTCCACTAGTCCTGGACTAGTAAAAAATGCTTCTGGACTAGTAAAAAATTAGAGCCACTAGTCATGAGACTAGTAACTATTCTGTAATTTGTAAAGTTAATAAAAGATAAAAGCAAAAACATGTTGTCCTGTGACTGCTCTTTGAACGTGTTTCTTCACAAAGGTTCCAAAAACAACAATCGCGAAAAGGCCAAGAAGCTTGAACAAGGCTGAGGTGAGGACTGGGCACTAGTCAGTCCCAGGAACTCCTGGGCAGGCTGCTATCGCTGCCTCAAAAATCGCTGCCATCTTTGTTTCAACTTGTTCACTTGTATGTACATGGTAGCAAATAACCGTCGGTCATCAGACAATGTCCGACTAAAATCAGCCCACGTCCGAGGAAATCTTAACTTCAGTCGGACATTATGTCCAGACAAATTCTTTTTTACCAAATAATAAGTAAATAATGAAAAGAAATAATTATTTAAAAAAGACTTCCACTTAAAAATAATATATAAAAAAAAACGTCCAACCACATTTATGTTTTGTCATCCAAAATGGAGACTTGGTGAGACATACATCCTTTCAAGAAAGAAAAATTATTTACAGCCTTGTACGTGTGTTTATAAAGAGGAGGCTGGAGACCTATTTTTCTAGTTCTAGCCTATTTTTCTAAAGACTTCTTTCTTTGTGGTATCATGAATGGCTTAGAGATCAGAAGGAATGGACACACTGTCCCATGAGATTGTAAAATATTGCAAAGTTAATATTGGCATGCTGCAGTCTGCTCCCTGGCAGCCCCAACTGTCAGGTCAACCAGGGATGTTCTTTGGACTAGTAAATTCTCAGCTCTACTAGTGCCTGGACCAGTCATCAAAAAAGTTAAGGTCAAGCACTGCAGTGCGATTCGATCCATGCTAAATTATTTGTTTAGACGGTTCTTCTTTTTGTTTTGTTCTTGTTTCATTGTTTCATGTTCCTTTTTTAGCTTCTTAAAAATTTTTATTATGTACATAACTATTTTATCACATTTTAGCATTTGTGACATTCTTGTCTATTCTTAACTGCTTGTAATATATGTATGCTAATTTTGTATTTTACTTTCTCACTTGAAAATGACCTCAAAGAGGTCGAAACGTTGTGCCTTTTCATCACTTATTATTATTATAAAATTCTCTCAAATGTCAAAAAGAATTATTAACTTGTTTATTTATTTTTTTCTGGTAGAAACATTTGAGTATGACCATTCAAATGAAAGCTATTGAGTACACTACTCAACTGGTGGTTTATGTTTCTCAATATTTGGCAAAACATGACCTGGCATTTTTCTTCAATTTTGATTTAAACTGCTCTTGGGATTGACTGACAAATATATCAATTGTTCAGCGTTCATTGTTCATACTTGAGTGTAGGTCCTTTACCTTAACACCTCAATGTTCCTCCTTGGAGTAAAAGTTAACAGCCAAATATCAGGGTTTTCAATAAGAATCTGAGTAGGTGGCAAAATGTTAGGAGTAGGCGGAGAATAAAATACTTGCGCTGAAGGCGTAAGATTGTAGGGGGGTCTGGGGGTATTCTCCCCCCTGAAAATTTCGAAAATCTGGGCCTTTTAGATTGCATTTCCTGCATTCTAGATCAAGAATTAGGGTATTTGAACTGAACAGGAAACACAAATCACCACTGAAATTACTCAGAATTCAGGCAAGATTCTTCTTGTTTTTCATGAATAAATCTTGGCCAATCCAGGGCTCATTTTTTGTGGTGAATGTTTCTCATGTTAGTTGTAAATTATGAGGTAATTTCTCAATCAAATAGGTGGCAAGTTAATGTAGAAATAGCCGGCGAGTTTCGCCGGCTGCCGGCCCTTATTGAAAACCCTGACATATTGGCTCATATTCACTTAATTCTACACACGCCAACATCTTTCAAACAGAATATTTGTTCAACCTAATTACATTGCCCAAAATGCCATTAAACATGTTACTGCTTTTCTTTTACAGAAAAATAAATGGATTTGCTGTATACTGAGTGACAACTGAATCACTAAATTTTTTTTTTCTTACTAACAAATAAAAGAATTGCAGTCAAATAACTCATAACAATACCTGATAACTGATTTCATGCAAAGCTTTCTTGTGGTTGTTTATTTACCAAACAGTTGCAGAAGAAAATGTTGCTGAAAACACTTTTTCCAACTGGTAATATTGTCAACAATACGTAGCAGGAAGAAATCACCAAATTAAAGAAACATTTAAAAAAGTTTTAGTAGCTTCTTACTTGGAACAATGCTTGTGTTATATCGTTTGATCCCTTCTTGATCCACATAGTTGTTGTACTGTATAGACCCTTGAAGAAACAGTCGAGTTCTGCGGCAAAATTAATAACATATCACAAAATTTATTCTGAATCCCTCAACAATGAAAATCTCTTTTATCCTTTAGGTCCAAGGTCAACTGGGTCTTTAAAGAGTCACGGTTGGTTTGGTTTTACTTCTTATTGGTTGAGAAAATAATAATGTTTTAAAACTAATCACAAAATGTAGTGCAGCCCAAACAACCAATCTGACTTTTAGTCATTGATGAGTAATATTAAAATAGTCTATACCGCATATTAAATTAATACATGTTAATAAAATTAATAGATACACGCCTGACTAAAAATTATCTCTTCTGAGAAATTTTTACTGCCGAGGCTAGGAATGTCCAGAGTAACGGGAAAAATAAGACATCACGTCTTTTACACACACATATACATGTCTTATTCTTCCCGTTAAAAATTATCTGGCAAACCAAAACACTGCAGAGCAGGTGCTAACATCACACAGGTGTATGTATGTATGTATGTATGTATGTACATGGCTTGATAAAGTAAAGTCACAGAAAACTGCCTACCCTTTTCTGACATATGTATTTACTTTCTCTTGTAGTGAAGGTTTGAAAACTGAAATGTTGTGCCACTCAGTCTTGCTTTCAAGTTTTTCTTTAAAGAAACAAGAAAAACAATAATCATAAGATTAATATGATCATAACTTTTGATGGTATTACCAATGTGTTTTTTTTACACATTACAATCCAGTCGTACCAGAAGAAAGGCAAGAAGTTAAAATATAGTACTATAAGTATTTAATACCTTAAAATACAAAGATATCAGAAACCCATTATAAAAAATATTATTCACTTAATTTTGGAACCAACTTGTGGTAAAACTATTAGGTTCAAATAGGGAGGGGCCATGGAGTGGATTTTCTATTGGACTTTCCAATTGGAAAGTCAGAGGGGGAGTGATTCAAAGCCTGGCCCCTGCATTGTGTTGTTTTCTTAGACAAGGAACTTAACTCCAATTTTGTTTCTGATGATTGTAAGTGATGGAAATGAATTCCATCCAGGGGGAGTAATCCTTGTAGCTAACTTCTTGTTACTAATATAGAAGTGCTGGCTGTGTGAGCCAATTGGGACCTGTGTGCAACTTTACCTTACAAACCACACATGGGGTGGTTTTGGCTGCACTAGTTTTTTTTTATTGTTTTGTAGTTTTATTTAATAATATAATTATTATTTTCTTATTTTCCCTGTATGGCCATCCCTCAATAAGAAGATTACTAGACAGTGAGCTTTAGATCTGAGCACAAAAACGAGTAGGACTTTTTAATTTCAACATCAGATAACAATCTCATTCCTAGAGCCTCCATCTCTACCGGTAAGCAACACAGAGGAGACAGGGCTGTACGAATGTCACTGGTTTAAAATTTGGAACTCATACTTATACTTAATTGCGAAAAAAACACAATATAAGTAATAAAATATTATTATTATTATTATTATTATTATCTCATACTTTGTGGGTGGAACCACAAACTTGTAATGTAATCAGTTGTTGTTCAGGGTTGTCCACAACTTTTCAAGTAGCTGGCAAAAATTTCCAAGTAGCCAGATAGTGATTATCGAGTGTGGAAGGCAATCCCTTTCCTGGGGGCATGCCCCCCAGGAAATTTTTACGTTTTAAGTCCCCAGAAATGGAATTTCCTTGATTCTGAGCACAAATTTCCAATAGTGTCAGTTCCAAAAGTAATCGTAACTTTTCAGTTTTATTTGTATAAACTCATGCCTTCAGTGGTTTTCTACATGTAATTCCCAGAACTCAACGTAATAAACTAATATAATTGTGTATCTCTGTGCCAACCAGATTATTTTTAAGTCAATCATAAAACTGCACTGGGAAATAAGTTTCATTTTCATATATCTGCGCCAGTAAAGGAACAAAATAATGTCTTTAAAAAATATATATATCACAAAAGTAGCCGGCACAAACGACCCAAGTAACCGGTTAATTCTACTGGCTGCTGGCTGTTAGGGACAACCCTGGTTGCTGTTGTACTTGTAGTCCAAACTAGAATACCCTATTGGCTGGATGGTCAGGACATTGCTAGTGGGGTTTTGCTAAACACAGGCCCGCGGCCCGGCGGCCCACGGCCCACGGCCCGCGGCCCGCGGCCCGCGGTCCACCTCACGGCCCGCGGCCCGGCGACCCACCTCACGGCCCGCGGCCCGCGGCCCACAGATTTTTGGTCAGTGGTATATTAAAGTGCATGCTCAGACAGGCATCGGCGAGTGTGGTCGACTGTGGTCTAAAATGGACGATGGTGAGTTTTTGGTTTCTTCGCAATTTCAATCATTTTAATCCTCTGCAATCCTTGTATCTCTTTGATGCTTTTCGCTCAGGGAACGTACTTCTATGTCGCGTACGAGTACGTACTTCTATATCGCGGGTTGGCCCACAGAATTTTGTCTTTTGTCAACGCAGTGGACGTTCGTCCTACAACGATGTAAGTTTTAACAGAATTGAAACTCTTATGTAATGAACTATCTCGTGTGTTTCCTGTTTAGTTGTTTTTGCAAGTCCACAGTCGACCACACTCCGCTGATGCCTAGGTGAGCATGCGCTTTAATATACCACTGACCAAAAATCTGTGGGCCGCGGGCCGCGGGCCGTGGGCCTAAAGGTGGGCTGCGGGCCGCGGGCCGTGAGATGGGCCGCCGGGCAGCGGGCCGTGAGGTGGACCGCGGGCCGTGGGCCGCCAGGCCGCGGGCCTGCTTTTAGCAAAACCCATTGCTAGTGTATGTTTGTACCCAGGCTCTTAAACCATCTTACATTAGAGGCCTGTGGAAAAATCTATTCAGGTAAAGAGTTCCACTCACTGATATTTCTAGGACAGAGGGACAGAACCATATGCATATATAAATACACCCATAAACTTGTCTAAATTTTATTGGTAACACTCGAAAAAGACACAGATTTAATACAGAGACAATGTCTAAATGTGGTTCAATCAAGCCACACCTACCTAAAGTAAAACTGGTTTAGACCATAGTTTGCTTTCCTGTCTAAACATTGTCTAAACTATTATAAAAATATAATATATTTTTATATTATATATATTACAAAAAAATACCTTGTTCTCTTGATGGGTAATAAACTGTTGTTGCTAAGCTAAACTTTGTTGGCTGGAATTCAGTGCTGCCTCGCAGAGGATCACCCCCAGTGTACCCAATCAACTGAACACTGTTCAGGCCTATTGCACAACAACAACATCAGTGAGGCTAGGAAAAAATGGTAGTAATGCTGTAGTCTCAAAGCCACAATTTAATACCCTTAAAAATACCTGGTGTATAGTGGAAAGCAAATCAGTCTTGAGGTGTGTTGGGTAGTTTGCAACAATGATGTGCTAGTCCAACGGAAAATTTCATTATCCTGGATTATCAAGAAGTCTTTGCACAGTGTCAGAGGCAAAAAATTGAATAAGAAATAAACTGTCAACTCTGCAAAACCCAAAAAGAGCTACACCCCTTCCATACATATGTACTTTATAATTAATCCAAGACCCCTCCACCCAACCCAGCAACCCCCTCTCACCCCAGCAACTGCAGCAGTGGGTTTCAAGTGCTCCAAAGAGAACTCTGATAGGTTGGTTAGGGACAAAGAGCAGGAATAGTGCCAGGAAGTGGTAGAAAAAGGACAAAATTTGTCGTGACAATACCAAAAATGCAAAGAGATGGAAACTACCAAGGAAAAAGTGGTAACTAGGAGTAAAGGATTCAGGAAGCACTCCCCCCACCCACCCCCCCTCCTGTCTCATATGCAAAGGGTAATTGCTTTGTGACTTCTCTATGATCAACTCCAAATGTGGAGCAAATTCTTTGCCAAAATTACTGTGGAAGGACAGTTGCTTCTTAAGGGCGGGGAAGGGGGGGGGGGGGTGTAATTTTGTAACATTAAGCAACTCCAACAAATAAGGTGTAAATGTTGAGTGATCTCGTTCACCAGCAATGTAGGACCCCGGCCAGGGAAGAGATGGAAAATGACCCTCACCTACACTGGTTCTCTTGGTTTAAGGAGGATACACCGAAATTAAGTAAAATCAAGGATATTCTTAGGCTAATGATTTTAATTAGACAACCACCGTCAGGTGGTTCACAACAGCAAAACACTATCCACACATGCTGCCCGATTAAGGGTCGATTTTTTAAAATGCTTTTGTGTAACAGTGTTACATGGTTAGGGTTAGGGTTTAGGGTTAGGGTTAGGGTTAGCATTAGGGTTAGGTTAGGTTTTAGGGTTAGGGTAAGTGTTAGGTTAGGGTTAAGGTTTAGGGTTTAGGGTTAGGGTTAGCGTTTGAGGTAGTTACATTCTTTAACATGAGGAACTTTGGCCATGAAAAAATTCACAGCATGCATTCATTAAAAGCGTTATTTTACGCCAATCATCTCTGTCAGCAATGAAGAGAATTATATCAACACGTGCGATCGGTATGTGTCCTTGCGGTTACTTAACAGCATGCCTACATTAAGATTATGAGAAAGGCGATCACGTCGTGAAGTAAAAATTATAACAGGAAAGAACGAGCGCAGTCAGCGCAAGTGCGTGGATTTTCAGGTAAGTTTGTCTGTTTTTCGGGTAACCTCCTTTTGGCCCTGTCGAATTCTAGCAACACAAGGGTTTAGGTCGCACGACTTGTCACCATACGCCAGGAAACGAAATCTAGAACAGGCCCAGAGAAGTATTCAGACTTGTCACGCCGTTTGTAATAATGTGGTGCGACATGTGTTCGTCGTTTCAGTTTTATGGTATATTTTCTTCGCTAGTCCGCCACTATAGTCCTTTGTGACAATTAAAACCGGCTGATGCATGCAATTGCGATTTTAGTAGATTTTCCTGGTCAGGCTGTAAAAAGAGAATCTTACTTTTGGGTGAGAATTATCTGGCAGGAATTTATTTCAACATTACGTAAACCTGCAAATTCTCCTCGATGCTTCTTAGAAAACTGAAAGTTCATATTTGTTTTTACTAAGCTGCGTTGCTGATTTGCATGTAGGTCGAGCAAGAACCCGACATCGATCAAATTTTTAGGCCACTGATTTTTATGTGAAGAAACGTATGTTAGTCAAGAGGACCCACAGGACGTGGTGGCGCTTTCACGACTCCATTATAATTTATTCGAGCTACACTAGTATCATGTATTAAACCTTTCCATGAGCCGCGAGTCATTGTGTTTCCTTTTGATATTTTACTTACTTTATTCCAAGTATAGAAGGTTTCCAACCTAAATACCTACTTGTAGCGACTGCTTGGGTAATACCAGGCTTTCTTCAAAACATTATATTGAATTTGTGTTTTGCGTGTAACACAATGATGGCGGGAAATGTAAGGTTTTGAGAATCGCGCGCGTCTTAACGACGACCGCTCCACGAAGTTATGGAATCGAGACAAAAAGAGATGAGAGACCTTTGGTAAGTGGCAATAAGAATTACAATTTTAAATACGTGTATACCTTAAGGCGAAATATTAGCATCGCGCTCTAGCTTTATTCTGATTTTCTCACATAATATGCTGTACCTGGAAACTTGATCGCTATCGTTACGCTTTGTTTTCCTCGGGTATGATATACCTGGAAGCATTACTTTTAACATCGCGCTTTAGTTTATTCTGTCTTCCTTGGGTAGCATATACCTGGAAGCGGAATGTCTAACATCGCTTTAAAGCTTATTCTGTCTTCCTTGGGTAGCGTATACCTGGAAGCGGAATTTCTAACATCACTCTTTAGCTTATTCTGTCTTCCTTGGGTAGCATATACCTGGAAGCGGAATGCCTAACATCGCTTTATAGCTTATTCTGTCTTCCTTGGGTAGCGTATACCTGGAAGCGGAATGTCTAACATTGATTTAGAGTTTATTCTGTCTTCCTTAGGTAGCATGCATATACCTGGAAGATTCTGTTATTTGTGCAATAAAAAAGAAGCAAAACAAAACAAAAGATTAACCGATTGCCAGGTTTTCATTTACAATTAATGTACATTGAATGTTAAGTTGTATTACCACTCTAAAATCATCATATTTTTTGAAAACCTTTTTCCCGGTCTTACAGGTAGCGGGGCGGAGAATTTATTCAATTCAATATTACCGGTTACACAACTGTATTCTTGAGTTTACCAACATTAGTGTTGTATCTTCATTAATCCGGAAATTGCGGTTACTTTCATTTCAGTTTAGGAGAGCTTGAATTACTTTTTTGTGGGCGTTTGCCTGATTTCCTAGTGTGTTCAGCTAAACCTCAAGAGACGGAGAGGTGTCAAACCTTGGCTTTGAATTACTTATGCAAATTAGCTGGCTGCACATTGAATGTGCAGCCAGCTAATTTGCATAACATTTTTTCGCACCTCAAAGCTTGTCATGACTGTGTAACACCGTATAACATCGTGTTACAGGGTGTAATACACAGGGTGTAACACTGTGTAACACCTTGTAACACTGTGTAACACCCTGTAACACTGTGTAACACCTTGTAACACCGTGTAACACTGTGTAACATCTTGTTACAGGGTGTTACACTGTGTTACAGGGTTTAACACTGTGTAACACCTTGTAACACCATGTAACAACCTGTAACACTGTGTAACATCTTAGTTACAGGGTGCTAACACAGTGTAACAGGGTATAAAACCAAGTAACACCCTGTTACACTTTGTAACTCCCTTTAAACACGCTGTGACACCCAAAGTCTAAACCTAGCGCACTAGTCTGTAATTTTGATTAAAACATGTATGTTTCTACATATTTTTAACCCTATAGTGTGTAATATGTAACATTGTTAAAGTTGTCTCATTTTTTGACCCTAAATCGTGCATGGTATAACTATCCAAGCTATAAAAAACTGACTGCCAGCTTACACTTTCCACTTCTTCGAGGTAGTTCGCCCTCGCACCTTGCAGCGATCCGTTTGAGCTGTTATAGACAGTTATTGATAACCACAATAAATAGATACATCCAGCCAAACAAATTAAACAAACCAAAAAAAGCTAAAACAGACCAAGCCTTACCTTGAGGAACCCTTGTCGACGAAACATGCTTGTGAATTGAAGAAGGAAGTCACCTGGTAACCTCGCCTTCCTTTCATTTCCCGCGCATCAATGGCAACTTGAGCGGGTGAGTACGCGTACGAGTATGTTTTCATTTTTCCGGGACTCTGTACTTCCATAAATTAAGATTTAAAGAAATTGCAGTTTGTAAACCCCTGAATTGTCATCAAAGAACCATGGCTATACAGCTGTACGGCGATCAGAAATGGGTAAACAGAGAGACTGATCGAGACGAGCTAGCAATCCAAGAGGAACCTACCGTGTATGGCATCAAATAGGGCGAATTCAGCAAGATAGGTACGTGACAAAGTACTTCAATATGCGGCTTTAAAGTTGTTTTCTTTAATGATATCTAGCCTCCTTTATATTAAAACAAAAACATTGTTTTTAATTTCAGAGAACCTAAGTGACGATTTCTGCTTATTACTACTTACCCCACCCCCAATTATTTGTACTAATTAGACCCCAGTCTACCGCATTAGACGAGGGTGAGGTGTTTCCATAACAACAACAACCCGCCATGTTTGTTCGAAGGAAGACAGACCAGTGGAGCGTTTAGAGAAGAACGCGAGGGTTTTGACTCCTGAAAATGTACGATCGAGCGCCAAGATCGTTAACAAAACCGACTGATAGCACAGGACGGAGCGTTGGGCCTGGCTCTTACGAAGCTCCGGAATATGGACTTACAAAATACGGTATGCATTAGCAGAAATTACAACTTAGTATGAATTGTAAGCTTATGAACTACGAGGAAACTAAGCTTTTACAATCTATGCTTGCGGCATAATATGTGACTGTAGTATTAAATTATCCCTACGATTCAACACAGTCACTAATAAAAAGGAAATTTGTATGTGAACAAAAGCTCACAGAATAATTGTTGAAAGTGCATGTAAGCTTGAAGCTCATATGTTCCTTTGGTCCTATATGTTCCTTCCTGATACATTTTCATCTCTTGTCCTCCAAATGTTGGTGTCACCAGGGATTTTAGATTAACTGTCAGCTGTTTGAGATATTTCACAGAATTAAAAAGCAGTTTAATCTAGTTAAAAGAACACATAATTTGTAAACTTCATGCTATTTTGATTTTGATTGCTTTTATTAAATAATCGAGTTATAAATCACCAATGATATCAAAATTCCAAGACTTTGAGACAACGGTTTTCAAAGTTCAAGATTCTGAGACTCTTTCAATTCTTATGAAGTTGAGATTCCAGGGCTCATGTTAAAAAAGCCGAGATTTGGAAACTTAGCTGAAAATTGCCGAGGCGCAAGCTAATTTGGGGGACCATTCTTAATTTTATACCACTCAAGTGCTGAGGTGCATATCCACCACTCTTCACCAACACTTACATATGGGTGAATAACTGTTTAACTATATCCCATGCAATTAAATAGCTAGCACCACAAAATAATTTTGTTTTCTGTTTTAAAAATGGGCAGCAACTCTGGGCTGTTTCACCTAGAGGTGAACAGCCAATGCTTTCCTGAGTTTGAGCAGACAATAAGAGCATGTGAAAAACACTCTTCACTTTTGTGGTATGTGTTTACAGTGAAACCCATTAAACCATGAACACCTAAAATTATTTCTGGAATGTTTATTGTTCTGCGACCAATCAGATTCGAGACGCAACCACAACAAACCACAAGGGTAATTAGCTGAGAGGTTTCCATCACGAAACGAGTCAGTGGCTTTTGCGTCCACAATAAATTCTCAGTTTCACCGCCGATTATTGCAGTAGAGCAATAATTACTGTAGTTTCTGTTAGACCCGAGTTTTCACAGCAAACACAAACATGCCTGCCGTTGCAGATACAAACATGCGTGCAACTTGCGTACCGTTGCAAAAATTTTGAAAAATTACACTCGCTTTTGATTGGCTATTTAGGTCTCAGTTCGGTAGTTGTGTTACTTTGGACCGACGGAATCGAAAACATAAAATGACGGCCAAAAACAAGCAAGTTTTGAGGCAAAACCAAAGAATAGATAAATGGGATTTTTATGCAAACACCGAAGGAAATGTATCTTTTTTAAAATATACTAAACGCGCAAATCGCTTCTACTAGGACTGGACATTTGTTCACTTGTGCCGTCTATCCTTCGCTCACACAGAAGCTATCTGAGATAGAAAAGAATAACAACTTCAGTATTTCTAAAGGGTATAAAAGAATTGAGAATCGTGAAAGAAAAATCCAGCTCGTTGTTTCATGTCCATAACGTAAAATGTTCGGCTAACGGCTTGCGTGACATCTTGGACGGAAGGGCTTAGCCGTGAATGAGCTTGATGCACTGTTCTCCGCACCAAACTAGGGTAAAGGGAAACTTTTGCAAAGTTTATTCAGTAAACTGTTTTGGTCAAACAGGGAAAAGGCTGAAACCTACAAATGATTACAACTGACAACACCGGAGAGGCCGTTTTTTAAAAAATCAAAAACTGAATACAATTATTCTGCTCCCAGAGGCGCTGTCTAGCCGTGTCTGTTCGATTAGTTATCTCTTTTCAGTAAAATATCGTTTATAGTTATTCTCTGCTTATGCATAAACTCTGAAATAGAAAAAAATAACAATTTCAGAGTGTTTGTTAATCGGCAGTGAAACTGAGAATTCAGTCACTGCTGAGAATTTATCGTGGACGCAAAGCCACCGACTCGTTTCGTGATCGAAACCTTTCAGTAAATTACTCTGGCAGTTTGTTGCGGTTACGTCTCGAATTTGATTGGTCCCAGAACAATAAACATTCCAGAAATAATTTTAGGCGTTCGTGGTTTAATGGGTTTCACTGTAATGTGGATCTGAAAGGATGAGGCATGATGAATAATAATCAACAAGGGATTAGCCTAGAAGGACCAAGGACTTTGCACAGTGCCATTACTGGGAATGGACCTTTCCTTTTTCCCCATGAAACATCATTGTGTGGTTCCAGAAAAAATATCCATACTCCCATCACAGAGCGTCATTGGAGATTCTGAGGGGGAGGGGGGTCTTAAAGGCCAAAATTTTGAAAGTAAAGTATGAGCCTAAACTGGAATTTCCAGAGAGGTGGGAGGTTCAAATCAAAACCCTCTGTGGGAGGAGTATGGATATTTTCTGGCACAACACATTTGTTTTCTAATATTAAAGGAATGGAAGTTGTTCAAGTTGATGAATATTCACCTTAATTATGTCTTATCTGTGTGGACCAATTCTGACAACAAGTTCCTAACATTGTATTTTTTGTAATTGTAGATGGGTATGCACCGTTTTTGTCTATGACAACCCGCGAGACATTTCTTGATGTTGGCGACAGTATCATGGCAGCGCCAGGTCCTGGCCAATATGATCCTGGAATCATTAGTGAGAGAGTAAAAGGAGGAAGCACATTGGCCAATAGAGTAAGTAATGCAGTGGTCCATTTATGTTTGAAAGGCAGTTTTAACAGCATTGATGTTTGCATGCTATCAGAATAACAGCATTTATGTTTGTCAGTCAGAAATATAAGAAAAAAAAGGTGATAAAAGAGATGAATAAGTCTGTAAACAGTGACATGAATGAAATGAAATAAGATGAGTTACATGTACAAAGGCAGCTGAATTAATCAGGACATAACCAGATAATAAACACTAGATTGATGTTTACTTGATACTGCTAAGCAAATGAAGGCAAAGATAACTGCAATTGCATGAGGTGTCATTTATGCATTTTGAGAGGATTCCAAAATAGATCCATGAATGATGAAATGAAATAAGCTAAGTTACAAGGCTGCTACAGCTGTACCTTGAAATAATGTGACAGAAACAGAATGAGTAAGATCAATGAACAGGCATGCTAGCAGTCCAAAATTATGACACATATGCTTTGAATTTTAGCCTTCAAACATGAACAGGACCTTTAATAGTAATCTTCCACTTCTGAATGGGGTGACGTCAATTGCAGTTTGTGGTAGGCTTTCAAAATTTGCATAATTTTTATTTTTATGATTAATACTGAGTGTACAAAACTTTTTGAAATCCAGTCTTCTAGATTTAATAGTAAAGAATCTCATACTCCTGGACCAGGGGCTTACAACTTGCAGAAACGTAGTGATTGGTTGAAGGAGAAGAATGCCCAGAAAGGAATGCCCCCAGAAATGCTACTTGCAGAGGGAATGAAGGATGGCTCAGTAAGTGGAATTAGCTGAACACTTTAAAACTACTTAAGGGCTCCTAATTTAAAAAAAATCCCAAGTTGCCTTTTCGCAGCTAAACTAAGTAAAATTAAAATGGTCGCCATCGCAAAAATTTTAGTCGGCACTTGGTTTAATGACAAAAAAGGAAAGACTGTAAGGTAGTCACTGATTGAAAATATCATTTATTTGGCTCCTGGTTTCTTTTTGTGTCTGTAACCTGCAACAAAAGGAATACTCTCTATTCAAATAACTCAGTGCCCAAAAATGTGAAAGGAAAGACATTTACTTAAGCAGGGCTAAAAATTAACTTCAGTGCTTGGTCGCCACTCAGGCCAGTATTCCTGAATTCTTAGGGGAGCAGGCCAAAATAAAGTGGCCCTCAAATTTTTTCTACTAACACAAAAGCTTTTTAAACCATTTTTACTCGAATAAACGCCTCATGGATGTTTCGGCCCGTGTTTTCTAGTAGGGTGTTCGACTGACAAGCCAAAAGAAATTTGCTTGATCTTACAGTGGAACCCATAAAACCATGAACGCCCAAAATTATTTCTGGAATGTTCATTGTTCTGCCGCAACAAACCGCAAGAGTAATTAGCTGAAAGTGAAAGGTTTCGATCACAAAACGAGTCGGTGGTTTTTGCGTCCACAATAAATTCTCAGTCTCACCGCCGATTAACAAACAATCTGAAATTGTAATTTTTTTTTCTATTTCAGAATAACTATAAACGGTATTTTACTGAAAAGAGATAAATAATCGAACAGACACGGCTAGACAGCGCGTCTGGGAGTAGAATAATTGTATTCAGTTTTTCAGTTTTTTAAAAACGGCCTCTCCAGTGTTGTCCATAACGTAAATTGGATCTGTTTTGGTCAAACAGGGAAAAGGCTGAAACCTACAAATGATTACAACTGACAACACCGGGGAGGCCGTTTTTTAAAAAAATAAAAAACTGAATACAATTATTCTGCTCCCAGACGCGCTGTCTAGCCGTGTCTGTTCGATTATTTATCTCTTTTCAGTAAAATATCGTTTATAGTTATTCTTTGCTTATGCATAAACTCTGAAATAGAAAAAAAATATAACAATTTCAGAGTGTTTCTTAATCGGCGGTGAAACTGAGAATTTATCGTGGACGCAAAAGCCACCGACTCGTTTCATGATTGAAACCTTTCAGCTAATTACTCTTGCGGTTTGTTGCGGTTACGTCTCGAATCTGATTGGTCGCAGAACAATAAACATTCCAGAAATAATTTTAGGCGTTCATGGTTTTATGGGTTTCACTGTAAAATTGTCTTGAAAGCTCACATTTGCCAGTGTACTGTCGAGAAATTGGTTAAATTGTTATAATAATAAAAGCTTTGTTCAGTCTGTGTTGGGAATCATTCGTCTCGTTCTTCCTTGCCCTATAGGTCAGAACCTATACGTTCTGACTTGGTCCATAAACTCCCAAAGAAAAACTGCACCATTGTTTCCTAATAGGGGACAAAACAATCTTCTCAATGTCTATAAACTACAGTATCACGATTCTCAGTTTCTTTCAAATGCTTTTGAATTCAGGTGAAAAGTAAGTCTAATATATCGAGCAGTGTTGAATGATTTTGCCGATGTTCATGTTTGAAAACGTACTGCATCTCGTGTCAATAGAATCAAAATGGCGTCTACATATCGGAGCGATCTAAAAACTCGATCACGAACGGTTTGAATTTTGCACTTTAGAACGAAACTTTTACTACAACTGATGAACTTAGAGTTGAGGAAAGAAAGGAAAGAAAAGAAAGGTACTCCAAGGGAAAACCTTTTATTTTATTGTTATTGTTATTCTTTGTGTACTTCTCGAATCGTAGTTGCCCTTCGGGCGATCAAACCTCAACTTTTAGTGGCCCTGGACACTTCTTAGTTTATTATGTGAGCTACAAGCAATTGCAAGTATGAAGGAGACAACATGGCAGATAGACATTCCTTTCCAGTCCTCCAGTGGTCTTTCTATAAAATGCTGCACCTGTGATTCATTTTGTTGAGCCGCTGGTAATGGCATTGCAAAAATTCATTGTTAAAGTTGATGCAAGTGACATGATTTAACTCAGACTTCTTTTGTCTAGCTAAAATTGGATACAAAATTTATCATTTATTAATTAAAATTGTTGTTGTTGTTGTCATGGAGATCTGCTGATCAGATGTTCAAGATTTCCCAAACTTGCATGCATGTCATTTCCAGTACTGATAAATAGTCATGTCCTGTTTACCTTTGATTTTCCTGTCCATCCCTTCCTTCCATTTTCTCTAATGAATCGCCCTGAAAATCATGTACCCCTTTCCCACCCAACAGTATTATTAAACAAAAGAAAAGGCAAAAGACTTCTGTTCTGTGTTGCAATTTTTTTTGTAATAATGCAATGTTCTGTATTTTCTGGGGAAAAGCAGCTCTGTTATTGATACCTTTGGCTGAATTTGCAGGTATACAAGACAAGTCGTATAACATTTCAGCGGAAACCTGACCCACCTTCTATCCCTTCACCTGGTAAAGCGTATGGATATGAAGAAGCACCAGATGGATCTCTAAGACCACAGGACATACCAAACCGAGACAGCACCATGGGCCCTGCTTACTACAATGTTAATCATGTAAGTATCAGTTAGATGGAGAAGGGCTCTGCAAGAGTTTGGGGAATTGCCAGGGAATTACCAGAAGATATACATGTAATTGCTGATATCTGGCCTTCCAGATATTTGCAATTTGGACTGCAATTGTTGTGCTGATCAGGGAGGCTCTTGAAAATTGTTATCACCAATGGGCAATATGTTCCCCAGTCTCTGCACAAGCATCCATAATTGCCCAGTTTGTCACTGGTCACTAAGGTCATTTCAAATGTATTCAGACAAGAAAAGCCCCAGGGGCATTAAACCCCGCCGTTGTTCTCCCTCCCCCCCCCCCCCCCCGCCCCGCCCCCGGGGTGTAAAATATGTTACGGTCACTCAAGATAAAAACCCTTGCCTGTGTAGCGAAAGACACGACGAATATTTGTTTGGCCAAGCAAAAACCTGAGGTCTGGGGCAAGTGACCACCAAAAAAAAAAACATAGGCCCGCAGTGCGTGCAGAACCAACGAAGCGTTGGTTCGTCTCGAAAAGAAAGCAAGCGAGGCGTGCGTGACTGCAGGTTCAATAACATTCAAGCATCTGTAACAGCATGTTGCAGTAAAAGTGTGTAACTGTAACTAACGCTGAAATTTGACCAACTGAAAAGGCGATCAATGCCCTGGAAAGGACGTCAACTGAATTATTCACCCTCTCCTCACCAAACATAGCTCCACAGACTATGCCGATGACCTTATCCATTCTTCACTCAAGACCATTTTTCGCTGTCTTTTGGTCGGTCTTCCTCAAAACCCTGAACAAAAAGGCCATCACAATTCTCAAAACAGACGCATTTCAAAAAATGGGCGATAATTTTCCCAATATAAAAGTAGCCACATCTTTAAGATTGATCAGTATGGGCACCGTAACAGCCCAAAAGAATTGAACTTTTCCCCACACCTGGGAACCACGCTTTGTGCACAGTTTCCTTTAATCATGTCAAGGGCTCTTTAAGCCAGATTGTGAATGCAAATACGAAATAAATCATTGCTATGCTCTATCGTACTGGTTACAAGAAAGCGCATTATAGGCATTTACCAGTCGTTTTGACCCACTCCACCCTCGATTAATGTTTTTACTTGGCTCAACGTGCCACGCTAACTGGCGTAACGAAAATTGTGACAGTATTTTGCCCTTTGCGTTACCGAATGACGTTATGTTTAAAATCTGATGACTCAGCTCATCTGTCTTATCGCTTTGAATATTTAATTTTGTTCAATTAAACTAAAAAATTAAATGTTGATATACATTTGTCCACAACTGAACATGCTTTTACCGGGAGTTGTAAGCAATGTATTTATATACTGTTGTGAATAGGGCACTATAAAAACATGATCATCGATAAAGATAAACACATCGTCAGAATCTCAACGTGCTAACCGGCGTGACGAAAACTGTGACAGCATTTTTTCTTTTGCGTTACCGAATGACGTAATGTTTAAAATCGGATGACTCAGCTCATCTGTCTTATCGCTTTGAATATTTTGTTAAATTAAAATAAAAGATATATTTGGCCACAACTGAACATGCCGTTATCGAGAGTTGTGAGCGAAGCATTTACATACTGTTGTGAATATGGCACTATAAAAACATGATTTTCGATCTGGAGAAATTGGTAAAAAGCGAAGTCGTCGCTTTATCTCAAACACGTTAAAGCATGTCTTATGACGTAATCGTTAAATCCGGTTTGCTCTTCCGGAGTCAGCAAGTCAGTGTCTCGAACTCTAAAATCGAACAAATCGGTTTAAAATCAAAAGTAAAGCAGAAAAATTAAAAAAGAGTAACTGGTATATAATTCCGGGCCGCTTATACTATCCAAGAAGATCCAGCCTCGTGTAGTAATTCATTTCCCGCCTGCGAATAACCTTTCTTAACGTTGGCAGCTGGATACTTTCCAAGTATTAAACAGGTAAACATAACCACAACAACATACACCAGAATTTTCCTCTCATAACATTTACTGAGAACGATTCTATGCTTACGATGTCTCAGCAACACTTTGGTCCCACCAGCATCAACAGTGCCACTGGACATCACCTCCTGTTATTATCAGTCCTCCTTGCTTTCTTTCACTAGTATTGCACAGATATTTCAGTCCGGCCAAAGCCAACACTGCTCAGCGGACGTGTGCTTCTACACCTGCGATACTTTTTCTGTGGCCCTTGTCCTATCGTGCGTGCGTGTGTGTACTAATCGATGTCTGTGTACAACTTCCTCTCTATATGTTCAGAGGTCAGCACAAAATTATACCACAACACAGTCGAAGCAAATCTTCCACCAAGCCTCCGTCACCTTTCTTGACCTGCCAATTTATTCCGCTCTTGTTCTCACGTCACCCATCCCGAGGGCCATAGCGAAATACACACCTTGTGAACCTTACACGACGTGTTTTGACCGACCAAACCAGTCGACCCTCTTGTCACGACTGCTCTAACTCGACTTCGTCGGTTAAAAAAAAAACACAGAAAAAAAATGGGTATTACTAGACCCCGTCCTGACGGCGGGGTAATAAGCATAGAGTTCATTCTTTAAATTGCTAACCTTGATCCATGAATACTACAAACCATTCCATTATAAGCTTGCTTTAATTGTTGCTTAATGCTAATTTGGGACAGATCTAATGTTCCTTCTGAATGCAATTTTATTTGTTTTATTCCAGAGAGATACTGTTGCTGTTCAGAGGTACAGAGGAGTTCATTTTGGGAACAGAACATCAAAAAGAATGCAGTTTAAAGGTTCGTAATTACATGTGTTGGAACATACCATGTGTGAGAACATTTTAGCATTTCAGTTAAAGTGCATATGACAGATTTCTTTTTATTTGCCTGATCGAATCTAAATGACATCCTGATATGAATATCAAAAATTATTTTTCGATTTCGATTTTCCTTCCCCGCGCTTTTGCCGTTTAAAAACGTGAAATTTTACTTCCGGTCATGTCAGAAACCGCGCAAAGGGAGACCTGGGCATAGTCACGTTGTGACGTCATACCAGGAACGGAGTCAATGCCAAAACAAGCTACGTGGGCCGCATTGCGGAGATCTAATGCATTTTATTTTTCTTTATTCTGCAACCGCCAAATTGAACACGAAATTATGTGAAACTGCTGATGTTACAAGTAATCTGGGTAGTGATTTGGAGCTTTTAGAGTCCATCGAATGCGAATCGCTAACTTCTGAAGTTGAAAGCGAAACAGAACTCGAGATCGAGAAAGAAGGTATTCAGAACCGAAGGGTCCTTACATAGACAATCCGCTTGCCCATGAAAATTGACTTAGAGAATACTATCAAGAGGTAGAGGAGACAGAACGAAGAAAACAGAATCTAGAAAAACCTATTTGATGGTACCGTAACGCTCGAGACGTAGTAAGAAGTGCCACGATTTCTCATCTCCCGGTGTAAATATTATAATTATGCTCGGCTAAATAAACCTTGTTCGCACTCGGCTAAATAAACGCCTGTTATGCAGGTTATACTTTCATACTCTTACAGGTGTAGATGTGGTAACTGTGCTTTAAACCATCTGCAAAACGCCGTAGATTCTCTTTGCTTCAAAGAAATTCAGAAATGTGTCGAATCTCTAGAAGCGCCGTCGGTATGTTTCGCGCGAAGCCGCAAACTTAACACAACAACAGGATGTGTAACAACCTACCCGGCACTGTTCAGTGTTGTCTGACTTTAAAGCTGATGGTCGCTACGATCAGATGCAGAAAATATAATACGATAGATGGAAGAAAGTATCGTTCAGTAGATTGGTTCGGAAGAGAAGTGAGTAATTCTCTGCGTTCTTGTGGACTCTCTGAAACGTTGTTGTTTTATGTCTATGCAAATTGTGCAATAGCAAATCTGATTGATATTTCAGGTCTTTCAATAAGAATAAGCTGCAGTAAGATTATTAAATGAAGATAAGAGTTTGCTCATTCCTTTCAAAACTTAGTCAGACATGTTTTCATCATAATTTTATAATTATCCTTAATCCAGTTGTGCAAAAATGAGGGATGTTATAATCTTTACCTCAGTTATGAATCAACACTGGTCAGTATATCGGAAGTAAACAGTGCAGAAATATCGAGTGTCAATTTGCCTACACGTATTAAATGCAAAACGAATGTTTCAGAGAGTCTACAAGAACGTAGACAAACTCTCACTTCCCTTCCGAACTAATCTGACAACAATTTCTTCCGCCTATTGTATTATATTGTGCTGCATCTGATCGTAGCGGTCATCTGTTCAGACAACACTGAATCCCGGATGCATTGTTTCACATCCTGTTGATGTGTCAAGTACGCGGCTTCGCGCGAGACAACAGCGCTTCGGGAGATTCGACACATTTCTGAACTTCTTTGCAGCAAAGCCAATCTACGGCGTTTTGCAGATGGTTTAAGGCACAGTTACTACATCTACACAGGTAAGAGTATGAAAGTATCTGACCTGCATAACAGGCGTTTATTTAGCCGAGCACGATTATAATATTTACACCAGGAGATGAGCAATCGTGCCATTTCTTCCCGCGTCTCGAGCGCTTCGGTACCATCACATAGGTTTTCTAGATTCTGTTTCCTTCGTTCTGCCTCCTCTATCTCTTGATAGAATTATCTAAGTCAATTTTAATCGGCAAGCGGCTTGTCTGTGTAAGGAAATTCTGGTTCTGAATAGTCTTCCTTCTCGTTCCCAAGTTCTCTTTTGCTGTAATATTTACACCTAGAGATGAGAAATCGTCGCATTTCTTGCTATGTCTCCAGCGCTTCAGTGCCATCAAATAGGTTTTCTAGCTGTGAATTATTAGTTCTACCTCCTTTTTCTCTTGATAGTATTCTCCAAGTCAGTATTCATCGGCAAGCGCCTTGTCTATGTAAGGATCTTCTGGTTCTGAATAGCTTCTTTCTCGATCTCGAAATCTGTTTTGCTTTCAACTTCAGAGGTTGGCGATTCGCATTCTATGGACTCTAAAACCTCCAAATCACTGCCCATATTACTTGTGACACTAGCAGTTTCACTTAATTTCGTGCTTAATTTGGCAATTGCGGAATAAAGAAAAACAAAATGTAATAGATCTCCGCAATGCGGCCCACGTAGCTTGTTTTGGCATCGACTCCGTTCCTGGTATGACGTCACAACGTGGCTATGCCCAGGTCTCCCTTTGCGCGGTTTTTGACATGACCGGAAGTAAAATTTCACGTTTTTAAACGGGAAAAGCGCAGGGAAGGAAAATCAAAATCGAAAAATATTTTTTGATATTCATATCAGGATGTCATTTAGATTCGATCAGGCAAATAAAAAAAAATCTGTCATATGCACTTTAAACAGCAAACAGAAACATACAGTCATGTACTGCAACAGTTACTGATGTTTGGTGGTTGGTGAAGCCTTTACCAAATACTAAGTGTATTGGTAAAGCTTAAATCTGTGTCTGAGAGGAGAGTCATTATAAGTGCCAGCTCTAATTGCTCCCCTTTCATAAAAATATTTAATATTTAATTTATCATAAGCAACTGCTTGTCATAGTAACATGACTTCTCGGCAGCCCCGTAAAAATGTGCAAGCAGCTGGCATTATTTGACACCATTGGAATCTGCTAGCAGGCATGGAGACCCTACTCTTGCTGGCTATTTCTCCTGATATGTTGCCTTTTACTACAAAACATTTTGATAGGGCTGCCTCTCAAGTCCCAGCGTGGGAAGCTAGTTGATTGCAAGTTGCATTGGAGGACACAAATTTTTTAGACTGTTCTAATTTATCATAAGCAACTGCTTGTCATAGTAACATGACTTCTCGGCAGCCCCGTAAAAATGTGCAAGCAGCTGGCATTATTTGACACCATTGGAATCTGCTAGCAGGCATGGAGACCCTACTCTTGCTGGCTATTTCTCCTGATATGTTGCCTTTTACTACAAAACATTTTGATAGGGCTGCCTCTCAAGTCCCAGCATGGGAAGCTAGTTGATTGCAAGTTGCATTGGAGGACACAAATTTTTTAGACTGTTCTAATGAAACTGTGTGGTCTTTTTTTCCAGGAAGTGATGGTCCTGGTCCTGGTCAGTATGATCCTTTCAAGGATCCTGGAATAAGTGCACCTATTGACTTGGTAAATGAACACAAACCTCTTCAGTCAACAGTCTTAATTGTGTCATTTTTGGATTTTATACATGCTGGTGTATCTGGGGCTTCAACATGTTAAACAAAAAAATAATAACTTAGTTGAAATCATTTCCAGGTTATTGAAGAGAACAGGAAGCAACCCTTTGAATCTAAGGTAAGATATTAACAGCAACTTTCAGTAAACATCGAGCATTCGGTGGCAGAAGTTAAAAAATCAATTTCTCTCATATTTTGCATATAAATGGGTATTGGTAAAACTAGAAACCTGATGTGGTTTGTTTTCCCAAGAAGCGCTTTATTTTCGAAAAAACGAGGAAATCAATTCTCGGGTTTGATTTTTCAACTACTGCCGTGAAATTGAGATTTTGCTTGATTTTTACTGAAAGCCGCTCTTAAAAATTATGAAAATTAATATACTTCTGGGGCTAATGAAATTATACAGTAGAGCTATACTAACATTGCATTTCTATACATTGTGTGGTTCCAGAAAATATCCATACCCCTACCATGGAGGGAATTTCACTTAGGACCCCCCTCCCCAGATTTTCCATTTTTTGAAGTAAGCTGTAACCCCCCCATCCCTCTGGATTTTCCAGTTTGACAAACACCCCCCCAACCCCTCTGGAAAATTTTGTTCAAGAGGGGAAGTGTTAAAAATGAAGCAACTGATCCAAATTTAAAGGAAGCTAAGCCGTTCCAGTTATCGTAGGATGTGTTTATACTGTTTATTAACGTTTAAAATAATAACGTACATAGTCATATCTTACTCATAACATATTATCTTACCAATACCAACTGTTCTTCTCTTCGTCAAACAGATATACTAGGTATCTGTAAAGTTACGTTGACAAAAGCATGTAAAACGTTCATTTTAATTGAAGAATTCCCTTGGAAAGTCGCAGTGTTGCTGATAAACGTTACTTCAACATGAATGCGATCATGACAGCACTCCAAGCTGTGACCGTTTTGGTTGCCATGGCGAGTAGAAAAAAATTTTGGCAACTAAAATTTCAGCAAACGTCGCCAATTTGGCGACTTCTGTTCTGGCGGTAAGGAGCTAAAATGTTTTCTCTCTTTTTTAATTGCTAATACAGACAAAATGAAGTTTGACCATGTAAGATTTTTTCACTATCAGTTTCCCCACATTGTCCTCAGTTCACTTGTTTTTCTGGTTGCGTGAAGTCTTGAACGGATGCATATGCATCACAATTTGATTTTTGGATCTTAGAGCGGCTATTCATGAAAACTAAAATGTACATAAAAAGATAGATCTAGAAAACTATAGACTACAAGGCACAAAATCAACTTTTCTCCAGCCCTAGTCCCTAGTAGCTAGATAGTGCAAAGTTGTCTTCTATCAACTTGGAGGAAAAGTTATCTTTGCAAGGTTATTTTCCTTGTTGATCGGGTTTCAAGTGAAAACAAAACGGGGCAGTGTGATATCAAATTTCATTCTACACAAAATTTGCATAAGTCTCAAATAAAATCACTCAGTCTATTAAAATGGTCAGAACAATGAAAAACAACAAGCAATTCTGTTTAGGTTTCTTCTTTTCAAAGGAAAGATATTTTCATTCATGAAAAAGAATTTTCTTTCCAGACATCGCAGTTTTTCTGAAGTTGAAAAATAAGTGCTTAATTAATACAGACGCATTAAGCATGCAACAGTTTTGTAGAACGTTTGAATAATTTTTGTAGAACAAGTATTTACATTACAGCTCCATATATAACGAGAGCAGTAATAATTTTCACTTAGGAATACTTCGTCCGCTTTCTGGTTTGATTTCCACTTGATTTAAAACTTCAGAGAACAGTGAGACTGCTCACGCTACAAATTTGTTAGATACAAGTAAAGGTATCTTGTTTTTCAAGGCATTTTATACGATTGTTTACTGGTCCAAAATCACTGGCATTTAAATGACTACTGAAAATAAACATTCTGGATCGCAGAATTCAAGAAGAAATGCTTGTGTTATGGGTGTAGCTAGGGTCACGATTTCGGGGCCTGAACTCAATCGGGCATTTTTCAGCTTTTTGTTTTTGCTTTTTGGATAAATTAAGTGCTCTTCTGAAAGACCACTGGTAGAGAAAAAAGTGTTTGGACCAGAGTTTGTTTACCTTCAAACCAACTACAAAAAGTTATTCATAGTAAATACATTCAGGAATCGAGTCTCAACTACAAACACTCTATCACTTTAATTAAACTCCTCCGGTGCATCTTCCAGTATTAAAAATAGAATGTAATGAAGACTTTTGGTTACTTGGGTTGCCACTTTTGCAACAAACTTGGAGTGCAATTTCTTGCCCTGTGATGCCAGAAAGAGACGGTCCATATTTGTAAGAAAAACATGGTGATTGAAAAAGGAATGTTTCAAAACAAGGAATTAGCATAATTAAGTGTATATTCAATGAGGAAAAAAACGCTTTCTGGCGACCAAAATTTTGTATCTGGCGACCTTTTTACGGGTGTAAAGTCACCAAAAGGCGACCTGGGAAAAAATTCAGCTTGGAGCACTGCATGAACACAGAAAATGCACACACAAAATTACAGGGAAATGATCAAAATAGAAAGAATAATGAATATTGAGTTCTCTTAAGTTGTTACACTCCATACCAGCCCTCAGTTAAGAGCCCAATACTTGAAGGTGCAAGAGTAGCAAGAAAGCCCGTAAACGTATTTGGCGACACTTGTACTTCACAGTAAATATTCTCGTTGCTGAGCTTAGCAAAACACGACTTCTACGAGTCAATGAGATTGCGCTTCACTTGCCAGTTGCCACATAGGGAAGTTAAAAAGGACGGACTGATTGTTCATAAACAACACTTATAATTAATGTCAACCATGAAGGTAAGCTTAAAAGTTAGGTTGTTTAGACGGGGCAGACATTTCTGCCCCAATATCGCTTCCAAAGCGCCTTTGGGAGAAAGAATACCTGTTTTACGTTTAACAAAAGTGTTTACTTAGCAGTTAAACTAATTTTATTCCACAATAAAGATCTACTGTACAAATTCGGTAAGTAGCAATTTTTGAACTATATCTGAAGCTTACATTGGAATGAATCGAAGTTGACCCTCTGGAAAGTAATTTATCCGTTCATCCCCCCTCTCCTCTGGATTTTCCTGGCTTCTGACCTCCCCCCCCCCCCACCCCTCCGGAATTTCTAATTCCCTCCGTGGTGGGGGTATGGATGTTTTCTGGAACCACACATTATCACGTTGTTATCAATAAAGATTCAAGATTCTGGCAAGTCAATCTGCTTTGTTCTGATACTTTGACGGTTACTAACCAACGTTTTAAAAATAAAGGTGGAGTTTATCGTATAAATTTGAGCCAAATTTGAGCCAAGGGAAAATTAAAATAAGTTTGAGTTAGTGGGGTTCTGCTGTATATGCAGACTCAATGATGTAAACTATGTGATTTTGTTTCTACTGTTCTTCAAGGAGTGTACTGAAAGTGTGGATTAATTTCTACTGGAATGCACCTCCATACAAAATAGACCTTCTCAAAAGTGTTATTGATACATTCACTGCCTGTCACCAGG
The DNA here is from genome assembly GCA_964030785.1 of Siderastrea siderea. NCBI lineage: Eukaryota > Metazoa > Cnidaria > Anthozoa > Scleractinia > Rhizangiidae > Siderastrea > Siderastrea siderea. The sequence goes on along the minus strand of OZ034968.1, from coordinate 4,383,075 downwards.
AAGTTATCTTATTTTATTATTTATTTTATTATTTGTTTACATGTATTTTATTTATTTATTTATTCAATGACCTCAAAAGTAACTTCACTTTCTTTATGAAACCCATGTGCAACACCATGAAATTATTCTGAACATCCCCTAATTGGGTATAAGCAGTTAGCAGATAATAGTAAGGGTTAGTTATGGGCCATTCTGTATTCCTGGTCTAAATTATTCTTAAAATGAGTATTTTAATGACAATTTTGAAGCCAGACATCAAGGTACAAATGTGAAATACTTGGACTTATTTGTTTGATTATTGGGCAATTCCAGAAAATATCCATACACCACGACGGACGGCTTCAATATTTTAACCCCCCCTTGCCTTCGGAAATTCCAAAATGCGTTACCCCCCCATGCCCTCAGAATTCCATAATTGTTAACCCCCCCTCCCCCTCGGAATTTCCCTTTTTTCCTCAAACCCTTCGGAATTACCAAATGTGTTCACAAAATGCCCAACTTGGGCTATTTTACGTCAATCGGTTTCACATCACTCCACTTTTGTGGGAAAAAATTGGGAAAAAAAATGATTTCTGCTTACCTTTGTGCAACAGCTACAACCTACAGAAATTTTACATTATACCAAACTGCTACAGAACATTAACGGCCCTGAATAAAAATATTGTGTGATATAAGTTTGTACACTCGGAAGATATTACGATCGAAGGCAATCGCGTGCTCTGACACATCTGTCATATTGAATTTGAGCCTGCAGGGTCAGCAGTCGCGCCCAATCCTGCGTATTTCAAAAATGGCGCTCGCTTTAATTTTTTAGGACTATGTGCAGTATACATCATGCCTGCGGATATCCTAAGTCAGGTTCTCGAAGCTATTAACTGCCATTTTGAAAATTACTTTAATTACCTGACAGATGGCCAGTAACTAGTCAACCCAAGATTTACAAGCAATATCTGACGGATGTCATTTAAAAACTCTCAAGTCTGCTGAATCGTCTGTCCAATGGAACTACAAATAACTCATATTAAACAGAAATGGTATTTGCTAAATAACTGGAAATAAAACAAGAAGTTCACATACTGGAACATGCTGTACAGTACCAAATAATGCGCTATTTTTTTAAGCCTAGAACATGACTTATTCCTGGAGTTTCGTTCACTTATTTTCTGCTCACGCTTAGTTATATAAGCCAGGTGAATATTTGTTTAATGCCACGCAAAGGACTGAGTTATGAGCAAATCTGTTTTTGTTTGACTGAAACTCAACTTTTCTGACACTGACGAGAACCCTATTTTTAATAAAATGACATGAAAGTGAACCTTTTAAAAATAATGACTTTTCACTGGACTACATATGACACTGCCAATGGAAATGTATCTAACACGTGTCGTCAAGGTGATTGAATGTATGCCTGGCTCGAATTATTTGCGCATACTGTTAAGTGTCTTTCTTAGAACGTAAATGACACGAGGACTGTATATGGAAGCAGAAAAATTTATAAACTGCAGGAGAAAGGCTACGCGAGGAAAACGGTTATGCGTGGACGGGGCCTGAATATTCCGATGTGATTTCTTCCTCTAAAGGGTAATCTCCCTTTTTTTCGGATACATTTCCTTGAAGGATGCTGTTAGTAAGAAACGTCATGTCTCTGTAGAGTTGTAGCGTTACATGAGCCAACCGCGAGTCAACCTCGAGTCAAGCCAAAAGAAATTTTTGTTTGGTAGGAAAAAAATATTTGAATATATACTTTTAGGAAAAAATATATGAATATATATAAAAAAATTATGAAATGGACACGGGCTCATAACAGGCAAATAGTCCCAGCAAGACACTTAAAAAAATTCACGCGGAATGTTTTGGTCAATGTACTAATGTACATGTGTATAAACTTTCAATGGCTACCCACAGTCGGGTGAAATGTCGAGGCGATTGGAGTTCTTAAAGCGGTTGAAATGCTAACTCAAGTTTCTCTGTCCTCCATCTCGCTCGCTTGGTATGAAAAGCGAAAATCAAATTCAAGCTAGTCACTAAAGCAAAGTAGTTGTCTGTTACCATGTACCATTTTTTCATATTTTTCTTTCCTTAAAAAGACACATTTTTGGCGGCATGACTCACGGTTGGCTCGTGTAACGCTACAACTCGTCTCTGTAAAACATTAGGATTATTGTCATCAGCTCTTAAGTTTAAAAATTCCGTCTGCCATTGCAAGTGTAAGACACAGTTCGTAAACTGCCGTTTTCCCTCTTCTCACATCTTCACGGTAGAGAATGCCTACTGTGTCATTGTCCTTGTTGCACCATTGAATTTCGCCTTCATACCAGCCCGGCTTGAACGTTGTACCTTTCAGTTCCTTTTCTGTCCATAACACCATCACTTTTCGACCAACTGTCACACAATCGCTTGCCATGTTCAAAGATTCTTTCAATTTTTCTGGAACTTTTCGATTTCGTTGTGAAGGTGCTTGCCTGAATAATGATTCCTCCTTCTTTGCCCGCTTCGCATCTCCAAATTTCTCTGAGCAATTGAACGACTTGCTATACTCCGTTTGCATTTGCTTTTCTTCAAGGAGAATTTGATTGATGTTGATGTTGATGTTTTTGGCCACAAATGGTCTTAGCTAGATTGTATCCCGTTTTAAACCCAGGCCAAACACAGTGAGGAAATATTAAGAAGTACATGCGTCCTGTAAAATCGGCGAGACATATATGTACAGTTTGCGATAGAAACACAGTTACCAGCATTTATCTTTGTCTCATCAACTGGCGGAAAGTTTTTGTTTTACAGATAACTGACTCATGAAAATAGAAAACGCAACTGCATGTTTCCCAGCACTTTTGATTCGAAATTTTCTGCTGCGATTTCTTGAACTTTTCAGCAAACTATTTCGTCATTTCTTCGAAGTTGCTGTATAACACAATCACAATACAACTTACCTATTTTACGCCAAGGTTGTCCGATTAAGTAGGCACCCCAATATGTTACCTTAAAAATTTTTATTTACATACATAACAGAAAACTAATGTTTCTACACAGGTGAGTTTTTAGTGATCAAAATGTTTTGTCGCACACTTCAGTGCTTATGTCGCTCTTTAGATATCGCAACTGTAACGTGTACAATAATTATCTTCAAAGAAATAAATAAATGTTTAGAATTTCTGGGATTCAACGACATCAAAAAAAGTTGTTCAGTCTTTGTTAGATAATTTCTTGCTGGGTATATTTTTGTATTTTTGTGTCTCTCTCAAAGTACAAAATCAAGCAGGCGTTCCTAAATAAAGAAGCAACGGACTGGTGCGAGTTTTCGCCGTCCAGCCGACGAGAGCGATGTTTACAGTACATACGCGAACAAAGATCTGTTCGTATTTTATTAATCTGAAATTCATCATCAAGAAATTCATGAATTTGATGTACAACCCAAGTTTTATCGGCTTTCTTCAACACATGCCAGATCTATGGATGCTTCTCTTGTATCCTGCACTTTCGCGGTCGTCATCAGTGTCGCGTCGTTCGGTCGTGCTTCATTTACGAACTGGTAACGTCCACAAAATTTAAAGTTTTAAGCCTTCAGAATTCCAAATGTAAGTACCCCCCCATGCCTTCAGAATTCCAAATGTAAGTACCCCCCCATGCCTTCAGAATTCCAGTTCAAAGAACCCCCCTTGCCCTCGGAATTCCAAAAAGCCGTCCGTCGTGGTGTATGGATATTTTCTGGAATTGCCCATTTTAATAAATACTCAATTTTTTTCAGCTTCCCCGATATCATGAGGTTATAGTCATGCATGAAGAAAAGAAGGTAACTCAAGAACATTACATGTTGTTGGATTTCTTATTTAAGTCAAAAAAAGGGTGTAAATGAAGTTAAATGTAATGTTGTTGCATTTTTGTTTTATCTCAGGCTGTTCCTGGGCCAGGAAAGTATGAAATCAAAAGTCAGTTTTCTGCCAAACCTGTGCCCATCAATCAGCAGGATGAGCCAGTTATTCATCCTCCATTTGGTACTCAGTCCCGGGTAAGGCAAGCAAAATTTTTATTAGATGAAATAATACAAATTCAGAATGCAAAGAATACAATAACTTCTTGTTGTCAAGTTCTCAATCTTGATTAATAAAATTCCAGGTCTCTGATTGGTTAACTGCACAGAGGTTATCAGCGGATAACCCTGTGTTGCATGGTTCCATATTTTTGGTTGTGAAGCAAAAGTTTAATCCAAAAATATGGCAAAAAATTCTGGAACGATTACCGAAGTTGAGAATTTAATGCAACAATCAAAGGGCTTGGTGGAAAAGGTCGTAAGTGACAATTTGAAGTTGAAATCTAAAATTGTTCCAGTTTAGCTCAACTTTGGCACACGTATAGGCTGGTTTTCATGACAGCTTAAATTCAGAGAATTAAAGCCTGATACTTTTTTGCAAAAAACTGAGGTCACTCAAGTAAAGTGTGAATTATTTCTTTTGTTCTCTGTGTGAACCAAAACAAAAGAAATCAACCAAGAATCATCTTTCCTGTTGTTTCATTTGCTTCAGTTTTAAGGAAAAGTAATAGGCTAATTCTCAGGCTAAGCTCTCATGTCAAGAAATAAATGCACAACAATGTTTCTTACATGAAAACCAGCCTGTGTGCCAAAGTTGAGCTAAATTGGAACAATTAAGATTTCAACCTCAAATCATCATTTACGCCCTTTTTCCACCGAGTCCTTCAATTACTCCGCTTGCGCTTGTTGGATATAAGGTAAACATAATCAACTTGGCACTCTGCACCTTGTTAGTTATTTGTCAACTCGTATCCATGACATGTGCTTGTGGACTGGAATAAATATTCAGAGAAGAAAGCTGCACCACCAGCAGGTTTTAAGTCCTTGGACTGTCCATCAAATCAGATTTTAGAATTGTTGGGTTTTGTGGAGAAAGAAAAGTTCAAAAACCCAGAGAAAACCAGTGGAGAAGGCAGGAGCCATCAGGATAAACTCAGCCCACAGAATGACATTAAACCGAGTCAAAATATGAACTGGGACATATGTACAGTAGAGTGAAAGAGCATCAACCTAATGTGTTCCTATTAATAGCTAACTCTGTTGTAAACTATCTGTAAATATAATTCTAATACTAACACTTGTTAAACATGATGTCATCATAATCTTTGCCTATCTCAGCGGTTTGGTGACAGCAAGAAGGATTCACCTGCTCCTGGAACTTACAATGATCCAAGAAACTCATTAGAAATCCTGAAAAGGTATAATGGCAATTTTCCTTGTGATAATTCTTCTTAAAAATAAGAAAGTTTTAAAATTCATCTTATGACTATTGTTTGGATGAATAAGTAGAAGAGGACTGAGTTTTGCAGGCATTTAAGTTCTGTATCAAGGACTTCTTGTTTTATATTAGCTTTACCGCTGTAATATTATATAAAGCAGTTTCTAGTATTTCTTGTTTGCAAAACTGGAGTTAAGCACCGGCCTTGTAGGTTGTGTGCGACATTTACATCAACTACAGTAAGATAATTATATTGCCCAGAGTTGCTGATGCTTGACAAATGCATTGTAGCCTAGCGAGGGCATTTAACAAAATGGGTGCAAGGCATGTTTTTTTTGTTCTCTAGGACACCTAACATCTCAAAGCCGGACTGCGTAACATTTGAGCTTTATAATAACTCTTTGTTAACTAATTAAGAATTCTTTCCTGGTAACAGCCTTGGTCAGTATTTTAAGAATGATTTTTCTTTTAATTTGTTAGGACTACAGGACTAAAACGAAGTCCTTTTGGTCAAACATCTCTACGATTCCAAGGGGAGCATCACGTCAAAAGAACACCAGGTAAGTCTTTAGTGAGTCTTGTGCTGTTTGTTGTCAATTGGGTATTAAGTTTTTGACTTTTTAAGACTGTGTTTATTCTTGTAGTGAAACAGTAAAAGAGTGTTCTATATTAAGTAGATGTGAAGGGTATCACTCATGGAGTAACAGGGGTCCATGCCCAGCAGAAATTTTGAAAGAAGTGGTTGTGGCTTGGATTCATTACACCCCTAAGAAAAATCAATTCTCTGTGGCAAGAAGTTCTCAACATTTTCCCCCAGTTTAATTCCCAATCCCACCTTTCCTCTATTTCTTGGAAGTACTGTTAAGGTAGATTACATTGAGTTGTTTACAGACTACAGACATAAGGGTGCCTAGATGTAAAAAAAATTTATCTCATAATACTTAAAATGTCATCTCTGCAGGTGTCCTACTTTTATTCTGTCTTGGCTGTGATCTAAATATATGTTATTTTGTCCTCCTTAATTTTTTATAATTCTGATTTAATCAAATGAATGGGTTCTTTCTGGGTGTTATGATCCAAGTCACATAAAATGAAAGAATTCTGCCACACCAGGAAAAACTCAGTGAATATTTTGTGTTAATGTACCAGGTCCAGGATCATATTCCATTCCAGACATGACCTCAAACCTGATCAGGAAGGCTCAGTACGTATGATTTCAATTCACTTGATTTTAAGAACAAAGTAGCTGTTTATTAGAAGGAAGTCGTCAGAATTAGATTACCTTCAGCTATCATGCTCATGGCAAATACAGTTCACTTTAGCGTAGGCATACCTGACTTTAGGCCAATAAGAATGAGCTGAACTGTCTGTTGTTTATCTTAAGCCTAGCTGGGAGTCGAGAGGATAGTTAAATATTTATTATTTAATGTTTCACTTTTTTATTCAGTTAATTTTGTTCAGTTAATTTTAGTTCAGTTAATTATGGTATTTTGCTGTGAAATAAATTAGCTTAGTTGTTTAAAATGTCAAAACAAGTTAGACAACAAAAGGTCAGTTTCTCTTACAAAAAAAGAAGACCATCAAACCTGGGACCAAAATACTGAAAATATCAGGCAACATTGTATAGGAACAACCTTGAAGCGTGATCAAGATCAAGTCCCCATTTGACGTGAAATTATTAAATGTCAAGCTTGGTCATTAAAAGTTCTCTTTATTACCAAACTAGAGACATTTGACCTTACTGGTCCTAGCAGTACATGTATGTGGGAGCTGTCTGTCACTTATCAACCTAACAAATGGTCTGTCACATTCATATCAACCTTGTGGTTATTTTTTCTGTGATCATGATGTTATTAGCATAGTATTAGACTTTTATTCAGTATAGGTCAAGGTGTTTCTTTTTTCTTGAAATCAAATAGTCATATAACGTCATAATCACGGCAAAAATTTCAAGCTACGTGAAAGTAATGTTTAGGGGAATAACTGAGAAAGTTATGATTCTTTAATTCTTCTGCAGTGTTGAGAGCACCAGGAAAGGTGCATTTGGTTCAACATCATCAAGAATTGCACCAATGACAAGAAGACAGGAGGAACAAATGCCAGGTGGGTACTGACTTTGTTTGCAAGCATAAATAAACACTTTCTACTTAAGTGTCCCTTTGAGCAGGAGGAAGCCTAGTACTAGTGGTTGGTGCATTGGACTTTCAATTGGACTTTCAGTGGTTCAAGGCTTAATCTCTGCATTGTATCATATTCTTGGTAAAAACGGTTAAGTGGTACCTGAGCTACAGGTGCCCCCCCCCCCCCCCCCCCCCCGCAGCTGGAGCTTAGCCCAGTTTAGAGAGTGTAGCGTGAAGCAACTGAGAGTGTTGCTGGTCCATCGTAGGTTTACCCCCAGCAGTACAATAATGAATCAAAACACCTGACCAAATGTCTACTTTCATTCTGTGTCTTTTGAAGGTCCTGCCCACTACTTGACAACAGAAAAATCTAAAAGCAAAGAAGCCCCACCATCCTCTACATTTGTATCTGCAACTGGACGACTTCACACCCCTCCAGGGGTGGTGCTAGTAAGTGTTTCCAAATACTACTGCTGAGTTACACTCTTTCATGAATGATGTGTGTTATAATTCTCCCAAACTGGCATGTAAGAAACTTATGGTGATGAGAGGAGAGAATTTACACATTTAAAGTTTTAATAAACAGTATTAATGTCCAAGAGTTAAACCTCGAGTCGTGTACCAGCAATGAGGTTCTAACGTTTGAGATCCTAACGTGTGACCATTCAAATAACAGCTACTGAGCAGTACTTTCCTGTGGTGCTGTTTATTATGCTGTACAAGGTGGTTCTAACTTTTGAGTCTGTGGACGAAATCCTAAAGTTTGACCATTCAAATGAAAGCTACTGAGCAGTACTCTCCTGTGATGCTGTTTATTATGCTGTACAAGGAAGTTCTAAGTTTTGAGTCTGTGGATGAAATCCTAAAGTCTGACCATTCAAATGAAAGCTACTGAGCAGTACTTTCCTGTGATGCTGTTTATTATGCTGTACAAGGTGGTTCTAACTTTTGAGTCTGGGGATGACACATGTGGTGTTGCTTGTTTTTTGGTGTTTTGAAAAAACAAATATTGATTTTTTTTCTTTTGTATGTGGGCACAGTTGGGATTGAGAGTGTATTGTGTTTTTATCGTACCCCTTTGATATCTTGTCACCAGGATAACCCTCCACCAGGTTCTTATGAAGTCAGTCATTCTTACGACTCCACACAAGGTACGTAGATTTCTTTGGGACTATCCTTCTTTGGTGTCAGGTAACAAGTGCCTTTTCACCGAGATTCCGTCTCCAAGAATTGTCCATGCTTTTGGTTGGTTTGTTGACGACAACCAACAAAGCTTATCCCCATGTTGGGCATTTTTTCGCCTTATCTCTTCGCTAACGTAACCAGTGGACTCGCTCAATTCTTGTGAACGAAATTCCAACCAGAAAACACCAATTTCTGCCAGTGCGTCTCAAATGCGGGACACTTTTACACAAGCTTTATTTTATTTTTTAAGCTGTATTGCGACTCCCAGAAAAGTTGTTCAAACACAGGAATCTTGAATCTCCTTTAACAGGTCGAGTGCTGTACAATTACGCCCAACGCACGAATAGGAATGCCAAGAAAAAGGGCGCTTTCATGTCCTCCGCCAACCGATTCCACGGACAAACTCAAGTCATGTCAGAGGAAGGAGATCCGGGTTAGTTTTGTTGTTTTTGTTGTTGGACAACATTGGCATCACGCTTTCGACATTGCTGATCTGTGTCAAAGTGAACCTTGTACAAAAATGCCTTTTGCCGTCAACCACCTCTCATACCCTTACATGACTTTACTTTTATTCTAGGACCAGGACAATATGATTTAAAAGAATCGGCAAATCCAGGAGGACTGATGACTACCAGACAACAAAGATTTAAACCAAAAAAGAATGAGAATCCAGGACCAGGAAGCTACGAGGTAAGCTAGGTTTATCCAATTTTTTTTTTGATAGTGGTTTACCTGTAACCATTGTAAAAATGATAAACCAAAGCGACCAAATAGTTGATTTAACCAGTCAGGGGCCCGTTTCTCGAAACTCCCGATAACTTTCCGGGCCCGAAAACTATTTTAGGTGCACAGTATTCTCGAATAGCTGTACAATTTTTATTGATTTTGAAAGCCAAATTTTAATCTTTGTAATTTCGTGAAGTATATTGCTACGTTTGCGCCAATAATTACCATTAGCTGACAAATAAATGAGCTCGAAAAAATACTTACCGGGCCCGGCAAGTTATCGGGAGTTTCGAGAAACGGGCCCCTGGACTCGAGGCAAACATGCAGTCATGAAATAGAGGTTATGCGCGGGAAAAAGGTCTGCGCAAACATGTCACCGTGTCAAGCGTGGGAAAACATGTAACAGCTATGAAGTACAGGGAAGTCGCACGAGCCGAATATGACGATTGGTCTTGGTCCCTGCGTGAAAAGGCAGACTGCTAGTAGTAGTCTGAGTTTTGCGATTTGAACTTGATTTTCCCAGTTTGAAAGTTAGCTAATAGCCTTATTATGCAGGTGTTTGTTTGGTTGGTTGTTCGTTTTCGGCTGGAGTGGAGAAGATGAAGGGAGGGTCGTTTCTCGCCTGTTTGGCAGAGCATATGCTATGCAACACTGTGATAACAGAAGGATTCACATTCCTTACCGCCATTTTGAATTTAGGGAAAACATCGCGCAAAATGCCTTGTATTTAAGGGAATCCGTTGTCAAGTAATTTCCCCCAAAAAAATTTTTGGAGTTTTTTTTTAATCTGTAAGCTTAACCAACCAGGAGAACGAGTCCTCTGAACAAAGTACAAAGTTGGGGGAGGTAGCTGTACTGTAAAGCGTGCCGTCGCACAACTTTTTCTGCTAACGCAAGCCGTTATCGTGTTTGTGCTTGCTTGAAAATTTACAGGCATATGTGTGACAGAAAAACTGAAAACGCGATTGCACGCTTCCACGCAAGTACAGCTTCGTTCTTACTTTTGACAAATATAAACTTTGTCAGCTATGTTTGCGCATTGTCTACCCTACTGTCAAAATGGCGGCATGCTTAGTTTTCATCAGCTTACTAACCAATCCCTTTGCTTGTGTTCTTCAGCTGAGTCCACTACAGATGCACACCGTACTGAAAGGAACGTTTAATGCTACCCTTAACAACCCAGCCGCCATGTCCTACGATGATGGTCTGGAGCGGAGATCGCCCTCAAAACAAGCTTTCCTGCTAGGCGTTTGACACCACATCTTGAAATTCCCACCCGCCTATCTGCTTCGACAGCAAACCATGTACTGAATGAAGTATTCAAGATTGTAAAAACCAAAAGCTGTTCCGATTGGGATTTGGGGGGTGGGTTAAAAACTTGCTCACTGTAAGAAGCTTGTAATCTCCTAACGTTTTGTGTAAATATTTCCGAGATTATGAATGGCGTTTATCTCTATAGGGTCAGAAAATCATATATTTAATAAAACAAATCGCAAGAATATAAATCAACAGAACTCGAATTATTCATTTTAGAATAAAGATAGATGCCAGTATCCCGAACACCATGCCGAAGTGACTAAGACGACGGGGCTCTGTGGCTCCAATGAAACCCGACATACTCGCATTTCTGTCATTTCTGTTTGAGTTGTCAACATTGTGAAACAAGTTTATGTACCAGGCACGAAGTGTAAGAGGACATGTATGCACGAGCTATAATCAGGACATACAAGGGCCGTGTTGCTGCAACATGTCCCCGAGTCATGTCCCAGTTCCGTTCTACGTGGCCACTTGTGAACATGTTTCCGAGACACGCCCTCGCTAAATAGCACCCCTCAAAGAACATCTATTAAACCAATTTAAATTTTACAGCGGCAGAATAAACACCAGAGACGACAGCGACGCTCAATGGTCTTGTTTCATCAGTATTTGTTGGACAAAAAAGGGACTGAACTTCCAAACGCATTACCGAAAAAATATTTTGGCGACAAGAGACATTTTGTTACCAGCGTTATTTGTTGCTACATGTCCTAAAGGGCAACATCAGTACGGTGGGAAGATGTCCCCACTTGCAAACTAAACGTGATTTTCCCTTGAGTGTTGCTGCTCTTAGTTAACGTTCGGTGAAGGGACATGATGTTCTCTGTGGCTTACGTAGATCCCAACATACAAAACCAAAAGCACTAGGAATCTAGGAAAACTGTTTCTGCTTTTAGTCCTTATTATAATTATTGTATTTTGGGTCATATATCTATTTGTGTGTGAATTGGAAAAAAACTGATCCTCTGATACTAAGAAATCAAAATTCAGTCCCCACTTTGGGTGGTCACTCACACGAGGTTTAACTGTTCTCTGTGTACCTTTGCCTCAGGCTCGGGTTTACATCAACTTTCAAATTCTTCCGAGCTCCTGCTCGTGTTTGCATTAGGTTGTGTAATATTTAGACAAGTATCTTTTAAAAATCCAACTCCAGGTGCCAGTGGCTTTTCTTGCGCGGTTTCCGGTTCTGGTCAAAGTCTCTTGTGACCCTAAGCTCGTTTTCCAGCCATTTTGTGCAGCTGAACGGCTGAATAAACGAGCCTATTGTAATCCGCGCGGCTTTATTTAATTTTTGATTTTTATTGTTATTATTATTTTTTTACGTGGCCTTGCCGACCAAGCAACCAAGCGCACGCGAAAAAACCCAAACCACTGGTACCCAACATGAACCTGGGGCTTTTTGTCCTTCTCGAACAATATAAGGGGCCAACCATTTAACTTCTGAGGGGGGGGGTTGGGTGATTTTGAAAAAAAATATCCTGCAAGTGCATGTGCGTAAGAAAAAATTTCCTGCCCAAGACTATTGTCCAAAAAAAAATTCACGCACGTACAGTGGGCTGGAAAAAAAATTCTGGCAAGATGTTTCCTGGGTTGACACATCGAACTTTATCAGCAGACTGTTAAAAGATTTTAGCATCTGGACTTGCGTAAGAGGGATTCTTTGCACAATGATGTTTTCCCCTCAGATGGCCTTTTCTTTACATTTATAGCACCTGTGGTTACCAATCTTGATACATGTTTTCTGAACTTCAAGATCACGGCTGGTGTTGTGATTTGAAGACCAATGTATTCAGTGCACTCTAAATCAAGAATGCCGCGAAACAAAACAGCTATTGGCAGCATCTCTCCAGGTGGACGGTACGTTGGCCTTTTTGCTTACTATCAAAATGGCCTACAAAGAGTCATCTTTTGAACCACCTGCAGATTTGTTGGTACTGTAAAGAAAGCTACTTGGAACTACAACAAAGAGCATCATCAACGATGTTTTTAAGCGTTATGGCATGTTAATTTGACTTCTGGATAAGTCAGAATGTCAAGATCGAGTTGATATTAGTCCAATTTAAAGAAAAATCGGGGATCTAAATAGTTACTTTCGAAGGGTCACATTTCTTCTCAGAATAAAGGAAAACACGTCTTGGCTACTTTAATTTTTCAAAATTTTCTGGGGGAGCATGCCCCCAGACCCCCCTACAAAGATGACGCCGTCAAAAATCTCACTCTTTGGCAACAAAGCAACTTAAGAGCTCTGTGCAGATTTTTTTCAATTTGGGGCTTTGTAATGTGTACTTCAGCTGCAAGTTGGATTTAACCCTTTCTAGATAGCTCTCTAAAGCAACTTATTGCTGCCAGTTTGATTTAACAAGGAAAGGATGTGGCTCATTATCTTTCCGTAAAATATGTACTGAAGACGCACTCTCGCTATGCACTGTACTGTTCTGTAGCTCTATGCACGCACTGTGTACTGTACTGTAGGCGCATTCACCTTGCAAAATGATCAAAGTCCAGGAACAGGTCTGACTCCTTTTATCACTGGGAAGGGGTCACCTCAATGTTTTACATTTGGTGTTAAAGGTATTGTACTGTATTATAAAAGTCACTCAAAAACTCTTAGATAAAAATTAATATATTTGTTCAAAGTTTCTTTCACAGATCCTTAACCTTTTATAATTTGATTTATAATGAAGGCCTACTTTAAGCCCCATCCACACACCAAAAAAAATTTCATGCAGAACGTTGGAGGGAGAAAAAAATATCTTGCAAGCACACAGGGGCACCCAACGACAATTTTCGGGAAAATATCTGTTCGGAAGACGATTTGAGATCTAGAATTTTCGGAACATTTGTTGTAAAATTTCTTGCTTGCCTGACTCTTCTAGGATTTTCGAACATCTAAAATATGGTATTATTGCCCATTTTTTAACGGATTTCTACCCTTAAAAGGTCACCTAGAATTTTCGGGAGCCTTTTTCTGGCTAAAATTTTCGAAAAGGTAAGTTTTGATCCCTATAATTTTCGGATCACTAGACTTTCAGCTAAGAAATCCGAACAGATGAAAAGTTTTTAGGGGATAAAAATACGCCTATATCTACCATTTAAATACTAAAATACGTTCAATAATGCTAAGTTAAGTGGTTTTGAACTATATTCTCGTTGGGTGCCCCTGAGCACATACCCCGAGAAAAAAGATACACGGGGAATTAAGGGATTGAAAAAAAAATTCATGCCTATACCAAATCACCCAACCCCCCCCTCAGAAGTTAAATGGTTGGCCCCTAAATCACCGCTTCTTAGACTGCTCTCAGATAGCGGAAACGGTAGAATCTTGAAAGTGAACGTTTCGCCGCTGTCCTTGTCCACGCGTTTTCCACTTGGCAGCTCGAGTGCGGGAAAGAACGGAAAAGCCTCTGGCCGGGAGCCACACGGTGGCTTGATATCATTTTTCAAGGCCAAGTTTAAACGTCGAACTTTTCATCAACCGAACAAAATGCAAAGTTAACAAAAACAATAGCTTTTTCAAATTTGCATTTAATAGGTTCGGCACTTGAAAAATTGGAAGTTTGAACTTTTTGTGGGCTTTACGGAATGCGGTACTTGGCGAGAATTTCAAGACGTTTACGCGAACCCCAAACAGCGCGATAGCAGCCTGTTGCAGCAAGTTGATAGATCCGAAATATATCCAGTACCTCAATTTGTGTTGTTGATAGGCGCTCAAGAGTAAATAGGAACCACTAGAGTACGTTAGGAAATTTGTGATGATCTGTTGTTTGCTACGTTTGCCGCATCAAAGTTCGCCGCGCCACGTGGAGATCAGGCGAAACAGACAACAAACCGCTGTTAGAGAGTAGCCGCTTGATTGGCTGATCGCCGAAGTGAAACCACACCGTCACATGCTCATCACAAGACCGGATCCTAGCCTGAAATGGAAATTCATAATGGACAAAACGGAAATTCGTAAATTCAGGTCATGGAAATCTGATCCTGATCGAAAACATCTCCCTTTCCATGCATAGCATTACGGGCGGGATCCTGCTGCGTTACATGTCATGCAAGTTTTTAAAAAAAGCTTGAAATGTTTTCACATGTTTTACCATCGATCCACAATGGATCGTTTTCCTTTTTTTTAGCAGACATGTCTTACTGAGCTTTAAAGTAATAGTTTTAGAGCAGGCCATAATGGAACCACTCAGATCTTAAGTGATTTTACTGCTTACGAAGAATTCCTTTTTCACCCCGCCACTTCAGATGATAGAGCACGATATTGAATGTTCCGCTAAACTCGTCGTGTGAGGTACACAAACATTTCTCGGAAATGCTTTGAAAAATTTACCTTGCCCTTCTAATTTTATTTCTCTCTTCTTTTCTTTTCTCTTCTTTTTTTTTTTTTTTTTAATGCTCTAATGTCATTAGGCGTATTTTTCTCGTTATTTTGTCCAAAATGCGGCGTAGGCACAAAAGAGTATCTTTGAATATTCATAATAACATAAGAAACGCGAAGTCATTGTTTTGATCAAGACAATATAGTCGGGACAACAAAATTTCATTCCAAGCCAAGATTTTCACAGCCCCGCCCGGGATTCTAAAATAGAATATCGCTCAGTAGAGTAGCCGTTTCACAACCATGGGACTATTTCGCAGGAAACTTTCACACCGTCAAGAGCCCAGCATGTTTTTCGCTTGGCAAAGGAGCGGTGGAATAAAGGAAACGCCAATCCAGAGGCAAAAAACAATTAGCTAATAGCTATTATTATTCTCCAGCTGTGGCGAGAGTCCCAAAGGTGTCTGCAGTCTAATCAGATGTCTTGTTTTCGGGCGTCGTTTTGCCAAGAGCGTGACAGCATCACGCTACTCCGCACTAGAATCACGTGACAATCCATTGTGTGTAAACAACCCTTTGTTGACGTTCTGTCACATGATAGGAGATACAAATAACCGGCAGGCAAAATTTTGCGGCATTCGCTGTTCCTTTCGCGCAGTAGCGGATCAAAACAAAATTTTCTTAGTCTTGCAAGGGCTTACCAAGAAGAACAACTTCACCGAACGAGAAGATGTTGTCTACGATGCGAAATGTTTGCTTCACCGCAGCCCGCACCCTTCGTCCTGCAGTCTGCTCAACGAGTGTTTTGGCGAGAAAAGCTCACGGCCAAGCAAAAACCCAAGCACCTACAGCAACCACGAGCTCTGGAGACGATTTAAAGCTTGTTAGCGGTAAGTAAACGTTGTCTCTGGTGAAGTTTAGCGATTCTATTTCACTGAGTGAGCGATGAGTGCGGATTTTAGTGCCGAAGTACTCCAAGGTACTCTCATACTCTGTTGTGGTTCCGTATTCGCGCGCTTTTTACGTTCGATTTTTGACGCAACTTTAGCGGGGTAGCGGCCACGACGAAGGAAAATTTCAACTAGGATACATTTTCACATCCTACATTCGAAAACAGTATTTCAAATGCTTTTTTCTTTGTCCATGCGTAGGCGGTAAAAAATATTTCTTACAACGTGTGTAGTCACCGAAAATCTCCGTCTTAGTTGAACCAGTTTTACCGGTTTCCGCTGTTCGTGTCATTCTGTTTTAGTAATGCAACATCGGATAACATTTTATTCAGGATGTGAAATCAAATGACCGGACATAAGTTGTCATCCAATGAAAATTAATACAGTCATGGACTTCTGAGAGACCTCATGCCCGAAAGATACTTCAGTGGACATTGATATCTAGTTTGTTTTTACTCCGTATTTACATAATTCATTATTATTAATATTACGTGACAACTCTGGTGTGGTCAATGTTGTTTTACTTTTTTTTCGCACTTCAACGGGATGCGTTTGGAAACTTTCTGAACACTGACCAACAATAAATAGGTTAAATTGCCAGAGATAAAGTGCAAAATGGTATTCAAATCCAAGGTGGACTCCTGAAAGCAGAAAAATTACTGGTTTCCTGTTCAATTTGTGGTTCCTCCATGCCCATATGAAGGTGTTGTTTTTCCACGCATTTCTAATTAATCTTTGCAGAATCCTAGTTTAGTCAGGAAGTGTATTCTGTTAAGTTGTTATTTTTTCGTCTAGAGTAAGAGAGAACAATCCCTTTGCTTCAGGCATTGGAAAGGTATTTTTTGGTTCCACTAGTACAGCTGGCTTTGGCTGGTGTGAGTAAGCATGCAGCCAGCTTTTTCCAGCATGTAGGTGTCATCTGGCAAATACCCAGGGGAGTTACCTGTTGATTCACCTGCCTCATATCAGTGTTCTTGCCCACAGGATTAAACATCCCTGCCTTGCCCCTTGAAAAGAATGGGGGATTTTAATGGAGTATTTAAAAATATCTTTCAGAATATGCCTAATATCTGGATAACATGCTGAATCTCTCCTCCAGAAAAAAAGAATGTAGACTTGCCCATAACTTTACCTGTTTATACTTCTTGGTTTTAATGCTGTTTTAAATTTTTGGTGTAGCCATGTTTTCCATGCATACCAACTTTTACCTTTGATTTTTTATTTTCTACAATTTATTCATTACAGTTACAGCTGCATATGGATTTGTAGTAACAGTTGCAATTTTGATATTTACATTTTCATTATTGGACCTACACAATGCACATCTAATTTTCTTTTCCTTGGATTTGTTTGCAGGCTCTGTATTGAAGAACCCTCGTTCAGAGTACAGAATGGTTCGGCACTACCAGGGAAAGGTCAAAGGTGTAATCTTGGACTGGGCAGGTACTGTTATGGACTGCGGCGTGTACTCCCCTGCTGTTGTGTTCTTGGAGGTTTTCAAAACTGAGGGAGTTCCAATCACCATGGAAGAGGCACGGGAGCCAATGGGAGCCCACAAGAAAGTCCACATCCGTAAAATCACCCAGATGGAGTCTGTGAGAAGGAGATGGTTTGAAAAATTTGGCCGCTTCCCTAACGAGGAAGATGTGGAGAGGATGTTTGTGAACTTTGTTCCACTGCAGATTGGGTGTCTTTTGGACTACTCTGATATGATCACTGGGGCAGTTGATACAGTAAACATCCTGCGTCAGGAAATGGACCTGAAAATTGGTTCCACAACCGGCTTTACCACACCCATGGTGGATGTTCTAAAGAAGGCTGCCGCAGACCAAGGTTACGTCCCTGATGTGTATGTTGCTGCTGACGAGGTCCCACAAGCTCGTCCCTATCCTTACATGGTTTGGCTTAATGCTGTCAGGTTAGATGTCAATCCTATTGAGGCGATAGTGAAGGTAGATGACACAGCTGATGGTGTAAGGGAAGGAACATCAGCTGGCTGCTGGAGTGTGGGACTTGCTAAAACTGTAAGTTTTTGTGTATGTTTGTTTGTAAAGTTTGTTAACCTGTCAATTTTAAGCTCAGGGGGAGGGGGTAGGTATTCAGGCAGATGAGGGAACACTTAATAACTTTTCTGAAGAACTTCTTGTAAAAAATCTCCACTTTAAGGGGAAGGGGGGATGTGCAAAAATTAGGTCACATCAAGGCAATCCCTTCATTTTGGGTGATAAAGTTACTTCTCACACACATATGCTGGTCCAAATTTGACAGTTCTTATAAATGCCCAGGGGTAGGGCAGAAAATTACATCAAATGCCCCACGTCTACCCAGGATTTCATACCCCTCCTCAAGTGTGACATTGATGTGTGTAACCTTGATAATCTTTGTTCAAGTTTCTTTCCAAATGACTAATAAAGAATAAAGAATAAATGACTGCATGAAGCTCCTACTTAGAACCATGCGCAGAAATAATTTTTGCTCAGATTTAATTGCAACTAGAAATTATTCCCGTTTTATTATCTACTCCGTATTTAGGGGTCCCTTCGAGTGGTCTTAAAATATTCTGCAATGGTTACCTTCAACACTCACCAATGCAAACCCCTAAATTTGAGAATTTTGTGCATCTACAAGTTTGTTATCAGATATTACACGTCAGTTGTGTCTTGAGAAGTTTTATCTTTATTGAAACCATTTTAGTTAATATTATACTTCTGGAACAAGGCAACACAAATGCAGATGAGGTCTTATTGTTCGCAATTCTTTTATTTTGTTACAACAGGGAAATTATGTTGCCTTGAATGAAGAAGAGATTGCTGCTCTTAGTGAAGAAGACTATGAGAGAAAGCTTGCACGGTCATATGATATTCTTGCTAATGCTGGAGCACATTATGTGATTGACACCATCAATGACCTGCCACCTGTTATTGAGGACATCAATCGACGTTTAGCTAATGGAGAAAAGCCATGAGCAGAGAACTCATTTCCAGTCGTAACTGAGTGCAATAAGCTGTGTAGAAACGTAAAAAGTCAAACGAGTTGTTTTTTGTACTGTTTTTAATAGATCTTTAACTTTTTAAATTTTGTTTGGTTGTTGTTAAGCTGACATTGTACTACAGGATTAACCAGAACATTCCGGAAATTCAGTAGAATGTAGTTCTTTCTAGTCTCTTTTTGTGGTAAATGAGCAGGCTTAACCAAAACCAAAAATTACAAATTTGTTTAGTGGAAAGACCACATAATAGACTATTTATTATAAAGTGGTTATGTTTCCCACACTGTTTACCTTTAATTACTTTGTTCGTATGAGAGTGCCTGGTCACTTTTCACTTCAAGAATGTGGGGTGGCAGTTACCAATGGAAACTCGTAATAATTATTGGACGATTAAATGAACGAATTTCCAAAGTAATGCTTATGGTCACTAATTTAATATCTGTATTTAAGAACTGTGTTAAATAAAACCCATACTTTTTAACTGGACCGCCTACATTTTCTTGTTTATTGCGTTCGACGAAGGGGAACGCATTCCTAATCTTGGGTTGGGTGTCCTGTGTCATACATCATGTTATGGGTCGTCGTCGTCAGCGCCAATTTAGCCCCCCCCCCCCCCCCCAAGATTTTTGCAGGGGCTTATGCTCACCTGGAAACTGGTATGGACTTTGGCCTCACTTTCATGACACCCAGGTCCCAAACGGTCAATGTGGCGTAAACTCGCGAGTGCAGGCGAAATATAGCCTCCTCCGCAGGCGTCTTTGTGGCTTTCTGGCTCCTTTACTTATTTTCGAGTCAAATTCGGAATTGGTTTTCCTGTGGTATCATTTTTTTCACCGAGCGGGGCCTAGGTTCTTTTGCGCCCCTCCTGCGAACTCTCTTCCGGTTCCGGTCTAGTCGCCTCAGTCTTCTCTCTCCCGTTGCGTGCTTTCCCTCTTTTCCTCTTATAAGAGATGCCTGCGGAGGAGGCCAGGCGAAATAAACACCAAGCGGCGCAGCTGGAATGTATTAGCAGTCGAGAAAAGATCGATTATTCGTAGGGACTCGGACTGCTACAGGTATGCCTGTTGCTAAATTTGAAGAGAACAGTTGAGTTTGCCGAGGACCACAAGGACCTTCACAAGACTTTACGGAGCCAGAAACTAACTTTTCTGGGAAAATTTTCAAGTTGATTGACAAGTTTGAAGCACTCTTACAAACACAAGCGGCGGAGGTAGGATGTTCTGCGCTGGAGAAAACATGGCTTATTCGTAATTATTCCTTGTTGCTGAATTTTGAGAGCGATTTCTGCTGACTTTCAGAGCCAGAAACCGGTCATGTTGTTGTAAGTAATGACTATAAAGACTGACAGGAAGGCTAAATATAACTTTAAATGCAGGATAAAAGTGGACACTTCCGTTACTTGTCGAGACACGTAACACCCTAGAGCTGTTATTTTTGACACGAGAAATGTGAATTTCTCTACTGAGGCATGAGATTGCTCCTTGATACTATAAATTCATCATTGTTGTGTAGTTCTTACCTTGATGGTCATTTTTCAAACATGTCACTGGCAAATTCATTGATGTATAAACTCGTGCACAAACCACCGAAAGGTTTATAGTTGAATTGATTCCAGTAATTTTGTACATTGATTAATTGAGATGCCTTCCTGTGAAGCTGTAGAGCCCAAAGGCCCATGCAAACTAGAAATACTATTGCAAACTGTATTTACTCGTGTAGATGAGTAGATTTTGTCACATTTTTTATTGTCTTTGCTAATTAAACTGACATGTGAATTTCATTTGTCATAGAAAATTTGTCATGTCATGTGAATTTTCTCAAGTGGAAAATAGGTCATCAAAGATTTAGTTTCAGGCCCTTTGTTGGTTCATGTTTTGGGGCTTTTGTGCTGTATAACCAAGTGATTTAGCTGGCTTGGGTGCTTGCTGTTCCACTGAAGGAAAGACATTGCTAGCACATATTCAAGGACCTTTGTTGTCAGCAGAAAATTTATTCACCATGGTCAAATCATAGTCACAGCAATTCTTAGTCAAAACAATATGTAAACCTGAGCTCGTTTAACAAAGACCCCATGCCAAAGACCCATGCTTTCATTTAGGGGAAAGCAAAGGACTCAGAGGCTTTCGTCTCCTTGGTGACAACTTGGGAACTAGAAGCGTGGCTGTCTGCTAGAATGCAACCACTCGAACGCACTCTCTTAATCTTCGATTACTACTAGTATTTTATTTGTAAAGAAATCATCCAGGTATCCAGTTTTTGTTTAGCCCACTCAGAACCCCTCGCAGTTCTAGTTTTTGCCGGTCCTCCGGTTTTAGCGCTTGTCCTAAACTTCCCCCTTTCTTCATGTACTTTATTTCATGTCCTATATAAAATTATCGTTTAGAAAACGTTGCTATTCAGTCTTGGGATTTTTGTATCACTATTCAAATTTAGTTGTAATGCCCAAGTGATTTCTTGTTATAAGTTATGTTGCATGATGTGAGAAAATGCTACTAGTCGTAAAACTTGCTACAGGGTTCGTACGGGTCATGGAAAATCTGGAAAGTCATGGCATTTTAGATTTCCTTTTTCAGGCTTAGAAAGTCATGGAAATGAAGTGATTGTCACGGAGAGACATGGAAAGTGAAGTTTATTGTTTAAAATGTAGTTTGCAGTGAGTTTTTCGAGGGTGAAAAAACAAGAAAAGAATGAAGTGGTCACAAAATGGACCTATTTCACAGTTTTTGAAAACAGAAGGCCAAGTTTAGGTCACGGAGAACGTTAAAAAGTCGTGGAAAAGGTATTTTAGACTACACTGGAAAATAAAAAAAATTGCAAAGATACTAACTACAACGTATACAAATTATCTAGAGCTCTTTGAAAGGCAGCCAGCGATTTGGCTCTTGTTATACTAGTCAGGAGTTTGTTCCAAGTTTTATTTGTTCTAGGGCCTAGGGTAAGGCTTTTCCTACTTAAAGTCGCATTTAGCAGGCTGGTAAGATGAATGATGTTGTATAGCTATGGGTTGTTGATCCCGTGACTTGTGTCGCTGCTCGCGTGACTTGAATCTGAGCGTTGATTAGTAGTTTATACGCGGCTTATTCACGAGGAAAAATTAATTAAGTTCAACATTTATGTGCCAATCAATTCGAAACTTCAACATCCCCCCCCCGGGCATACCCCGGGCATTTGACTGTGGATCGTGCCCGGGGAGGGGGGAATTTGAACGTTGCGTTGGAAGGGTGGGGAATTTGAACCGGATGTTCTGACGTAATACGTCCATGAGTTTTTTTCGGTTTTTGCAGGGTTTGACGGAATTACAAGATAGAATTTCGCCTTTGTCAGTGAATAACTCTATCAAAAGGGTCTGTAAAAGAAGTTTGAAGGTGTCATTACGGCATATATCTCTCAAAAAGGCGTGTAAAGTGTTTGATTGATGACGAAATTTTTCTTTGAGGAGAGGTACTTCAGTACTAATTGGTGGGGCATTTGAACGACTTTTTTGCCCCGAGGGGAGGGAATTTGAACAAGCCAATCTTCAAAAGTTCAAATGCCCGGGGGGTTGCCTGGGGGGGAGGATGCTGAACTTTCGAATTGATCGGCGCATTAAGAGATTTCGCCTAAAGTAGCCATTTTAACCGCACATGGCTGCACCACAATTAATAAAAGAAAATAGTTATGAAGCTCAGTAAAGTTCTCTGGTTTATGTTTATGTAACCATTTTTAGCCCTCACCATGCACGAACAACAATAGGTTTTGAATCAGTTGTATGAGCAACTAACCAATAGAAATATTACTGTTAAGTTATTCAGCCATAGTTTGTGAACGCAAAACAAAAGATTGTGCACTACAAAACGCGTTATGACCAAAACAAAATATGACGGGTGTAGAAGGGTGTTCCGAAAACGCGGGGTCGGAGTGCGGGGTGCGTGGTGCGTGGTGCGGAGTCAACAAAAACAGAAAACATAAAAAAATAATAACAGTTGTAATAAAACAACCAAAAGAAAAAGAAAAACAAAAGAAAATAGCTAAACACATGCAATAAAAACACAAAAGGATCGATATAAAAATAGATCGAGAATTAAATATTTGACTGTCACGCGAACCAATAAATAAGTGAATAAATAATAACGAGAATTTTTTGTCATTTGTAATAATCATGAGGTCTCTGTGGAACAATCTTTTTCACTCTCTTGTTTTATTTTATGTCATTTCTGATGCATTTTCACAGCTTCTGGACCAAAAACAAAACGAAGCTGAACCCAGCGACCCCAGCGAATCAGAGTTAGCGGTTCGCACGTCACGATGTTGATTTCACACACGAAAATAAAATCATGCACTACTATAGTTGATTGCACAGGAGATGCCAGTGCCAGTAAGGGATGGACTATTATGTATTTGATAGGAGGGGATAGGGTGGGCAATTGTTTTCTGCAGGAATTTGTTTTCGCGGCTAAAAGCTTTGTATGAAATTTATTCCACTAGCTTGCGATGTATTTCTTTGCTTTGTGCCGCTATGCACAATTTTTATTTCTTCTGCAGACGCTGTGCAGGAATTTTGTTTTAGTACGGAACACACAGAACAAGTGCTCAGCTCTTTACTGTAGGGTTTGTTTTGAAAGTCACGACATCCCATTTTGTTTCGAAGTCCCAGCAGCCCCCGTCTATAATATCCTTTGGTCAGTCTATTATCGAATGTACAGTGCAGAAGTTTATTCTCGTGCGGGGAATTGGTTCGCGTGAGATGAAAATATTCAGTGTTCTCTGAATTGTATATTTAACTTGTGCATAAATTGTATTTTTGTATGTTTTAAGGTTTTTTTAATATTTTGTCTCTTTTGTTATTATTTTTAATTTTTTCGGTGTTTTTGACCTCGCAGCCCGCAGTCCGCACCCCGCATCCCGATCCCCGCACCCCGACCCGCGTTTTCGGAACACCCAGTGTAGAAGGGTAGATACGACACTTGTCGAGAGCTAACATTTGCTATATTGATGTAAAAACTTAAAAAATGATAATTTTACTCTGTTATTGTGGGCTGTGAGATATACACATGATTAAAAAGCCTTGTCGCCTAAAAATTATAAACTATGAACGGATGCTACACATTGGAATTCTGAGGAGACAGCACTAACATTCTTGGCACTCAGTTCCGTTTATTGATATTCAAGATATGTTCATTCGCAGTCAGTTTTCATAGTATATTCAGCCTTGTTGTGTTATTATAAAGCCAGGGAATCTGAAAATAGAAGTAAGTTTTCCCACTTTCTAGAAAACCATGCGGTCGTATCGTTTATATTTTGTGCGTTTTTTCCGACAACGTTTTTCAGTTGGGAGTATTGAGATCTGTTTTGTATCGTGAATCATTAAGTCAAATTCAAAAGAGCCAATATAACAAATAATAAAATGGAAAAAGTCATCTATCACTTTTTATATTTGTCTTCGCAAAAAGTCACGTGGAGACAACATTTGTATTTGTTTTGATTAGTTGTTATTTCTCAACAATCAAAGAATATTTCGTTTATCAAGAAACGTACACCTACAGGTAAGTAA
Organism: Siderastrea siderea; assembly: GCA_964030785.1. Taxonomy (NCBI): domain Eukaryota; kingdom Metazoa; phylum Cnidaria; class Anthozoa; order Scleractinia; family Rhizangiidae; genus Siderastrea; species Siderastrea siderea. The sequence goes on along the minus strand of OZ034968.1, from coordinate 4,358,697 downwards.
AATGACAATTTAGTGAACAATAGATACAGTAGATTTTAATGTTCTGATGCACGGCCTTAATTCTCAGAACCTTAAAATGTTCTGTTCATATACTCATAAATGTTTAACTAATATAAAATCAGATCTTATTTACGAGCACATTTTGCCTTTTTTTTGCAAGGTTTCACTGACAAGTTTCCGATACTTTAATCTTCTATTACTAGTGTAACTACAGCACATTAACTTAAACGCGCGTAGAATCGAGAAGAATTAGAACTTTTGCAGTTTCAAGACTCAAAAGATTTGGAGAGCTTTTCGGATAGGTTCTTGCTCGCTTTGTTAATATGTCAGCCCGAGAGAGGTTTATCCTCTTGGTTTATAGCCTTATCAAAGACCAACTTTTGGTCTCAACCCGTGGATCTCAACCGCGGCATTATGTGCTTTGGAATATCTAGCTGGCACATGATGATCGCACATGATGTTTAACATAAACATAACACTTTATTTAACGTGGGAACGTACGCTTAGCTATGAAATGAAATAAAAGCAGCAATCCTGCACGACTCGTTCCGTGTGATGTTAGAGACCTCTCTGATATGATGCGCTCTAAAGGCAGATATAACGCAACTCTTAACAACCTCAAATTTCATTGGACCTTGGTATCACGCGGCTCTATTGTTTTCAGGGCTAGGGTCCATTGTTCTGTTGTTTGTTCTATTGTTTTCTCAGCAAATCTGGGAAGACCTTGTAAGAGCTGCGTACCGAAGCCGTGCGTAACTTGTGAAACAAGCGTAGAAGAACGAGGCACCTGTCTAACTGATGCCATCCGTGTACACGAGCAGGCTCAACCTTGTTCCCAGGTCTCCCTTCTAGCTGAACACAAAGCGGTGTCTGCATTGCTTTCGTAACAGTACCTGCTCGACAGTAATAGTCAATAAAATTCAATCTCAATTATTTAGGTTTGTTTGGCCATTAGAAAGTTTTGGGTAATCAACCATAAGTAGCGGGGAACGAATCGACCGTACGTACAAAAGTACCGGACACTAGTTATTTGGAATTTTTGCGTGAATTCAGGATCTCTAAATGGACAGAATAAAAGGAGCGAGGAAAAATACACAATGTACCCCTATATGTAGTAATAATAATAATAATCTTTATCGAGGAAGCTCCCGTCACATTGACTGGTTTTTCAGGGAGGTCCTCCTGCTAGTACCTGCCGTAAACTGTAGCTGTATTTATCAGGCGTCTCATGTACGAAGGGTGTATATAGAAACCCTTCGCGTTAAGAGAAAAGTATCGAATTTTTGCAGACTATGAAACTTATTCTCTTTTACACAACAGGATCTGTGGTAATTACTTCGGCCATGAAGATGTTATTAAACAGAATGGTTCGTCACTACACTGGGAAGGTCAAAGGTGTAATCTTGGACTGGGCAGGTACTGTTATGGACTGCGGCGTGTACTCCCCTGCTGTTGTGTTCTTGGAGGTTTTCAAAACTGAGGGAGTTCCAATCACCATGGAAGAGGCACGGGAGCCAATGGGAGCCCACAAAAAAGTCCACATCCGTAAAGTTACACAAATGGAATCCGTGAGGAGGAGATGGTTTGAAAAATTTGGCCGCTTTCCTAACGAGGAAGATGTGGAGAGGATGTTTGTGAACTTTGTTCCACTGCAAATTGGGCGCCTTTTGGACTACTCTGATATGATCACCGGAGCAGTTGAAACAGCAAACATCCTGCGCCATGAAATGGGCCTCAAAATTGGTTCCACCTCGGGTTTCACCACACCCATGGTGGATGTTCTAAAGAAGGCTGCCGCAGAGCAAGGTTACGTCCCTGATGTGTATGTTGCTGCTGACGAGGTCCCACAAGCTCGTCCCTATCCTTACATGGTGTGGCTTAATGCTGTCAGGTTAGACGTCAATCCTATTGAGGCGATAGTGAAGGTAGATGACACAGCTGATGGTGTAAAGGAAGGAACATCAGCTGGCTGCTGGAGTGTGGGACTTGCTAAAACTGTAAGTTTTCTTTACTTGTATACTGCAATGCTGGTTTGTAGATATTGGTCGTTTGATAAAGATATTACATAGAAAATAACAGTTGTTAATAACGTGATAAATTTCACTTTGTACAGAATAAAAATAATCATTTTTTGAACAATGCGCGCGTTCTTATCGACTCTTAATGAGATACAATAACTCTATACACGTGGAAATGAAGAATTTTTTCTCATATAGAATTTTTTGGCTAATTTTTGCAAAATTAAGACAACTCTCTTTAACGTTTTTACGGGATGAACCTAAAAGCAACTCATGTGGGCCAGAAGATTACTTTACGTTTTTCTTGCCGTTTCCTGACAGGGAGGCCCTACCAGTGTGATAAACCTCGGCCGGTATAGCTTTCAGAGTCATTACGACTCACCATGTACTCAGTGCAGTGTTGTAGGCATGATGAGCCCATGGCGTGACCTACAGGTTCCTGTAAAACTGTTGAAAATTTGGGAGAACTCGAAATAGTTGTGGGAACACTCATTTTCATGTTCTCATAGCTCTACCTCCCAGACTTATACGTCTAGCTCTCGTTACCATGTCTTCATAACAATTAAACAGAAACACATAAGCTTGTCTGTCGGTTTTCTTGTCACATTGTAGTGTGACGACTTTTTTAAAGAACTGGGTTGAAGGCTTTACAAAAAAAATTGATATCCAAACGTTACAGAGTTGATACTTTGAGTTACATGGGATATTCATTCCCATTCTTCACAATGATTTTTCCACTATTTTAAATTCCTGCAGGGAAATTATGTTGCCTTGAATGAAGAAGAGATCGCTGCTCTTAATGAAGAAGACTACGAGAGGAAACTCTCACGGGCGTATGATATTCTTACCAATGCTGGAGCACATTATGTGATTGACACCATCAATGAGCTGCCACCTGTTATTGAGGACATCAATCGACGTCTAGCTAATGGAGAAAAGCCATGAGGATGAGCAGCGAACTCGTTTTAGATATACAGAAACTACCTGGGAGATTTAGGTGTTGTTACGTGTTGAGAGGATCAGTTTGTTGAATTGCACCGCTTTTAACCCTCTAAGCCCTGATATAAAATGCATATTCTCCTTACTGCTCTCCATACATTTCTTAGGAAACTAGTGAGGAGAATTTGTCTGAATATCAAGACATCTTACCCTTGGTGATCACTTCCTTTATTCTCATCACTTGAATGTTTGAACAAGTAATGATGATGTCACTCGGTGGCATTTAGTTTTAAATCAGTGATACAATGAAGCCTTTCGTGTGTTTCGTGTGCAAGGATTTTCATGCTAATGGCATTTACTGTTCAGCGTATTGCTAATCACATGACACATAATACTGTTTTTGGCAAAATTGTGTATTGAATAACGTGATTATCAATAACTCATGAACATCGCACGAAATCCGGTCAAGAAACTCAGCGAATTTCCATGTTTTTTTTTTCGTATTGCCCTATCCATATGTTACCACAGATTCTACTCTGATTGGTTCCAGGGTTCATAACCAAAAACCTAAAATCTCTTCTTACCTTCATCACAGTGATTTCATGTTATCTAAAAGTGATATTTCTGCATCTGCAGAAAAATATCACTCACCTTCCCATTTCAATACTACTTTATGAGAGAAGAATCATGTGACAATCTTAATCAATACCTTCAGGTGTCTAGACATTCTGCATATAAATTTGTTTACAGCGGCAACATGTATTGATCACGGTGTTAGAAACGAGTAAAACCAATTTCGAACAAGTCGATTGAATAGAAGCTGAATAAATAACTTCTAAAGACTAATCAATAAATATGGCTAGGGGAGACAAAAATAGAAGACGTTTGTATGGGAATTTCCCAATTTCCCAATTTTGACGTCCATTTTTCTGCAATTGATTGATTTGCGCGATAATTTTGACAAACTTTTCCAGTGGTAGATTGTCAAGTCTTTTTCTGACTTCAGCGCGCTGCCCTGACCTGAGGTGCGCAGCGCTTTGCTTGGGTGTGATGACCTGACGAAAATTTGACAAAAAAATAACAAGACCCTACGGTGTAAAATATACACAAAGAACAGTGTAGGCGTAGAAGTTAAGGTTATAGTATTTTGAATGATGACATCAGATCATCAGAGGCAATATAGCATTTGCAATTAATCAAATGAGAAAGTCGTGATTCGACCTTTGATATTAAATCGTTAGTTTGAAAATCACGGGGGGATCACAAAAAGAACGCTGTTGTTTCTCCAACACCAATTAAATATCCTCAGAAAAGAGCTTTCTCTTGGAACAGGTGAGGTTTTTGAAAAGATAACAATTATTAGTCTTCATATAATATAATTGTCCTAGTTGGTATTATAAGATTTTACTGAAAAGATTTCCGATCTCCGAGGCTCCTGTTTGAGACATATTCTCAATGAAGCTCAAGGGATCGAAAAGCTTTGTAGTCCAGTCAATGCTTGGCAAGGTTTGTGTCAATCACTAATGTTTCTTTTTCTTTTTTTTACTCGTGTAAAAGTCAACTTATTTTCTTCGTTTCATTCAAGATTATCGGCTTGTGCGTGACCCTGGCATTGTAAAGAACTTTCCGGTAATCGAACAAGCCGTTTCACTTGTAATGATAATTGACTCAGTATATATTAATATTTTAGCGACAAATGCGCCCACCAGTCTCAATATTTCCTTACTGAAGCATATCTTGCACTATCCCCCAGTATGGCATGCAATGAAGCAATGGTGTGCAGCTGCTGGCAACTATCAAACATTTCCTGCCTTGTGGCTACTGATCTCTAGGCAAAAATATGGCTATATATTCGTCCTAAGGTGATATCGAGCAGTATTAAAAAGAAAGATTACTACGCGTCCAGCTTTTGCGGAATGACTATTGTGGTGGCGTGTTGAACACCCACTTTTACACCACACAGCGTGTAGCCTCGTTGAATGAAATTGCTTGCATTGTGGCGATATTGCTTCACCAGTACATCAGTGTGTGACATTTATGGCGTGGATTTTAGCATGACACGAAAGAAAGTGAGCTTTTTCGCTATTTTTCTTCTATTCTGAATAAACCAGTCTATCAACATTAGATTTTTTTCCTTTGTGTTGGAGCGCAAAATAAGGTTTCTCTTGATGAGGGAAGTATGAAAACTTTGTTATAATTTATCCGAAAGTGAACACATAGGCACGTATTTGCAAGTAACTGTACTGGATAAGACTGACAGAGACTCGTGTTTGAACGTGAAGTTGAACGTGGGAGCGACAACACGTAAGCATGCAAAATATACTAGTCTCACCAGCAAAAACACTGCAAAAAAGGTTTGGCCTTTTTGTTATTGTTCCACTGGGCTTGTTTGTTTATTTTTTGTTTGTTTGTCTGTTTGTTTTCAGTTTGGTAGCTTCTGCTTTCCCTGACGCCGAGGGATAGAAAAGAAATAGCATTTTAGGGCAAAAACATGTGGAACAAAAAAATCATATTTTGGAATACTAGTATGTTATAACTGGGCAGGAATTGGGCTAGTGATTACAGTCTGTTTTACGCACATTAATGTATAAAACGTCAAATAGCTAGTGTATATATAGAATTCAATTTGATCCATCGAAAACACCATTCTTTATTCCTTTTCTCTTTATTCAATCAGAACACGAGATCAAAAAGTGACATTAATCATTCTTCTATTATTATTTTATTTTAGTTGTTTAATTTCTTCAACTGCGGTCCCTTTGTTTTGAAAAACGACCATTTCATTAAAGTGTGTGTCAGGGAAAAATGCTATTGGCTAAGAAAGCAGTATGTTTTACTCTTAAAAGTATCCAGTCTTTGTGTTATGTACTTAATATGATAAATAGATAAGGTGATGATTTTTTAACCAGTTTTACATGTGACTTGTCCGTCAGTCAATGTGTTGCCGGCGCTGACTTCCTTGAATATCAGAAGCGACTTCATCACAAGGTAAATTTGCAACCACTTGTTGTTGAAGAATAGTTGGCAAGTTAACTCCTATCGATTTATATGAGGCGAGTTCTATTCACGTATTTAACCGCTAGCGAAAGCCAAATCAAGTGGGATTACATTGAATCGAGTCCCTGAATAGAACTTTTTCGTTACATCAGTGAACACGTTCACAATATAAGGATCTCAGCCGAGTCCCTTGAGTTTACTTCGTCGAGAGCAATCGCTGAGTTACTGGGTTAGCCGTTTAGAGTTTTGAACGGGTCGCAATATATGGCCGTTTCTCCGATATCGACATATGCTTGGATACCGGCTGTCTTGTACCGGCGACATGTGTGAACTCTGTCGTTTGCGCATATGATTAGCAGACCTCTCTTGTTTACATCAAGCTGTGGAAATTAGTGCTATAAACTTTTTTCCTTTCGCATCTGAAGGGGCAGTGAAACTGTCGAGGCGAGCTCTAATTCCGGCTAAAATCCTTTTGTCAGACACTGATAAATCTTACCCGAGAAATTCAATTATTAGTTAGCTTTCGAACCCAATCCTCGAACGATAACTGGAAGCAAGAAAACGCGAGGCGACGTTTTAATCACAAATATCCAACAAGAGCGACTGTAGCCAGGCTAAATAAATACTCAAGGGAGAAGTGTATTGGTAACAGTTCTTCGGGAAAAAAAGCCGGTCATATTTCCTTTTAGTACGAAAGGGCGTAGGAAGGCATTTCACCTGGGGTAATGAGAGAACCAAAAATATTTTATTGAAAACCAGACTATGACCGCTGATTTTCACAGGTTTAGTATTTTTTAATATATCTGAAGTGTTTGTTTTACGTGTCCATTTACTCGTTCGCGAGAGTTCTACTTTAGGGTTTAACTCAAACTCTATGTCCCACTGCGTTGGATAACTCTTCGATTTTATCTACAAGGATTTTCAATCATCGTTTAAACCTTATTACGAGCCACAAGCATTGAGACTTCCTTGCCAACATATGCAAATTTAGATTTTTCATTGTTTGTTGGCCACGACAGGTGTGTTCATGTAAAGTGTAAAAAAAATACACAAAGAAACCGGTTTTGGATCAGTTCCCAGTGTTGGATAAATGACAGCTTAATCTCAAAAATCGCCTTCAGATAAAGGTTGTTAAAAATCAGATTGGTAGATTATTATAAGCCATGCAATCTGGTGATCGAAGGTGTGGCAGAGACATCTGTCCTTCGCTTCTCATTTCCGGTGGTGGGCCCTCTCGCTCGCTCTTCCGAAAAAAAAAATTCTGAGCTCGGTTTTTTGGTTTTTCGCGCTTCCGAAAAAAAATTCTGAGCTCGACTTGTGGGCAAGTCTTGCATCTGGCCTGCCACCTACCTACTTGTCAGTTTAAAGTGAAACTTGGGTGACTGTGAATGAAGAAGACAAAATATTCTGGCTCTAGTCAAATTTTTAAATGAACCGCAAAAATAACTATATACGGCTATAAGTGATGGTGATTCTTATTTTTGATAACAGACAAATAAATTTTGCTGCTCCCGAGTGACAAGGGCTCTCCGAAGATCGAGTTTTTCGACCAATTGTAACAAAAAGGAATTGCCGAACATCAAACAGTGATCTACTAATCAAGGGCTCTTCTGCAGCACTAAATTTGTAAAGATTTCACCTGTACCCATGCACTGCTTTTCCACTAAACGAACAACGATTCCTGATTTCGAGCCTCAAGCAAATAATTAGCTAATTAGCTGGATTCCCTCTGACGAAGGGCTAACGCTCAAAACGTCAGCTTTCAATCTCTTTACGGTGGCCAAATTACCTTATCAACTCAGTTTATAAATCCAAAATTTTTGTGTTTGACGTCCCCACCGACGCAGCACCACAGTTTCTTTAGAAACTAACCCCCCCCCTGTGTGTTTAACAACGACAACAACAACAACAACAACAACTAATACTACAACAACTACTACTACTACTACTACTACTACTGCTACTACTACTACTACTACAACCATCATCATCATCACCATCATCATCATCATCACCAAATAACGCCTGCTGTGTATAACGAAAATTCGGGTTACAACAATAGCTCGGACAAAAATGTCTTACTATCCTAGACGTGTTTTTCTTCAAGCTCAAATCAAGCTCTACCATTATAAATGGCATTCGGTACAAGTTGTCTCTCTCTCAAATACTGAACGTGCGATTGCAAACTGGGTTTTGCACCAGTGTCTTCGTTCGCTAAAACAGTCGTGCTTCACCCAAACAAGGCATCCTGTTTTTTGTTTGTTTGTTTTTTGTTTGTTTGTTTTCTTGTTTTTTTAAGGGGAATAAAATATCACCGATTTTGACTCTAGTGGCTAACATTCACAACAAGAAGGGAAAATTAGGTGCTCAGTGGAGTGCAAAGTACGCCAACTTCCTTTAGTTGAAATGAGTGAAATAAATTGAACTGGTGTACTGTAGTGGTTCATAAACCTTTCTTAGATTGCCATAACTGGTTATTGAATCAGTTACATAGAGGTTCAAATTCAAATAAACGCCGGACCTTAAATAAACGCGGAGAGCCTCATTCTGATGCGACTAATAAGAAGTCAAGTGTAGAGCGTGTGCTGATTTGTGCAATTAATGACGACATAGAGAAAACTGAATAATCGACGAGGCCTTTGCCAAACTTCGCACATCATATGCTCCTTGCATCAGTTTAGGTCCAACAAGCAGGTGAGAACAGAAGTATCTCCCGTGAAATGTCTCGTGAATTTCATGTATTGTTCGGAATAGTCAGGGTGGGTCACTTGTCACTAAACAGTCATTTGATGTCATAGCCGTGTAAGATCACGGTTTTATTGGACACGCAGGCTTCAGGATAAATGTTAAAGAAAACGAGTTAATCATAATATGATTGCAAGGCCTAAAATGTTCACTGAATTTGATCGAAAAAGTTTTCGCTGCTTCGAAGCCTACATGGGTTGTGGAAAAGGAAAAATGAAAACCAACAACACACATTACTGTTTGCGGTAGCCTTGTGTTCCAAAGGGTAAAGAATTGTTTTTGCTGTTTTGTCTTTTGTTTTTCCATTTTTGAGATGGAATAATTGATTTAAGGTATTTCGATACAGTTTTTTTGGGACCATACTGAACTTTTTGAATCGGCTCTTAGACAGTCTTCTCCTTGTCAGATCAACGTGAAATTTGCAATACTTGTTGGTTTTGGATTGAACTTTAGCGTGGTTTACATTTTGTAAAAATCGATATTTCCATGACAACGATAAACAAAAATCCTCGAAAACAGTAAAATTGAAATTTTGCACGATCCAGATTTCGCTTCGAAAAGCAAATACCAGCATCTTAAACTGTGGTGTATGGCAAACAAAATATACAAGAACAAAAAAAGTCTGTATGTTTGTTTTGAAGTAAATCGCAAAAACATTTTCAACCTTAGTTTTTGCCTAGTAATAGTAAATGCACCGAAAAATAATCAACGCTTTGATGAAATGGCTGGTAAATACTGTTAAAATGTGTCTTTTACTTACTATTTTACGCCTAGAAGTTTTGTTGAAACTGGTGTTCGCGATCTCGAGAACGACTTGTTTTTCTAAGATCATTCGCGTAAAAATTTTGTGGTATTTTTTTAATTTGCTAAACATGCGTGCTTGACGATGTGACCAATTTTAGTTTTGAGTCTTACTAACATTGATTCACTGGAACACTTTTAGATTTAACGTTAAAGAGGATGTATGAAAAGACGGAAAGGCTTGCGTTACATATAAACAGTTGGCAAGTAAATGCTAATATATTCAAAGTAATGCGCAATGCATTCTTCCGTGATTTTTACTTTTCGTTGTAACCTACAGTGCAACAAAGAACAAAGAAACCAGATAAAAATCACGAGGCAATGAATAACGCATTACTTTGAATATATTAGCATCTACCTGCCAACTGTGAATTTGTAACGCAACCTTCTCCGTCTTTTCATACATCCTCTTTAACGTTAAATCTAAAAGTGTTCCAGTGAATCAATGTTAATAAGACTCAAAACTAAAATTGGTCACATCGTTAAGCACGCATGTTTAGTGTTTTACAAAAATCTATCGAGCCGTTCTTAAGATTTTCGCAAAAGCGCTCAAATTAAAAAATTACCACAAAATTATTACGCGAATGATCTTAGGAAAACAAGTCGTTCTCGAGATCGCGAACACCAGTTTCAACAAAACTTTCTAGGCGTAAAATAGTAAGTAAAAGACACATTTTAACAGTATTTACTAGCCATTTCATCAAAGCGTTGATTATTTTTCGGTGCATTTACTATTACTAGGCAAAAACTAAGGTTGAAAATGTTTTTGCGATTTACTTCAAAACAAACATACAGAATTTTTTTGTTCGTGTATATTTTGTTTGCCATACACCACAGTTTAAGATGCTGGTATTTGCTTTTCGAGGCGAAATCTGGATCGTGCAAAATTTCAATTTTACTGTTTTCGAGGATTTTTGTTTATCATTGTCATGGAAATATCGATTTTTACAAAATGTAAACCACGCTAAAGTTCAATCCAAAACCAACAAGTATTGCAAATTTCACGTTGATCTGACAAGGAGAAGACTGTCTAAGAGCCGATTCAAAAAGCTCGGTGTGGTCCCAAAAAAACTGTATCGAAACACCTTAACTTTCAATAGAAATAGTGCTGATTTTATATCTGTAGCTATAAACTTCTGTTTTTATGTTTTGTCATCAAACAAAACTAACAACTATGCGCAGTTGAAGGAAACGACATGCATCACGGATACAACTGAACTGTATCCGCCGCCGCAGGCTATTTCTATTGATAACCACCTTACAACAACAATCTTTCAAAAACGCTCAACTTCAATTTCTGGGATGTCGAGGCGCTGTAAACAGGATTAGACTCTCCTGGAGGAACCCTGAATTTACACTGGACCCGAAACTCTACTGAAAACTGCACGAAGCGCCGCTCGTTAAGTTCAACGGTGGACTGACTAACTAAGAGAATTTGAACGGAATTCCGCCGAGAGCCTAACTAAGCTTAACATCGTTAAATGGTGTGTAGATCTAACACAAGCTGATCATTTCATGTTGGCGGCTCACATGCTTTTTGCTCAGCCTCACAAATTCCGTTGGGCGGAAAGCGGTGGAAAGCCTGCTTGTGTTCTTTGTTCATGATAGTGCCAGTTTCAGCATAGTTTTCATATGAGGAAACTTAAAATCGTTAAATGAGGGAAGCCGTGTTTAGTTGCCAGCTTTGTTTGCGGCTGCGGTCGGAAAAAAGAAGCTCGTAAGGGGCCCTAAACCCACGCTGCTCCTTGTTCAACCACACACGACTTCAATGTGGTTGCTTTTAGTAGACAACAACTGAAAACCGCCAGTTCCCTTTACTCGATGGTGACGGCGTTGTTTTCAATTACAGTTTTAGCGTAAGGAAACTTAAGAATCGTAAACAAGGATACCGTGTTTACTTGAAACCGGGAGTGACAACTTTGCCTGAACTCTTCTGAGAGAGGAGAAGAGAATGACAGTGTTTTTATCTTCGAAAAACATGTTGATATGATAACCTTTTTTCCGACAGAATAACTGAACAAGTCTAAATTAAAGGGGAGAAGTAAAGGCATATACCCTTTAAAACTACATAACGCAGACCGTCTGCGTCAGGCGGGCATTCTTGTGAGGATAAACAATCTGCGCTCACTTCCTGAAAACAGGTTAAAGTGCCCACGACATTAAATTTGAGCCGCTTATTTTAATCTGCACTAACCTTTGTTAAGTCTTCAATAGTCCTTCACAAGCTCTCCTGAGCATTAAAGAAATAGTCTTAAATCCTTTCAAAGCTGCAAAAGTGATAACACCTCTGATTTGGGAGACGGATGAAGACATAAGTTATAATAAATTTAGGATTTTCTAGCTTCGGCTGGATGTGAATGCAGTACTACAGTTCAAGCCCGAAAGCGCAACCCGCTTCGAATTGAGTTCTTAGGTATGACTTTTATCTTTGCATAAAAAAAATACTGGCAAAATGTAGGGAACTCTAACAAAATGTTAGTTTAATACCTAACATTTTTTTCAGGGTTCCGTACATTGAAGATGGCCCGATAGCAATTCTCCAGGTCGGTTCTTGCTATACAAGCAGGCGTCACAACCTTTCGTTTGTTATAGGTTTCAAGTTTCGGTAAGACTTTTTCATTACAAACGTTAACAATTCAAAGTTTTGCTCAAATGTAAATTCAGAGCTACCAAAACAGCCTTGAACAAATTTTATGACTTAATCTTACTAATGTGAAATTGTAATTTAGAGTTAACGGTGAAAAACGCTTTGAAAGAAAAGAACTAAATTAAAACCTCAGCTAGACAGGATAAATGATGATTTGCTTTTTTAGTTAAAAGGAAGGAAATGTCAAGTTGAGCTTAAATTTATGATAGCAGTTAGTAAGCATCCCTCTGGGAAGCGGCTAGTGGTATTAAATCTTAAATGCATGAGCATGTATAAATACTCGAGCATATAGAGCTGGCAGTTTCAGTCCACTTCCATTGACGGATCGGATCTTCAAACCTTAAGGACAAAACTGCTGGACGATCCGATAAGAATGATAAGGCTTTTTAAGAAAAAAATTTACAATGCCTTACTCTTTCAGTACCCATGCCATTGCCAGGCTTTACCCGACAACACTAAATGAAAAATAACTATGTCTCAGAGCCTGTTGCATGTTGTATCTCCTTTTCTTTCTCTTCCGTTGCGTTCGTTCACATCACCCTGTATTGACTAGCGACGTACAAGCCTGAAGCCACAAGCGACTGAAACGCAAGCACAGTGCAAAACACTTTCAGGTAAACGACAAAACGAGGATCAACAACTTTCCTTTTCCTCAGTGTTTGCGCTTATATCGACTGTACGTTGCAGTGATTCCTAGTGTAAAACCATTAGAGTGATGATGAGTGTGTCTGTTTGTTGCTCTTCTGTTCATACTTCTGCTGTGGGTTCCCGCTGTTTTCACTAAGCTAGCAACACACTACCGGGGTGAGGTGAAAGATCAGGGGCACCCAACGAGAATATAGTTCAAAACCACTTAACTTAGCATTATTGAACGTATTTTAGTATTTAAATGGTAGATATAGGCGTATTTTTATCCCCTAAAAACTTTTCATCTGTTCGGATTTCTTAGCTGAAAGTCTAGTGATCCGAAAATTATAGGGATCAAAACTTACCTTTTCGAAAATTTTAGCCAGAAAAAGGCTCCCGAAAATTCTAGGTGACCTTTTACTGCTTTTAAGGGTAGAAATCCGTTAAAAAATGGGCAATAATACCATATTTTAGATGTTCGAAAATCCTAGAAGAGGCAGGGAAGCAAGAAATTTTGCAACAAATGTTCCGAAAATTCTAGATCTCAAATCGTCTTCCGAACAGATATTTTCCCGAAAATTGTCGTTGGGTGCCCCTGAAAGATCGCCAGCAATCACCTAGTGTGCCCACTTCTGCGATTGATCGCTCGCGATAAATTTGTCCACTACGAGCGTATAAAATCGCTTTGTGTGTTACTGGCTCAGAAAGCCCTTACGCGATGTTTACATCGGCTTTCTTGCTGACGTCTCGAATGAAAATTAGGCCTAAAATGGTGAAGAAACCGTGTATAATAACATAATAGCAAAGTTCGAATGAAAGGAAATAAATAGGCGTTGATCCTATCATAGGATCAACCCCTAGTTTTTGACCTTGATAGGATTGGAAATCACAACCACTGTATTGTGGCTGGCGCAGAAAATAGAAAGTATAGTAGGAGGCGAATACCAATGCGAAGCGAGAAAAGAGAGCACGACGGAAAAGGAGAGTCGCGAGTGCGAAACGCGAACGTGGATTGCGTGGGTGGGCGATTCACTTTGCACTTAAATCTTTGGCTTACTTTCATCTTTGTCTTCCTTTCATCTTTGTCTTCCTACTGGAGACACAGCCCGAAAAAATAATGTTGAACTTGTCCAAACTATCATAAGCGTGTTCGGCAATCATGTTGTCAATTCAGTTAGCGTGCTTGCCAGTCGACTTAATCTCATTTTTACCCTGATTAGAACGAAAATCTTTAGAACTTTGAAAGTTGTAATTCCACAGTAAATGAACCATGGCGCATTCTCAGGTAGTGTCTGTCGTGTCTGAGCCTTTTTCCCATTCGCTGTCTTATGATTTTTGTGAGCAGCATGCAATAGCCCAGATTTTCGAATTCCTTTATGTGCTCGCGCTCCCACCTGCACATGATCAGCCAGTTTGTTGCTGGTTATTCTTGTTTTTTTCTTCTAAATTTTCTTTCCTTTCTGACTTAAAACAGTACTCTGACCATAAGAAAGTGCGGGTCAGCCCACGACCGTAACTGCAGCACTGGCGGTCTGTTGAAAAAAATCACCTTGCACTAATCTACCTCCGAGTGTTCTGGAAAGGCAGCATGTCTTGCACATGTCTCGCACATGCTTTAATACATTTTAGCGCCTTTAGGCGCGGCGTTTTAAACCTTTTATTGTTGGTTTTATTTTCGTATGTGGTCTGATGCTGATCTGATGTATCCGACAGAGTCACGATTTGCCTGAGGGCGAAGCATCCTGCCTTGTATTCAAGAGCCGGAAATACACCACACAAAAGATCTGCAGCATTCTAAAAAAACAGTGTGGTCCCCTTGCAGACTGTGAGGAGATTAAGTCGACAACATTCAGTTAGGTAAGACTGGTTTATAGCTTCTAAAATCATGAACCAACACAGGCATCCCAAGCTACTAGTGAGATAATCCCCAGTGGTTGCGTAACAATGCAAATTACAAGCGTTTGTATGGGAATTTGACGTACCCCAAGCGGGCTTATTTAGGAGTCGGAAATAAGGACAAAATATTGCAACAAAAAGTCTGATCTTACGTCTGTGAATTATTTGTAATGTGTGTGGTGTATTTTGCCGTTTCACCGTTTTTAGCCCGTTTCGTTTATCATTATCTTTTACGTTATACCGGAGAGTTATACTGTATATCTCTAGTTTATGTCCCGCGCAGAAATCGGTCAAATCTGGGTGTTATATAACCGATCGAGGAAAGTTGAAAATATACAAGAATTTGAATGGAAATGCACGGTCTTTATTCAATTTTCCATAGTTTTACTACATTCAATCTTTCAAGAAAATTGACCTACCGAAACACTATGTTATCTTTTATCCGGCTCCAACCCTCTTTGTGTGGATTCAACAAGATTTGAATCCAAGAGGACCCAGAAAGGATAGGACGTAGGAAACGAAAATACTGTTACGTTAATTCAATTTTATCGAAAAATCTAGTGAAATTTCGAAATTCTGGCTTATGAATAAACCCTGTGAATTTCCATATTAATCCTTATGGTTCTTAAAGTTCGCCGATCGGTTGCATAACACCAGACATTAACCGTATGTACTGTATTACCGGGGGCCAGAGAGTATAAATAACTTAAAAATGTTTGGTCTAAAAACAGTTGAATTTCCCATACAAATTCTAAGATATTCTTAACGGTGGCCGGCGGCCGGTGTATCATAACTGACCTATAAATCTGATACTCTGAGCTTGGGTTGCCTGTGAATCTGGAGTGAGGACAACAATAAAATTAAACTCACTTGAATCCAAATACACCACGCTCCCTACAGATAAATCACAGAGGCAAGGTAAGATGTTGTTGTTGTATGTTTTGCCTTTATTTCTAACTGCTAGATACGCCCGTTTCAAGTATATAACTATAATTTACACTGTTATGCAACCAATTTTCCCACCATTTGCTTGGGACAATTTCAAACGACAATTTCGAATACAAAGGATAGAAGATCGGTCACGTTTTCCACCAAGGCGGAGTTTTCGCTTATTACCTGATAAAGGGTTTCCGTACGATTTTTCTGATCGAGTTATAACCATATTCAACTTCATAGTCCAACAAGTAGAGCTCGAAGCACTGATTGAGATAAATGTGAAAGGAATTCGTCAAAACTGGCTTGACCTTGACTCAAAGGTGAATTTTCACCACTGATGTTATGTTACAAGTGGCTGCGGGACTAAATTAGTCACGATACAATCTTTACTCCGAAGAATTCATCTCCATCTGAACGTCTCTTGGTTTTCCTTCGTCAAAATTACATTCCTGTATGAAATCTAGCGATTTCGTCATAAAAAAGGTCCTTTCCGAAGGCAAAAAAAAAGAGACCGTCCGAGAAAAATTAGCATGAAAATCGTGTTTAGGAAACAGGTTAACCCTCATAATGAAAACAGGCATTGTCATGTGAGCTGACGTTTCCCAAGGTCAGGACGAGAAACGTGCATACGGAAAATAATTCACTTTTTGCGGCAATTGTAAAAAGTGGTTCACTAATTACTCTCTCTGACCTGGTCGGAACCATTCCAAGGCTTGTTGATATCCACATCTGGTAGTTACATTCATTTTCAAACTTCGTTAAACGTTTTCCCTATCGCATGCGCACCGTTTTCGCGAGAACGCGCGTGGAGGGAGTACCTCGCTTGTCACGCGGTCTACGCACACTGTAAGGTAAAGGTAAAGTTTTGTGCCCGAACTAACATATCGGTTCGCTGACCTCAAGACAGGTGTTAAGGTTCGGTTTGTGAAGTAGTTAGGAGTAAAACTAGTCCCCCACCCCCCTGGGTGGGATGCTAATGCTAATTCATCGCAGGGTTAGCCCTGGCGAATTATTTACTAGTATTCCCAAACGTTTCAAGCACTAAACAGATACAGAAAGAAGACATGGTATTGGATTGCCCTGAGTTGAGACGGTTCGGATTGCCGAACTTCAGATCCTTCAGATCCAAAGTCTGAGGCCTGACCTAACAGTTCAATGAGTCAAAGGGAAACTCGCCTGAAATTATTATTATTATTATTATTATTATTATTATTATTATTATTATTATTATTATTATTATTATTATTATTATGTCTTTTTAGTATGTCAAATATTTTAGATATTGTAGTAATGTATTAAGCGCTTTTGATCATTTCTATGTTAAAAGGCGCTATAGCAAATTAATAAATTATCATTATCATTATTATTACATTGTTTAATTAACTCTTTCACAGCCAGAGACGTATTTTTCGGACATTGGAGTCGTAGACATTGAACCACTTGTGACGACATCATTTTCTGACGACACCAGATTGTTTTGATAAGCAGCTAACACAGCAAGGACAGATCCATCCATACGCGTGTTCATCTTGAATATCGACCAAATTCTGGCAGAGCTATACCAGATAAACGTGTTTAATTTTGGGTGCAAAATTGGTGGTAAAACAGGCTAAGTCACCTAGTTGATCAATGTTCCATTTCCAGGTTTTTTGAAGGGCTGAGGTCAAAACTTTTCCAGTGGATAGAAAGGGGATAAAGGGTAGAAAATAAAGAGAATAGAAAGGGGAGAAAAAAAGGAAAGCAAAAGAAGCGAGAAAAAAATTGGAAATGAATCAGCAAAAAGTCTAAATTTGGCTTTTGCGTATGCTTTAAAACAAAATGTTGTACAATTTACAACAGAAGCTGGTTCAAAGTTGGAAGAAAACGCTTTTGTAGCACAGGTTAGTGGCATTTGGCGACATAGCACTCAAAAAACCGCTTTAACGGTAACAAATGCGTTTTTTTAAAGTCGGCTGGGAAAGGGTTAAAAAAAGGTATAGCGTATTTTTATAGTTGCACCTTCGTGTAATTCAGCCATTTTTAGGAGACTTCGCATAGGCTAGGCTTTTGCGCTCCATGCAGAAGGTTTTTTAAAAAAGCATCTATACGTTTTGATACTGCACGTAATAATAATAATAATAATAATAATAATAGCAGCAGCAGTAGTAGTGGTGGTGGTGGTGGTGGTGGTGGTGGTGGTGGTAGTAGTAGTAGTAGTAGTAGTAGTAGTAGTAGTAGTAGTAGTCTTGGATTGTCGGGCTCGTATCTCACAACACCAAAGCAAAGCTAGTTATCGCGATCCAGTGGTCTCTTTTGATTGCGTTTGAGACTGCGTTATTTTACGATAATGTCGTCTCATAATGCTGGCTTGTGATTCGTTCAAAAACTGTCATAACAACGCGGCCAAGGTCAAACTTCAAAACTTTTCCTCACAAAACCACCGGCAAAAGTTTAGTTTTTGCTCAGTAATATAGTTGGAAAACCTTTATTACAATGTGATTCATCCCCACAAGCACCCTACCTTGACAGATTGTCCAAAATGTGAGTGCTAAAGCTTTAAAACTGTATTTGTTTCTTTAAAACAGTTTGTTTTTCAGTTTTTATTTCGTGATGTGCGCGCTATATTGCGTTGTCATTTGTGTTCCACTTTTAGCCTGGAAAAGAAATTGATTGTCACGTTATTATATTATCTTATCGAGACCCCGTCGTTTGAAAAAATTTATGTTGATGCACTGAAAGAGTTTTTTTTGTTTCATTAGGCAATTTTGGTTTGAAAAAGCGGCGAATTCAAACATTTTGCTGCAAAACCAAAACTGTTTGGGTAAGCAAGTATCGCGCGTATACGGAATATATTTTCTCCCAACTACCCGTCATTATAAAGCCGTAATGTCGTGTCAAATCGAATTTAGTTTATATTACCCAGGTGTAGCTCCAGCCTAAGCCACCGTTATCTTTTATTCGTAGGTGTCATTGTTTTGTGAGCTAATACTACTTCTACAATGAGGATACCCGCAGAAGACTCCGATGGGGGAGCCCAGGCCCACTCAGCTTCGAACGGTGTTGTGTCTCACCATGTCGAGGAGCCTGCCACACAGAACGGTCACGTGGGTGCGCACGACGCTGTCGCGTCATGTGTTACTAGAAGAAAACCAGATGACGTCCAAGCTAATGGTTTTCACATTAACAAAATCGTCCGGAATCAAAATCACATCATCAATTTGTCCCCAGGCCTTCCAGGTGTCAGCGTTGCCATTGCGGGATTCCTCATGTTGCTATGGCCGCCGGTATGTGTGGCGTTCTTTTGGCTTTCCTGTCATGATCACTCATATCAGTGCTCGCTTGGAATTCTGGGGAGAGAAGTGCTCAGCCAGATATCTGACGGCACTGTCATTGAGTTTGCCTGGCGAAACTTCCCGGCCGTAACCAGCGAGGCAATCATCTTGTACAGCAGCTGGATGCTGCTTCAAGTGGTTTTGTTCATAGTCCTTCCTGGCCGCATCAGACGTGGAACCGCTACGCCTGCCGGGAATGTACTGACGTACAAGTGCAATGGCATCAGTGCCTGGGTGGTGTCACACGTCCTGTTTGTTATCTTGGTGAAAAAGGGCTTCATTAATGCCACGATCATCAGCAACAACTGGGGGGCCCTGATGGTCATCACCAACGTGTTTGGTTTCACCCTGGCGATGTTCTCGTATATGAAGGCCCACTACTTCCCGAGTCATCCCGAGGATCGTTGCTTTAGCGGCTCGACATTTTACGACTTCTTCATGGGTATTGAGCACAACCCAAGGATTGGCCCTTTCGATTTCAAACTGTTCTTTAACGGACGGCCAGGAATTGTCGCTTGGACTTTGATAAACTTGTCGTTCGCCGCCAAGCAGTACAACGACTTCGGCTTCGTCAGTAACTCGATGATTCTCCTTAATATTCTGCACGGAACGTACGTCATAGACTTCTTCCTCAACGAGTCTTGGTACCTGCGCACAATCGACATCGCTCATGACCACTTTGGATTCTACCTGGCTTGGGGTGACACAGTCTGGCTCCCCTTCATGTACACTCTCCAAGGTGTCTACCTGGCCCGGCACCCGATAAGCCTTCCCTGGTGGGGCTGCGCAGCCACTCTTCTCCTCGGTCTTTCTGGCTACTTCATTTTCCGTTCCGTCAACCACCAGAAGGATTACTTCCGGGTTGAGATGAAGACGAATGGCAAGTGCACAATTTGGGGGAAGCCAGCGCAGTACATTTTGGCGACGTACACCACCACTGATGCAGAAAAGAAGCAGTCCTACCTTCTAGCTTCCGGTTGGTGGGGTCTTTCGCGCCATTTCAATTACGTGGGAGATCTGCTGAACGCGCTGTCTTACTGCTTGGCGTGTGGATTCGGTCACGTGCTGCCGTATTTCTACTTCCTTTTCATGCTGTGTCTTCTGGTCCACCGTTCGTTCCGTGATGACATCAGATGCAGACAGAAGTATGGAGCGTACTGGGACAAGTACTGTCGGCTGGTACCTTACAAGATTATCCCGTATGTGTTTTAAACCCGAACCCCTTAACAGTACCAAAAACGATTTTGGGGGAATTGTGTGAAAAAGTTTTGTGAAAAGAAAAGGGAAAATATGTATTTATGTTTAATATGTAATTGCTTGACTGCCGCCGGATAAACTGCTTTAATAGAAAACCATAGTCCTAAGCTCAAAGTATTTATTTCGCGAACTGATTTCAGTAGCGAGAGCTATTGCAAGGACAAGCCAACACCCCTCATTGGGCTCCACGATGAGAACTGTTGATTTCTCTATTACAAATTGTATTTTTAGCAACCCTGAAGGGTAAATGAAGAGTTTTCTTTTTATTTTACGTTTCTGTTTATTCTTTTCACTTGTTTGTTCAATAATAGTTTGTATTGTAATGAGAAATTTGGTTTTCATCCATGTAGACCAATTACCTAGGTTCAGCCTAGGTTAAGTTTGAGACGCAAATTTTGTCAGCACTTTCTTATTATTTAGAAATAAAATAGTTATACAAAGATGTCGTTCTGATTCTAACAAAGCAAAGTAAAAGCATGCAAGACCCTGTTTCGTTGTCGTATCCGTCATATTGAATTACGAGTTCAGTCTGGGCAAAAGACATAAGTACACATTCAAGTTACGGACCGAAGTGGCAGTTGTCTCTTCACCTTAAGGGGTGCGTTCCTTTGGGTTTTTTCAGAACAGGATCAGTGATCGTCATGTGCATCAAAGGAACCGAAGGATCCTTGTCCGGAGTGGATACATCGGTTCCCCTGTGATGCACCATGAACCGAGTGATCTTGGATCACCGATCCTGGTCGGGATCATCCCAAAGGAACGCACCCTAAGTCTCCCGTGGGCGCAGGTGAGACGAAACGCGCACGGGACATGAAGCAAATAGCTAGAGGGCTAACACTTCAGTCGTTAGAGTACAGGGGAAAGTAAACAACCCCCTCTCCCTCTACCACCATGTCCCCCTCCGCCCCCACTCCTATCACCTGTTTTCTGAGAAGTTTAGTTCCAATCTGGAGGAACTAGAACAATAGAGTCTGGTGAGACAGAACTATAAGTGAGGGCTGTTAAGCTAGAAGGCTAAAGGCTCAGTCACACCGGGTACAATGTTAGTGCAAGTTATAAACTTGGGCCTGAAAAATTACAATCGATGAAAATAGATCACTGGAAAACCAATCAATCGATCGATATCAATCAATAACAATTATGTGATATTGATTATGTACGTAATACGGCATATTTCGTACAAATGTTCATCATCAGAGAGGTGAACTCTGATATGCCTATCTATATATTAACAGAACAAATGTCGGAAAAAATCACATGCCCCGAGCGGGATTCGAACCCACGACACCCCGATCTCATGGAACGTGCTCTAACCAGTGAGCTACCGAGGCAACCACAGTGGAGTGAGTCAACTACAACAACAACAACAACAACAAAACCTTTATTTATACACGATGGGGTGAAAAAAGCTACATAGCTTGTGGGGTCGTGTGTAAATTTAGCTCTTATTAACCAAGCAGGAGGTCTGTATGGGAGAATCTTGACCGAGGTCGTGAGTACAGACCGAACGCAGTGAGGTCTGTACTCACGACCGAGGTCAAGTTTCTCCCATACAGACCGACTAAGCTCGGTTAATAAGATGTTTATTATATGACCAAACAAGAAAACTTTAATTCGCTTAATGTAAATGGTTCGTACTAGCTGACATTTTGCTTGCAAAAGTTGATGAGCTGAACTTAAATCTGCCAAAGTTTGCTCGTCCTCTACCTTTTTTCTCGTCAGGCTTGTTGGCGCTTCATTTTAGTATTTTTAGAAGGAAATAGTCAGTATTTTTGTAGTTTAGTTTGCACCTTTGTCACCGCAAAATGTAACCGGTCTAGATGCCGGTCTAGATGGGAAAATCTAGACCGCGGTCAATATCGATTTCAGCCAATCAAATTCGTGAATTCGGTAGTTCCCAGTCCTTGTGAGACACGGCCATATAATAAAAAACATTAATACTAGTAGATAAAAACATTAAACTATATTGAGGTAAAAAACGCTAAACTAATCGCTAGATATAGATAAATTGCTAAAATTGTTACAACGATAAAAAGATAAAAAGCGCTAAGAACTCTTACAATAGAGGTTGTTAAAATCGGTATTTTTAATTATGTTCGACGTGTTCATCATTTTCATAAAACTCCTGAGGGATATTGCTTCGTGACACTCTCGTGGTAAAAGGTTCCAGAGCACTGCCCCTCTGTAAGATGTTGAAAGTTTCATGGAATTGGTATTAAATGATGGGGGAATTAATAAATGTTTTTTTCTAAAATTGTACGAGTGTTAAAACTTGGTTACAAGTCGAGCCATGCAGGAGGGGGAGTCATTATGGTAGATCTTATAGATAAGTTTCAGAATCGAAAGTTTGTACGTATTTCTTAAAGTGTCCCATTTAGCGCGGTCAAGGACTTCAGTAGATGGCATGTCTTTTGGTAGGTTAAAAATGATCCATGCTGCTCTACAATGTAACCTTTCAAGTGCGTCAAAGTCGTCTTGACGACTCATGCCCCCCCCCCCCCCCCCCAGACGGTTATACCGTACGTGACAGACGGGATTATGACTTTGTAGTATAACTTTAAAAGAACTTGCTTAGGTAAAAACCTACACTTCATAATAAGGCTTAGTTTATTTGCAAAGTTCTTCTTTAGGTTATTGACCTGTGGAGACCAACTCAGTTTGTCATCTATGTCAACGCCCAGGAGTCGGCTATGTTTAACCCAATTAAGGCAGTTCCCTCCTAGCAGTATCGGAGGAAGGGGGCCAGTGATAGATCCTATGTGGATAAGCATACATTCCGACTTTTTCGGGTGGGGAGTGAGCTTGTTGGTAGTGCACCAGGCGTATAATTCTTTAAGTGATTGATTAAGGGCTGCTGAGACTTCCTCTATACTGTTTCCAATACAGTAAAGAGTAGTGTCGTCTGCGTACATATACACGGCGGCTGACTGTACAGACTCCACGAGATCGCTTGTATACAGGACGAACAACGTGGGCCCCAGAACACTACCTTGTGGAACGCCGGATGCCACAGGGCTGTAGCTAGATCTCTGTCCGTTCAGGACCGTATACTGTGACCCGGGCGTTAGATAACTCGTTAACCATGCTAGTAGGGGGCCGCGTATACCATATTTGCACTGGAGCTTTGACAATAGAATTTCGTGATTAACGCAGTCAAACGCTTTCTTGAAATCAATTAATGCAACGCCTACCACTAGGCCGGAGTCCACGGCTTGCCTCCAGGTTTCCGTTAGATGTACGAGGAGGAGTTCGGTGGAATGACCCTTGCGGTACGCCCATTGGTTATCCGTTACTAGGTGGTTAACGTTGAACACGTGGTCCACGATTATGTCATTGATGCATGACTCCATAATCTTACTGGGTACACTTAGGATGGACAAGGGCGTGTAGTTTCCTCTGTCTGTCTCGTCGTCCTTTTTGTAAACTGCTGTCAGTTTGGCTGTTTTCCACTCTGTGTAGACAGTGCCCAACTTTAGGCTTAGGGCAAACAGAGCGGTCAGGGGTAGGGCGATGGTTTCCTCGGCTAGTTTTAGCAACCTCGGGGCAATATTATCGGGGCCGGTTGCTGTGTTTCCTTTTAAGGTCGATATTTTTACTGAGCTGGCTTGGATTTCGATGGTAGATAAGGTTGGAATATCGAGCTGATTATCGGCAGGATCCTGTTCGGTGTTAATTTGTGGCACAGGTAATTGAAACGCTAGTGTCGTGCCAATCGTGGAGAAATATGTATTCATCATGTCGGCCTTTTCGATGTCTGATATGGCGAGACTGCCGCCGTCGCGTTTAAGTGGGCTAATTGGTTTATGGCATTTGGACAAATCCGTTGCTTTCTTTACGAGTCTCCAGTAAGCACTAGAAGTTTGAACCTCATCAACCTGGCTTGCGAAATATGCCGCCTTGGCCCTCCTAACGTCAGCCGTAATGCTATTTCTGAGAGATTTATAATCCTGCCATAATTTGTCGTCTTTTGTTTTGACTGCCTCCTCGTATAATTTAAATCGCCTGTTCATTTTTCTCCTGATATCGTTAGAGATCCATGGGAGTGAGTGACTCCTTACTTTTACCTTTTTCAAAGGCACGTGAACTTCCGCAATTTGAAGAAATAACTTGTTACACATCCATAATGAATCGTCAGGGTCGTCAAAAATCGTAGCTACATGAAAAGGAGTACACTCGATGTCTCGTTTAAAACTCTCCTATCTAACAGAAGCATAGACAAGATTGTGATCAGAAATACCCAGGGGAAATGAGCCGGCTCCCCGAATCAGGTCCTTTCTTGTGGTAACAATAAGATTAATTAGTGTGCTTGACGTAGGTGACACTCGAGTATCAGTGGTGATAACATTCTGCATATTAAACATCTAGAATGATTTAAATGTAAATTTCTTTGAATTTTAATAACGTTCATTGCTAGGTAAAGATAAAAAATAATTTTTGGTGGGGAAATGTCAACAAATCACCGTGGTGTAGTGGTATAGCAGATGGACAGCTAAACCAAAGGTAAGACGAAGAGTGAGAGTTCGAGTCTGACTGAGGGTAAATCAAAAGAAAAAAAAGAAGAAGAAAAACTGGGAATGGTCTGGGTATAAGAAACGTAGAGGAAAAGAGGAGAAACGGAGAAGAAAGAGGGAAAAACGGGGCGCGGAGAGAGAAAAAAAGGCAGACGCAACTAAATCCATTTTTATTGGAAAAGTAAGTAGCAATTATCAATGTATATATTCAAAGGGCCATTGTCTTAAAAAACAATAGAGCGCATGCATAATTAATTTATTCTGCATGAATAATGAAGTATGAAGCTGTGCGGAAATCTTTCCGCTGACTTGAGCCTGTCTCTCTCAAGGACGCTGTTGAATTTTTCGAAAAAGTCATAGTGGTCCGGGGGACGGTAAACAACGGAAAAAAAAACTGAGTTCGTAGGGAATTTCGCTTCGATCCAGATGGCCTCAATATCCATATCGTTGAGATCCTTTCGATGTATTACTCGTAAGTCTTCTCTGTAATACAGGACACACCCGCCACCTTTGCGTCCAGTTCTGTCCTTTCGGATGAGCTTGAGGCCATCAATATTCAGCTCGGCATTCCTATCTTTGTTGTTGAGATGGCTCTCAGTAATTCCTATAATGTCAAACTTGCAAAGTTTCTGTAGTACCCTTAGTTAGTCCAATTTATTTCTCAGGCTGCAGATATTTAGATAGGCGATTCTCAGAGATTTTGGCGAGTGATCCAAGCTGGCAGCAAGATTAGCAATATGGGGTATCGAAGTTTCGGTGTCGTCGAGGCTTGAAATTGAAATATCCTGTTCTTTATCCTCGACCAAAGCCAGGAAGGACTCGTCCGATAAAGAAGCAAAGGGAAAGGTTGATTAGGATTCGCTCCAAGTCGTCGCGGTTATCAGTACACAGCGTGGGCAACGCCAGCTTTGATCGGAGGTTGTTAATATGGTCTTGTGTTGCTTCGGGGTGACTCCGCCGCATTTGATGTGATATTTCGACCCACACGAACTGCAAACGGTGGCGCGATGGTTTCGAGCGAGTGTCCTAGAGCACTCTTGGCATTTCGATTTTACCATGGCTGGACCCGGGTTCACGCTAATATCTCCGCTAATTACAAGGCGTCGATTAGTCGATATAGTTTCGGCCAATTGATATCCAATCGATAATCACATGAATAAGTTTCGGGCCTCATCGGTTTTTATCGATTGCCATCGATTAGCCTGTTCTATATGTGGATATATTTTCTTTCAGTTTTGTCTCCTCGGTGCCGACTTTAATTAAATTAAACTATCGAGAAACAACATTCGTAAGTTAGATATAAACATGGGACATACACCCTGTAGCCGATACGACAAACCACTCAGCAAAAAGTCATTGTTTTCATTCATTCATTGATTGGTCACAAACTGGTTTCAAAATCACACGGTAAATTAAACTGACTGAGACATTTCCATGGCACCCAGGCAGAGAGAAAGAATCAAAATAGCATGTGCATTCAGTCCGACTTTTAGACAAATCACCTCTTACTTTGTGTTCTCGTTAAAACAAATTAAAAGTAGAAATATATTGTAGACACCGTGTGAAGGTAAGGCCGTGTACGAAGCAAACGAATTTTGAGCGGTTTATATTCCCTTCGTATTTATTGCTCTTGTTCATTGTCAGCAATTGTCGCTTGGATTTTGATAAACTTGTCGTTCGCCGCCAAGCAGTACAACGACTTCGGCTTCGTCAGTAACTAAACGATTCTCCTTAATATTCTGCACGGAACGTACGTCATAGACTTCTTCCTCAACGAGTCTTGGTACCTGCGCACAATCGACATCGCTCATGACCACTTTGGATTCTACCTGGCTTGGGGTGACACAGTCTGGTTCCCCTTCATGTACACTCTCCAAGGTGTCTACCTGGCCCGGCACCCGATAAGCCTTCCCTGGTGGGGCTGTGCAGCCACACTTCTCCTCGCTCTGTCTGGCTACACGGTAAATTAAACTGATTGAAGCAGTTCCATGGCACGCAGGCAGGGAAAAAGAATCAAAATAGCATGTGCATTCAGTTCGACTTTTAGACCAATCACCTCTTACTTTGTGTACTCTTTAAAACAATTCCAAGGACCAGGGAATGCCAGGAAACGTTACATACGTCAGAACAACCCACAAGTGATCAAGTAGGAAACTCTTGCACGGTAAAACTCTGGATCAAAGGAAAGTGAACGTTGGTACTTAAGGGGGGAGTCTGGTTAAATTTTTAGGAAATAGGATAAGATTTAAGAGAGAAATAAAAGAGGGATAAACTTTTTGTACACACCCCCAGACAGGTCACCCCAACGGAAGAGCACTTCGGGTTGTTTGTGGCCTGTTTGGTATCCGTCTATTAATTATTAACTTTCAATTTTAATTTTAACTAACCTTTATTTTTTATCAATTTTCAATTTTCTTAAAATTCATCAATCTCCCCCCCCCCCCCCCCCATTTTTTCTTTAAATTCACTTTAAAATTGCGAAAAAATTCTTACAGATTTATGGGAGCAAGCACTATAAACCTATTGAAGCGTTGCTGGATTGAATGAAATTTCATGGGGATAATTAAGAAAAAGGGCTAAAACGTTGGGAAATCAGGGCATCTGACCAGACTTCCCCCTTAACAGTGATAACAGACACTCAGTGGCAGCGTATGAGAGTTGGTATGAATCAGTGTAAAACAACTGACAAGTACAAGAGTCTCGTTGATTGGAGTGGTTTTAAATCGAGTTATGCTTCACTAATCCCGGACGCTACGCTCTGTGATTCGAGTTTTTCTCAGAAGTAAAACCAAAACCATTCGTAACTTGCTCGTGACCTCAAGAGAAAATTGTTTTCCTGCGCCTGACCCTAGGTACATGTATTTGCTTCAATTCTTGGTTCGTAGCTAGTGTTGTTTGCGTCGCATTGTGATTGGTCGGAGAAATCACTTTGGTTTTGATTTCAGACCATTTCATGACGCTCGCGGATTCAGAAAACCGCTCCGTGGTGCTGAACTCTATCTCAAATACATCAACCGCCTTTGATGAGTCGCACCAGCAAGCCGCTTCATGAAACGTCAAAAACATTTTTCTATTGTTTAAAGTTTTAATAGTCAGGAACAGGAACAGCACTGAATAAGGGGCACTGGACACGGGTCTTCTAAACCATATTTCAACAAAAGGAGCGGTTAAACGAGGCCGGCTTTGTTGCACATTCCTCGGTAAACATGTATATCCCTCAGATCTCACGTAGACCAAAACAAATCGACTCAGTTCATGTTCTAGAATAAAATAAATTCCTCCAAAGCCACTGAAAGGAATAACCAGGAATAACCCAGACAGAAAATCGGATTTCAGAAAATAGGCTTTCTTGTGTTTGATAAAAAATGCCGCGCTTTTTGAAACTAAAGAGGGCTTAAAACACACAAAAATTTTAGACTTAATGAAAAATGCTGAATATTTAAGCCGCGTAAGGCGAGATGTCATGCAGAAAAGGTACTTAATAAAGATAACAATTTGCTGCTAACACTGGTGGTCTACTCAATATACATCTCTACGTAAACTGTAACGAGTCAAACAGTACCGTTACCGAATCATTTGAAGTCGTCTCGTAGGCGGTAAGCCCGCTCCTGCTGGCAATTACATAAAGAAGGCTTTTCTCTTTTAAGAGAAATTAAACATATTATGATACAAACACCTGATCACTGGAGCGAGGAATCTTTTGTTCGTTGTCAAACACCAAACGGAACATGTCATTTCTAGTCGTGCGTGACCACTCTAACACAATCGAACTCTCGCCAAGGGCACGATCGGCTATTTTAGATTTTTTATCAACATACCAGGCTCAAAAATAGTTATGCATGCTGGTGATTAAAACTTTAAAAGGAATGTTGCTAATGCGAGGACAAGTATCACACTGAATGAAGTTTGCAATGGAATAACCGCTACCCCTAAAGGATGGTTTAGAGAAGGTACGGTGAAGCTTTAGAGCCATTTATGCGGGTTTTATGACATTTTCTACATGGTCATTATAGTATCAGAGCGATATTTTTTTATTAATTACATACCGCCGCTGCTTGTTTTTAAGTATTATCTTTCATGTGCATGATTTTAAATTCATGAGGCTTAATTTGATCAAACGTAAATAAAACACTTTGACTTGCCAGCTTAGTATCGTCCGGCAGCTACCTCTCCGCTGGCTTATGACAAGTCAAGTTTAAGGCTACATGAGAAGAAACCCGTTCTTTAAGTTTTGTTCGCCATTTCAGGTGAGTCATTTAGTGATCACAGCTTGGTTTTAGCCTTGCGTTTAACGCCCTCTCTGTCCCAGTGCAGGGCGGGAGTAAACTAATGGCTAATGGTTGTATTTTCAAACAAACCGCAATCCGTGACATAATTGCGTCTTTCGTAATTGTCTTGAATTACTACGCCGTAGAGACACGTATCTTCGCTCTTTTCAAGACCTCACGAAAAAATGCGATTTATCATCCGCCGTTCTGCCATATCATTTATACCAAAAGCTTATCTCGCTGGCTATCGTTTAGATTAAAAGCTGCTTTACTCATAAATTAAGGACTGAAGTGCGTTTGCGGTCTTGATTGCTTTGAGAACATTAACAAGCTCAATATCACAAAACTCTCTCATTATATCTGCTGACTCACTCTGCGTCTGTAGAGAGTTGGTGACATGTTGCTTTACAGAGGCAATGGTTCGCATAATTGACAGCGTAAGAAATTTGGTTGAGGTCCAAGCCAGTCGATGACATGAATGTTTTGATTCACTAATCAACTAATCATTCTTCCGGGCGTTCTAGAAATAAAACTAAAACGGCTTCAATAACCTTATTATATTTAGCCCTACAAAGAAAGTAATAGATATCTTAAATTAATAACTTTAATATGACGCCTTGGAATCCGCTCAGAACGCGACCATAACGGATACCGTCACCATATTAAAATTAACTCATCGATGTCGCTAAGAGAAATTTATACAAAAAAGATTGCGATCGTTTACATTGTTTCAGTTTTGTTTAAACAGCGCAGAGCTCTCTTTGAGGTGCTTTTCATAATGTATTTTCAACGTTTCATTCCGTGGCTCTCGGATGACGTGAACTCCATCAGTGTCAACCATTTAACTTTCACTCAAGTGCACTCCAGTCTGCGTTTGTCCTGGTTCAACATGCAAGCGCGCGAAACAGCTGGAATTTCGCGCCAAACAATCGAAACAGACAAAACGCCGCACCAAAAAAACAAAGTTTCCTGTTCGGAAGCGGAACACTATATGATGTTTTCCCCTGTTACATTTAAGTTTACCAACTTTAACTTAAGGTCTAATCAAGCGAAATTGACAATGTTTTTCTTATTTAAATTTTACCAATAATAACAAAATAAAACTGGGCGGATAATGTTGAGTTTTCTAGTAAATCCAGAAAAACTATTTTCAAATATATTATGTGAAGTATTGGTGACGATTCAGTATCAATATTATTTACCTATTTTCCGTCTAATTTTACACATTTAGGATTAAAATATGGTGCCGTTACTAGTTATTACTGGAATTCAGGTTATGGGCTCCTGTCTAAAGGCAATGCTCGAGAAAAAGTTGTGATGTTTGCGGTCAAAAAAAAAAACGACTGGAATATTGATGTATACGTTATATTATATATTCAGAAGTTGTTATTTAAAAAACTCACAGCTGTTTAAAGAGACTTGATCATCATCTCATTAAAATGACCTCTACATTTACAATAAAAACGTTGCTGTTATCTTCCCTTCACTATCTTTACTTCATGTTTTGTTTTCCGGAAACTACCGCAATTAAATATTCAAAAACATAAAACAGCCATGATTGTTTGGTTTGTCAATCACACAAAGCTCATGTCTGCGGTTGTGTTTTGTTTTGGATAATTAAAAAAACCAAAACGAATGCCGATTTGAGTTATTATATTTATAAGCAGAGAGTCTTGACTATTGGCTTTCTTGGTTATACAAAATTGCCGCCTAAAAAATGCCTGTTCAATACCAACTGTAAAGTCTATTTTTTCCTCCTGAAGTTTTGCGGTTCAACACTCCTGAGCTAGAACAAAACCAACATCGTGGTCCTTTCATACGGCCTTGAGGCCTTGACTTTTTCCGAATGTTTTCTTATGTAATATCAGTTTGATTATTTTTGGACATATGATGATAAGTGGGCGTGAAGTATGATAATTGTGCCTCAAGGCCTGCATACTTCTCTTTCGTGACAAGTAACTAGCAAACTGGAAACCCATACATCCAAGAGCTAATGGATGTTCTTGTAATTGCTCTGTTTTCGCTGATAGATATCGCCAATTCCAAGGGACAGCATAAATTTCAGGTAATTTGTTTTACTAAGTCAAGTGTGTTCCCGCCATTTCTTTAGCCGAGTAAGTCCTACTGCCGCGGAGACCGATGTATAAAAAATATACTTATGTTTATAACACGCAATGGCTCACAATTCGTAGACAAAACCTGCCAAGACAACATTTAAGATGATTTCCGCTCAAAGTTCGAGCAATAAGTGCAAAAATTAAGTTACCAAAAAAATACTTGCAGCACGGTCACATTTTGAGAATGGATAAAAAGAACTTATCGTTAATTTTGCTCCCAGGCTGACCCCGTGAGAGAAAATTGGATTAGAAGTTATCCATATTTCAATAAAAAGATGCTTCATGTCAGATCAAAACAAAATGGCGCCCGTTTTTAGCACATTTTTACGAGATTTGACATTAAGTTTCCCGAGAATGCTTGAGAATTGCATCACGGGGTCACTTGGAGAAGTGAATTAAAGTGAGGTGTTTCAAAGAGCATTGAAAATGTTATCGTGCTATGAGTAGTTTTTTGGTAAATATTTTTTGCACTTATTGCTCGAACG
This sequence comes from Siderastrea siderea, assembly GCA_964030785.1. Classification (NCBI taxonomy): domain Eukaryota; kingdom Metazoa; phylum Cnidaria; class Anthozoa; order Scleractinia; family Rhizangiidae; genus Siderastrea; species Siderastrea siderea. The sequence goes on along the minus strand of OZ034968.1, from coordinate 4,327,142 downwards.
TTGAGCGGAATCCGTCTTAATGTCTTTTATTCTTCACACGTTCATTGTCGTCTTATGTTGTCTTGAAGGTTTTAGAATAACCACGAGCTGAAATATTGCTGACTAATCAATCAAAATTGAACGAAATTATGCTCAATTTATGAACATTTTTGTCCAAAACCCAAAAACGAATTTATTTTGAACTGAGCGACGATTGAAACGCGTTTAAAGTTGCGTCAGAAAAACGTGATGTTGGTAGGTGTATTTGTGTATTTTTGTAATTTAAGATTACGTATTATTGTTTGTTTTACTTTTAAAAGGCGGAAGTGTTATGAGAACATGACAAAATACAGCGCCTGAACTTCAACTTGGTTTCGTTCAGCATTAATACACGTCAGTTCCAATTCTGACTGATTTTCATGTACTGAATGCTTATTATAGACATGATAGGTACGTATCAAGTCATGAAGAAATGAGAGCGTTTAACCTAAAATGACGTCGCCTACCGGAGGCATCTATAGCGGGCACGGAAACTGTGATATGGTTGATTGAAGAAGTTTAGCCTGCAGTGTAGACGTGTTTGGGAGACCAAGCGCTCACTATTCCTTCGGTTCTTCAAACCACAAAAAGCGACAACGGAGTAGCCTGAGTCATTCTGCAATATCATTCCGCCTTCTTTCACTTCTGTTAAACCTACACGCCAGCGCTGCTCGCCAAAAAAACCCACACTGCGGGTTAGAAGACGTTCAGCGGCCAATTTTGCGTAACACTACATGTATTTAAAACAATATTTTGCAACAATTGGGCATCTTTGGTCGTTTGCGACAAGCCAATGCAATCATTAGAAGACAATCTTTCATACATGGTAGCTGAAATGTGTAGACCAGGGTAAAGTGATGCACGCACGCGTATTACACTACTTTTGCTTCATTAATAATAATAATATGCATTTATAGCGCGCAAATTCAAAATAGGTTTTCAAATGCGCGTTACAAATATCAATTTAAAAAATTAGATTAAAAAATAGATTAAAAATAAAATAAAATATAGATTAAAAATTAAAAATATATATATCTGTACACCAATAAAAAGCTTGTTTAAAAAGATATGTCTTCAGAGCTCGCTTAAAATGATCGATGAAAGTGATTCTCCTTAGTTCTGACGGTAGCTGGTTCCATAAATTTAGGTGCAGCCGCCGCAAAACCCCTGTCACCATTCAGAGGCTGCAACCCTTTCACGGCTAAGGATGAAGGCCTCTCAACCTCGTTTGCAGAAGTTCTTTTCCTTTTGGTTGGAAGCCGGTAACGTTGGATTCACTGCCACTTACGACTATCAAACGTCAAATTTTCGTTAGGGCCTATGTATATTCTCAAAGAGGCAGAGGAAAAGTCACATCAGCAGATAACAGGAATAATTGCTTGAAATGAATACAGTATGGTAGTGCTTGCTTGCCTCAGCTGTAAGGCAGTGACTGATGTAAAAGAAGTATATGAAAAGCATACACGTGACAAGGAAATCTACTCATTTGGTAAACTAACTACTCCATGTTGAATGGCCTCTTCATTTTATATATATTTTTTCAATTTCAAAAACTATTAACTAGGTTCTAAACTCATGACGTGATATAGAAGCTGATTAAAACACCCTTCAAAAGCTTTGTGAAAGAGATTGAGTGTTGTATGTTGGTTGCGCGTGTGAGACCGAACACATTAAAGAAATTAATTTAATGCTAAACTGACGTCCCTTTGAAGCTGGTTCAATATTTAGTCAATGGATGAAATTCTAAACGTGTGACTACTCAAATGAAAGGTACTTTCTTGTGGCGCTGTTTATTGTGCTGTACAGTGTGGTCTCCGCTAACTTTTGATTCTTGGATGAATACCAGAATGTGACATTTCAAATAAAAGCTATTGCCAGGTACTTTTCTGTGGTGCTGTTTATTGTGCTGAACAGGGTGGTTCAAAAGGTTTGAGTCTGTAGATGAAACCTTAAATTGTACCACTGAAATGAAAGCTCATGCCGAGTATTATTTTGCATGCTTTGGGCTATTTGTTTGTTTATATTTCAAAAATAAATTTTGGAGTTTTCCCCATGTTTTGATGTGGGAGGTCTAAGGAGTGAAACAGGCCCGGTCTTCTGAGCGGTTCACAAATAAGGGAGTAACATATACGGAACTCACACTAAAGCGGTGCAGTATGCATATACAATTTGACTGAATAACTCATCAGACTTATCGACCAGCAAAAGAAAAGGAAATAGGCCGAATAACAGTCTAATATCAGCGATATACTCTTGTTGGGATCTTCATTTATTAACGGTGTTGCTGCGATACCTGGGATTATCTTAATTTTTGAGGGTGCGATATCAATATCCTCAGTACTTGCCGACTCTGTTGTTTACGTCCTTTTTATCGTTATCATAGATTTCCGCTATTTACGATCACAGAAGCGTTCCAAACCAGCCTTAGAAACGTTCGCCACACATGTATCTGGTCCTTCGATGAATTTCGGTGGCCTTGTTGTCGGCAAATTCTGGCGCAGTTTTTTCGCCGAAAGAGGTAAGAAGGCATTTCAGACTAAGAACAGTTTTATTTTCTGTCAGTGCTAATGTTCGCTCGATTAAGAGCCCCTTATTTTGGTTAATTTCCTGATATACTAAGAAGACTGACAAAAACTGTTTGAATTAGCAATTGAAGTTGAATCGACACTTTCTGAAGGGAAATAAATTAATTTTTGCCCGTTTTTTTTTTCAAAAAAAAATAATAAAAGTTGTATGCATTTATTTCCTTAACTTTTCCCTAAAATGACAATTTAGTGTCAGGTTAGTGTGGAATATATGGATCTGAAAAAAACGTTTTCGATGACGATGTCTGAAATTTTGACAAGCTCAGTGGAAATCATTCGTTCAGGTTGTCGATACCTCACAGGTGTCACCGACAACAGTCCAGCCCAGGACAATACATACTCTGTCTGCTTGGTATCTTCTTTTAGACAGCTGAACCGTGATTTTGTAGGGGGAACTGGAGTGTGAATCACTACTGTACTTGAGTTAGATATGCTCAATTGTGGGTTTTTTCTTTTATTTTTCTCCTTCGCTGCGAACTCGTAATGTGAAAATACAGAAGCTGACAGCCCGGGAGTAAATAAAAATCACCTCATTTTCGTCAACATTTATTTGAACCCAACACTTTTATGACTTACATCAAACGTTGATCTTTACCAAAATCTCAGCCTCAAGAACATAAAGTTCAGTATGACTGCAATAAATTATTTTCACTGTTAAATAATGCAGTCATACGTCCTTTTATCCGAGAGCCTGTGTTGCAGCCTATCACTTGAGTAGAGTTTGTACGTAGGGGCTATCTGGGCCCAAGTCCATATTATCAAGGCGAGAGTATTGACTGCACCAATTGAAAATAGCAAAAGTACCTACATTGGTTAGTGAACATTACTGTTGATCTTATTGAGTAATTCCATAAATTGATTTTGCTGATTAAAATTCCTCGTGATAAGGTTGTAGGCCTGTAGACGCCAACTATATCTTATTCTTTGATCTAAATTATTACAAATGTATAAAATGGCCTCGGGAGAAATACAGTAATAAATAAATCTTTCGTTTGTTATAGAATTCGGTCCGTTTTAATCCTATTTAAGTTTATAAATTTAATTTTCAAACAATTAACTAATTAATTAATTATTGTGTCTGTGGATAAAATCCTAAACAAAAGCAAAACCTATCGAATGAAAGCTACTGAGCAGTGCTTACCTGTGGCGCTGTTATTCTGTGCTGACAAGGGACCCACAATGCAGTTACCGCTCTCTCCTCCGCAGAGCCTGCTCCTATTAGTAACAGCGAAGGGGAGCGCGGCGAACGAGTCAAGGCGTGACTTGGAGGCCTCTGTGGAGGAGAAAGCAATTACCGTAAAAATATCTCAGTCTGTGGATGAAATTCTCGAGTGTTCCATTCAAATGAAGAAGAAGCTATTGGGTGATACTCTGATCACGGGTCTATCACGTGCTGCAGATTGCTTTAGATATTTTTCAACGTGGTTTTTGTTGTTTGATTTTGTCTACCACTTAACTATTTATTATATGCAGCATGCAGACGATTAAGCATTAATTTCTAGAAGCGCTGCTGGTCTTCAGAATCAACTGAATTAACCTCCTCTACAAATACTGTGAGAAATGGCTCCTGACTACTACTCTGAAGAAGACAAAAACCTTAATTTTCCAAAAGCAAAACCGTAAATCGACACGGGAAAATACCACTTCTTCCTGAACGGAAACGAACTTTGTAATGCCCAAGAATAAACTTATTTAGGTACAACCTTTTACTCCAATGGCAATTTCTCAATTTCTAAGCAAAGATTAGTAGAAAAAAGCTAGGAGATCAATTTTTGCGTGTAAAAAATATCTTGACTTTTGTAAACTCCCGATATCTATGTGCAATAAGCTTTTTGATACTCTTTTCCTTCCGATACTTTTATACAGCTCAGACGTCTGTGGAGCATACGACAATATTGACCTAAAGAAATGGGACAGAGACCCTATCAAAAAACTGCACACTCAATTTTACAAATACTACATAGGTTTAAACAGGAGAGCTCCAAACGTTGTCTCCCGCAATGAAGTTGGAGGGCTTTCTCTCAAATTAAACATCTATACAAGAATACTTAAATTCTGGATTCATCTTGAAAACCTCCCAGAAAATAGTATTGCAAAACAATGTCTGTCATCTCAGTTAGCGGAGCATAAAAAAGCCCTCCTTTATATTTTCTTTAAACTGATGAAATTCTTCAGATATACGGTTGTACTAATCGAGAACGAGTACAAACAGTACATGCTGTTGTAGACTATAATGTACAAACTGTTGGAAAAAAAAACTTACCTAAAATAAAACAGAACATCATGATCGCTTCGAAAAATTACCAATTTGACATGATACGGTCTAACAGGAAAGTACAATTTTATTCTACGTTCAAGACTGATCGAAGTAGTTCTCTTCAAATAGAATTAATTAAAAACGTACATCACAGACAATCAGTTGCAAAGTTAAGATCGGGCAATCATGACCTGAGAATTGAAACTGGCAGACATTGTGTCCCGAAAATTCCTGAAAACCTACGAATTTGCCAAAATTGTTCGGCAAGTGAGGTAGAAAATGAAATTCACTTTCTTTTTTACTGCAATTCATACAAGTGTATAACGAAAACGTTTTTTAATGATATAATTTTGAAATATCCCGACTTTAACACTCTTATTGAACGTGACAAAATATTATTTCTCTTTAACAAGATAGACCTTTTTATATGTAAGAAACTGGGATATTTTATTTTCGAGGCTTTCCAGAAAAGAAAACAAAGATCATCATTGTAATTTAATTGCTATTAATTAATTTTTTAAATCATTGTTGAATAATTACTCCTATGATTCTTTTCCTTTTTCTCTATGCAATATCATCGATGTATATGGAAATGCAAATAAATTGTTGTTGTTATTGTCGGTTAATTTTGATTGTTGTGCACCTATGTAAGTGACCAGTCTTTGAAGCTCATGAAGATTTTATAGTTTACTGATATTGTGGCTGTTTGACTTTTGTTAATGGAAAACTAGACAGACGGTTGTACGATATTTACTTGATATCTTATGTGTTATTTTTCTAATTTTGGCGTTATCCAATTCTCTCATCCCCACCCGCCACTCCCATGGGTGAACAGGTGCTTTTCTGTACCCCTGTACGTACCACGGAAGTTTCAAATACTATGGTGTCCCAAAATAGTATCCCATCGGCAACAGATTCAAGAAAGCAACATTCCAATTCATTTGTGCAACACGCAGGTTTGAAATTGGGATAAGCGTATGTAGATTTTTGTGTTTCAGCTGCGGATTCCTGACGCATTTAATACATCAAGGCTGTTTTCAGCCATATGTCTTATTATAAGCTTTAGCAATGTAAACACTTCAGTCAGAGCTATAGCTTGAGAGCGTTCTTAACGCTGTGCCATAATCAAAGCGTTTGGCATTCCTTCGGAGTGATCAGACCAGAACTGTTCCGAGGTGAATGACGCATAACAGGTTCATTTGAGATTCATTGACTTGTACACTCATATTTTGGCGCTTACCGGAACGCGCTTATCATTAAGAATTTAAACTATCATGTACAATCAAGAATTGAATACTTTGCCATGTGATCTGATGATATGAACCACGCGGGCTTGAGTAATGAGAGTTAAATTAGACCAAGGTGTCCCTATACATCTGCTGCTTTTCAATTCAGCTGTAATGTAGCCGTACAAAGGTCTGCAAAGTGTATCTTTCAGGGCGAAAGAACCACTGCTGTGGATAAGATTTATTGTCTTTGGCTTACGACAATTTCAAGAGCTGCAACATCTCAAAAGTCCTTAAAACACAAGTTCCAGTGAACATGATATTTAACCCTTTAGGATAACGGCACGTTATCGCTTCGTCCACGTGTTTCACTGAATATAGAGTTTAATCCGGATTGGAAATACGAAAATGTCTAGGATCAAACAACGTTTCGGTAAAAATAGAGAATCCGGGGATCGGTTAAGGTCACAAGAGGACAGCCATGTGCCCTCTTGTCTGTCATTAGCGCACATTCTCTCAAATACTTCCTGTATGTGTGAGCTTGTTTATGTGCTCCTTGTGTTTCCAATTGTAGCTGGATTTTAGATAAGATAAGATGGTCAAGATAAGCAGATCCATAACAGGATCTGAACTCTGTCGAAAATAGGGTCCGTCAGAGGGGACACCCCAAGAGGACAGCGAGCATAAGCTTTGTTATACGTCATTTTTAGGCACCAAGAATCCATGACTACTGTCAGTGTATTGTTAATCTTGAGGTTGTGAAACACGGCGCAACTGACTCTCTCGCCGTAGATTCGGACCCTTAATTCAGTGCTATTCTTTTACGGAGAGTTGATATCAGTGAGTTTTGAGGTGAGTGGTTTGTCTACAGCAGGTTGTCTAAGAAACAGATGCATAGTGTTGTTCTCAAATGGTTCAGAAACAGACAGACTCGTGTCTGCACTATGCTTGTCCGTAGCTAGGCGCGCACGTCCTCTCAGTCGATCGCCGGACACATCAAAAATCTTCAGCGTCTCTGCGCTTGAAATAGAAAATGGGGGAGAATCCTCAGACGTTTCGAGACTGCTGTCTCTTCTTCAGTGAGAAATAATGCCGTTAAGCACTAACGCGCGTCGGTTAATTTGAAAGTCAAAAATGTATCTACGACACGCGCGCGCGCTAAAAAGTAGCAATCAGAGAAACGCAAAGTCAATGTTCATTCCACTTGGTTCTAAAGTCTTGTGACGGAAGATTAATCTTGCTTCCATGCTGCGTCGCACCATCGTCGTCCTGAACCCCGCACAGATTACGGACACAAGCATATCGCCCACACTGTGTCCTGGGGACGAGAAATGTTTCCCAACAGGGAGGTCAGTATTCGCGCCAACTGATCGTATATGCTCACGGAATCTGTCGCCGAGGCGTCTTTTTAGCACGCGCGCGTGTCGTAGATACATTTTTGACTTTCCAAACGGACGTAAGAAAGAACAACAAAGAAACAACAGTTTTCAATTTACAAAACATGTTTCGACATTCTCATGTCATCTTCAGTTGCAAGTGAGCCTTAACGGTTGTACATTTGAATTTTCGTATTAAAGTACGTTACAAAATTGCGCTTTAAAACTTACGTTTACAATTTGAATATGAAAAACGCGGGAAACAAAAATAGCGCGCGCATAGTTACTTTAAGTGACTTAGGAACACACACACACACACACACAAAATACTTCCAATAACAAGAATGATGAAATAAAAGACACACACACACACACACACACACACACACACACACACAAAGTAATTAAAAGGAAAGAGATAACTCTAGATGCTTTAGCTGCTGATTAAGAGTAGGATTTTTCCACTTAGTATGCATCGCCTCTTTGATCTTAATTTGGAATTTCGAGACGGCAGAATCTAAGATCGTGAAACATTCTGCAGTGCAAGAGTCGTGGCAGGCCCTAGATGACTGCAGGTGCCTGTAAACATGTGAAGACTTGTCCGACAAGAGGTGCTCACGAACACGTGCACAAATGTGGAGAGTGGTCTCGCCAATGTAGCTGGCATTACAGCCAGCACACGAAAATTTATAAACAACACGCGAACGTAGACTCTGCGGTACTGAATCTTTCACGCTAAACATGTTTCTAAGTTTAAACGTACTTAAGACTAACTTAACATCTAAATCAGCTTTACAATAACGTTTTGAGTAGTTTTCTAAGTTTAGTCTGAGCGATTTTAGAAAACCTGCCAACATAAAATTAAACGACGCGCGTTACTGCTCAGCGGCATTATTTCTCACTGAAGAAGAGACAGTAGTCTCGAAACGCCTGAGGTTTTCCCCCCATTTTCTATTTCAAGCGCGGAGACAGTAATTTTAATTTACCTCAAGAATATCTCGATTTACATGCGCTACACAGTTTTAATGCAATTTTCCGTTTAAAAATCTTCAGCGCCCTTCAGGAAGGAGCTACTGAAACAACAATTAACTGAAAGCGTTGATTGCATTCCTAGAGTATTCACCAATTTTCAGTTTTAATGCAAAGGTCAATAGCAGATGATTAGACTTTAGCCTCTTCAGTAGTTCTGCATTTGGACTTGATTTTTGTGCCTGAAGGAATTTTTTTAACTGAAATAAAAAGTCTTCTCGAGGTTTACTTAATTCAAGCTCGGATTTCGCACAAGCCCCTCATTCTTGGGGAGATTATCTGAATTTAGCAACCGATTGTAAACAAAAGCACAAAGCTTGTAGCTATTAAGCTTCATCTCAGCGAGTGGTCACTAATCCAAATCAACCTGCCTCCTTTGAAATGAAAATTAGATTATCCATTTTATTTGAAACGTCTCTCCACATTTTAACCCTTTAACTTAAATCCCTGACAGTATTAGTCTGTTTTAGATCCTTTAATCCGACAAATTTTCAGCGTCCTTACAGCGTTCATAGCTGGTCAATCTAACCGAAATCGCGTACCAGAAAGATCAGCACAACTTGGGTTCAGTTACAAGAGTGCTGTGTGAGAGAAATGAGAAACTAGTGAAAAAAATGAAGTACGTGCCGTTGATCAGTGCTTGGACGGTGCAATGTCGAATTTTTGTGACTGGCCTACATTCACCTGTTCTCCTCCTCGTAGATGCATCTTACTGGAGATGATGATGTTGTTACTTCCGGCTTCCTTTCTCGTTAAAGTTGTGGCCAAAAATGCCATCAACCCAGTAACATTATACACCATGGCTGTGTCTTGTAATTCTCGGTGTTGAGCCCTAAGCATTTCCTCTCTACCCAATAAACAATTTTCTCAATTAGAGATGTCTTTTTGAAATGTCAACCAAGTCAAATATTAGATCAACTTAGCGTGGTACCCGAGATTCATTTCTCGGATGTTCTTTGCTCCAGCTAGTTCAACGTCGGCTTCCTTGAACGAGCTTTTTCATATGTGCAACGTTTGCATGCTACATTTAAATGTCGTTATTAAAGATGGAGATTTTTAACGAGAATTTCTAAAGCCTCGTTCACACTACTGCGTTTTCCAAAACCTAGGTGGGAGGTTTATCGTTTCAGTGTGGACGACTGCATAATTAGTTGTGACGTCAGTGTTTCCGAAAAGCTCCGTTTTTGCCGTCCACACTGAAACGCGCCAGTTTTGACACGCTTCTTTCACTTTGAGTCTAAAGAACACAACTGTTTCTCTTACCCAGCTTCCTCAAAAAATTGTTCTCCAACTCCAATTCACTCATTGAGCCACATATTTCTTGATACCAAACAAAAGGCAACACAATTGGCAAAGAGAGAACTGATGTGGACGCCAGTTGATTAGTCGTTGTAATAAATAAATAAATAAATAAATAAATAAATTGACCTTATTATTTTAGCATTTGGGGCTCTTTTGCAATTGCTGCACAAACGGAAAAATGCTTAGGAAAGAGTTATTTTTGACAAATGTGGGCAATTGCTATTACGTAATTGTTAAATTAATATAGCATTTCAACGTGGAGTTTCTGTTGAAAACAAGTATTTTTTCTACGACAATATGAGCGGCTTCTTTCACTACAAATATACATTTCCCCAAACAGTAATAAATTCATGATCTCAGGAAACAAAATTCACAAAAGATTTCAAACGTTAACAAAAAACATTGAAAAATGTTTCCGATGGCAAGTTATACTTTTAAAACAACAAGGTTCTTCTTCGTGACATTTGAAACGTGAAATACCAAACAGCTGATTATTGTGCTATTTTCATTTCATTTCAAACTAAGCGACATCTTTCAAGTAGAAACATGTTAATGCGTTTTCTAATCAGCTTAACAAATTCAAGTTAAATTAATTTATGTAAAACTTCTCACATAAGAAATAATATTTTATTTCCCTGATGTCACGTTACATTTATGGTGCGTTTGTTGGGGGAAAATTCTGGGAATGACTGATGTAATATTGTGTATACACAATGAATCAGCTCAACGGGAAACAAGATGGCGGACAAAGGGAACAAACTGAGAAAGAGCCAGCGAAGCCATTTGGGTATTGTTGGGTTGCATTTTATTCTCGACATTCTGCACATTAATTACCACTGTTCACTCAATTTTCGTACTTCTTCATAGTCCAAGCATTCTAATTATTTAATAAGTATGCGTTCCATTGTTAATTTAACGAGTACCGAAAGAGTACGTCTACTTTTCCTGCGAAATTCGGTGCGAAATCACTGCCGGATTGAGCTATTCGAGGGTCCGTCTTAACCGACTGCTGTCAGTTAAATATAGCTTTCATCGTCGAACATTTCAAGACTAGTGAGTTTGGCTAAAAAAAGCAACATCCGTAAAATGACTGGCGAAAAAGAAAACAAAGATAGATGTTGTTGTCATTTGTTTGTATTGTATTAACTTTTAACTTTAGCATGTAGTTTTTATCAGATGAAGAGCCTTCGTGGATACTCTGATAATAAACCATTATTATTATTATTATTATTATTATTATTATCCTATTTGCTCAATTAAACGCCCCCGGCGTTTATTTCAAACTTAGCATGGTGGACACGGCGTTTCTTTGAATCAGCAGTGTATTTGGGCCCGCCAACTTTAAGAAGGGGTTATTATTCGTTTTTCTTGGCAGCCATGTATCATGCCCTTAAATCTTAAGTTTATTATACAACAAATAAACGTCTGAGGGGCTTATTTACGATTCCCTATTTTGTACCCGGCGTTTATCCGGGGCCCGGCGTTTAATCGAGAAAATACGGTATTCTTATTGTTATCATTATCATCATCATGATCATCATCTTCATCATCATCATCTTCATCATCATCATCATCATCATCATCATCATCATCATCATCATTATTAGATGTTGTCGCAGAGTTCTGGAGATCGACTTTTCTTTGATTTCTTCTTTAAGCTGATTACGTGGGCGTTTTCTATTCACTGCCTTGCTGACAGGCTTGCTTCATTGTTTTTGCAGGTCACCTCAAACCGATTCTGAGATGCAGGAACATATAGGCCCGCCAGTGTTTAAGTTGGTGGCTAGAAACTCCAGAAAGAACTCTCCGTTCTTCAAGAACGATTCAAACGCCCCGCAGCCGATGATGAACAACCCAAAGCAAGAGAGGGACAGGGAGGGCGAACGTAAGTTATGTGATGGGCAACGGCTGTAAAGAATCTAGACCAAGAAAGCCATAAAACCACTGAGTGTCATAGAGCGGTTTTCATTTTAGTGACGATTGCTCAACTATGCCGGTCACTTTTTTATCCAGACAGTTAAAACCGAAACCAATCGCAGACATTTTCCCGCGCTTAGCGCTGGTTGTATGCATCTGCTTCAAGTTCTGATTGGCTCATTGTATTTAGCCTCTGGTAGGATCAATCATCGTACATGGTTTGGACTCTCAATTGAAAATTGCTTTAAAATTTCCCCAGTTATAAGCCCGCGAACTGATTCTATTGCTGCGAAAACACTGTTGTTTCCCCGTTTGCGCGCACTCGAAAGACTCGTTGCGGAAACATTTGTTGCTTCCTTCCTCTCAAATGTGTCGGGAAAAAAGCAGAAAGAAGAGGCCGATGAGTAGCTAGCGCAATGGAACATGGGAAGGTTTAGCATTGGCACAAAGGACCTTGGGAAGGGTCAAGCGGAAAAATCTTCCCATGCTCCCCTGCGCTCAGTCAATCTCATGCTCGATCCGAAATCCGCTAGAAGGCGCCTGGGAACGTTGCAGTGTTGCTTCCAAGAAAAAATACATGTTCCTTTTTTTTCATCATATTTTCCGCAACAAATGTTTCCTAGTTTAAGGACCAAGTAAAAAAAAAGGGAATAGACTCTAAGAGTCGGGCGGGCTGCACTTCCTAAAATGAACATGCGCAGGGTTAGGGGTAGCAGTAGCAGCAGCAGCAGTAGCAGCAGCAGCAGCAGTAGTAGTAGTAGTAGTAGTAGTAGTAGTAGTAGTAGTAGTAGTAGTAGTAGTAGTAGTAGTAGTAGTAGTAGTAGTAGTAGTAGTAGTAGTATTTCCATTCAGGTGTCTGCTACTGAACAGGTTTTTTAAGCATTGAAGGGGTAAAATGGGGACTAGAATTCACTATTGAGACTGAGGCACTGTTTCACGTCATGCTAGAAGGTTTTCCTTTTTCCTTGGATTGCTTACAATTTGTGTAATCTTTTTTTTTCTTTTAATACAAATTATAACGACGGCAGGTCGAGCAGCAGCCTTGAACTTGGAATGGCTGAAGAGCTCCGTAAAACTGCTAGAAAGCGCGCTGAGGGAACGCAACAAACAAATGGATATACAAAAGAAGGAGATCGAGTTCCTGCGCAATGAGCTCAGGAGAAAAGACGATGTGATCAGAGAATACGAAAATCTGATCAACGAACGAGAAGACATGGAAAGGCAAGAGGTGGAAATCTTGCACAAAGAAATCAGGACATTACGAATGGATGTCATGTCTAAAGTGGTGACGATAAGAGAACACGAGAGTGAGATTGAGCGATTGGACAGTAAAGTTGAAAAGCTGATGTCTATCATGCCTCCGCCCTCACTGCCTCAAGGTCGTGCGCGTGCGCAGGGAGTGTCCGCTGAACCAAAGAAAATGAATGCCAACTTCCAGAATGTTCTTCGACATTATCCAAAGAGCGAAAGGTGAGAAGCATGCAGTGGGAATCATTTATTTGCTTTCTTAAATTATGTCATTTTTGAAACGACGTCCAATCAGATTTTGGGAGCCTTGTTGTGGCCTATGATGTAATAAAGTCGAGATTCCATACTTAAACCGCTACTTAGTTTAAGCTCTCCTCCACAGCAAGCTCACGCCAGGGAATCAATTCAAGAGCTTCCTTCTCTTTCATAGTAATGCGAGATTTTTAGTCGTCCTTTGCATTTGTTGCGTCTCAGTATCGATTCTAAAGATCGCAACATAGATACTCATTATTGTACATTAGGCATACCACTGACGGTAAGGGTGAACCACCTATGGCCAGTGTCTTGCTCCAGTTTTATTACCATAAAACAACTACGAATAGAAGTACTCCCCTGGGTGGGATGCTAGTTCATCGCAGGGTTATTTTCAGAATATTCATTAGTTCTCTCCCAAGTTTTACCAGTACCTCTTTATACACCTGAGTCGGGTTGTTTGAGGAACGAATAATGGTAATTCAGGGCGGATTACACATTAGCCGTAACGTTTTCGGGCCTTTCGCGAAACGCGCGCCTGGACCGCGGAGAGAGAGTATGGAGCAAAGTTTACCGTCTAAGGAAACACAGATAATAGAGACTGCAGAGCTTGAACCATCGCCCCTCAGATCCAAAAACCAGACATTCTGATGACTTGGCCGTTGTGCACTCCTCCAGACTGGAATCCCGAGAAAAGAGTGTCTTTTGGTTGAAATTTTGATTGCAGCAAACATAACTGAATAAACTATATGCGGTAAATAAAGTGTATAAGGTCAATCTAGCCAAGCTGGGTAAATCAATTTGGTCTCTTGCGCATGAAACAGTAGAGTAGTGCATTTCCCGACCAAGTCAAGCATAATATAAACGTGAAAAGATGCTTGCGCTTTAAAAAGTGAATTCACATACAGGGATACACCCTCTCACCGTAGCCACATCCTCTAAGGTGCATCTCCTTGGTATTTTGGATGCCGGCATCCGCAGTTAATGCATACATTTTAGAGGCACATCTAAATAAATATAAATAAGCTTGTTTCAGGGCCTTCTAAGGTAGGTTTATGGACCTTCTAAATGGTCGATATTTGTGTAAGCTAGCATAGGTTGATGTGTTCGGATGAGTCAGCTGTAATCTTTTTAAGTGCTCGATATTCCCTGAATGGCTTTTTGAAGTGCTAGCTGACCTTATTTCGCACTCTTAATGCTGCATTCATGACTTGATTTGCCAAGAAAGCCCTAATCTCACGTGACTTGAGAAAAGCGTCGAAGAGTAGGCATATACAGGAAAGCTTGGTTGGTTTGCTTTCAAGGCTCATGTAAATTTAACACACTTGAATGGAAAAAGAAGACTGGAGTACAAATTGTTTCACTGCAAGAAAAATTTGAAGCTAGAACTGAGGAAACAACAAGGCTGAATTGTGCACGTATTTTTCAAGCTACAAGGACTATGGGCTCCTGACGAGTTTTTCAAGACTTCAAAATTCAAGTACTTTTCAACAGGCTCTTGTCAAATGCTGCTGTTGTACTTCAAGAGCTTTTGAAGATTGCACGCACGACTATCAACATTTCACTGTAGCCCAGTGCATCGTAAGACAAAACAGTGGGGCAAATATTTTCTTTATTAGTGGCGGATTCAGGGGAGGGGATCGATGACCCCACCCCAAACGGAATAAGACCTGTAAATGCCAAAAATGTTTATTCTCTAAAAGATTTTCACCCTATCCTCCTTTATATATTAAGGATAGACTCAGCCACAGCGTGTGATTCTGTTCTAACCCTTTTATCAACGATATGAACACTGAATTTGCATATTCGTCATACTATCGTAAGCTTCCTACGATTGTGACACGACTTCCTAGGAGGTTTCGTGTCCTCCTCCTCAAAATCCTTCACCCCGCTGCCGGTGACAGAACTGAAGTTTCTTTTTGTAATATTGAACAATTCTTCCTGCTTTCTTGAGCTTCCCATGATTCTATCACGACTTCCTGGTTTAGTCTTGCCCCCTCAAAATCCTTCCACCCCGCCGTGAGGGGACCGAAGTTCCTATTTGCAACATTCAGAAATATTAAACAATTCCCCCGGCTTTCTTGAAGTTCCCACTATTCTATCACTACTTCCCAGTTAATCTTCCTCCTTAACATCCCTCCATCCCACTGTGATGGAACTGAAGTTCCTTCTGGCTGTGTTAACGGAACTTTCTTCACAAGAGAGGTAATTTTAACTGTAAAACCCTCCGTCCAGTCTACATGTATGGAAGAGAGCACGATGTCTGTCACCCTGCCTTCATGAGTGGGTCTTCTTACGGGGTGAGAACACGCGCCTAGCGTTTGCAGTTGCATAATGATGATTGGTTTGCAATCAATCCCTAGAGGTTTGGATGATGATAGAAAATGACGCGGCGGCCATGTTAGAGGACCAAGCAAAACGAGCAACACATCTTTGTTGATACATTTAAAATGTGAAGTGGAAAGCTTGCGTGGCGCCTTCGGAAAGTTTTACGCAAAAATATTTGGAAACTGTGGGTTGGGGAGGGGAGAGAAGGAGGAATCTAAACGTCCCCCCCCTCCTTCACCCACAGCATTCTCGGCTTTACCGTCCCTGTGCTATTCACCATTATGTCGGCGGCGAAATGACATGCAAACCAAGATTTGTCAACGTCAAGGCGTTAAGTTGATTGCCAAGATGTACCTGAAATTTATCTTTAGTGCGTTCTTCATAAAACAAATTGACTACCGGTATATGTCATGCAAAAAGAAGACCATATTTATGAGAAGGAAAAGTCTCAATTGCTATTTTGAGTATGAACGCGTGGTAATTAAATTGTACCACAAGGGAACATTAAAATTAATCAATATTTCTTGTATTGTGTCTCAGTCAATTAATTGTTTGAATTCCATCGCGATATCTAAGTGAACTTGGTTAGAAAGCAGTCTGCCAGTCGCGCTTAAATGGCCTTTACTGCTAATGTAATTCCTGTGGAAGTTTACAGTTGGAGTTAGGCACGTCAACTTGTTTTTATCTCTTTTAAAGCTACAATATGCAAATTCAACTGATAAAATAAAAGTGCTCTGACATGAAATGTAAACAGCCTTAATACCTTAAAGTATTTTATTTTGCAAACACTTTAAACGAGCGTGTTATTAGAGACAAAAGAAAAGATGATGCTGCCATCAATTCACTTGGACGAGTCACTCTGATAACCTTTCATCGTGACGCATTAGCCCTCACTCAGATTGAAGCTTGCTGATAATTGTGACGATTCGGATCCGGTAGCTTTCAGTCTGTATTGCCACCATAGGAAATGCAAACAGACGAGCTAAGGGAAAAATAATAGTCACCAAATTGTATTCATGGAGAGACAGATTAAGAAAACAATGAGCTAATTGTGTTCTTTTTTGGTCTTTTGGTGCCACAGAATTCTTAATAGACAGTTTCCTTTTAAAAGCGCAAAGCTCAAAAATTTAAAATCATTTGAAATTACCTGAAGACAATGTTTGTTTGAGTCATGGCTGTTTTATTTTTTAATGTATTTATGTAGTTTATATTCAGCAATAATGGCTGAAGCGGCGCAGCTGTGTAACCATGCATGAAAATAGAATTGCCGTGGGAATTAAGGGTAGCCTTTCGTGCTTTTCTCTTGTCGCTTGGGATTGCCAGTTTTCTTTTTAGAACAACCTCAACGTCCCAAAGGATTAAAAGATTTTATCAGCTAAGTGTAAATAAGTGGGTCGAATAAGGCCTCTAGTTTTTTACATATTTTAGGTTCCACCTTATCATGAAAGAGTGGATTCCAAATTAGAAAGAGCACTCCGCCCAAAACAACTCATAACATCTCATGTCAACAAATGACCTTTACAGTCGAATATCTTTGAGGCCAATCATTTCTTTGCAATCATTTCTTTATTTGATTTGATTGGCCCAAGAGCCCCTTGATGTTTTCTTATCAGCTTTTTTCCAACTTTCAGCAATCTTAGCGCAATATAATTTGCCTCTGCTATGATGCGAGGACATCCGCTCGGGATGTCAATTATCAATTAACATACAAATTACTTTTAACCACGTCTGTGACAAGACTTTTGGGAATGGTTTACACTATCAAACAGTATTGATGCATTTTTAAGGGAGGGTGGCGTTAAGCTGCTCCTGCAAATTCGCGCGCTACTTGGTGATCTTGGAAAAACGCGACCGATTTTTCATCTCATTCTTTCATTTCAACTTGTCAAAAAGAAAGGTCAAACGCGTGTAATCCCAGTGTTCCATTGGGTGGTCGAGCGCGCGAGTGATGCATTGCGGCCGAGCCGCTGGTAAGAAGAAGGCAGGGTGTTTGTGTTTTCGGCGGGGTACTACTACAACCACAGCGAAAATGGGCAGTCTGCGCGAGCTGCAGCACGCCCTGCAGGAAAAGAACACCGAGATGAAGATGAAAGATAGCCGAATCCTAGCCCTGGAGCAGGAATTGAAAAGGAGAAACGAGATAATCCGGCGGCTCGAGAGCGAGCTGGATAAATATCGCTCGGTACTGCAACCGGCCGTAGCAACTCGCACCAGAAATCGAGGCCAAGGAATTTCAGCCGAGCCTCAGAGTTATAAAACCGCCACAGATGCTTCAAAGCCGCTCCAGAGACACAGCAAAAGTTCCAGGCAAGGAATCTCTTATTTTTGTTAAACATTTGTTATCGTATGGTCAATAGATGAGAGCTCGCTTCTCAGCTAGCGGTGGGGACATTTTTGCCCGAGTATAATAAACCGGCTGTTGATCGCCGCGCGCGTTTCTAGCTTTGTGATCTTTGGAGCCAGCAGAAAGCCAAGTTAGCCAGTGTAAAGCGCTTTATTATGGAACGTACGTACGACAATAGATGATTGCGATTTCTTGTTCCGCTCCGTGTTGTCAATATTTGCAGTCATCGCGAACGTGATCGAGGACGCCAACGCAAAAATTATAGCTGATGTAGAAATCCAGCTAATACATATGGCTGAAATGTTAGTACCAATACGAAGAAAATTACGCATCGTGGAGGGTAATCGAGTGTGGTAGTGATACGATCTTCGTTGTTCTTTGCATTTTAGACCAGCTCGTGGTTAGATCTCGTATTTTGACTGATTAACTTTGGGTGTTCACGGTGGCGGCATTTTCATTTCTCTATGAAATCCGACACAACGCCGATAGTGGCTGAAATCGACAATTTCACTAACCTTACAATCTAACATGCACGGTCGAGTTGGTGTTTACGAATGCGCTCCTACCTCGCTAGTATTTCTCTTGTTGGATTTATAGAGCGCTTTCGAATGATCTGTTCATTGTTGTTTTTATTGTACACTTGAAATCGAGAACAAGCCACAGTGGGCGAGCTGAAGTATACACTCTGTGGCAGAGTGAATCACGCTCGCTTGCGTTCCGATGTTTACCAAATTTGTAACATTAAAAGTCTTTTGTAACACTGACCTAACGATCGAACGTTTTAGATTGACTCATTGTGTTTCGAACTTAAGTTTGCTTTTTCCAACACGTTAAAACACGCTCTGAAAAGGATACTTATTTATCTTAATTATGCTTCATGACTTTTCAAGTAGCGACCGTCCTCCGATATTGTCATGCATGTACATAAAAATTTCTCTTTTCCATTTGCTTCGATCACGAGCAAACGTGATGCGGTCATCCGGCGCTCTGAAGTTTATTGTGTGTTAAAAGTGCCAATAATTACAATTTTAATATTATTTCTGTCGTAAAGCTGCCTGCGTCTGGCTGGTTGGCCTGTGATGCAGATCAGGCGGCACGCGGGTTCAATTCAGACTTGGGTTTACAACGTTACCGACCCACGATTCTAAATTAAACGAAGCACGTAACTAGGAACAGAAAAGGTGGTGTAAAGAAATACACTTTTAACTGCGGAATATTTCTGGCGAATGGCTCGCAAGTGTACATGAAATAGGAATCAATCGACTCAATACAAGTTTGATTATAATTGTTGTTCGTTTTTGGTCGATGTGGTGATCAAACTGAAGCCAAATTAAGTTCAGTCTCGTTCACTGTATTGTATTTTATTTGCAACACAGGCGTGACTGGCGAAAAGGAAATTGCGGTATAAACACTCTGTCGATCGATTGTATTGAGAAGGATCGCCTCTCTAGCTTGGCAGGAGTGTGGTTACAGAAAGATATTTACATATAATGCTCGATCTTGGCTCAATGTTTTGATCTCTAAACTGTTTAGAGTCCCCCATGAAGTTAAGCAAGTAGAAAGAAAAAAAAACAATTCAACTCTTGTTACACACTAGAATCTTGGTTTATAAAGAAAGAGATGAGAGTTAACCAAAAATTCTAAATCCAAATTAGCTTTAGTTTTTCTGTTGCTGTGTAAACATTTTGAAGCGGTCGGGTTTCATTTCTGCGGTCACCAAATTTCTTCAACCCGGGCATATGCCATAATGAAGTCACTTTTTTTAAAACAACATTTCCTCTTTTTATTCTAACAGTTTACGACAACATGTGTTGATATCTTCTGCGCGGAACAAACGCTCGCTTCTTGCACAGATCCTTAAATTTTTAATCTGTCATTGATGAGTACTCCGAAGTGTCAATGTTTTCTTTTTTCCAGCCGAATTTAACCCACTGCTATGTTGTTAATATTTTCACCGTTTACAAACAATGCTTGCTCATAAATAAAGCTCGTATACTTATTAGAAGTTAATTTTGTGGCGTTGCAATTTCGCGTACTGTCTGAGGTTTTTGGATTTGATTAATTTTGTGTTGGAATTAGTTTTGTTTGTGACAGATGACACATCTCATGACATGGCTTGATTCTACCGGATAATCTGAAAGTAATCCACCAGTGTAAAGTACATTGTTTGGTTTTAAAAAGTTTTTAGTAGTTTATTTGATGCACCTGTTGTAATAAACAGTACATATTCTTAGTGAACACAATTTACTTGTTATTCAAAATAGAAAGCTAATCATCATGTTAATTCTGTCTCTGTAATGGTATCAGTTCACACACACTGCACTAAAAGTCTCTGGCATTAAACTTGTGGTTTCCATGTCATTGTTATACATAAAACTTTCATTGCAAAACGTAGTGCAGAATGCAGTATAATAAAGGTGCATTTTACCAATATTAAATTATGTTGATTTGGTGCACAGAACAAAGCAAAGAACAACAAAATGCAACAACAAGGATGCAGTTTGTTTAAATTACATTCAGTTGACAAAGATCTGTATTTTCCTTGAAGTTTTGTTCCCTTTACTTGTAAATTCAGATCTTGTTTCATGAAAGAGGGTTTACTTTTGAGTCCGTGGATAGAATCCTATAGTGTGACCATTCAAATGATTGTTGTTGGTAATACTTTACCCCAGTACTCTGTGATATTGGTTGATATTATCTACACAAAACAAAACTTCTTAACATTTTGCATTTAAGTCCTTTGTCACTTAATTTTAAGAGTGACAGGGTTGAAACAGGAATAAGAAAAGTGCAATTAAATTGGGTACACTTGATTCCATGATGTATGCCAAAATAACTCGGTGTCTAGGTACTTCAGGTATCTAGAACACATTGTGCTATTTTAAGACTATTGTGTTTGTTGTGTTCTACTAAATATTATGTCTTAGGTGTGTGGAGGTTCCTCCAAAGGTGAATTATTTTTAGTCATTCTAGGCTATTTCTCAAGATGTGATCTCTTGGACATTTCAGACATTAAATTAAGGAAGGAAAAAGGCAGGAGGAATTTGACTTTGGCTTCCTTTTTTTGTGAAACATCACATAATGTACACAGTCTTTTTTGGGCTATTCATGTTTCCTTGTTTGTTAGCATGAAACTAGCAAATAATCATTATTGTATGCAGATTCATATTATTATTAAATGTTGAGTTACTGCATATTGTACTGAAGAAGATATGCCATAATAGCTGAGTGTCAAAACAATCAATATCCCTACAATACTTTCATCTATGTATTTAATAGATGAAGTGGTTCCAATAATACTTGTGTTTGTTTATGTCTCAAGTGTGACCCAGACAGATGATTGTAAATTGTTTTTTGTGACCAAGACAATGTGTCTGGGAATGCTAGTATGCTTTGACTGTTTTTTTTAAAATATGATTTGATGTAAATATTTTCAGTGTTGAATTAGTATCCTTAAGATTTCTTTCTGAGTGGTAATTGCCACTCAAAGTTAACCTTTTGACTCCAAGATTCAAACCTTGAGTCATATTTTTAAGGTTCTAATTAATAACATTTTCGAATGACATTTTAACAGGAATTAACAGGAGAATCAGTTATATAAAAAGCAAACAACTTTGACAACATTTGAACTTGACAATGATAACACAAAAATGTTGTAACGATGGGTTTATTTTGCTGATTTTCATTTTAAGGTTGTTCTTACTTTTGCGTCTGTGGATGAAATCCTTCAGGGCATTCTTTGGTAGTCCATGACTCACTAACAGTGCCTCGCTTTAACTTTAATTATGGTAAAAACGCCATTGCTCATAGAGGCCCAATACTGTGGAATGCTATTATTGCCCAGGACAAGGACTTTGCGGATACGAACTATAAGGACCTAACAAAGAAAATCCATTCAATCGATATTTTCAAGGAGTTGTCTTTCAAGGAGACTTCAGTAACAACAGCCAATTCTAGATGTACAGATTGCAAGGACTTTATTGTGTATATACTTTGTATAAAGTTTAATTTTAGTTTTATTAGTTTCTTATTGTTTTGCACGACCCCACAAGCTGCAGAGCTTTAATTTTAATCGTACTAAAATAAAGGCTGTCTGTCTGTCTGTCTGTCTGTCTGTCTGTCTGTCTGTGTGTGTGTCTGTCTGGCCACTCTAATGAAGGGTATTTGGTAGTTCTCTTTTGTGATGCTGCTTGCTATGCTATGTTGTACCTGGTCATTTTGAATTTTTGGGTTGTGGATGAAATCCGTACAGTGCAGACACTGAAACGGTGAATGGTAGGGCTTTTTTGCACAGTTTTAAAATGCCATCCAATCAGAAATGTCCCTGAAAACAATGAAAACTGCATTGTTTCACGGATAGCCAATCAAAAAACAGGTGTCATTTCAAGGAGCACTATTATTTTTCTGCCTTGTAAATACTCACTGTGGTTGGCCATAGAATTTTTATCCCAGGGTTTTTATTCATGAAGAAACAATTCTCTATGTACAACAAACATCACTTATGAGGAGAGTGTTTATTCAAGATACATTTCTTATGCCTCTACTGGTCGAATATGTGCAATTTTTGTGATGTCAGGAAATGAATTTTGAACTTTTTGGTGAGTGTATGTGTGTATCGGAGTGCTTCACATACCGGTAAATACCACAGATTGCCTTACCTTCTCGATTGGGTTTTCATGAGGGAGGTCATTTTTTATTTCTGTTGCCAAGACATTTTATGCAAGTGGAGCTGTTTTCAGCTATAAGAACAGCAACAAATCATTGTTCAGTCTCCAGAGAATTTGATGTATATACAGTTTCCAGGAATGTTGTGACACAAGGTGTTACAGAATTTATTGAATCACATTATGTTAAGATGGTAGTATTTCTCTGCGGTGGGAAAGAAACCCTTTAATTTTCACCAAATGATCGATCCAGACCAGTGCTTATGTTCATTTAACATCAACCTGTATTTTATACACGGACACACAAAACATAAAAATACTGCCCATGTCAATGATGTATGTTGTATTTCTGTATTTCTGGCTGCTTGCTTGCAGGCAAAAGAGCTTTGCAACTGAGAAGTTTGAATGGCGTTAAGCCCCTTATGATCATTAGTTTTGATAAGTGACTGAACTATTGTGTTAACCGGAGAATTTTGCTGCAATTTTGTTGGTTAGTCGGCCTTTTCACATATTCATCTCTACACATGTATTTCGTGATTTCTGCTTGACTGTGAAAGCCCAGAGAAATCCTCCCATTAATGATTACTTCACATAATAGTTCTGATTGGCTGCTTTAAAAAGTAGCCAATCACAAGCGTCCTTTTCAATAATTCCAAACAAGCCATTCATGGTTTGATTGTCTGCACTGTCGGCAGTGTGATCATTTGGTGAGATGATATTGAGCAGTACTCCCCTAATGTGCTATTAATTTTTCTGAATGGTTAGAACTTTTTGAAACAGGACTTTTAATAACTCACATTACTGAAACCCCTTTCTTTAGATTGGGTTTCAGTTTGGGTTTCAGTAACTCTTGATGTTATGTCAAGCTTACCCCTTAAAGTAGATGGCTATTTTTAGTGTATTTAATTCATTTTGAGTATTTTGCTCAGTAAAGGCAAGGCAACATATCGATGGTCTGGTTTGGGACATTTCCCCCACAAAAATTTTTTTCATCGTGAGTCCAGAAATGTCTTTTCCTTTTGAGTTTGTGTGTGTACATCTGCACATTGGTGTAAGGTGCATGTTGTGATGTATACTTACGGCATTAGTGAGCTAATTTTTCATCTTTCTTGCATATATTGTAGATCTAAAGAGCTTATTAAAGATGCAATTTTGGATAATGATTTCCTCAAAAAGTTGGAGGCATCACAAATCCGTGAAGTTGTTGAATGCATGTGCGAGAAGAAATGGAAAAAAGATGAATATGTTATCAAGGAAGGGGATCAAGGATCAGACCTTTATGTTCTGGAAGGTAACTTAACATAGAATCCTGCCTACTGACTACCTACTCAATACCACCATCTTGTGGAAGAGCCATAGCTGCTGTTTTTGTCCCAGTGAAGAACTCATGATGCCAGACGTACTTTTTACAAGTTTTGATGTATAGCTTGAGCATGCACAGATCATGACAGTGTCCCTTAAAAACCAGTTCTAGTACTTTCTATTGATGTCTAATTTACGACTTTTTGCCAGAGTGTAAAGCTTGAGCATGCACAGATTACAACAATGTTCCTAGAAACCAGCGCTATTACTTTTTGTTAAGGTTTTTTATGACTTTTTTTTTTTACAGAGGGTAAAGTCAAAGTAATGAAGGAGGGAGCTGTACTTGGCCAAATGGGACCAGGCAGAGTCTTTGGAGAACTTGCCATTTTGTACAAATGCCCAAGAACAGCCAGTGTGAAAGGTAAAAATCCTATTATTTGCTACATTGCTCAGTTTGGAAGATGCCTTGTTGCAAGTTTCGTTTGAAGTAGTAATTCTCATTTATTAAATAAATTTAATGTGGCGTGACATGGATAGATAAAACATTTATATTGTTGTTGTTTCCAGTCAACAGTTTCACTAGAATCTAAGGCATCAACTGATGGAGTTCTGTCATGTAAATGAACTCAAGTAGCCTGACTTTCTTTCTGTTAATTTTACTAATAAATGTTTACGATGGCTGGCAAGCTTGTTTTGCTGTGGCATTTTATTTCAAAGAATTTGAACTCCCTTGTGGAAAAGTAGAATCCAGATGACTTGAACCCTTATTTACTCAAACTTACCTTAAGTCAGAAGAAATTTTCCCAGCCCCATTTGTCACAATGGTTTTACTCAAACATGATAAAATATATTATTTTGTGTTTCAAGTTGTTAAAATTTACTGCATTATGATGCTGAAGATTGAACGCAACTCAATGCTCTTCTTTTTTAGCTGAGAGTGATGTTAAGATCTGGGCAATTGACAGGCAAACGTTCCAGACAATAATGATGAAGACAGGAATTATGCGACAAAAGGAACACGTTGACTTTTTAAAGAGGTGAATTGCACTGTCTGAATGTGCGAACTTGCTTGTACCAACGTATGACAATTTCTTCTTCACTGGATTCTTATGAATGCTTGTTTGCAGTCAGATGAAAACCGTTAAAATTAGTGAAGGGTTATCGGTCTTCCTATGTTACGTTTTCCAGTTTGTGCTTTATCTAATTTCTAATTTTGCATAGTATTTGGAAAATGGTGTTGTAGAACACTGGTATTGTAGTAGATTGGTAGGCATGTGTTAAGCATGGATGTTAGATTGGTAGGCTTGGATGTTAGATTGGTAGGCATGTGTTTCTTTCATTGTCCCTGAAAAGTCCCTTACAGGAAGTGGTCAATTAAGTTGTTATTATTATTATTATTATTATTATTAAGTTGTCAAAATAACAGCTGTCTAGAGTTTCGTACTGTAATTGTCAATTTCCCATAGGTAACATTGCTCTCTTTTTCCTTTCAGTGTTCCACTGCTGAAAATCTTGCCTGAAAGCATTCTTTGTAAAGTTGCTGATGTCATTGAGGAGGTAATTTAAAGCTGCAGTAGCAGGTTTACTACCTACATGTGTAACAAATGGATATACTCAGTTGAATATCTTGTAATCAACCACCCCTTGGGACAAGGAAAGATAGCTGCTTACAGTCCAAAATCACTGAAAGAGATTCTAAATACAATTTTTGACTGAGAACTGCTTCAAACAGTTCTGTGTGAAGATGAACTTAAAATACAAAAGAGCTAAAATAACAAAATAAACACAAACATCACAAGAATCTGCACATGAGGGATGTGGGGCTTCAAGGAAGAAGAGGAAGAAGAAGACGTGCAAATGCACAAAAGTTCTGGTTTAATAAATTTTTTTTGGTGACCATTGTGAGATTATTCAGTTCAAATAGGGTACACCTTGAGTGATTGGAATTGTGATGGAAGTGTCATGACTGGGAGTTATTTATCTTTATTTAGTTTTTTGCCTCACAAGAATTATTGCCTCAGGGAGAATGTTGCTAATACAAGTAACTCTCAGAGAGATTTAACAGTGTTTGAATAACACCTTAAACTATTTTATAATGTTTACAACAGGCATACTACGATGAAGGAGAGTATATCATTCGACAGGGTGCTAGAGGAGACACTTTCTTCATCATCAAGAAGGGAGCTGTAAGTCAAACAGTAACTTGTCTTTCCCTGAACCCCATGTCCAACTTTGATGTTTTGAAGGGCACTCTTTTAGTCTTTCAATACAGTAAGCAGCAATAATCTTCCTACCCTTTTACGCATTTGTATTTGCATAATTATTACTGAACAATAACTTAACTTTGTTACTTCCATCACTTTTAATACAATAATATATTATAAATAATCTCAGCAACAAGCTTTTACAATCAGTAGTGATGAGGAGTCTACAGAAAAGCAGAAATGCTTGAAATAGTTGACCCCCTCAAACGGCCATTACATATAACTTCATGTTGAATGCTTGGTTTACAAATCAATTGAATGATAGCAATAATAATGTTAAATACATTGTAGAAGCAATAGAGAGTGAAAAAAATTGATGGAGAATTATTTGCCACTATCATTATTGCCCTGCAATAAACTGCAATTAACTGTAATTTTAGTTTTGCCCTGCTGCGAGAATCAAAAGCTCTGATGTATAGATGGATCACAATGCACCAACTCTGGGCAAGAAAAATTTAGGATTGATAGACTAATGAACAAATGAACTTACAAACAAGATAATGAACTTAAGGGGGGAGATTCTTAGCTACAGATCTGGCATTGATGCTAAGGATTTTTGTGGATGGTATTTTGTCAAACACTGTTTTGCAGTATTTTGTGCAGCTAGATTGGTGAAATGTATGAGGATGAACATCTGAATTTTAAAAAATCAACTTTGTGCATGCATAGCTCGTGCCAGTCCCCAACTGCACGTTAAAAAGGAGAATCCCTAAAACTTGGAGGAAAGGAGGCAGAGTTCCATTTTTTTTGTAAACCAGACATAAGTCAGCCTTCTTTATAATGTGACATAAGCATGCAATTACTGTTATTGCAAAGAAAAGAAAAACTACAGTACAAAATGTATAAATACATGTACGTATGACGTCATAGCTTCTATTTAATGCAAATTTCAAGAAATCAATACGTCCAGTGATCGTCGAGTATTGGCACTGTTTTCAGTAACTAAAACTATTTGCCATTTGACTTTCAGGCTGTTTTCTGTGAAAGTCATGTGACCTGCCAAATTTGGTTGTGACTTGGGAGTCTTGTACACCTCTTCCATGGAACAAACATGGCCATTACGGTTTTGCGCCCCATGAAACACGTCGATCGAACATGCAAATTAGCTTCCCAAAAAACATTCAGGGCGTGCGTAACAAGATGCAAAACTGTCAATCATTCAAGTCCCGAGTGTATATCAATGTCATAACCATTGTTTCTGCTCTCAGCGTTCGAATCAATGACCTATTCATCGAGGAACAATGCCCGTAATTAGGAAAGCCATTGCGGTTTAACCTCTATTGTTGAGAATAATTCACACCTGAAATTAAAATAAACGTGAAGCAGTATGAACATGTCTTGTGAAGTCCGTAGATTTTTTTAAATGGGTTAGAATAAATGGATAAACTATTAGGAAAACAAGCAAATTATCGATCGAACACGTAAATAAAATTCTTCGTTTAAACAGACAACAGTAGATGATCGATGTCTATGTAGATTTCCACATGACTCGTGTAAGCTTAAGTGTATTCCCACGTGGCGGTCGCTCGAAGTTTTCTTCGTAACAAACGAAATATTTTTCGCGTGTTTCTGGTTGAGCAATTTTCATTTCCTCTAAAGCCAGCATTATTCGAAAGTGGGAGCATTTTTCACACATTTCCACAATAGCAATTACTCCTATTGTCTTTTCACGGACGGGAAGGACAGCCGTAGAAATCCCTTTTGGGAATATTCGGTATTGAAGTCAAAGAGAACCGAAAATGGTGGCGTGCTTTGTGAGCACGCACAGCATCATGGATACCCCACATTTTTCGGGCGAGTCAGTTCATGGGGCGCGAAACCGTAATGCGAAGCAGCTTATCTGTGGAAGTTAGGGTTTCCAAGATATGAAGATTAGAAACTTCCCATAGCAACAGTATGGTAGAGTCTCCCCCCCCCTTAATGTGGCAAAGTCTTAGATCATGAGACTGTGAATTGATGTTTGTTTGGCTGTATGTAACCAAGCCCAGCCTTTATGTGCATCCTTTACTTTCAAACTTGTGGAGATTAAGGAAAGATGCTTTTCCCTACAGGTCAATGTTACTCAGCGGCCTTCAGTACATGCTGAGCCTGTGTTTGTACGCACTCTGGGTAAAGGAGACTTTTTTGGGGAGAAAGCTCTCAAAGGGTATGTCCTTGTACAATCAGAACTGTCCTTCTGTCTAATGAACACTTTTATGTGGGTCAGTTGCATTAAGTCAGTTATACCAACTTACATTTTAGTCCTTTATCCAAGTTACATCACCAGTGCTCGAAATTAGAAAAAAATTCAGGTTGTCCTTCTGGTAAACGCCTGACAACCTAGCCCCTGACTTTGGTTGCCCTGATGAGGACTTGGTTGTCCTTAAAATGTTGTATGTTTTTTCGAGATTTTTGCCTAGTTATAGGATTTGACTAGACAAATACCCCTATGCCTCTATCTTCATCGTTCCCGAAGTACTGCAAATAATAAATCCACAATGTTGAAACAAAGTGAGTATAACTTCAATAAACTTACTACCCATTTATGTTATTCTGTGTTAAGGTTTAATTATCAACAGTCAATACATTGTACTTATATACCAATACCCGATATTTTGAACTTAGTTTTGAGATTTCACATGCTGTTGGAGCTAAGCGATTCCCCCTATTAATGATACAACTTTCTATCATCACTCACAATGAACTGCGTAGGAGTGCGCCAAAATCTTTCGACAAGGTCTGGGTGCAAGCTCGTCCTGGCCTGGCTTATTGAACGAGACGAAAAACGTCCGTTTAACTGTTACAACCTTCGATTTCCTTGGTTTTAAGAATTCTCGTGGACTCCATCTTTCAAAAGAGCACTATTTAGAGCGATTTTTGTGTCTCAAATTTATAATTCGTTTCTTTATTCTTTTGGACATCACAGTAATGTAAGTACTTCAATTTTTTCCTGGGTTGTCGGCGGTTTTCTTCTCGGGCAACCGGGCATATATTTTTCCTAAAAACTGGTTGCCTGAATGCACTTTAAGTCGTCTCGGACGACCGGACAACCGCTAATTTCGAGCACTGCATCTCGTGTAACTTTTGTTGGATGTATGTCTGACGTCAGTGTTGGAGTAAGTTGCACCAGCTGGACATTAGCAAGCATTGGTTATTACTGCTTTGTATGCAAGGCAAATTCAGTCACATAAATGTGCATGCATTATCCAAATTTCCACACTTCAGACTTCCTGCAACCTGTTTTAAAAATATAGCAGATACAAAGGCAAAGAAAAGACCAGTCAAATTTCAGATAGCGAAATTTGCCTTGTGATTTACTTTAAGAGCAAAGCAGAACATTTTCAACATGAATTAAAGTAACATCAACCAATTTGAAGGAATAAAAGTGGCAGCAACAACCATCTTGCACCCACTCTTTATTAGACATAGCTTTCATGTCTGACGTAAATTGGACATCTGGTCATGTCAGTGCTGATGCAACTGATGTAAAAATAATTTACTGTTGAGTCAGTTGTTAATGCTTACATTTTAGGCATACAAAAAGAGACCAAAATTGAGACAATCCTTTCCTCTGTAACCTGGATACCTCCATAATAAGGACACTCAATTTTATCCACATTGTAGAGGTTCGATTGTTTTTTTAAAGCCTGTATTTGCATTATGTGCATCACATGTCAAAAACTTAAGGTTACTAATTTTAGTTACACTTAGATGTCTGTACGTGCGGCATCTGTAGCCACATGGCCATACACTCTATTTATTTAAAAAAAGTCGTGGTTGTATTGTTTTCACTCCACACTTTGTGTACATGATTAGTGAAATTCACACAGTTTTTCTGATCTATCAAGGGGCTGTTTGTTGACTATTACATATAGGTTTAAGGTTTAAACAGATACTGTAGTGTACAAAATTTTGTGATAATTTTTTATTGAGAGTTCAGTTTTAATTTGATGTGCCAATTGTCGATGATGCGAAGAAACAGTCGAGTATTAACCAAAAGACTATGGGGCATCAGTTTAGGTAGGTTTACAAGCACATAGCATATTTTGGTGGGTAAACTGTGTAGATGTGTCCAATGTATGAATTGTCTATCATGAGCAACAAAGGTTGTATCCTTCTCACTCTGCTACATACAAAGGGACTTACTAATTTATTTCTTTTAGGGAGGACTTGCGGACAGCCAATTGCATAGCAGCTAAAGGAGGTGTTCACTGTTTAGTGTTAGATAGGGAGTAAGTATTGGTTCTTATTTCTATGCACACGAAGTTATATAGTGTTTGTGCTTAGAATTAATAAATTAACTATACTTAACTATACTTAGCTATAATGTTTATAAAGCAGCTTGTTGATTTCCTTCCTAAAAATAAAACTAATTTACATTGTTATTGTGCAAATTAACCAGAACAAGACATGGAATGTTGCACAGAATTATAGTGTTCAGTTTTCATTTTTTTCATGCAAATTTACATAAACGTTTTAACTGTATATAGCTTTGTCTTATGATAAGATACAATCCAAAAGTTTGTAATTCAAGCTTGATCTTTTTTCCCCTATAGTTATTGCTAGCACATTCAGTGATGATCTACTTTTCTGTGTGTATTGTAAACTTTGTTAATCATTATGTTATAAGTGTGAGATATGTTTTCTTTTAAGATAGATTCACTTCTTTAATAGATTTTCAAGGAAGTGAAAGACATAATTTTGCCTCATTGTTCAATTCTTGTAGAGCTTTTGAAGCATATATTGGTAGTTTAGAAGACATGAAGACCGACAAATACAGTGACAAGGAGCGAGGAGTGGAACCTCAGACTGCAAGGTAACTTTATCTTGTTTAGGTCGTCATCGTACATATTTATTTATGTTTTAATTCTTGTTACATTTTGTTATTTTGGGACTTCAAATCATGTCTTTCTTTTGAACATAAAATGCACTGCTAAGTGAATTGCATATATAAATCAGCAAATATTTGCAGCCATCAATCAAACTAAGCAAACTAGGAGATATAATGAGGCAATAGTTAGATAACAAGAGAGTCCTAGTAGTGCGTAGCTATTAAGGTTATAATGATTTTATGTTAGGTGACTGATTTTAAAATAGATATTTAGATGTGTAAGTTAATTACAGTGTGTAATTCTAAAGGGAAGGATTGTGTTCCAGATCTGTGTGGCACTAAATCAGTGCATGGTATGGAATTGTTTTTAAGAACTTTCTCAGTTCTTCTTAGATATTTGTTTTGCTGGGAAATTGGGGGCAAAAAGTTTGTTTTGACACTCTATGAGTACGTGTAACATATAATGTTCCACTGCAACAGGCTTTGAGACTCTTTAATAATTACATTTAAAATTGAATAAACAATTTATTTTATACAATAAACCTAGACAGGTCGGGGCCAGTGTTTTAGATATAAAGCGGTTAGTGGGTTTTATTTGCCAGCAAACTGTGTCTTAAATACTTAAAGTTCTGACTTTAACTTTCTAAACTCATTTTTGGTTTTTCAAAGTTTGGATAAAACTAAATGAGTGAAAATTTATTAAACATTCAACAAATAAAGCTTCTGAAAATTGAAAGGTCTGAACTTTTATCACTGAATTTTTTTTACTGGGATTAACTAATTAAAATGATGGAATTCACATCAACAAAGTGACTGAAATTATGTAATGCATTTCATATCAATGCACATCTAAATCTTCCTTGCCACCCTTTTTGGGATCTTTGAACAATGATTTATTTGGGAGTTTGTTTACAGTACTTTTATGTTTGTTGTGGGTAAGTGTAAGAGTTGTGTGTGAAAGGAAAGGGTCAGAAGTTAAAGTTAAAGTATGTGATGATGAGTCAAATCCATTTACATGAAGGTATAAGTAAATAGAGAGATAATTGTTTTCTGTTGTTGTTGTTGTTGTTGTTGTTGTTTTTTTAAGAAAATTATTTTCTGTAACCTAGACTCATAACATTCCTTCTCTACTAAATACAATGGAAGTTAACTTTTTTAGAAATTGCAATTAAAAAATTAAATCCAGGGTATCAAACTTTGAAGATTATGAGAGTAGTTAGGACATTTTGGGGGACTGGTTGATTTCAAACTTCCATGACAGTTTGAAAATTTAGTTTTATTCACATTTATTTTGCTGTAACATAACTGTCATTAACTTCCAGTTGGTGTGAACTAATTCACATAGTTGAAAGTTGACAATAAAGACATTTAAATAACCCATAAACCACAATAATTTGGCATATAACTGAAAGACCTGAAAGACCAATTAGAAAACAAATAATCCACTTAAGCATCCGAACTTACTTTTTGGTTCTTTTCTACTTGAAGCATTGATTTTTGGAAGAGGACTTACATTTTATTTTTCCTCTTAACCCTTTAACCAAGTAGACAGATCCAAGAGATGGAAAGGTTGGTACATGTTGTTACAAAACTAAAATAAAACATTAATTCTAATAATAATATTATTTTAACTAGTTTGAAGCAATGATACACATCTAAGCACATAACAAGCGTTAAATAATGTTCACTTTATAGCATTTTCAGATATTACAATAATAATGTGTTATAATTTGACGTTGTTTAACAGGTTTTAGGTCGAAATTGTTACTAAACGTAACCAATAAAGCACCTTAACCCTTCAATTCCCAAGAATTATCAGCATCTAATGTCCATAAATACGTATGCGTAAAACTTCAAACAAACAGTTGGAGGTAGAAATTAAAAGTCACCATGTAGGGTATTGTTTGAACCACCAAATTTCTAAACTTAAAACCAAAGTGTTAATTGAGTTAAATAATGAATTTCTTTAACTTGGGACTAAAAGGGTTAATCAGCACTGTTTTAAAAGTAATAGAGGGATGATATCTGCATGTAATTATGTCCACTTTTTCAACACTATGTACTCTTATGTAATGTATCTTCAATTAGTCAAGCTGTTGAAAATTAAGTGATGTTAAAATTAGCCCACAATACTGAACCAACACAGCTACTGCTACATTTGCACAGGCTAGAAGACTCATTCTTTTTTAGGCAAAAAGCAAAGCTGTGTATGGTGTAATTCATACTTCTGTGGATAAAGATGCAAGGGATATTTTTGTTTCCACATTTAAAAATAAGTTTCTCATTCACACTTAAATTTCAAGTTGTCAAGGGTTCTTTGGTGTTGCTTCTGTTCATCTACCAGCTTATCCCAAATCAGATTATTGCTAATTTAAGTGGCTTGTTTGTGCAGTAAGAAAAAGACGGTCACCAGTGAACAAAATTCATAGATTACAATGTGAAAGCAATTGATAATATCAGTTTTCTTTTAATCCAAGTTTGCATGACCTTCTGTGGGCTACAACTATTGTGGGACAGATTGTTCTTGAATATTTTGAGGAATGGTTGCGTCTCTAGAATGTAATCTGCATGGGCGTTTCTCTCCTCAGATTTTGTACTGATGCCCAAAACTGACATCATTTAATTTGTCAAAGTAATATACATACAGGGTACCTTCTATATCCTTGTTCCACCTGGTTGGGATTCATCTGGCAGTGCTCACATATCTGGCAAAACACCCTATTTACTCAGTCTTTCCTTTTCACATTCAACTGGGTGGACTACAAGTAGTTACTCCTTCCACTCAGGGTTTGTTGGATGAGAACAGCAAGTGAGAGAGCAAAAATTCTATGTTCTTCTTACTTGACTTTCCTTGACTGGAAGGATGCCAGGCACTTCTCGTAGTCTAATTCAGTGGTAGATAAAATAGATGGGGGTTCCAGAGTGAAAAAAGGAGGGGTTTAAATTGTTTCAGAATACTGAACATATATCCTTATTACCTTACTTACGTAGTTGTATTAAATTTCTTACAAAAGCACATGCCTCTGTTGAGTATTTTGCTTACAAGTTTTTTTGTGGTTTGAAGTCCTGTCTAACTGGCCATTGTATTATTGATGTGTTTGCTCTTTTCTGGTATACACATTATCAAAGTGGATTAATTGTCATATTTGATATTGTTGTGATTAATCAAACAATAGGGTAATATATGTTGTGTAAGATGTTTTTGTAATTTCTTTTCAGTCGCACTAAAGCAGAACAGGATGAATTTGCCAAGGTCCAGCTGCGAGATCTTTCAATCATAAAGACCTTAGGTGTTGGAGGTTTTGGACGTGTAGAATTGGTGAGTTATTGAATTAAAATTAATGAAGAAGTTGAATATGTGATAAGCATAGAGCCATCAACATCTTACTCAATTTTCTCAACTTTCAATGACACATACAAATTTAAAAGAAGTAGATTGGAACCACAAATTTCACATATTTGCAAAGATTTCTTAAATTGAAATTGTTGTTGTCACACGAAAAAAAGAGAGGGAGAATTGTTGCTTTGTGCTTATATACCTGAAAAGTACAAATGAATCCTGGTGTTGTGACCATCAGCAGGCCATAAAAACTTGGTAATAGGGTGGTCACATGATACCTGGGTTGTCATACAAGAAATTGACTGTCTTAACACCTTAAGTCGCAGTATCAACTTGCATATTCTCCTCACTAGCCTCCATATATTTCTTATATTGCATGTTGGGGGATTTTGTTGAAACATTTCACCGTTGGTGATCAGTTCTTTCATTATCGTTACCTATAAACTGTAAGATTGTTCAGGAAGTGATATTCTACTTTAAGGACAAGTTAGATGGTCACTGGGGGGCTGAAAGGAGTAAAGGAATAAATGTGCTCTCTGGTGGGAAGATGTAATAACAAGTGTTAGGTGATCAGGAAAGAAAGTTGAAAAATATACCTAGGAAGTTTGTAACCAACGGCTTGAATTTTGCTTTTGAAGGTTCAACTGGCTAATGACAAGAGAACGTTTGCAATGAAAACTCTAAAGAAACATCACATTGTTGAAACGAGACAACAAGAGCACATTATGAACGAAAAGAGAATCATGATGGAGGCAAATTGTCACTTCATTGTGAGGTGAGTGCTTGAAACTCAGCTGCAGTTCATAGGGTTGGGCTTAATAAAAGTACCTGTATTCGTTGAGGTCTTTTGTTTTTGAATTTTGTCGCATTCAAGTGATCCAAAAATAAAAATTCAAGCATGTATCCCAAATTTGGTATTGGAAAGTACTAAAAAATATACTATCCAAGGTTAAAAACAGTGGAAAGCAATTTCTATTAAACCTTACCTCAACCCGTCAACTCGTGTGTGATGATGAAGTCGCTCCCTTGTCGGAAGAAACAAGGCTCTTTACTTCTTGTTTCGCTGACGAAAAAACCCTTTGGTAACCATTTGATGATTCTAAGTCTTTTGGCAGTTTTGAAAACAACAAAGCGGCGAGAAACGCAGCTGAAACGCGAAAAATTCAAAGTTTCGAGTAAATCACCCGAAGCTTTATCAGATGTTCCCGCGCTCGTGGCGAGTGCCCATTTTCGGTAAATTGTCGCAAAACTACCCGAAGAATCTTCGAAGGTGATAACCCAGTTAGAAGAGTGCACGAACACTCGTGATCACTCGTTAGTATGACGAAGGTTGTCACGACACGTTACGAAAATGACGGGCATTCCTGGAAGTTTTCGCGGGTAAAGTCTTCTTTGTTAGCGATGACAATTAATGTACCGGTCAAATTGAAGCTTCAACATCCCCCCCGGGCAAACCCCGGGCATTTGACTGTGCTTTGTGTCCCGGGAGGGGGGAATTTGAACGTTGCCTTGGAAGGGTGGGGAATTTGAACCAGATTTACCTCTTGTTCTAGCGAAATATGCCTGTGAGTTTTTTCGGTTTTTGCAGGGTTTGACGGATTTCCAAGTTAGAATTTCACCTTTGTTAGTGAATAACACTCTCAAAACGGTCTTTAAAAGAAGTTTTAAGGTGTCATCACGGCATCTCTCTCTCTGAAAAGCGTGAACAGTGTTTGATTGAAGACGAAATGTCTCTTTGAGGAGAGGTATTTCAGTACTAATGGGTGGGGCATTTGAACGGCTTTTTTGCCCCGAGGGGAGGGAATTTGAACAAGCCAATCTTCAAAAGTTCAGATGCCCGGGGGATTGCCCGGGGGGGTTGCCCGGGGGGATGTTGAAGCTTCAATTTGACTAGTACATAAATTACAAGCTTTCTGTCCGCAAAAGTAGAGTTTTACTCCACCTCGAAAGTAGGGTTATGTAACAAGCATTTGAGAAATAACTTAACGCTACCATTCTAATCTTTGGATTAATTTTTGCAGGTTTTAACAAAGCGCACTGCATGTTCCCTACTCTCCCCAGATTTACCATTTTTCTCTCATTTTAATTTTCAGATTATATAAAACGTTCACCAATAATAAATATCTGTTCATGCTTTTGGAAGCTTGTCTAGGCGGCGAACTTTGGACAATTCTCAGAGACAGGTTAGTCGCTTGAAAATGTTTGTAGTTTATGCGCAATGAGTTGAAAGACGTGTAAAACTTTGAATTTCCAATATAGGTTACGTAGAGATTTCTTATATAGGTTACGTACAATTCGTACGCGAGGAAAATAACAAAAACTGATATTACACCAGAGAGCCCTCTCACCCAGGCGATTTTGGATGGAGGCCTTCAAAAAACTTCCACAAAAAGTCCTAATAAAAAATAAACAGCTAAAGTTACATACAGATCCTATAAAAACACTAAGATAAAAAACGAAAAACAATCATACTAATTAAAAAAAAATGTTGCCGTAAAATACCATTAATAAATTCCATTTAAATATTGAAAAACAGTTAAATTTACTTTAACGGTTCCATGAACTTCGCTTCAGAAAGCTTGAGTGAAGTTGTTACTCTAATCTCGCTAGTTTCTTAATTGTTCTAGTCATTTAATGGCAGCTTGGACTGATTTGTTTACCACAGAATTGCCCGTTTTTAAGTAAAGTTAAAATTAATTTTTTTAAAGAGACATACCTTACTGACTTTTTCCTAATTTTCTCTCACTGCAGGGGTTCATTTGACGATGGAACCACACGCTTTTATGTAGGTTGTGTTATAGAGGCATTCACGTATCTCCACGAAAAAGGCATCGTGTACAGAGATTTGAAGGTGGCTATTAATTTTCTCCATTCCCTTTATATTTTCTCTTTGCCTGTCTTCTAACAGTTAACTGAAATATCCAGAAGCTGATTTGTTTGTTGTTTTCTTTACTTCTTTTTTGGTTTGTTTTTAGCCTGAGAATTTACTTCTGGATGCCAAAGGTTACTGCAAATTGGTAAGTAGTGTAAGAGAAATACAAGTCTCTTTTCTTTCATGACCGTAAACTGTTACCCACGAAAAAGATCGTCTCGGTGTGGCTATCTAAAGTTCTCTATATAGAGTGAGTAAAGCCACGTCACCTGTAGCTGCTTTTTATTTCAGTTATTAGATCCACATCGAAATGGGATTTAAAGATGTTAGGGCCTGGCTAAACTAGGAAACATTGTTGCGGAAACATTGTTTCCAGACATGTTTCCTTGGGTGGCTAAACTGGGAAACATACGTTTCGGAAGCAAAATTTGCGTCTGTGGAGCAAAAATGTTTTTGACTTGATTCAGAAACATTTCCTTGCTTCCAAGACGCAAAATTTGCTTCCAGAACACATGGTTCTCGCGCGGCTAAACTGGGACACACTTGTGTCTGCAGCAATGTTTCCACAACAGTGTTTCCTAGTTTAGCAAGGCCCTTAGATTCTTCTTGGGACAGACAACCGGAGAAGAAACTTTAAAATCTAGGCGGCGCCTAGATTTTAAAGTTTTAACCTTTTAACCTTAGTTCGTTAAACGGAAAATTTTTTGCTTGCCCTATGTATAGCCTTTCCAGGCTCCAAGACAGCGGGGAGGAACGGCAAAGGACAGAAAGCGAAAGCATTTAATTTTCTCCTTTGTTTTCTGTTACTTCCCCCCCCCCCCCCCCCCCCTCCACCCCTCTGACGCCCCGAAAGCCTGGAGCAGGCCACACTGTGTGCCGCTAGGCTTGACGGGAAAAAACTAGAAAAGTTCATGTTCAGTATCGATCAGTAGTCACGAACGTGTTCTGGAAACTCAAGCTAGGTCGCGTTTAAGCTTACAAGGCTTATAGTGTGTTCCTTGAGAAAAACCGAATTGGAACCACATTGTGTGACTCCGAGGTTTTCCTCGAGGCGATGGAGGAGATAAGACGACCTTACAAATTTTACTTTGTAATACGTTTGTCAATAGTAAAGGTGAATTATTTTGCGCCTCTGTATTTAGGTTGACTTTGGTTTTGCGAAGAGAATAGGATTCGGAAGAAAAACGTGGACATTCTGTGGAACCCCGGAGTATGTGGCGCCTGAAATCATCCTGAATAAGGTAAAAACTATGGACGACTTCATTTGTTTGCTCCGGTGTCAGCCTAGTGCTTTCCTGGGCGAGCGTGAGGTTTGCATAAGAGCCTGGAAACAGGCTGCGGGAAGTGAACGCGTGGGAGCTAGTCTGCCTCAGGATATGTGAGGTTTTGCGAGATGCGAGAAAGCGCGTAAAATCGAGGCAGTGTGTAGTAGCAATTTTTTTTTTGATGAAGTAACCTTGGCGGGGCATGGGATTTTGTTACATATTGCACGTTCTGGTGAAGAGGTATTGAAGTCCTTTTTTTGCAAAGAAGGATGGGAAACAATGGCATCACTGGAGTCCAGTAACGTCACATCATTCCAAACGGCGTGATCGTGATGGGACGAAAATTTACGGCTGGACTAAGTTAGATTCGAAAAGCCTTCTTTTGTACCTTCCTGCATGGTAACCCGTCAAACCTCAAAGAGGGAAGGAAAGGCGCTGTGACTTGTGTTGAAGCGACTGCGATGGTGTAAAATCTGTTGTTTACGCCCATAATTTACGACTCACACGTTGCTTTTGGCTAACTGTTCGGATACATTTAAAAAAACTACTATTTGTGCACAGTGTCATGGTTGAAATAGCAAGGTCCTAACATACAACAAAGAAAGGCAAGAGGCTTATTACCTGTGGTTTTATTTTATCCTCTATAGGGCCACGACCTTTCAGCTGATTATTGGTCTCTAGGAATTCTTATGTTTGAACTTCTAACTGGCAGGTAAGTATTCCGCTAATCCACTCAATTTCGTTGTCTCTTCATTACTTATCAAATATAGTTACCAAATGCCTGCTTCTTTTCATCAGCCCTCCGTTCACTGGCTCAGACCCGATGAAGACCTACAACATAATTCTCAAGGGAATTGACATGATCGAATTTCCTCGAAAGGTGCTCAAGAATGCGCAAGCCCTCATTAAAAAGCTCTGTCGGTGAGAAAACATCTGTGATTTTTTATTTGCTCTGATTTTACACTATAATTACGAATACACAGCACAATTTGAATTAAAGAGCTTTAAACATAAATATTACTAGAAGCTTAACTTAGCTGGTAGCTTTTACCTTTTTTTGCTCAGTTTCAAATTTAAGTTGTTGTAAGTGGGTTTAACTTTCGAGTGTCGAGTGTGGGGGGGGGGGGGGGAGGGGGGGGGGAGTTAAACTGTTCCAAAGTGTGACTATTTAAATAAAAGCTACTGAGCAGTGCCTTCGTTTGGTACTGTTTATAGTGTTGTACAAAGTGGTTCGGTGTCGTAAAAGATGTGATTTGTTATTCATCTTGGTTTGAAATGATAGCTTCCTTCATCGTTTATCACTCGAAGCAGTCACTTTTCATGTATGTTGATCGTAACGTTTCGATCACTTTCCACTGTTCTTCATTTAAACAATAGAGTTCTTCTGTTGAAGGCACTATCGCGCGATAGGTTGCCCGAAGAAATTTGATGTTCACAACAAATATTAGCCCGAGAACGTATATATGAAGTTTGAACATCAAATTTCCGAGGGAACCTATCACACATAGGGCCTGAGACAGAAGACCTCTATTGTTTTTATTGTTCAACGCTAAATTTTGAGCGAAAATTGCCAAAACCGGGCACTATGCGCTGATAGGCGGCCGCTGAGGAGAGACACGATCGCGTCACGTGATCGATTTCGAGCAATGGGAGCACGCCAAAATTTAGCGTTGAACAGGTGACAGTTTGTGTCACTTTTTTAATTACTGTGACCAATCTGTTTTTAAACCCTAGAAAGATTGACACTGTAAGTAAAATGACTTACATTCTTAGCCACCTACTATGTAGCACCGTTCGTGTTTTTTGGTGATTGGTGCATTTCGGTATTTACGGAAAAGGAGCTGCACTTCTGAATCTTCCCAATGCAATTTTGGGAGTCTTTTTATGTACATCTTTTATTGTTTCCCCTTTTTACAGTACGTCTTTAATTTTGTTTCCTCAGAGACAACCCCACTGAGCGACTTGGCTATCAAAAAGGAGGTCTTAAAGACATCATGAAAAACAAGTAAGTGAGCACTGAATACCTTCCGTCTTCCGTGTTTGCTGAGTACGCCGCTTTAAATAAAATAATTTTGTCAACTCTTAAACGTTCTTCTCGTGTTCTCAGGTGGTTTGACGGTTTCAACTGGGAAGGTTTGAGGCAGAGGAAACTTCAGGCTCCGATCATTCCAAAGGTTTGTTAAAATTCTTTTGGTGTCCCTTCAGTTCAATAAAAACCTGGTTATGCTGTTGTGCTCTAGAATCCTCTCTCTCTCAGGGCTATCCGTGACCAAAAAAGCTGTGATTCTTTATCGGAAAGTAGAAGGATTTTTAAGACAGTTTCTAAGGAGTTCTTAACCTTACATATAAAGCAAACTTGGTTACAGATTCGTACACCTAAACATAATTATTTTTGCTATGGTTAGGTATTTAGTCAAGGATACTGAAATATGTTTGGTTTAGTTTGCCAGTTATTCCAAAGCAAATAATGTAGTTCTCGTGGATTCCCTTCAGTTTTATTTTGAGTAGAGTGCCTGCATACTAGCTGGACATGAGCAGATCTACTTTCAAATCATGCCAGGGGCGAGAGGAATTGCGGTTGACCTGTGTTGACCGTGGAGGCTCTCATTTCATTCAAGTTAGTGTACTTATTTACTCTGGTTGCTTGTCATTTCCTTCCAGATCAAGTCTCCGACGGACGCTTCCAACTTCGACGACTACCCGCCTGATGACGAGACGCCCCCAGATGACACATCTGGCTGGGACAAGGACTTCTAGACAGCTTCACCTTGCGTATGCTGCCCATACAGAATACTTTATTTTTCATTGTACAGAGCAAGACGGAGAAGTGTAGAAATTTCAGCGCCCCGCCTCATCGTCTTTATTTTTCAGTACTTCAGTGTATCTTTTCCATTGCTTTTATGACAGTATTTTTTGGCGAAGTATCGTCTTCAGATCTTGGATTATAGATTGGCGTCGTACGCCAATTGAATTTTACCTTCGTTTTTTTTAGCAAAATTTCCTAAAACTTAGGGCATAACCTGGCAACGTCACTGACCAAAAAAGGCGTCATTCGCGGGCTCGTCTTCGACAAGTTCTCTTTGATTGCAGTGCAAAAATTAAAACGGTACTTGCAATATTTTATCGTTCTCCCATGACGAATAAAATGAAATAGGTAATCTGATATCATCTTTAGAGTTTGGCATTGTTCGCCCCAAATCACCGTCCATAAATTTTGCTGAAATTTCTGCAACTGATGAGTTATTTAATCCCCTAGATTTCCCTCCTTTCGTGTGCTAAATAACATTTGTGTAGAAAAGAATTGGGGGGAAATGGCTGATTTAAAAAAGTAATAACTGCGGTTCAATAAGACATGATATAGCAATAATGTAATATTTTAACAATGTATTAATGTTAAATGGGTTTGCCTTGGAGAGTCGCATAAAAAGGCATGCCCACATATTTTTTAATAAATCAATTTAACTTGGGAGCTGTTTGTGATCAACGATCCGTAATTTAGAGG
Organism: Siderastrea siderea; assembly: GCA_964030785.1. Lineage (NCBI taxonomy): Eukaryota > Metazoa > Cnidaria > Anthozoa > Scleractinia > Rhizangiidae > Siderastrea > Siderastrea siderea. The sequence continues at coordinate 4,285,241 of OZ034968.1, read as the reverse complement.
AGGTTTTTCCTGCAATTTCACTGTATTACTGTTTTTGACCAAATATAGGCGGCTTACCTGCTATATGCAGATCGTGAAGAAATTCGCGTTCAATCATTTTGACCCGATTATCAAAGGTCAAAGGGCCTTTATATAGACGTTGGCCGATTTTTATACTAAAGATGCTGTGTCTGTCTTGACGAACTTGGGCGAACATTTGTACTGCGTCTTTTTGCGTGTGGCGTGTGGTGGTTCGTTCAGACGAATTATTTTCGGGAGTTAATCATTCAAGATGTAGTTCCTTCTTGACTGAACGACATAACTTCTTTGTGGCCGTGTGTTGCTGGATGAAGTGCAAGACTAAAGAACATCACCAGTACCACAGCTCGTCCTAGACAGATCATTGGTCCCTAGTGTAAATACGGCCACTGTTACTGAGCCTAACTTTGTAGGCCCTGCAAGTTTGTGGCGCCTTATTGTTAAAAACATGTGAAGGTAGTGCTCAGACTGCACATAACGGAACTTGATCACAAATGGAAAAAGCAATAATAGAGGAATATGGTTCTTAAAATTTTTTTTTTTAGATTATTAGTATTGGACATTTTAGAGTAGCTACGCGCCAGAACTAGTGTGAATAAGAGAGCGTATTACACGTGTTTTATCCCCGGGACTGCGCGATACGGAAAACACCATGGAAAGCCTAGATTTCGGGAAAGTAAAATGTTGTATGTATTGTAAACGAATTATTCAACAGGAAAGTTGTTCTTGGTGGTCAGGTTTAAGTTGTTCTCGCCTTTCAGCCTCGGGGAAAAAAGTCTTTTAAATACCCAGGCGTATACTGTCTAAATTCAACTTTTCGTTGAATAATAACCTCTGTATATAATTCAATGATGTCAATTTAGTTGAATCTTCAACTTACTTTTAGTTCTACCTGTTTAGTGTATGAGAAGAAAAAGCGATTATCCTATTCTGTTAAGTATTTTTATCCGCAAGGATTTCAGTTTTCCTTGAACCTGTCCTTTAATGGGTTGTCTTCAGTTTTTTTTCTCCATAGAAAGTCTCTAGATGCTATACGGGTTGTTGATGTTGTACGTTAATGACGTCTGAATATTTTACGCGTATCTAGGAAGTGGTATTCAGGCATTGTCAAATGTATTTGCCTCAAGTGCACAGTATTTTTTGTTTCATTTTATGGTTTCGACTTCACAGCGGTCAAATGTCAAGGCGAAATAAAAGCGACTTTCGGCTTTTCGCTGCCTTGTTGCAATATGAAGTCGCGAATTTAGTGACTGATTCTTAATGAAAATTCTTCCCTAAACAGTAACGGTAAACAGAGGAGAATAAACGTACAAATGCTAGAGATGCAACACTATCAAAAGTTTGGGTGTTTTAACGCAATCATTCTAACACGTACACCTTCTTTGTGTAATTTCCATGTAACATCTTAGCCGCAACATCACACGCGCTATACGTTTTACCTCTATGAATAGGAATTGAGAGGCCAAAAAACAGGTTGAACTTTGACGTCTGTTGTATTCAAATAGGGTCATCCGTCAGAACATTTAATATCTTAGAAGTTAGTGAAGAATAACATTCTAAAGCCAAAAGGCAAGATAATCGAGTTATTTACTGGTAACAATATCACATTACTCATCTTGTCCTTTTTTTGTCGTGGATTTAAAATTCGCGAAAGTCGTGCAAAATTGGCAGGTGAAATTTTATGGAGTAAGGCAAAGTACAAAGCCCTTCAATTGAAAAAAAAAAGAGTTTTACTGTTATTTTGCGTGCGTTTTGCATTACTGTGTCCGTTACTCTTATGGTGTTCTTACCATAAAAGTAAAGGACACATTACATTATAGTCAGCCGACCAACATTTGGGTTGTGGCAAGCGGGTAAATAGTCTCTTTGTGTACAAATTTTCGCTTTGAAATGAAACACGAAAATAACGTAAACAAAATGCACGCAAAATGAAAGGCAGGTTGCGTACTGGTGACGCCACCCTTACTAAGAACTTGCTGGTGAGGAAGATGCCTGTCGTTACAACTGTGGTATCTGTGTAGAAAAGAAAAGCTTTTCCTCTTTGATTTTTGAACAAAATGTTATTTTTACATGCCTTGTGTATAATGATTATATCTTGTTTCAAATCGCGAGTATGCATTGGTTGCTACTGCGAGGTGGTGTGTAGAAGAACCTTCAATCGACTGAAGTGTCAGATCTACCGAGGTCAACCGACTTCAAATAAATGTTTTTTTTTTTCCATTTTCTTTCATTGATTGGTCGGTCTTGTTTTGGCAGAGCCAAAATAGCCTTTTTAGTGTATTTTCTTTTGTTTCGTTTGAAGGTAGGAGACGTTTATAGGATATATTTATTTCGGACGCCCCACCTCCGGAATTACGAAATTGTGATCATTAGAAATTATGTAATGGTGCCCGGTGGTTTTGATATCCACTTCCCGTGAAATGAATTGAATTATATTCTTGGTAATTTTTTTATTTATTCCTCTTTAGTGCTGCTAATCATAAAAAAATAATAGGAAAAGCTGTGTCAGTGAGAGCGTCATTAAAATTAAATTTTTTAACCAATTTAAAACAAAGTTGGTGAACTGTTGTCCCTGTGCCATTTCTGTTTATCCGTCTTTTCTGTGTCCTTCGCATCACCATTTTGAACGTCGAGAGTGCTCTTAGTGGTGTTGGTTGGATCACTCATAACGAAACAACGTTTGGAAACTGTCATATTTGTGAGAAATATAACAGGATAAATTGTGAAAGGTAGAATTAGGAAACAAGGACTTTCAGTTAAATGCTCCAGTTTTATTGAACCATTTATGTTGCTTAGCTCAGAAAATGTCATATCCCTTTCTTGGCCTCGGTCAGGTACCTTGCTTTTTTTAGTAGCCGCAGTAATGCCTTCCGAATCACTTTACTTCTCCAGCAATAAAAAATGGCATTAAGTAGCGAGTTTAACATGAAACTAGTAAAACGCATAGGCTGTGTACTACGGGTGATTCTGTGGAGTAAGGCAGCTATGCCAAGGAACGTAGAAATCCAGGAAAATAACACAAAAGAGACCACCTATGATAATGGTGGTCGTTTTCCAAACTTTCCTTTCCTCCATAAACTTTGTTTTAGCCTCTCTGGGAACTTGCTCAGATCAGTTGATCTGAATTATGTGACGACGAAAAACATAGTAAACTGACATATGACAGAAAATAATTACTAGAAAATTCGTAATTACAATTATGGTAGCTGCAAATGGCATTTTATTGGAAAAGATCCAAGTAACACAATAAATCGTTACTAATAGCCAACTAAATGAAACTGCTACAGCTAAACGGGAGTTGGTCACTACGCAGGGGATCATATTTTACGGCGACAAAACGCTCGACGGCGATAAACGCCAGATGAAAAAGTGATACAAGGAAGAGGCAGATGGATACAGCGTATGTTACTTCATACAACTTGCAATACACCGAGAGTTATCCACTGGAAATGAGGATGATCTCTTGTGCGATAAAGACTTGCTGGGAAGCAGAATGTCCTTCGTTTTGTCTTGATTGCGATTATGGTGAGCGAGTTCAAAAGGATCGTCAGAGGACAGGTTAAGATGTTTACGATGATTGACAGAACTGTAAAGAAGTGGTCTACGCAACGTTATCGTCGTCAATTATTGAACGGGAGCAAACAGTTTGCGAGCCAGTGCTGAGGGAGTGGTTGCTTGCATTCATATCGACACTTTCGACAGAAAGGTAATGTCCAAGGAACCCTCTATCACAGATGCACTGGCTGAAAACAGTGTTAGGAGCCTTGCTTGTCAATTTTGTTCTTGCCTTTTAGTCGTCCCTAAAGCAGCTGTCCAGTCGCTAACTGGCAAACAGCAGTGATACTGCACAGTCGGCTCGTGCAATTTTATGCTTCTCCAGTCCGTCCAGTGAGAACTAAACACCTGATTTCACTTGAACAACATTTGCAAAAAAATGAGAAAGTTTTGAGCGACTAAGCCTGCGCGAACAAACTCATCGTCTTTAATCAAGATAATTCCCTATCGCAAGGATAAAAGGAAACCCAACTCTGTCGGCCTAACAGAAATCTTCCCGACGGATTGAAAACTGGAATTGATTTCCGATATACCAGAGGACATAATTATTGTGTTGCTTCTCTACCACGGGAAATTGCAATCCATACATTGAAAAAATTCTACCAGCAGAACTGTTTTTGTAAAAAAAATAGGCCGAAAAGAAAAGACTAATCTTGTTTTCCCCAAAATGATAGAAACGACCCACGATCTTATTGTAATTGCAATTCATATGGGTTGTCCAATCATTAACACATGCGCTGTCCTTTTTTTTAGCCGTCCGAAGTTCCCACTCCACTTAGGTCTCCGCCTCCTTCCCCCTCCCCGGGTATTCCCCGGTCCCCGTCCACTTTTCCCCGATTCCTGACCTCGCTTTACCCTTTACGACACAAACTACAGAGGACAAAATGATCAAATATTTTATTTTGCTAATATGCAATGCATTTGACCATTTAGGCATGCCAATAAATATTTTGGAATTTCGCATTTGCTATTATTAAAATACTTTCAACCACTGAAACTTATTTAATTTTAAATGTGATGAGCTTTTAACGGCCTTAAGCTTATATTTCTTTATTGCATACTAATTGAATTTCTTTATTTTAATGGTCTCAAGACCCTTTTAAATATACTTTAATTAATTTTATGGACTATTTTCTATCTTAACTGTAAATATATTCTAAATATTTCTTTGTCACGTTAACTCCCTCCAAGGGAAAAAAGTATTATGCATGATTGTTGTAATCGCATAACGATCTAAGACACAAAAAATTATTTACCTTAATACGGTTCTTTTTGCCTACCAAAACTGAGCTGGGTTCCAGCAACGAATGAATATCTTTACTCTTTATATACACCTTGAGTGCAAAGTGCGGTCAATTTATATTTCATTCCACTTTAACTTTTCTACAGTAATTGATTATATCGTTACCCTCTACAATTTTCTACTGGGACTCAATTCTTAATGCGACTAAACCATAAAACTGGGATAAAACGGTCGCATACATTATAAATATCGCACAATTGCTGCCGTTTTCATACTTAAACGAATACAACAGTTTTCCAATGGTTGTCGTTAAACAACAAATACCACAGTTACAAAATAGCCAATCACTTTGTTTGAAATTCAACTTTCGGAAAATTCTTATCCTGCCAAATAGAGCACTCAAGATTTGCCGCAACCAATTAAGTTTAATGTCCAATATCTTCCCAGGGGTAAATACAAGTCTAGAAACTTATTTGCATGCAACTGAATGGCAAACTAAGCAAATCGCAATGCAGCAAGTAACGTCTATCTTGCAATTTGTCAAGCAGGGGCTAGATTCACGAAGCCCTCCTAAGTTAAGATGTATACTAAGTATTGTTTCTTAACAATAGCCTATTACTGGAATAACTATAGGCCGTTGTCAAAAAACAACACTTAAGATGCATCTTAACTTAGGAGGGCTTCGTGAATCTAACCCCAGTGCTATTGCCCAGAAAAACGTTCCTCGTTTGTGCGTTCCTGCTTAACGCGTGAGTCTTGCCGTTGAGCCCAGGAAGATCGTGTACTACTGGAGTCTACCGTTTTCGATTATGGTTTTTTGTTTCAACCTGTTTTCGGATGGATTAACTTGTCCAGTTATGAACGTACTTGGTTAAAACGGTTAAAGGCAACAACTTATTGGCACATTACAGAAACTCTCTGGGTATCAGCCTCCGCAACTGAATGGGCCACTCCGCCAAACAAAGCGTCTACTACAAACTCCTCGACCAAAACCGGTTCAGGTTAATAAGGTTGGACACTACATCAATTAATGCTCACACTAGACAGCGTGAATGCGTTTCTTTGAATACTCCGAGGAGTAGCTGGTCTTCTCGGTTTGCTTTGTTCTCCGTCGGCGTCATCGCTTTCGGACGGAGTGTCCCCATCAACTGACGACTCCTTCATCAAGTTGATCTTCAGGCGCATCGCTTCTCTCTGCGATTTTATCACGCGAATTTCCTCCCGACTCAAATTAACAGGAGACGTCGTACAGTTAGATTCTGTGTTCTCATGAGTTTGTGTCTTAGTTTCCTCAAAAGCGGCGCACTCTTCAGACAAAGTTCTCTCTTCCTCGCTTGTTTTCATCGCCGCCATCCTGAGCTCGTCAATGTTGCCATAGCGGGGAGAGTGCGGAGGGAAGTCGCTATCCTCCATTTCACCTCCCTCTGAGTCTGACGAGGGAACGTACACGTGTTGGCTCGCATGAGTGCGAAAAAACTCCTTGGCCTGAGTCCTTCGCTCTCCCTTGGGCGGCCGACGGGGGACTGGATGCGACAGGGATTCTGGTGACTGGTGGGTGGCTGACATAATCGGTGGGGTTTGTTCTTGAGCCTGGGGAGGTGAACAGAATCACAGAATGGCAACTGATGATGGAGCGTGTTCATTAGTGTATTACACTGCAAGTGAAATCGCACAGTAGCGATATTTCAGGGGAGCAGGCATAGTGCAGTGGTCCCACCCTTCCCCCAGTACGGCCCAATTTTGACATCTGTCTTACTTGCTACTTGCTGTTGACCCTCAAAGTGCAAAATAAACGATTACAGCTTTCTCCAGATAAAGAAGATTTCTCCTACCAATTGTGTTCAAGCTTCTCTACGACTGAAGTACATTATTTCCGACGTAATCAGAACACAGGAGATTTTTACTGGCTTTTCCTAAAGGAACAACATAAAAGACCTTAGGAGGTCTGATGGATCGCAGTTCGAGCGCGCGCAAAAAGCCTTTGGCACCCAGGGTAAGTTGCAATGCCCTAAGCGAAAACTATAGACGGCATTAGTTGAACGTTGAAAGTCGCACTTTGGGGTTTTATCCATGGACACAAAGGTTAGTCATCTTGTAAAGCATAACAAACAGCACTGCAGGGAAATATGGCTGAATAGATTCTGTGGGAATGGTCACTCTTGGGGTTTCACCTCAAAAATTAAAGCCATACGAAACGAGCGGAGGTTTGGGTCGGATCAGGAGTCAGGACAGAACTATAAATAAAGGAAAAAACTTATGTCACCTTGCCCGCTGTCTCACTAAACACGTCTTCCTCCGAGTCTGCGAATTAAATAAAAATATTTGTGTAAACTAGCACGTTGGCATACAGTGCACATCTATTTCAAAGATGAAGTACACACATAATAATTCCGTCATTCCACAATTCCATTATAAGTCATATGATATGGTTTGTAGTTTATACTTCTTACTCGACAAAGTTTTTGCATTCAGTTGCACATCAGAATCAGCGATTGCAGCCATCTTCTATTGTGGCAATATATATTTTGTCAACACAAACTTAGTCAGCAGAAAAGATCCGACACGTGAACGACAGTTAAAGTCAAATGAAATCTTACTTGTTTTAATAACCCCTAAGTTCAATTTCACAGAAAATTTACGAGATAGGGAATAAGGCTAAGAAACGTCGCATTTTGCCATAAAAAAGAGGAGGGAATTAGCCGCTACGAACCTATGTAATCCAACAGTAATGTGAACCCTAATTTGTTGCAATCCAATATTACTACTTCTACTCTACCTTAAATCAAATTTTGGAATCGAGTTTGAACTAACTTTAACCTCACCTGAGCTCCGCTTCTCAGAAGCATCGTCTCGATTTTCCGGTGACGAGCATGTGAGTTGGATGACTGGTGCACGCGTAGACGGTCTCTCGTTTGGCTGGATTTTCTTAGGTTCTGGAGACTGGGTATTTCGGGGAGGGACGGGTGGTGGAGGTAAGAGCCCTTCTTTCATCCCACTGCCGCTATGCCGCCTACCACTGCTGCTATGCCGTCTACCTTCCTTAGAGGGTGGGGCAGCGGGTTGCGGCGGCCGTGTACCGTGATGGGGTGGAGTAGAATGAACTGGAGGTGTAACTGAATTTAGTGAAGGAGACGATTTAGATAATCTGGGGGGTAGAGGAGGCGGTTCAAACTTCTTCCGTGGGGGAAGGGCTGGAGCAGGGTCTCCGACGTCGTTGGTTGGCGTGCGTTGGCTTTCAGTGGTGTTAGAGACGCGTCCCAGTTGGCCATCTGTTTGGTTAAATCGATCAGCCATTTCCTCGCTTTTATAGCTTTCTTTTGGTCTTTCACCCTTCGAGTCTTTCCTGGCTTTTTCAGGTGATGCAGCTTTTTTATGCTGAGGAGATAACGGTTTTGTGGCGCTATCAGTTGATGGATTATCTTTCTTTGGTGACTCTTCTCTAGAAGTTTTCCGAACAGAATGTTTCTGGCAAGGTTCTTCCTTCTTTAAGTCACCTTTGGTTACCTTGCGCAATATCTTGGAGGCTGACGATTCTTTGTCTCTCTTCAGTTTCTCGTCACTGGATGTCTTGCGAGAGTTTTTCCTTTTCATTTGAGGGGAAGTCTCCGGTGTGTTCTGTTCGCTTCCAGAAAATCGACCTTGTAACTCCAAGGCATCCCCGGGAGAAAGCGATTCTCTCCGAGGCCTTTCCGAAGAAGGGGTCGGATGCTCTTCGCAAATTTCTCTCGATTCATTGCTTCCTCGTCTTGGTTTCGGAGCACGCTTCCACACTTTCTTCACAAACTTACTCGCTTTCGAATCTTTGCGTTTGCCCATTTCACCTTGTGCATCCTCGTCTAAATTCTCTGTACTGTTGGCAATAGTCTCATCCGCAATCAGGCAGGATGTTGCACCGTTAGCAATCGAACAAGATGAGACATCTTCTCCCGCTGTTTCCGCTGCCTTACTCCTGGCAGAGGAAGACTGCGCCATCTCATCTCTTATCTCAGTTTTCTCTATAAGCCGAGCGTGTATTGCAGCTTCGCCACTGAGGTGTCCTGCGGTGAAGTTGCCTCTGAGCGGCGTTGTGAGAGTTTGGGGGTTTACACTACCCATGCCCTTGGCGAAAAAAGTCGAGCGATGTGCGCTCGTTAAGTCTGGCCGCTTGGGCAAATCTTCAGATATATCACCTACAGAAGAACACCCCCGTCTCCGGGTCACCTCGGAAGAATCTGGACGAAGCGGTAAAGGTGGAGGTCCGGGGCTGAGCGCACGCGGTGAAAATCCCTCACAAGTGGACTTGCTTTTTTCGATCATAGAGTGTTTCTTGTAAGAAACGCTATGACTATGTTTCTCTTTCACTTTTTGCTGAGCCTCACGCACAGTTTCAATAGACATTGCTCCAATACTGTTTCGTTTCCTAGTTATTGCCGGAAATAGTTCACTCACATCATGCTGTTGCGGTTTCTCCATTTGAGCGATAATTTGATCCAACATTTTTTTCGAGGATTCAGGGTCTCTGGCTTTCTCTAACAGATCATGCGCTGTATCAATAGAATCAGCAGTGTAGCGAGACTCTTCCTTGTCAGTTCTAGGTTTTGGCGGAAAAACATTTTCAGACATAACCGGGCGCTCCCTCTCTAACTTCGGTTTTGGCGGAAACGTATCATCATTAGGATCTCTGATTTGAGCCACTAAACTTTCGTGCATTTTTCGATTAATCCTCGCATTTGCTGACGCAAGTTGCTGGGCGCCACTTCTCGGCGAAGTTACCTCAACAGGGCTACTTGATTGTTTTCCACTCTGAGAAGCAGACGTTTCGCAAACTTCGGCAAGGTTTTCAGATACAAAGAAATCGACATGATTTCCATTTCCATCGAGGCTGTTGTCCTCCAGCGCTTCACATTTTATGTAACCTTCGGAGTCCATCTCGTTTTCTTCGGGAATCAATTGCGCACCGGAGAAGTTCCTAGGCAGGGAGCTAGTGCGCATGCTTCCTTCATCGCTGGCTAATGAACATGAGCTTGTTTGTGATTCGCTGGAAATCTTTCGGGAGGGAACTGGGTCAGAGATATGAATGGGCTCGGCAGTTTCATCCTCAACTAATTCAATGTACGCGTTTCCATCAGGTTCCTCTTTGATGCTGTCTTCATTACCAATTTCACTATACTGCTGCGAAAGGAACACTTCATCATCACCTGTTTTCTCCACAGAGGAGTCAGTGGCTGACCGGGGTCGCGTATCATTGCTGAGTCCATTAGCTGCACCGTTTGCTGCAACTGTATGACTGTTGGGCTCCACATTCTGACCTACAGAAGGATCTGTTTCAGCGCGTGCTCTCTTCAAGCTCTCCATCAACGAACCTCTGTCTTTTTTCAACAACATATTTGCGAGCTTTTCAGGGGGTGCTGTCATAGCTCTTGAGATGTTTTTTCCTGGACGAGCAGGGGGTGGTGATTTACCATCGCTGCCAGTTGAAGACCTCCTTTGAAAAGCATTGCGCTTCTCTGCTGCTGACTTAAAGGCGTGCTGTGACTGCAGACGGATTTCATTGGCTATGGTGTCGCCATGTTTGGTAAAGAACTGGAAAATGCCTTCACCAGTAGCACTGCGGCTGTTGAAATAAAGAGTGTGTGAGAATATGCGACCAAGAACCCCCACCCTTCTCTCTCGTTTGAACCCTTCTAAGAAGGTCCATAGCTGCCCCAGTTCCCAAGATGGAGCCCCAATTTAAATAAGGGATAATTCCCTTCAGGCAACATGGCAGTGCATCTGGAAGAAATACTTTTCTCCCACCAGGGGTTTGACAGAGCTTTTTTCTGGCAACTTCTAACAGATTCAAGTTGGTGGGAAATGTCAAAAAGGCACCTGATCACAGCAAATAACAAAAAGCGTCCTGTCCAAGAATAGAAGACAAGGACAGCTGGAAGGCTTCACACAGTACCATCAAACTGGGGAGGTTACCTCCCCCTCTCCCTCCCCTCCCTCCCGCATTTTGTTAGGTTTCTTTAATAGTCTACCAGTACCCAGACAACACAGAAGTATATTGTCTTGCACAGAATATCAAAACGAGAGGCCCAGGATTTCGGAATTATTGAGCTAACCATTAGATCACTGAAAGCTGCCGCAGTTTCAAGTGTTACACAATGAAGAGCCCTGATGATTTCATCTGCGCTTGTTCACCAATCAAAGAGTATGAAGTCAACATGACTTTTTGAACCTGTTGACTTTAACTTTGTGGTTCTTTCAGACTTCTGCCACAGGATTGATGGCAGTGAAAAACAACTATCAGTTGAGTCTAAAACTTCAGTGTTCATGTTTCATTGAAAGGTGCAGTGAAGAGGTTTAAATGTAATTAGAGTTTAGTCCAGTTTTAGCGGAGTTGTGCCTGCAACAAGCAGAGCACCATTCTCATGAAATGGGTTTACAAATCTATGCAAACTGTAGATGTGGGTTGCCATGGCATGTACCCCAAACATACTGTATATTGCCTCTCTCAACAGTTTTTTTAATATTTAAATTCAGCACTCAAATTGAGCAAATTGCTTTCATGTGCATGTAAAGATGCAAAGCAAAGATAATCGGGCAACCTCTGGGTTTGATTACTGTTAGTATCATACAATATCAATTCGCACTTACGTGCCAGTGCTGAGTGTAAGAAGTTGCATGTCTTTCATCCCTGAACTAACAGCAGCTTCACTCTTAAAAGATCTTAGATGACCCACAGGCCATGTTACAACAGTCAGCCCCCTGTCGGTAGACTGTAGCACAACCTCCCCATCAGTAATACGCAAGATATAATCCCCTCTGATGTTGTTCTTCTCTGCTTGAGGAGTCAATCTTGTGGTAACAAAATAACCTGTTGATAAACCAAAGCGGCAGATCCAATACCATGTCTCTCCAAAATACTCAGGAAATATAGGGTGCATTCTTTTGGGACTATTCTGGCTATTCAAATTCTGGTCTAATAGTGACTAACCTTACAGATAACTTTAACGTTTCATTAAAAAAAAAAACAGATTTTTGTTTTCTGGAACTGTCTTAATTATTGGGACTTGACAAACTTCCCTCCCCTGGTACATACCCTTGATTTGATTTATTGTTTTCATTCAGTTGCTGTCAGGTTGACTCTGGGTAGAAGCAAACTTTTCATAAAATTATTGGGAGGAGGTGGTTATGTGAATCACTGAAACTGATAAATTGGTTCATTGGCAGGCTACAGTGTATTTCTCATCTAACCTGTCCTTGTTGTTGGAGTGATTGTTCTTGTTCTAGTAAGCCTTCCTTGAGGCAACTGCTCTTCCAAGTTCTGTGATGACCCAGACAGTGCAGTCGACAACTCAGAGAAAGCGCGTCTCGGTAACTCAGGAGTTGATGCAGGACTGTCGTCAACACTTGCTTCCATCCATATATCAGGAGAGCCATTTCCACCTATTTTCACAGCAACTCTATTCAACACTTGTATCCAGTCTTTTGTGGCTTCTTCAGTATCGCAAGCCAAGGTGTAGGCTCCCTGTTTGCTACATACCACCATTATTGGATAGCAATGTGACTTTGAGCTGTGAGTTTCACCAATGTAAACAATGCTGTCCAAATATATGCAATGTTCTGCTGGTTTTTGAAATTCAAATGCAGTTTCATCTTTATAGTACTCCAACCTTTGTGGGATGTTGTGTGTCATGTCATGTAAAACAAAGAATTTAGATTGCCATGCCTAAGAAAAAAGACCAAAACTATGATGATCACCCATGAAAAACTGATGTAATGTTCAGTTCTCTGACTAGTTACAAGCCCTTTCTGGTAGTTGCACTGATGACCAACCATTCGTCATTCTCAGAGACCCAGGTGTACTAACGAGAGTCTGGAGAAAAGTCAGGGGAAAGTCAGAGTGCCCTTTTCTCTTGTTTTCCTTGCTCTCTGGTTTTCCCATGGGGCTCTCTCATTTCCCCCATCTTTTCATTGCCATTTTTTGCCCATTTCAACTTTTCCTTGCCACCCAAACTGTCTGCCCCTGGGTCTCCAAAGATGACCGTGCATGGTTCAGATGCCCCAACTGCTGTCTGCTACAGACAGATTTGTGGCCAGCTAGATTAATTACACAGGACATAAGTCCAAAACACTGTTAGGAGCAAAACTGTTGAATGATGAAGTAATCTATTAACCTTAATTATGGCATTTTGGTTTTGAAACCAAAGGTGAACTTGTAGACAATAAATAAAAATGTACTATACACCTGTTTGAGAAATTTTGTTGGATAAAAAGTATAAATGATAAACAATGTGAAGCAATGGAATTTAATATAATAAATATATGAAGGACATATATCAGTATTATTGCTATTGCTCTTTTCATTTTACAGGGCCAGCACTGATAACAAGTGGCTACCCTGTATAAATATTTGACATCACCATCGTCATCATCATTATCATCATCATTATTAGAACTGTGGTTTAAACATGAATTTAGTGTAACTACTTCTTTAGCCTGAGCAAAAGATTTCAAGGCTACAGCAGCATTTGAACCCATGACTGCCTTGCTCTACCAACTGAGCTATAAAGCCTTGAGATCCTGGGAGCAGGTCAATTTTTGGGTTCTAATATCCCGCATGTGGAATGGCTGACATAAAGATGTGACACAATTTGATATGTGTGATATATGATTATGAATTGTGGTATAAGCCTCAGGACTGTAGGATTTGCATGCTTGATAAACAAATTTTCTATTAACACTGAGGATGACATTTTTCTGTCAGACACTGGCAGAGTGTCACCCAATTAGACAATTATAACAAGTTATTTTTCAATGTAGGTAGTCACCAAGAAAAATACTTCTTGTCAGCTGGTATTAATATTCCTTTTCTCTCTTTTCAAAACCAACTACTGACAATAAAACTGCAAAACCATAAATACTAATACTGCATTTTGTCCACTTTTCTAAACTGCTTTTAAAGGCTGCTGAGATAATTGAACCCCTAGCTGGACTTAATTAAGTCTTCAACCCTAGGATAGGGTAAATCATCCTTTCAGAAACAGAATTTCACCTACAGTCTTCTAGGCAGGGCAAGGATAATGAAAACAATGATTTCAGCAATTGGCCACCTGTTATAGGAATGCTATTTTGTAAATTCATGTTAATTGTCCCATATATTACCTAACATGTAAATAATCATGACATGGAAGACTTCATTATGACTGAATAAAGACTGTTTACAGTTGTATTTTCATGCCCTTAAAAGGTAAACCATACATTATATGGTTTCCTGTAGATTTCGTAAATAAGTTGAATATGTAAGCTCTTTGTGATGTTTACCGAATTTTACAGGCTCTGCCAGTATTTAATAAAAGAAAGTACTGCAACCAAATTTTCAAGCTCTGTTTAAGTCCTCATAATGCAAATTAAATATTCAATTCCTGTCAGGCTGGTCCCAGCTGCCTACTACACTATATGTGTGTGTACTTCCTTGTTTGTTTTGTTTCATTTTTAACATGATCAAAACATTAAACCATGTATGGTGTATACCTTTATTCTACTACAAGATACATTTTTATTTCAATAACTAATAGACAACAAGCAGGGCTGTAAATAAGGGTGGGGGAGGGGAGGCTGGGGATTTCTCCTGGCTACTCTGATCTATAGAAAAACAATACAGGACTGACAACAACAGGTCGGAGAAAAAATCTCCACCTACATCTTTCATTTTGCCTCCTACTTCAAAACTCAGTGACAGCCCTGAGTCTAGTGAAGAGAAATGAAGACAAGTGATTGCATGCGGTCGAATAATTGGCACTTTGACAGCCGGAACATAATTATCTTACAGGTGGGCAGAACAGGAAGTTAAACAGGTCCCCCTTAAACAGTGAATGCTGTACGTCAAACTCCTGTTAGCGAAGGTTACCAGGTGTCATAAAAATGGCAACCAAAAACAACTTGTGAAAAGGAATTGAAAAGACTTGCTTCTTGCCTGTAGATTTTTGTGACATCACTAACTTGGAAAGAACCAAAAGCATAAAGACTTGTTGTATTGAAATGTGGTTGTATATGAGTTAAATTGTCAGTTAATAAAGATGTGAATAATAAATTGTTCTATGGCTGTGCTCTTAGTACTCCAGGTTATAAAATTACAAATTTTGAAAAGGTGTCTTCAGTTCTAAAGAGAGGCATTCTTAACATTCAGGAAAAATGTATTTGGCCTCTGGGGCAATAAAAAACTAATATGGCTTTGGTTTCCAACATCTTGTCTGCAAAAAAGAAGATCTGAGGTAGTTGCTTCATGCTATGAAAATGCTCTCAGATGATTTTCCAAGTTTTATGTCAAGTTTCACACTTGGATAATTCGATCACAATTATATACACTGTCAACACTATACGTAGATAACAAGAGCTCTAAAAGAATAAATAGCAGTGCAATGGCTGCTGTTTTGAACTTGCTCAAATTTAACTTGGGGTTCTGTGGTAATAAAAGCTGCCTTAGGAAAAACCTGCAATGGATATGTATCATTGAACCAAACTGTTGATGTAAAACAGATAAAGAAGATTAGTCTTGGGCCAGCACCAGAAGTCTTGAAGAAGACTTTTCCAAAACCGTTGTGCTACATTTCAAACAAATCACCCAAAACTACCTACAAATCTGTCACAAATTACCAGGAAAAAACTGAACTTGAATTTCCTCTCCACATTGACACTCAAACCTCAAGCAAAGTTTGCTTGTGTAAACTGAAAATACCAAACAAATCTGTCAAGCTTGGAAAGTTTTTAAAAACAGAGCA
Source organism: Siderastrea siderea (assembly GCA_964030785.1). Classification (NCBI taxonomy): domain Eukaryota; kingdom Metazoa; phylum Cnidaria; class Anthozoa; order Scleractinia; family Rhizangiidae; genus Siderastrea; species Siderastrea siderea. The sequence goes on along the minus strand of OZ034968.1, from coordinate 4,269,680 downwards.
GCATTTACTGACTTCTACATGTAAGTGACAGAATCTGGGTTTTCAGCCACTTTCATACCCAACAAGATCTAACGCTAGCTACAAAAGGCTGGTAGCTAGAGATACATGTATGAAAAAAAATATATAAATAATAATAATAATAACAGTGTTTATAAATGCATTTTGCACAGCCTCAATGTGTTTAAAATTTGACACAAAAATAAATAAATAAATAAATAAAATTTAAGTGTCTTGACTTAAAACTATAAGATAAAATATGGACCCTAATTTACAACCTTCAAAAAAAAGATAAAAGAGTGCTAACTACTAATAACAATGGATAAAATATAAAAATGCCAACTACCAATTACAGTGGATAAAATATAAAATTCGGTCTACAAGATAAGGGAAACTAGTAAACTAGCGAAAAATAATACACCAATACATCAACAAAAGGCCTTCCAAAACATAATACATGCATACATCAACAAAACCCTTCCCTGTCCCCATAGACTAATACTGAAGGGTCTCTGCGAAACTTTCATTTATAAGTGATTCTTTTTTGTGGCAAAATTTTAAGCACGCAAACTTATTTTTACACATTAAAAAGAAAATGGCATTTTTTTTTTTACCAAACTTATGATATCACAGAAATCCCCCATAGTTATATTCTTTCACCAGGCAACTTAAGAGAAACAATGAATGGCTGGTTACTGGTCAGAGCAAGCACATCAGCATGCAAACTCTGGTTACTACTGTTAACTACGAAGGAAAAGAAATTGTAATTAAATATGTGACGTTTCTGTTGCTCCCAACAGATGCTGTAACTTCAGGCAAATAAATATTAAACAAATAAATAAATTCTTAGAAACAATTACAAACAAATATGCAGCGTTTACCATCTGCCATTATTTATTCATGCTAGTTGGGAGTTTGTGAGTTAATAAAATGTGGATATAATTATAGAAAAGTATTAAATTAGTTTGGTTTCTGTTACCAAGAAATAATAAAAAATTAAAATAATTGGTAGGAGATATAATTTGTATACGTCGGGGCCGGGGGACAACTTGGTATACAATGCACCAGCTCCCATGAGTCTCCTGTAGCTCAGTGTAGAGCATTAGATTTTTTTCCGCGTCGCCTGTGTCACTAACAGAACAAAACATCTTCCTCAATGTACAAAATTTTTGCAGTATTGAATCCAAACTATATGGCAAAGGCAATCATTTTCATATTGAGAATAGGGGCAAAGTGATTAGACATGTGGTTTGAGCTGTTTTACACATAGGGAGGATTGATAGGCATACATGGTAATCTATAATATATCATACCTTAATCCGGACTTTTGCCGAAGTTGGAGGTCTTTTAATCATCATATATCCATACTTGACTATGCCTTCGGCTTCAAAGGCTCCGCAGTTGCAATCTGCCATGACTGATTTCAACACTTTACCGTAACATAACTTTACAAACCTAGGATAGGAAAATATATACTTCATCTAAGCAAGCTTAAGGCATTATTTTTCTCGATCGTAGAAGAGATGAAAACAAAAACAGCAGATGATAAAGGGAGAAATAATAAATAGTTTACTTCCGAGATAATAACTGTTTTCACCTCGCTGAGGAAATAATATCGCAAATGACATTCAGTTCAAGTTGACTTTCTTGAAGTGAAAATCGATCAAAAGCTTGATGCCACTATCTTAACTTAAGCTTAAGGAAATTCGGTCGTTTTGTCGAAAATTCAGCCAGGATAAAAAAAATTGCTCACCAAACGACATGTACACCGATTCAAATCTTCTTTCAAAATCATGCGAGAAATTGTCATGTAACGAGACGCCACGGTTCGGTTGTTTAAAGATTTCGGTCTAGAGATCGAACCTTTGATCGTTGAGCGGGGAAAAGAAGCTATGAAATGCATCTTTAACGACAAAGCGCGAATTGTTCGTTTTGTCGTGCGTTGTGACAACAAATTTTAAATGAGGCTACGAATTCAAAGGCAGTTTTATTTATGAACGCAGCCTAACGTGATACGAGCGGCCACAACGTACACTATATACAAGGCAGCATATTAAAATTCTTCCCAATTTGTTTGCGCTGGTGGCAGATCCATTTGAAATGAAGCACGCATTTTGGAATCTAACAAAAGCGCCATTCTTAATTTTCTACTTCCGTAAGATTGAAAATGATGACCCGATATGTGATCGCGTGGTTTTAGGAAATATGACCGCGAGGATGTGCGAATTTCCAAATAATCATACACAAAAGTTTCATCACGCATGTATCACGTCAAATTTAACTCGACAACGGCCGAGTCAAATAAAGCCATATTATAGTGCAAAGCATTTTTATTTTTCAACAAAATATTATGTTACCGCTATAAATTATTCGCCTTGCCCCCCGTTGATTTAAAGCCATTTTGCCAAAGTTCAATTATCAGTAGTTTGTAAGCTGCCATGTTTACACGAAATATTCCAAAACAACGGGAAATTCAAAAGCGACAGCACCCAAACAGACATTACGGCTTAAAAGCATTTGATATCTACCACTAACCTCTCATTTTGTGCATGTTATAGGTTGGAATAGGATCCCTTCCTGCTGGCGAATAGTTGAAACTGCGATTCAAAGTACTGTGCTTTTAGCGGTAAAAGAATAGAATGCTGCTGGTCGTCAGTTAACAGAGCTGTGCTAACGTACAAATAGCTCACAGAGCAGTCGTCAACGTACGTGATAGAAATGCATCATTCCCAGACGAGCAAACAGCACATTCACAATTCTCAGCATTTGCATGCGGTAGAGTGGATGACTTGAGGGTCAGATTATGTAGACGAGGGAAGATATGAAAGTCAAAGTAGCCGCAAAGGAGATTTTCGATTCCTCATCAGCAAATGGCGCGCAGTACGTTTCCCGAATTTCCGCACATGACGCCCATACTACAACAACAAAAGTACGATTTCCCGAGAAACAATTTTCAGTTGCGCACCTTTCGCACAACTTTTCTAATCCTCTGTAAATAACGTGCTGATTTCCCAGCTGTCAAAACAACAGTCATCATAAATTATTCTGTCTCTTGTGTAGTGGCTAGAACGCTTGTTCCTGTTCCAGAATATTTTTCAAGGCGGATGCGCTGAGCACTACGGGAAGGCTTGGCAACCACTACTCTGAGAAGAAGAAGCAAGATGTCGGAACGTAAAGTGCTGAACGTAAGTATTTTTAATCAATTTCTTTAAAATTTTTCCTTTTACACTATGGACCGATTAGTATATATATAGCGAAACTAGTTAAAGGAGGTGATCTTTGATCCATACGAGAGTTTTTGCCAAAATAAGAGTGGAAACTGTCCAGCTGTACAGCAGTAGAAATTTCACAAAAGGGCTTTCCTTGGAAGTTATCCTTGTAAAGGTCCTGCATGCAAAGAATGTGTTGATGTGATTAATGATACAGACCTGCCAACTCTCACGGTTTCACCGTGAGACTCACGGTTTGGTGTATCAACTCACGGTCTCACGCTTTGGCCTCCAAATCTCACGGTGAATCAGAAAATCTTGAAATTGCCAAACAATTCGGATAGTATGAAGCAATATTGAAAAATCCGTGTTGAAAATGGCCAAATTTGTCACATCTAATGTTTGAGGGAAACCTAGGTACAATTCCAGCCTCATTCCCGTGAAACATAGGTGCGCTTAGGTCTCTGGAAGGCTACAGCTGTGAACAGTAAACTCAACCTGGCGCCTCGCGTAGACAGCGAAACAGAAACTGACTCTTCAAAATATGCGGCAAAAGAATACAATAGGTGCACAGTTAAGGTAAAGAATACCTTGAAACAAGAAATCTACCATTTTTATTTTCATTTAACACATATTTTGGAAATCTCCAGGGTTGAGGTCCCAATCTCCAGGTTTTTCTGGGCTTTTTTTCAACATCTCCAGATTTGCATGTTTTGGAGGTTGGCAGGTCTGAATGATAAAGCTGGTTAGCAGCTTACGAAAGAGGATGCACGCGTTCTCTGAAGGAAACTTATGCACCTATCAATGGTTTGCCCCAGGATGGGGGGGGGGGGGGTGGGCAACCCCAGGGGAATTTGACATTTTCAGGTTTTTGAATGTCAATTTCCCCACCCTTGGGTCTCCATTAAGAGTCAAATCCCTACCCCTGGGGAGCACAGTCCTTGAATAGTAATGTCGACGAACTCAGGCACTCACAACACTTAATTGCAGAACTCAGCGACTCCAGAAGATATCCTGGTGACAAATGGTGCCACCAACTGCGTGCAATTCCACAAATTTCCCCAAATGTAGAGGGCACATTCTAGCTGTTCAAATTGTACACTGCCATTAATATTATGTGTGTACTGCGTGCATTGTTGTCATGAGATATTTTAGCATTGCTGGCAATTTAACACACATTTTGTACTCCTGACAATACCTGTTATGACCTATGAATTGCTTTTATTTTCTTTTTCCTTGTCTGAGCTGCTTTTGCTGCCTCCTCTATATAACACTAGTTATAAACCTTTAAAGATAGATAACTGATGGATGTTAAAAACAGCAATTGTTTGCTTCAAAAAACATCAAGATGGTCCTTAATATCGCTCATGAAGAGAAAGGCCGAGCAAAGAACGCGGGAAGCTCATCCAAATGACTTCTGGGTATTTTCCAAGATGGTGGACTGCTCATTCCCAGGCCCTCTCCACTTTCCAAGATGGCAACCAAGTCAAATTTTTCACCCAGCCAGGGGACCGTTGTGGATGTCAAAATCCCTACCCGGGCAGAGCTTGACAAAGTCAAATTCCCGTGGGTTGCCCCCCCCCCCCCCCCCCATCCTGGGGCAAACCATTGATAGGTGCATTATAAAAGTTTCATTTTATATGCCAAAAATGGTGTATACCGTTTAAATACAGTACGGCATACGTAGGCGCGCGTTCTACATTCAGTGTACGTGGTGCACGTTGCTTTGATTTTTGTTCAGTTCTTTGTTTTCTTTTATGGTAGCCAGCGAACAGGTTTTCTGATGGGCAAAGTAGAGAAAAACTTTGCTAGTGATGCAAGTCAAAGCTATTTTTCAGCAAAAAGCCTGTTCGTAAGCTAACGTGATGTCAATTTTGCCTATCTGTTGTTCAATTTGCAGTAATAGTAAAGAAAAGTTGCCAATATAGACACAGTATGCAAACTCCCCCACACAGTTACAGATTAACTGCCCACACTTGATACATCATTCTTCTTGCTACAGTGTGTTGAGGTGTTGTGAGAACTGTACTTCCACCAAAATCAATTTTTAATACCGTTCAATGAGAACAAAATGGTCCTTGAATTGAATGGAAACAACACACAACAGAATGAGGGTCTTGTTCCAGAACATTAATGCATTAAACCAGACAAGTTCTATTTTGGGATGCCAAAAGGGCTTGTTGGAGATGCGTACCACACGATGTTTGCCATGGAACCTAGCGCCAGCATCGTGAAAATAAGTGTGACAGTTGACTTGACTGACGTGATTTAAGACCATTTAACCCATATTATTACACTCAAATGAAGAAAACCGTGAACACTGAAAATATTTCTGGAATGTTTATTGTGTTTTGACCAATCACATGCGAGACCTTGTAACCGCAGAAAACAAGTGAGTTTCTCAGTCACGGAATCAAGTTGGTTCTCCATTTGTTTTGAAAGACCTTCATCTTAACTTACAAGAATTTAAATTGTTATTTCTTTTTATCTGAGAGCCACATGCGCTACGGGAGCGAAAAATGTGTGAGAGGTCTTTGGCTTGTTGCGGCTGCATTGTAGCAACGACCGCGGACTGTCAAAAGTGGCGTTCGTTATTCTTCAACAGCCTGGTGTTCCGTTGCTAAATTGGAAAATATGTCATTTCAAAATGTGCAACTACACGTTATAAAATATGATGCAAGCCCGGCTCGAAGGCACGGATGATTTGGCCTATATAAATCGAGTCAGCTGTGCTGTCAATGGGCGAATTTGGAGAGAGAATTTTGCAGTTTTTACTTCAAGGTGAAGTATTAAACTGCCGCTTGAGTTGGTTTTATTTGAAATGTCGGAAACACCGATCGTAGCATCGGTTTGTCGAAAAATTTTATAAGGCAAAAGCGCTCAAACCTATTTTCGCTTGCGTAGTGCTTGGGGCTCTCAGATAGAAAGGAATAGCACTTCCAATTTTTGTAAGATAAACTGGTGAAGATTAAACCTTATCGTCTTTCGAAACAACTCGATTCTGTGACTGAGAACCCATTCGTTTTCCACGGTTACAAGGTCTCGCATGTGATTGGTCAAAACACACATTCCAGGAATCTTTTCAGTGTTCACGGTTTTCTTAATTTGAGTGTAATTATTATTATTAATTACTACATTTATTTTTATTTCTCACAACACAGTATGTAGCACAACAAACCAAAGCAGAAACAAATGTTTCTTAACTTTGATTTCTAAATTTTCTTAGAGAAATGCACTTGCCAAAGTGGCAACTAAAGCAGAATTTTTAGTCACCGAGGCTGAAGTTTTAGTCGCATTGGCAACTATATCAGTTGCAATTTCGAGCCTTGTAGCCCCTAAACCCCTGTAGGACCCTGCTATTTCAAAACTATGGAAGTAATCTAAGCATATAATGTTTGTTTTACAGAAATACTACCCACCTGATTTTGATGCATCTAAAATCCCTAAACTTGGACTTTCCAGAGATCGCCAGTATGTAGTGCGACTAATGGCTCCTTTTAATATGAGGTAAGTATTCAATGTAGACTACTGATAAAAGAATTTCCACTCTCAAATCACAAAATGATTTTGCACTTTCCCACTATGGTCAGTCAGTTTTGATTGGACTTGCAATAGGGTTTATTCACAAATGCTGTTACATTATTATTCCACTCTTGCGCCATTTTACCATATAAGGTCAAGAGAACACGCAAAATATGCCACGGTTTACACAGTAAAATTATGTACTGCCCTGCAAAATCCAGGTTTCCCAGGTTTTCTGGCCGAAGGACTGGAAAACCAAATTTTGACGTGATTTTCTCAAGTGGAATAATAAATCTCTTATTCAAATTCAATGGCTTAACATATAATATGCGCGGACATTTTGCTCATTGCTGGTATACGCAACTCGCAAAATATCAGTGCGTATTATATGTTAAACCATCGAATAAGTTGTATTTATTACCATGTTTTTAGGTGTACAACCTGTGGAGAGTACATTTACAAGGGAAAGAAATTCAATGCTAGAAAGGTGAGTGACAAACAGCTTATAATTTCTATATACTTCATAATCACTAGAAATTTCAGAACAGTTTATTGATGGTTAAAGAACCACTGAAACCATAAAATTCTAGGTGATCCTGCAAGTAAAGTTAAAATTCAGCCTCTTTTAGCCCCTCTGGGTGGCTGCCAAAATTCACAAGCTTAAGCGGGTAGCAGCTTTGTCTTTAAAAGGTAGGTCAAGGAGTACCCTAATGTCGTAAAAGGAAAATGTTACACCACAGAAGATCATTGTTCTAGACTATTATGGCCATAACAGGATATCTTTGAACTTTTCGCACTGACTGTGTTTCAGCCAAAAAGCTGGTAAAGCACAGATTTATGCTTGTCAGCAGGAATTAGGAAGTTTGAGTGTACATTAAAAATGTGGGAGATGTATTGAAATATTGAAATGTGAAATAGTATTGTGTCCCACAGTAAAACTGTGGTTCATGGTGCATTAATTTATTTTAACACATTGACCCCTGAACCGTACCACTTGTGACGTCATCAGTTTTAACGGTCCTAGACAACTTTGGCGACTAACTTGTGCAGGGAGATGAGATCTTTCAAGCCATACCCAAATGAGCGCGATTCAGTCAAACAGACCAGACAAGGATGCAAAAAACCGTGTAACTTTGACCAGAAGATTCCAATGAAAATCTTGTCTCACTACTCACTCGTACTTCCTTCAAAAAAAATTCACGATCCTCAAGCTTTTTGCAAAACCTTTTCCCACCAAAAGGAAGCCTTAGCTAGTAAATGCCCAACAAAAGAAAAAAATGTGGAAAGAAAAGCAAAAGAAGCGGGGAGGAGAGAACCCAAAAAGTAAAAGACGAGGGGGCAGCAAAACTTTCTAAAAAAAAACTTGAAATTTTGCTTTCTGTGCATGCCCGAACTTCGAGAGCTGTAATTTGGCATCAGGAACGAAAGCTAGTTTAGTGCTCGACTTGTAGACAGCGACCTAAAACCGGTTTGACTCACTTCAACTGGCATTTTTTGGCAAACTTTCCAGGTGTTAATGGATTAAACAATACAGTGCTACATGTACATTGAGACCATTATAACATAGTTACTTGAGGGACTTGTTATGAAACCCTGCAAGTTTCAAAGGCCATAACAAAGGTACTGTAATTTATGCAGTACCTTTGTTTTGTGTTAAGTTCACACACTATGGCTGAATAACTTAACAGTGACATTTTTATTGGTTAGTTGCTCATGCAAAAATCAAAACCCATTGTTGTTTGTGCACGGTCGAGACTAAAAACGGTAATAAAAACATAAAACAAAGGACTTTGCTGAGCTTCATAACCAGATTCTTTTACCGGTAACTATGATTACAAGAGTTTAAGAGTGTTAACAAAGTTCCCTTGCTTGCCACCTGTGACAAACGTGCAGTGATTATCAGTTGATCACACCTAACCATTACCTTCTTGCCTTTGTTTCAGGAAACCGTTCAGAATGAAACCTACCTTGGACTTTTAAGATTTAGGTTCTACATCAGATGTCCAAGATGTGTATCAGAAATAACATTCAAGGTAAGTGTGCTGCCCTTCTTACATGCGCTTGTCACATCATCGTTGTTGTCATCGTCGTCGTCAGCATCGTGATCATCATTGTCATCGTGATCATCATCATCTTCACCGTCATCACTGACATCATTATCAATATCACCATCATTATCATTGTCGCTGTTGTCATCATCATCATCATCATCATCATCATCAACATCATCATCATCATCATCATCAACATCATCATCTCTTTACCCATGAGTGTCACAATTAGGACATTAACAAATTAAATTTTCCAGTCTGTGCTTCTTCAAGCCAACTCTTTCTTAAACAAAATTTGTTAGAAATTCTTTAAAAAACATTCAAGGTAACAGGCAATGTACGTGCTATCATCACTCCTTTACATGTCTGTGTAGGCCTGCTCCTAGTTAACTTTGTCACCTTATGTCAATTCTTAACCACCCAAATTTTGTTCTCGCTTTCAGTCTCTTTCATAATTTCTCCACCACATGTATTATTACTAGCCAGGTAAATAACTTAGTAAATAAAACGTTGTCAGTTATAGATAATACCCTCAGCCATGATCCATTCTGGTCCAACATGCAAGTTGAAGAAGATTGAAAAAGGTCTATCCTTGCAGTTGATTCAATTCTCTTTGCTAGCCAGCCACCTTCTGTACAATTTTATATTCCAATTCCCTGAGGTTAGCAGCTTGTCACAAAAACTTTTTTTTTGGTCATGACGCTATGAAATCAGTCGTACAAAACAACAGCTAGAAAAAGAATGAAATTGACAAAAGTGGGACCATGGAGAAAGTTAAATTAACTAGTTTTGTTGTGGTTGTTTTCCTCTGGTTACAGACTGACCCTGAAAACACTGATTATGTTTGTGAAAATGGAGCAACAAGGAACTTCCAAGCTCAGAAACTGATGGAAGATGAAGAGAACAGAAGACAGAAGGAGGAGGAAGAGGAAGAACAAAACAACCCCATGAAGGTAAGGCAGAGCACAGCAGAAGCTCTGGTACAGCTCTGCAGCAAAGTGGAGGTAACTCCAGGCAGAAGCCAACAAGTACCTCAGCCATACCCCTAGGTAGTAGACAGTAACAAATGTATTATTTAAGAGATTATACCCTAATGCCAGTTATTTGTACTTATAAGTTTTAACTTGTATTTAGTGCATTTTTAAAGCTTCAAGGAAAATTAAGCCCTGCCCACTGCAGATGCAGGTGCATTTGCATTCAAAAATGGAACTTTTTTGTTGCATTTCCCTATTCCGTCCACACAGATATGCATTGAAATTACAGTCTTTTGGAAACAGTCTCCAGGGTTAAATCTCTCCACAGTTCCTCCTCAACCTGCAAACCCTCATTTGAAACAAATTGTTGCAACACTTACCTTTCTTTGGCTTCCCCCCAATATTAAAAAATTCAATGACTTGCAACTACAGACTGTCAAACCTTACTTTCTACATCTACATTATGCCTGATTTCACGAAATTTTTGTGACACATTTATTTCATGATTTTGAGGTACGCATATTTCGCGACACTTCAATTTCGCGATTTTACAAAAATTTTGTGTTTTGAGTCACTTTGATTTTACGTTCTTGAGTAGGGCAATTTTTTCCTTGGCAATGTTATTTAACATGTCCTTGAATTAAACAAAATGACTTTATCAAAGGTACAATAACATCAAAATTAACAAAAATGCAATGGCAGGACTATATGTCAACAGTGACAAAAGCAGTTCTCACAATGTCCACAAGCAGTTCATGCTTGTGCATGAATTATTGGTCTTGAGTCAATTGACCACAATATCCATTTACATTGAAATTTCCTTCCTACGGACCCCAAAGAAAAAAGGATGCTGCTCAGTAACATAATGCAGTTTAGAAACATATATACAAGTGTCACGAGTCATTTGTGTAAATGTCTTGATATGGATCAACAGGCGGTAATACTTCTCTTCCAGTTACTACGCCCTTTATTCCCGCTTTCTCCAATCCTTTTAACACATGAACCCTCCCCCATGCGCTGATAAAAAGCTAGTTGTACATTTCCACCAACCAAGTTGCATGAATTGGTTTCAAAACTGATAGCTCAGGTTTGACATTCACATCTTCAAACATAACTCTACTATTCACTTGCTTTTGGACTTCTGCCGAATACCATGTTGCGAGCTTGTTCTTGCAATATTTCTTGCAATAAACTCATTCTTTCTTGATTATTGACATGATGTGTCATTTAATTTTTGCATCATGTTATGTTCGCAACACTTATTGTTCGCGTCACTTAAATTTTGCAAAATTCCCGAAGTTAACATGTTGCGAAAATTTCATGTAATAAGGTATTTGAAGATCTCTGTCAATATGACCCCTTCTATGTTGACTGAACAAAAACCCAGTCATTTCTTCCCTGAAAATCCTGTTTTAAATCTGACCACCTCTGCTCATAACTGTGACCAATGAGCTTTTGGAGTCCCAAACTGTTATTAAGGACCCTAATTGACCACAAAAGCCATGTCAAGGAAACCTTCATCTCAAGAAATTCGTGTTATTTTAAACTATTTTGCAAACTTTTGACATCATGCAATTTCCCTCATGTGGCAGAACTGTCCAGGAGCTGAATTCATTGAGACAACATTCATGTTCAAATAGAAAAAGGAAAATTTACAGTAAGGGTGTTGTGTTCATGTTCTCCATAATTCCCAGAATCTGGTCATTCACATTGTCTTTTTGTAGAGAATGACAAAACAATATACCGAAATGAATGTGCCAAGCGATTATTTTGCTGATCAAATTTTAATTTTTGACATTCCTATATAGCTGTTACGACCATAGTGGTTTCTTGAGGACCTTATTTCCTTTATAAATTTACCATCATGTTAAAAATGACCTTCAAAATGCCCAATTGCTTAAACTTCAAAGTAAGCAAAATTGGCGAAGAAAAAGTCGAAAATGTATCAATTTAGTAACCAGCATGAAAGTTATCTTGACTTCATATTTTTGCTACCTACTGCTTACAGTGATTCAGCTTTTCTATTTTGGTCAACAGCAATTAGTGCTCAGGTTTTATTGTTTTCTGAAATACAAAACTAAATTTAATACAAAACTAAATTTAAAAAATTGGTAGTGCTACATCGTCATAAATGGTGAGGTGTACCCCCCCCCCCCCCCCCACAGATTTTGTTTCCATGTCAGTGACTCTAAACTGCCTGCACTTTTTCAGGCTCTTGAGAAGAGGACAAAAGAATCCAAACAGGAGATGGACATTTTAGAGAAACTGGAAGAGCTGAGAGATCTGAACACCAGACATGCTAATGGTAAGTCCATTGCAGTGAAGTCAGTACTCGGCCGGTTCAAAATCTTCCTGTAGTGTGAATTGAGTTGAAGATGGTAGTAATCTAATGCAACACATTTCATACATTTTTATTTTATTTTATTCGATTTATTTTATTATTCTTATTAGTTTATTTTTCTATTCTATTATCATTATTATTACTAGTAGTAGTAGTATTGTTATTATTATTATTATTCATTCTAACAACATTGTAAACTTTTAGCACACATGATTTAAATTTATAATTTAAATACAGCATGATATTAGGTAATTGTCTTGTTAAGTTCCATTGGACAGCAATGGAAATGACACTATATAAATAAAGTATTATTATTATTGTTATTATTATTATTATTATTATTATTATTATTGTACTACAGTTAAGACTTTTGCATCATGAAAGTTAGTACAAGTATTTCCTCTAGTTTTAAGTTAATTTGCCCTCTCTTGGAAGTCACAGAGTTTACAATTGAGGCTCTCTCTATATACAGACTATTGTGTTAACTTCAAGTGTTTGATGTTTTGTTTTTGTAGTTGATTATGACACATTACTGAAGTTAAATGCACAGGCAGCTGAGGAATTATGGGCAAAAGAAGAAGCGGAGGATGAACAGGAAGTCCAGTGAGCACTACATAACTGATCTGAATTAGTTTACTTTTAAAATTATCTTATTTCTTATTTCTTATCTTATTTCACTTAACTTTATCAAAGAACGCAACTGCACAGGACTGTTAAATAAGTAGGGCTGTCACTTATTTTATGAGTAGCTGGGGGAAATAGGAAAATTTGCTAGAAAAGCACCCAAAAGCATTGCTGTCAACAAAAATAACATTATTAAAAACATTTCTTCTTTGCATCATTATTTTTCAGTCAGATGATTATTTAAATCTCCAAAACAAATCAATTTTGTGTTTATTTTTCAAATGAATTATAGGACTTATTTTGGAGCCCAGAGGATCCAAAAAAGATTAAATGACAGCAGTGATGATGATGAAGATGGAGAAGAAAATGAACCACAAATGAATAGTAAACCAAGAAGAAAAGCCACAGACATCCTGGCAGAGGTAATCACTTCCCCAACACCATTTATTGAAAAGAGTCCAAGCATTGTTTTGGATATTAACAGTTTTCTTGCCAGCTAATTATAAGCTTGGAAAATGAGGTTCTCACACACTGATTGGGGGCTGGGACCAAGCCAGCATATCGCATTTCACTCTAGGTCATGTGAAATTGTGAAATTGTGACAAGGACAGAATTACAACCAAGATCGGTGAACAAAATTCTGACAGGGGCACCCTAACTACCCAAAATTTGGACAGAACAAGTTCTGAAATTTGGACAGCCTGTCCTCTCCCCTTTGCCCCCCCCCCCCCCCAAAAAAAATCGGGGCCTCAGCCATTAATAACGTTGCTACGATTTCAGTCGAAATGCATTTGTTTATGTATGCAGTGCACACATTTTGTTAGTGTTCTTTATTATGTGCTGTGCATTATTTGAAGCAGATGGAATGTATAATTCCGCTAAAAGGGAGAACGGTCACTCTTTGGATGCACTGCTAACTCTAATTTTTCTTTTGTCAATTTATCTGAAAGGTCAAAACACCATTCTACCAAGAATAAGTTGACCTTACCACATGTATTAATAGGGCTGCCCGGCATTAATATGTCCGAAACTATTTGGCCCATCAGTGTTTCTATTAACGACATCTCACTACAGTAATTTTTATTTAGTTATCCTTTAACTTTTAAAGGACACTTCAGACACTACTCCACCAGCTCAGAAGAAGCAGAAGACGTCAAGCAATATCAGTATTGGAAGGCTCCAGAACAAGACAAAACTAGCATCGTTAGTTATTGTGAACAAAGACAAAACTAATGGACAAAAAAATACTGGAAAAGTAGTTGCAATAACAGACACTGCCATGGCTGCTGCAAAAGTGAAATTACAGGATTCAAGTAAGGACAGTGAAAGATCAGAAGGCAAGTCAGATGCTGGGTCAAGTGGACTGGGCTCACTCGGCATGCTTGGAGATTACAGTAGCAGTGAAGATTCTGATGAATAGTTTAAATGCTTGACTGGCAGCAAATTATTGTTTGTCATCTACCATAAGGTACATGTATGCTGTACATGTGGCTGAATAGACCTTTCAAAGTTGGTCCTTGAGCTTTCACATACTACAGCCAGTGACAACAGGATGTTTTGCCACGTGTGGCTAGTCATTCATTATAAATTGTTGCTACCTCTACTAGTAACAGACCATAGACAACTTGTTTACTTGGATTTGATGGCTGATAATCAAGACAAGTGTGGCCATAAGAGCTGATGCAAAAGTGGTCATGACTACATACAAATCCTGCAACCAAGATCGCAGTTGTAGGTTTAAGTTAATAGCACTTATACTCATGCGAGACAATGTCTTAGGCACAATTTAAAAAGCCCATTTTGATGATCTAATGCCACTTGTAGACCTGAGTAGTACGTCTGATTGGTTGAAACTAATTCAATTTTATTTCATCCAATCAGTGACAATGTCTACACATATCTGGATAGCACAACATGTAGGTCTCCTTGTCAGGACTGAATTCTCAGGGAACTGTGAAGGAACATGAGTACTAAGTACTTGTTGTCATAGGAACAACCAAACAATTCATTCTTTAAAGGAACATGGTGATCACAATCATACAGTTCAGTTAATACTTTTCTCTATTTTTTTTTTCAAAATTGTATATGCTGTAAATATATTTTATGGAATTAAAAAGTATACGAAGGGTACAGTACAAGAGAAAGCACAGAAGGGATATAATGTATCAAATAAAACTTTGTGTAATTATGGTGGTCACTACTTGTTGGAAATATTGGCAAATCATTACAAATAATATGGGTCTTATTGCTTCTTTTTTGGTTTTTGTGTAAATGTATTGCCAGTCTCCATCCGCATCTTTGTCTTCAGGCCCACCAGTATATTTACTCCAGTTGCTGTGGGTACATTTTGTGCTTCGTTCCTCTCCTGCAAGCCTGTATTACAGTGCAAAGTACTAAAGTATGACCACTTGTAGTTAATCTCCATACTTCTGTGGAATTTTACAATTCAATTAGAATTCAAGCACAGCTTCCTGAATTGCTGCTTTTATAATTGACAAGTAGATTTCCAGTGTGATGGTTTCATGAAAATGGTAAACACTCCTGGTAACACACAGTCAAGTCTTACACTAGTCCTCTAATCCCATATGGATGATTAATAAACTAGAAGTGGTAATAATCTGTAAACAGCACCTTAAGACGTCTTGTCTTACAACAGCAGTGTGGTTCTCAATCTCGTCCTTAGGTCTTTCCCCTATTTGGGGTGACAGTGAGAGAAGGCCTTACCAAAAAGCAGGTCATATGTCTTAAAATATTTGGGTGTTTGAATTAATTCAACAAGGCAGAAGGCTCACTATTGGTTATTGAATATTGTTTGTGAGAACGAGTGATCTTTTTTGCCAGAGCCTTCTCTTGCCAACATTTTGATTATGAGAGAAGGCCACAGGGCTGAGCTTGGTCTTGTTCTCAGAGTCTGCGGGCTTGTCAGTCAGTAGATGGTTGCCAGACATTCTCGTCTGCAGAGTAAGCAATCCTTTTGGATGGTTCATTGAAAAAGAATAGCCTATGAGGTCACCAACGTTTATGTATTCCTCCCCTGGGTATATGCTAATGAACTCGACAACATTTAGTTCATGACATACCGACAGTAGCCTATGATGTCATCGACGTTAATGTATTCCCCAGCAAATTAATGAAATTTCCCTGCAAAAGGATTGCAGGCTCTGGTGAGAATAGTTGCCAGACAAGCCATTGACCAACGAGCCTGAGGATTCTGGGTACAAGGGGTACAAGACTGGACATAGGAGAGTACCCTCACATTTAAATCCTCATATTGGTCAAACAAGGAACGCATGTACAGTTCCTGCCATAATTTTGCAAAGCAATATACAGTACAAAGAAATTTGGAAACCTCTTCAAACCTAAAACCTAAGTATTTTAAAAGTGCTATGTTAGTCTCTGATGGAAACATAAACTGGATATAAACATTTTTAACTTGCTCCTAACTGTTGGACCTCAGGGTTACATGTCTAGCGCCTCTATTAACAAAATACAGACACCTGTGCATTTCTTCCGTTTTCGTACCACGTTTTGTCGAATTGAATTGCCAGTGCAATTAACTACAGTGGTTTCTTCCAAAGCTTAATTGCATTGATAAGTACTGTAGGTAGTTGATACCGGCTCTGCGCTTGACCGCTGTGTTGGAGATTGCCCAGTGCTGGTCTCCTCTCCCTTTCTCTGCGTTCTCGCTGTTGTAATGTTTTACAACAGTTTTTTAAGTAAACCACTTTTGACAATCGGCATTAACAAGACACTGCTGGACTTTAGAGGTTTCTTCTTTTCTTAGCTCATCTCGGAATTTCTTCATATCATATCGAAGATGCTTAGTAAACTATTCCACACTGCATCCATTGTCACACCGCAATAAGATTGGGGATAAATTTGGCGATCCGACAACGGTCACAGTGTGAGACTGGAGGGTGGGGAAGACAAAAAACTAGCATTGAATCCCCGGGGCCTCCCCGCAAGCACCAATCGTCCCGTACCTGTACGATCCCCGCACCGTACGACAGTTGAGCCAAAGTGATAATTTATTCATGTGCACTAATCTTATATGCGTTGCTTTAATGTATGCAGTGTGAATAGTTGAGAGTTTTGAAAACGGGGTATCTCAACACCCTCCCGGTCATACTGGGTCAAAGCTGTCCTCTCTCTGCTGACTTGTACGGGGTCTTTGTACATGTAAATAAGATTCCTTTTTTTTTTTCCTTTCCTTTTTTCCCTTTAGGCGATATTCTGGTCATGGGAAAAAGATGATAACTTTGACAACCTTATCAGTAATGCTGATGTTTGCGCAGGTGCGATACAGTGGGTAGACATAAGGGGAAACCCCGTATCGGTCAGCAGTGAGTGGACAGGAAATGACCGTTTGGGGCAGAAAGCCCGTCTAGTTGAAAAGGGAGAGGTCGTTGGGCACGTAGATGAGCTACTGTTCCGAGATCCTGATCATTTTATGGCAGGGGAGCTCCACAAACATGCAGCTAATTGGGCAGAAATCGCAAAATTAGCTCCTTCTTTACAACAGGAAGAGGTGTTGTCGTGGATTGGGAATAAGGTGTCAATATTCCCATATTTCAGACATTTTAAAGGAACGTTTAAGGGGGAGCGTTACGATTCTGATCAGCCACCCCACAGGTTGTTTAAGAATAACGTATCGTGCAAACAGTTCGGAGAATTTGTTAGAACAACGCTACTAAGTCGCCTGAAATCCGGTGCGATTTCTCTGGTGGGCAAGGTTGGTCAAGTAAGTCCACCTCATATCGTTTTACCGTTAACAGTTGAGCCTACGAAGCCGAGACTGTGTCACGATGCGCGATATTTAAACCTGTGGATGCTGGAGAAGCCTTTCTCGTTGGACAAAGTGACCGACTTACCCCGGTATGTCTTCAAGGATTCCTATCAGACAGTTCTAGACGACAAGTCAGGATATGACCACCTCTTGCTTTCTGAAGAAAGCCGCACGTATTTTGGTATCCAGTGGGGCGGTTGGTTTTTTACCTATAATACACTACCATTTGGTTGGAAAATCTCACCTTATGTATATCACTCGACGGGCCTTATGGCGTCAAATTTTCTACGCTCCTTAGGTGTTCCGTGTCTCTTGTATATCGATGATAGACATAATGGCCAGCTCCAGGTGTCGCTTGACAAGGGACAATATGACACTTTAGATTCTATTGATGAGCGCAACCTCGCGGCTGCTAAATCAGCAGTGTTTCTCGTAGCATTTCATTTGGTACGCTTAGGGTATTTCCTTGCTTTATCAAAGTCAATTTTAATTCCTCAGAAGATGGTCCCTTATCTCGGTTTCTTGATAGACTCCGGTAGCGAAGTTTTCCGCCTGATCCCAGAGAAGAAGCGCAAGTTTGTAGGGCTCATCCGGGAAACGTTAAGCTCACGTTATGTATCGGTCAAGACGCTCCAGAGATTGGTGGGTAAATGTGTCTCCTTCTCCCTTGCGGTTCCGGCGGCCCGTCTGTTCACCAGGGAGATGTCAGCGGCAATTTCTATCGGTATGCGCACGTTGAAACCAATTGCGGTCCAGGGTGCTCTGCGCGATGAAATTGCCCATTGGCTTTTTCTAGAAGAGTGGGACGACCCCCTTCCTTGGCGTGAAGAGAGACATCTTCAGATTGAGTTAGCTACGGATGCCTCCCAAACTGGATGGGGAGGGGTCATTTCCACACCTGCCGAAGCAGGAAACATCTGATTATTGGTCAAAGGATGAGATGATGTTGGACATTGCGACTAGGGAGGCCATTGCTGTGAATAAGGTCTTACATGCATTTAAGGACCTTGTCAAGGATTGTCGCGTCGATGTAACGATTGACAACCTGGCGGTCATGTATCCATGGAATAATCAAGGAGGTAAAGGTCGTGACTTGAACAATGCTATAAAGGCTTTGTTCTTTACTACTATGGATCTGAACATCCTACTGCACATGTTGTACGTTCCGTCTCAAGAAAATCCAGCGGACGCTCCTTCTCGCAGATTGTCATCTTTAGACTATACACTCACATCGGAGATCTGGAATGAAGTACAACTGAGGTTCGGTGGTGGACAGGGCCACACGTGTGATCTGATGGCCCTCGATTCCAACGCCATGCTTGATAGGCTGGGGCGTCCTCTCCCCCATTTCACGCCATTTCCTTCGCCTGGTTCTATAGGTGTGAACTTGTTAGCGCAAGATTTGACTCAGTTTTCGACAGTGATGCCGCGTCCGTATGTTTTTCCGCCAAATGTTTTAGTCGGCCCAGTCTTGCGCTTCCTTCAGTCCTATAGGCAACCATGCACAGTTGTGGTCCTGGATACATACCCGAGAAAGTACTGGTGGCCTCTTTTACAACGGTTTTCTAGAAAAGCGCAGAAGCTGGCAGGTGCAGGTGATTCTCAAGCCTTGTTATCACCCTCTAAGAAAGGTTGGAGTGGAGAAAGCGGGATCCCAGCGGACTTGTGGGCTTTCCAGATAGATTTTCCTTTAGAGTTCTGAGTTTGTCTGTGTCAGTAGCAATCTTTCAGAAACACTAGCAATATATTAAATTGACGTTAAAAAAAAACCCCTGGAATTTGGGATCCCTTAGTCAGAATAAGAAATTTTTCTCCCTCCCTTGTATAATCCTGGGGTATGCAAATACGAAATTTGATATTAAAGGAGAATAAAGAGTGTTTTTGATAGACTACAAGCCTCTCGTCCTTTCTCTACTTAGGATCTCCCCGTCGTTGCCAAGCTGTTTACACCTTCTGTTAGATGTCCAAAATGCTCACATGCGAATGACCAGGATTTTAGATTCTGCCAACGTTGTGGTTATAACCGACAAATCGTGACACCGTTTCATATTGACAAGACTGACATCGATCTGAAGAGCATCGACCAGCGCTTACGTCAATTAATGGACTTTGATCGTGCTACCAGCTATGCTAAACAGAAGGACTCGCTAAGAAAGGAGTTTGAAACCTTTCTTGCTTCACTTCCGGGCCATATCACACTAGCCACTGTGACTCCACGGGATATTTGCCGGTTCCATGTCTTTAAAGACAAGAATGGAAAAACTCAGATTCACCGTAATGGCTGTAAGTACATTGGCCAAGCGGGACGATATACTTGTGGATGTCCTGTACGTCTATCTTATAAGACGGTAGACTCTTATGTCGGGAAGCTTCGAGCTATTCTCCATTCCATTGGACGAGACGGCGAGTGGGACAAGCGTCTAGGCTTGGGCAACCCAGCCTCTGACAAGTCGGTGAAGGATTTCTTGAGGCTGGTAACCGCGGAACAATTACAGGCACGGGTAACACCAAGGCAGGCCACCCCTTTCTTCGTTGATAAGCTAACACAATTATGTTCTCACCTAGACAAAAAATTGCGAGACTCTGACAGAGCGATTGATAGATTTGTGATAGCCCGCGATCAGGCGTATTTAAAACTAGTTTTCTTCAGTGGAGATCGACCTGGGGACTTGGGACAGATTAAGGTCCCTGAAATCCTACGTTTCCCCAATAACGACGGTTTGCTCTTCAATCACATTTGGGGAAAGACGTTAAGGGATGGGGACGAGAATGTGTTTGGAGTGAGGAGAAATGCGCAAGCGGAAATCTGTCCTGTTCGAGGCATTGAGCGTTATATGGAGGTGACGCGTGATATAAGGGTGGATTTAACGCGCGGTTACTTATTTCGTCCAATCACACCTGATTTGGGCATAAAAGACGCCCCTTTTACTTCCTCTGCAGCTGAATCACGCTTAAAGGGTTACCTTAAGGAGATGAATGCAGATAACGGTGAGACGCTCCATGGTTTCCGCTCCGGCTGTGCGATCACTTTAGCTCTTACAGGTGCGGACCTGGCCGAGATCATGGATCATGTTGGCTGGACTAGGCGTCACACAGCCCTATACTACATGCAATTAGCGAAAGTCTTAAATCCGGCTGGAGCCTCTGCTCGGCTAGCCTCAAACATCGGTACGGAACCGTCCTGTTCATGGCAGGATATTAACCAGCTGAAACGGTTTGTGTGTGCATTCCCTGCAGTCGACCGTGGGAAGAGATCTTATGAACAAGAGCAACTGTAAGGTTAGGCGAAGAATCCCTTTGCCAGACTTGGAGAGCTGGGTTTCGGTTTAGTTTTGGGGAATTATGACTTGGTTTGGGGGGCTGACTTCTTGGAGAATCTAACGATGGTCTCCTTTAATAGGTAGTGGTTAGTATTGGGGAGGAGTCCATCGTTAGCCTGGTCAACGAGAACAAACTGAGTGACACCATAACGAACGGGAGCCAAATTTATCCCCAATCTTATTGCGGTGTGACAATGGATGCAGTGTGGAATAGTTTACTCTCTGTGACCAGAGTACAGTCGAAGTAAAATACCGGAAAGTGAAAAGGAAGGGATATTCGCACCAAGGGCAAATCCCAAGAAGAAAAAAAAGGGAGAAAAGAGGGGTATTGGGTTTAAGTAGGTATAGAAGCATATATTTATTTCACTCCTCTGTGATGTTTAGTTGCTCACTTGAAAACCCTCATGTAAAACTTTATTAACTTGACACAACGCCTCGCATCGGATTAAATCAAACAACAATCAACTCCAAGATCCATTTAATTGTACTTGTTATAATCAAGAAAAGAATATATACGTATTTGTGGAACAAAAGGAAAAAACACGCCTTGCTTCCATTTAATTCCAGATTCTCTATTGCTTATTGTCCCTAGCGCGACCACGGGTCGCCGGGGGCTTTTGCTGCATATCTCTTCTCGCGTAACACCTTGCCATAATGTGGCCGAACTTTCCACAAAAATAGCATTGGACTGGGGCACTACTTCTCATGCCACGCCCCCTGTACGGAACATCACTACTGCGCCCACGGTGAGACGAACCAGACCATGGGCCCCCTGTGCCCATCGCGTTTTCCACCTTTGCGACAGCTTCATACACTTTAGTGTGATCTTTATCCCCTAGAAGGCGTAGAATCAGAGCCCGGAAGTGCTCTTTTGGAAGGTCCACTTTTCCTCTAGCTGTCTGGTACACCAAACGGTAAAATTCACGTTTCTCATCCTGATTATCGCGGGATGTATTCTGGAGGGTTTCTAGGATGTCTATCGCCTCAAACTTATTGAACTCAGAGAGCGGCCGTGCTGCATAGTCCAACATCTTCCTTATTACGGCAGCCACTGAGAGCCTTGTCAGTTCATCAAGAGACTTTTGGAGGAGAGCAAAGTTTTTCTTTAGAGTCTAGAATAATAAAAAAAGAAGGGGAAAATTGACTTAATGTACAACATCACCCTCACAGGTCCTTAACAACCCCAAAATAAAGCAAAACCGTGCCATTCTGTGGTGAACTCTCACCCCATTGCTTTTCTTGTTACCCTGGGGAACTATTACCCATTGCCTGTACATAGTGAACTCGCATCTCTTTTTATGGTGAACTCTCACTCCATTACTGTTTTCTCATGGTGACCTCTCACCCATTGCTCTTTATCTTTACTATGGTGAACCCTCACCCCCATTGCTCAAAAAATTTTTTTTTCCACGGTGAACACTCACCCATTGCTCTTTATCTTTACTATGGTGAACTCTCACCCCCATTGCTCAAAAATTTTTTTTTTATGGTGAACTCTCACCCATTGCTCTTTATTTTTACTATGGTGAACTCTCACCCCATTGCTCTTTTCATGGTGAACTGTCACCCATTGCTCTTTATCTTTACTATGGTGAACTCTCACCCCCATTGCTCAATTTTTTTTTAATTTTTTTTAATTTATTTTTAATTTTTTATTTTTATGATGAACTCTCACCCATTGCTCTTTATCTTTACTATGGTGAACTCTCACCCCATTGCACTTTTCCGTGGTGAACTCTCACCCATTTTAACTGTTCCTGGTGAACACTCATCCCATTGCCTTTATAATACATATACATTTTGCCACTCAAAGGTGAAGTTTGACACCATCTTACAGCTATTGTTTTGCTTTGGTAAATTTTCAACATTCTATAGAAACGTCAAACAACTACCAGCGGTACGCCGCCGCTAACAGTTTTGAACAGCAATAACAACAACACAACAAAAGAATAATAACCGAGCCGATAACAAACATTCCCATATCCACGAGAAAATATACACGCTACCGACGTTAACAACATATAGTCACCCATAAAAAACCCGCCAAGATCCGAAATACACTCGAATTACCCATAAGCTTAATAACAACAAACAAAAACAAAAAATGACTAAAGCGCGAGCAATGAATAAGCGGGAAAGCCGAACACAAGCAAAGAAGAAGACAAATAAAGGGTTGCCGCCCTTGTTCCTGCTCGTAATTTATAAAAAAAAGGACACATAAACGACAAAAGTAAACATATTCTACCTCCAACTCTCCGGGTTGAGCTTGTCCCACAGCTTGTTGAGGTACTTGAGCCGCGGCTTGTTGAATTTCCTGAGCCACGTGTTCGGCCGCCGGCAAAGCGTCCCGTCCAACAACTTGTTGAACTACTCGAGCTACTTGACCACCGGCCGCTTGAGCTGCTAGTTCGTCGGCTGGCTGAATTCCTTGGGCAACCGGTGGAGCGGCTTGAGCAGGGGCTCCTTGTCCTGCAGGATACTGTACGTCCGCCATTAAATGAGAAAAGAAGGAAACACGAGGAACGGAAAAGAACGATCCGCACCGTACGGCAGTTGAGCCAAAGTGATAATTTATTCATGTGCACTAATCTTATATGCGTTGCTTTAATGTATGCAGTGTGAATAGTGATTTTATTACACGCTGAAAGTCTGAAAATTCTATTTTCATCAATTTGCTTCATGGCTGCAATTACCAAGCGAATCGCCTTTTCCGTCGCTATCAGTTTCCTTTTCCCTATCCCATCAAAAATATTGCAGTCGGGAACATGGAAACGTGGCAGCTCCCCGTTACGGCAGCAATTAACTAAATCATACAGCAAACTCAGAATGCATTTATCTGTTCTGTTGTGCTGCAAAGTTCCGTACTGCTCTTCGTGACGAAGCACAAGTGTCTTGATAACATACGAAGTAACTTGGAATGGATTTCTTTCCAGGTAAAGCGTATCTTTCAAATATTTTAGAACCCTGTTGCAGCGTTTGTGGATGTGGTTCTCATCCATCATTTGAAACATTTGTTTTTCATTCAAAGAAAACGATCTTCTCCAGCACAGCGTGATATTCGGAGAAAAATTGGAGTGGTGGTCGCATTTATAGCACCAAGCTGGAACTAAAAGACATCGGTTTCTTTTGCTTTCACTTTCATTTGCCACTTCAACATCTATGGCAACTGATAAATCAACATTTATGTACAGGCGCCGTGCACGTTTTCCATGTTTCCCATCTATATGGCTAGGCCTCCATTCTAACCAAAACTTACAGCCCGGTCGCGTCGGGTTTGTCCTGAATCTTAACAGTTCCAATGTCCCCGACAACTTGGATATGGCTCTAACCTGTGGTTGAGAACCCAGGTGTACACAAGCTTCCTTAACTAACTCTCCAAATCTCCTTTGTACGGAGCCAAACTGGTGATAAGGAAGTACATACGTGCGGCCATCCTCTCTCGAATACGTCAGTTTTCTCCATCGATCGGCCATAGCCTTGTCTTTTAGCAAGACGTGTGCAAATCCTGCTGCTCTGGGGCATTCTACGACTGCTTGGCAGACACCAGGGCGTGACAACTCTTCATTCACGGCCATGAAATCAAACTCGTCCGGCTGCGTTATTTTAGTTTCTTCGTAAAAGCTTCCTGTCTTCAGCACACGGACAGTTTTAAATCGGCTGTCCAGTTCATTGACTTGTTCTAAAATTCGCCAACAAATTGCTTCCGTTGCGTTCTCGATATCAGCTACTTCACGATCGTTCTCATCGTTGGCCTTGAACTTTGTACAGTTTGAGTCTAAATCGGTGAGGTATCGCCTGAGCGCCATAATTACGAATCAACATATGCCCTGGTTAATAAAACGGCACATCATGAAATAAATAGAGCGATGCAACAGTCCGTCCGAATCGCGGTCTGTGCGGCATCAGATATTTTATGCACTTAGCCAGAGAACTAACTACCAACATGCAACAGAGCCTAAAAATACGCGTGCACTTTTGAAATTTGAGAGTTGTTTTCGTAGCCTCCCAGCCTGGCTTCCTAAGTTAACAGACGTTTACTGGACTCGTCACGCTATCTTCAAGGTTACAAAACCGATACAAAAGGAGGGAAATAAAAGAGAAGGGAAAAATTGTGGAGGAGGAAGAGAAAAAAATAAAATTCAAAAAGAGGAGGAGAAGGAGGGGGGGGATAACTGTGGAGGAGGAGGAGGAAAAATAAAATTTTGGAGGAGGAAGCAGCAACATGCACAGCTGATCTGCTGAGAATCAACTGGAACTGAAGAAACCTTCTGCAGTGGATAATGAATGCGGGAAAAAAAGAAGCTTGCGTAATTACGTCACTGGTTCAGAAAAAAATTGCCTATGACGTCATCAACGTTTATGTATTCCTCCCCTGGGTATTCGCTAATGAGACTCGACGTCATTTTAATAGTTCACGACATACCGACAGTAGCCAATGACGTCATCGAGGTTAATGTATTCCCCCCCCCCGCAAATTAATGTATTCGCCGCAAAAATACGGGTTAACCGGTCCCTCTATACTACTGACTGGTGGTGTTCACGCTCCAGTCAGTAGGTAGGTACAAGCGTGCCCAGAACGTTTGGGACACTAAGCAAAATTTTCATTAAAACGTCAATAATATCTACTTCCACTCCCCCCCACCCCCCCCCCCCAAACAATGTTGACTGTCAGGAGTCAAACACATCTCGGATATCTTGTACCGTTTCTGTACTTCAACATCGTTTAGGGGAAGCGGGCGAAAGAGTTTTGTAAAATGCTTTTGGAGGATTTATGTTATCACCTATTTTCAAATTGCTTTCGAAAAGGTTATAAAAAGGCAAAGTTCCCTAAACCAATTGGCCACGATTAGAGGTAGGTAGGTGGGTAGGTTGGTAGCTAATGCGAATGCAGCTCTAAATCTAACTTTTTTCTGCCATGTTGTGAGGCAGCCTTTGCTTTGGGGTTCCAGTCAAGAGCCTGGTGTGTGACACGGGCCAGTCCCGGCACAGGGTATGGGGCTCTGTTGCACTCTGTATCACAGTTCCTGGTTAGTTATTTGGGCTGTCCATATGGAAGGGTAGGGTAGGTTTTATTCCTTCGAAAAAAGAAAGCCCTTTCTAATCTAGATGCTAAACAATTTGTCCGACTGTAGAATCACAGTTTGAGGGGGGAGACTCTTAACTACCACTTTGTTGTCATGGAAAAGTGCTAACCATCATATCTTGGAAACGCTAACTTCCACAGATAAGCTGCTTGGCCACAGAGGTTTTCAAGATTTTTCGAGTCACAACCATATTTGGCAGGTCAGGTGACCTGCACAAAAAAGCACAAAACACAAACAGCATCTGGTTAATTTTTAAATGTATACTATGCCAATATTAAACGATGATCAAGATGCGAAACGTGACCTATCAATCTCTTGAAATTCGCATTTGTGTAGAAGTTTTATCACAATTACGTATATTTATACAATTCCTACTGTAGTTTTTCCTTTCTTTGTGAAAACAGTAAGGGTTTACGTCATATTATAAAAAAGGCTGGATTATCTCCAATTCGCGGAAAAAAGGAACGCTACCTCCTTTCATATGAGTTTTAGTGATTTTTCTTTCTAATGTGTGGTTGGGGACTGACACTAGCTACACACGCACAATGTCGATTTTTATAATTCTGATGTTCATCAGATGTTCAATCTAGCGGCACAAAATGCTGCAAAACAGCGTATGACAAATACCACCCACAAAAATCCCTTAGCAACAATGCTAGATCTGTAGTTAGGGTTCTTCCCCCTTACACCACCCTACAAGTTAAACGCATTAAAGGTACTGAGCACATCTTTCATACTTGAACTACACTTAAAAGTCACTCTAACAAAGATAACACAAAACAAGGCACTGTTTACTATAAAGAGGACTGAAATATATTACATGCTTAGTACATGCCATGCATAGGCATTTCAATATTGCATTACAGTATGAATTTACTTACAACAACAACAACAACAACAACAACAACAATAGCAACTCTGGGCAAAAACATCCTAGAAAGCTTTCCAGGCCAAAAAAGCATATTTTGGAAACAGTATTGTTCTGGGAAAGCTAATTGGATTGCCTTACAGTTACATCAGCCTAAACTAAACAAGTTTTTCTCATTTTTTAAAATTTATTTCTAGAATGCAAAAAGGCAAGATTTTTAGTCGGGAAATCAAAAAGTCACAAATGTGTGAACAGGTCCAAGTGTTGGCAGTGCTCTTATGCATTGCTATGCAAGTCACTTGTTTTGCATTTCCTGCACAAATAGCCTGCTAGCAAGCCCTCTCTTTTGTCTGGAACCCTTCAACTATGGCCTGAGCATGCACCTAACTAAAAACTTGTTTTGGGTAAAGTAAGAAACGATGTGACACAATGGAGTTCTGGGAAGTAGGAAGTGGCAAGCTAACTCCTTGCCATTTATTGATACTTGAGATTGTAGAAGATTTTATTAGGAATGCTGTTTTATGATCATGTGCACAGTGTCTGAGAATAAAAAAGCAATTTCTCCTGTTTCCCAGAATACCATTGGGTTGCATTGTGAATGGTTTAGATTTTTGTGTGACTACATTTTTCCAGTTAGGTGTACTATGTAGTCTCATTGCACTTTCCTGGGAGAGAATGTCTGAGAAACATTCAAACAAATTTCCATTCCGTTCAAGTAATGACATCCAGATCTGCACAATGCTTGTGATTGGTTGAATCTAAATATCCAAGTGTCGTGAGGACATTAACCCTTAATCATTTTTATCATTTATTTTCATTTCAAAATGAAAACAATTCATATAATTGACTTCAAATAATCAGAAACAACACCTACAGGCATCTGGAGACCACAAATGTGTGTCTGTTGATCAAGACTGAATTTTTTGATAAGACATTCGTCACTGGGAACACAACTTTGGGTTGGACTACACATAATGTCTATTACTAACTTTCATTCTACTATTTGTTGCCTTCCTGCTCAGCTCTAGGATTACAAAATTTTCTGAACTCAGAGTGTAAACAATAAAAAGCTGAAGAAAAATGATATAAGCCTAAACTTTTCTAGATTTTTCTTGTTTACACTCAGGAATTCAGGAACTTTTAAAAATTACATAGTGATTCTATATTGTTCCATACTGTTAACTTAATTTAGCATTTATTTAATATTATTAAGTCTAATAAGATTTTTTTAACAAAACAAAATGGTAGATATAAAAACAAAGTAACAGAGAAGGTCAGGAGCCCTGCCATTGAGGCAGATGGTATTTGTAATGAGACAACATGCTGCCCTATTTGGAAATAACTTAATGAGTACAATTCAAGACTGCCAAATTTGCCCAGGCCAAAGGCTTAGTCCAATTTGTCAGCCAGAGGATTTTTTGAATCCAATATAATTTATATACATTTTTTCAAATGGAACAAGCATGTAGTCCTTATACCTTTTAATTATAATGTGCACTGACCATGTTCTACCCAATTTGGTAAAAAAAAATTGGAAATTTGCTTGCATGGGATTTTCAAGAAACAATATAATTAAATATCGAAAACTTAGTTATGTGTATTTACAGTTGCTTTTGGTGACACAGCCCTATCCTGTATGAGGATTCTCCATATTATAAGAGCAGTCACTATTCTTATAAACTTTTTCCTTTGTATGAAAAAGCACTACAGGCCTGAATTATTCTGGTAAAAGAACAACACAGTCATGCTCTGATGGAGGCCTAGGCTAAGTTAACACTGTTATGTAATTACTGACATTTCTTTCTTCAATTTACAAATAAAAGAAATAGAAAACTGGTGTTTAGCTTTGAAATGTCTTCATTCAAAGAACTGTGTGAGTTTGAGAACTTGAAAGTGTTTGTAAACACAAACTTTAAGTCCTCGCATATCCACTCCCATGTTTGCACCAGAATATGTACATTTGCAATATGTACACGTTTTCAATTTCTTGAAATGTACTGGTAACATACTCCTGCCTTAAAACCTCCCGGTAAGTAATATGACAACCTTGTTATTTTGCCTTAACAAATCTGCTCATTCACAAACAAAACCTTACGTAGCCATTCCTTAACTACAAACCTTGTTAACAGCCCTGTCAAAATGTGCTGGCAGGCAGCAATTTTGCGGTCTACAGCCAATAATTTGCCGCTTTCTTTACACTGGACTTCCCTGTGAACCTCCTAGTAGGCAGGGAAAGCCAGTCCTTGTTGCGTACTGCTTTTATTATGCTGCCTGTTACTGCAAATCACTTTGACAGAGCTGAGTTAATCCAAACTCATACTAAGACCAGAATTTCATGGCCTGCCAGAAGTTGCATTATTCAACAGGCTCCATCTGTCAAAGGAGGTCTAAAGGCATCTTGACTTCTGACAAATTTTCCAAAGAATAACTTACGATAAAATTTGCAGTAATCATGTCCTTAAATACATGAGTTCTGTACAATAACATGGAGTACAGGTTAAGAGAAATTTGCCATATCAATTCAAAACTTATCCTTCAGAAAACTGGGCAGTTCAGTGCAAAATTAATTTTAAAGTTCAAATCAATTTTTTTGTCTGAATAGTACCATTTTTACAAATAAATAATATCCAGAAACAAAAACATACAATGTTCTTTCAAGATGCTAATAATGTCGTCCTACTACATAATATTGATTTCATGATATTGTTAACTAAATTATCATGAATTTGCTCCTTCTGCAGTGACACCATTGTTAACAGCTCGCCAGAGTCCATAAGTCTTACCAACAGTGTTCTGCCAAAGGCGAAGTGTCCCATCTTCAGATCCAGATGCATACAGTTCACCATCAGGAGAATACCTCACACAGTGCACAGGACCAAAGTGTCCTTTATATGATTCTAAGAAATCATTGCAAAAGAGTGTAAGAGCTAATACAAGTAAATTGGGAAGGCTAGGGGTTCAGTAGTTACTGTGTCAGAATGAACCTGAAGGTTGGTGGCAGGGTTTTCAATAAGGGTCGGAAGCCGGCGAATCTCGCCGGCTATTCTTCATTAACTCGCCACCTATTTGGTTGAGAAATTACCCCATAATTTACGACTAACATGAGAAACATTTGCCACAAAAAACGAGCCCTGGATCGGCCAAGATTTATTCATGAAAAACAGAGAATCTTGCCAGAATTCTGAGTAATTTCAGCGGCGATTTGTGTTTCCTGTTCTGTTCAAATACCCTAATTCTTGCTCTAGAATGCAGGAAATGCATTCTAAGAGGCCCAAATTTTCGAAATTTTTCGCGAGAGAATACCCCCGGACCCCCGAACCCCCCTAGAATCTTACGCCTTCAGCGCAAGTACTTCATTCTCTGCCTACTCCTAAAATTTTGCCACCTACTCAGATTCTTATTGAAAACCCTGGGTGGTATAGTTACTACTCACGATTATTCCAAAATAATTTGGTGTGCCATATTCAACAAGTGGGAGTGCAATAATTGTATGCCCCTTTTTTAGACAAAACTTTTGCTTTGCAGCAAAAACTTTTCAACAATGCAACGCTTGCCACTTTTTGTGGCATCCAGTTTCCATTGGAGGTGTGTTACACCATACAAGGAGGCAGCATGGATGAATGGTTTCGGCGCTAGATTTCAACTTGGCCGCTCCAGGTTTAAATCCCACTCCAGTCACTAGCTGGAGTTGTCTTTTGGTATACCCAAGTTCAACTCCTATGCCGTGCTTGTGGATAGCCAGCTGGTCTGCCAGACCAGTTGGCATATTAAGCACTGTGTGTAGACCTGCATGGCCCAAGTCAACTACTCTACATGTAACTGCTAACCTTGTCTCCAGCTACAGTGTACTGACATTCACTAATAGAGCATTGCAGCCTAATTCAACAGCTACAATATTAACAGATTCCCCTTCCTCAATATCTTGAAAGTCTATCACTGGGCCTTCATTTTGGGCACTGCAAATGTGATCTTATTGCCCATTCCCACATTTCCAGACTAAAAACTGGCTACAAAGGGTGCTAATCCATGGGAAGTCAGTTGACATCCTCAATGTTTACTCCTACAGGATGGCCACTAATCAGTCCATGATTCTACAATGCAGCTAGATCTTGTAGCTATAAACTGGTGTCTCACCTAGTTCCTTTCCATTTTCATAGTCAAACTTGTAAAGCTTGAAATCATCCCCTCCAGCTACAAAACAAGACTTGCTAGGGTGGAGTGAGGCTGAAAATATTGGTGTTGGAGCCTCAAATGACTTGATCAGTTCCAATCTAAACAAAACAAAATAAAAAGTTTTTTTTTATTAGAAGCATTTATCAAAAGGTGTACATTTTATTTAACTTTAATTTCTGACTGTATACGTCTAGGGAGTGTCGACATGTTTTGGATAATGAAAAAAAATACAATACATGTACATTAATAAATAATATAAGGCCACTGGAAAATAAGAAGAAAAGATAAATAAATGGGCAAGTTATAGCAGTAGTACAGGAATTTAAAACAGGGTTGTTTCAGTAATTATTATAATTACGAAACAAATCAGTTGGTTAAGACTCCTCTACTTAATACAAATAGATAATGTATCACCAAATGGTTGACAATGTTTTAAGATGGACTGTATGACTGCATTTATTTTATGAAAAGTCACCACAATGCACCACAAATAACATTCAAATCAAACTAGTCATGTGATTTCTTTGACAGTATAATTACCTTTCTGTATCCCAAAATGAGATTGTTTTAGCATAAGTGACAACAAGTACACTGCCATCTTTTGATAAAACCATACTGGATACACTGTTCGGCACATCAACTTTCTTTACTTCACTCATACTTCTTGTGTCCCAAAGCCTACCAAGAAAATTAACAAAAACAAGATTAGCAACATTATTGACTTGTCAGTGACTATTTTACTTCATATTCAATTCCATAACTGACAGTTTCAGGGACTAGAGTTAGGAGCTATATTCATTTGACTTGGTAAATGATTCTAGAAAAATGCACAGTGAACGCAGGTCAGAGTGAGTAAACCAGTCTGACTTAGATTACCCAAACAGAGCTTCTTATAGATTCATAATCCATTTTTGGAATCCAGTGAAAAAAAGGAGCTGTACCAAATGTTTCCTAATTGAATGAAACTTGTCTGAATTTGCCGCACACTAGCTGTGGAACACTTGTCTACTGGACAAACACTGGCTAGTGTGCAGCAGGCTGTAGTCTATTAATTATTTAGATGTATACGGACACTGTTTACTAACTTCATTGCTTTGTCTTCTCCACCACTGAAAATAAACTTGCCATCTTTACTCCACAAAGCGGCTCTGATGTTCACTGTGTACCCTTTTAGCAAGTCTGGTTCTAAACAAGATTAATGCATAATCAGTGAAACGTGGTATTGTTAAGTGTCTACACGACCAAGCCAAACACCTTACATCAAAACCATCAGCTATCTCTGAAGAAAAGAAACATTTATCATTGGTACTTGTTTCAAACAGGCAACCTTCTTCATTTGTACGAAAGCTCACAAAGACAACAAGACCAACAGCCAACAAAGAACGTATGTAGGAATTTAAATCTACTGTGGTTTTACCCTACATAAAAGGTGTATCAGAGGTTCTTCACCGCTGCCTTCAACAACAAGGTGTACGCACCGTCTTCAAATCAGACACAACTCTTAGGTCTTACTTAGTGCGACCGAAAGACACCCTTGAACCAGTGAAACAAGATGGTGTCGTCTGTAAGATTCCATGTAAGTGCGGCAAAGTATACATCAGGGAAACAGGGAGAGCGATGCAAGACAGGATAAAAGAACACGTCAGAAATATACGGCTTGCTCGTACGCAAACCTCTGCAGTTTCGGAGCACGCTAACGAAACGGAGCATCTTCCTATTTGGAAAAAAGTTAAGTTTATTGATCTTGACCCTCACTGGTACACATGTAGGGTCAAAGAGGCTATCCATATAAGACTTCATCCTGTTAACATCAACAGAGATAGTGGAATCAAAATTCCTGAAGCTTGGATACCTACGGTCAAAAAGCACAACAGCCGATCAACCACAAAGCGGACCTGTGAGGGAACAACATCTAATAGTCGGAATAATAATGAGGATTGAAATGCACCAATAGCAGCGAACCAACATGCTACAAATAGCGACACCTAAACAATCGACCTCATCGCCTGATGAAGACTAGTAGTATTGCAGTCGAAACGTCACGATCAACAACTCAAAGCGATTCCATCATGAGACAAACAAATAAACGTTCATCATGCCTATCTTACACCACGCCAATGTGTTAACAACTTAACGTATTTAGTTACTAAAAAACACTAGCCACAGTGGAATGGGAAAAAGTCAAATGAGGAGAAACTGAATAAAATTAGCTTATAATTATTTACATCAGCAAACAAAATTTTTACCTGCATTTTCATCTTGAAGATCAAATATTCTAATCAGCTTTTCATTACTGGCTGTGAGGAGCCGCTGCCCATCCTGAAAAAAAAAGAAAATAATAATAATAATAATAATAATAATAATAATAACAACAATATAATAATAATAATAATTATAATAACAATATAACATAATAATAATACACCAATGATTCATCACAGTTATTCAAACGTTGGATACACTAACCATGGGTTAAAAGTTAAACAATTAGGCTCCTGTTTCTCTTTTTTAAGTGGCAGTTTAAACTTAAGCCAAAGGCAAAATGATAGGTGAAAAATAAAATGTACAACCACATCACTTAGCTAAAGGACTGGATTCAAATTGAGGCTAATCCTTGGTTAGCTTAAACCATTGAACAACCAGCCTGGGGTAATAAAACTAATAATTCTACTGTACTAAAAAAACAAGAAAGTAATAAGCACCATTAGGAACATTTACTGCAGAGTTAGCAATTATACGTAAAATACGACCAGCAAAGGGCCTTGAAAATTTTTGCCATATTAAAAATACAGTTTTGAATTTTTCTTTGTCAATTCAATACCACACATTTCAAGCTTTCATTATAGCAGTTTAGGATTTCAAAAGGCAGTTACTGACTGGGTTATATTTGGTTCACAATCATTACAATAATCATAAGGTGGGTAAAATCATGTAACTTTAAACTATTAAGAAAATATGACACTCTTGAACTCAAGAGCAATACACAGATATGTAAATTTTGTTGCCAATGATTAGTATTTATCAAAGAACTTCTTCAATCACTGTCAAGATTGTATCTAAAGGATGCACACTTCCAGTTTTGAATTGTTGGTCAATAAAAACAACTGTGTAACAACATAGTTTATTATAATAGTAATCATTTATGCTTACTGGAGAGAAGTCCACGATCTTGACAATGTGTTTGTGTGGTAAACTTCTGACTTCATCCCCAGAAAGGGCATCCCAAACTTTGCTAAATGACGTAGTGAATTAGAAAATTTTAAAATTGACTCACTGATCATGACTCACTGACTGACAAACTAGCTGACCAACTGGCTGCCCTGCTCACTGACTGGCTACCTGGCTGCCGCACTGACTGACTGACTAACTGATTTGCTGGTTGATTGATTTAATCACTTTTGACTGAAATGCTGATCAAGTGCTATTAAATGCTTCATTAACCAATCAATAAACAAACAGACAGACAGACAGACAGATAGTTGACTGACTGATTGATTGATTGATTGATTGATTGATTGATTGATTGTAAGTCTTAGATTGACTGATTGATTGTAAGGTTGGTTCCTTGATTGTTTTCGTAGACTGCCTGAAAGATCTAATCATCCACCAATGACAAAACAAAAACATACAGATAACAGGGTCTACCCTTCATCCTTCTATTACTTCTACTATTCTGGCCATTGATAATTATGATATACATACGCAGTAAAGTCAGCAGCACCAGTAGCAGCCTTTGTGGCATCTTCATTTAAGGTGGCACTCCACACTGCTCCTTTGTGTCCTTCAAAAGTACCAATCCAGTCACCTGTGTCACCCTGACGTAACATAGGCTTTCCATCTAAGATGACGTAAGTGATCAAGTTATTCAAGTAAAATTCTTAAGTCTCCACTTTTGCATCAGCATTTTCAATCATCTTAGCGTGTGGACAATAGGCAAAAACACATCAAAATGTATCCATTTTCAAACAAAAACGCATTGATGTGGACAGGCATTTGAGCAGGCAGAAATTGGACAAGAGACCGTGAGAGTGAACAATAATAAGACCCAAGAGCAAATAATATTTTCAAGGTAAACAAAAGTACAAGTTTAAACTCTTGTCAA
Organism: Siderastrea siderea; assembly: GCA_964030785.1. NCBI lineage: Eukaryota > Metazoa > Cnidaria > Anthozoa > Scleractinia > Rhizangiidae > Siderastrea > Siderastrea siderea. The sequence continues at coordinate 4,234,629 of OZ034968.1, read as the reverse complement.
CTTTTTTTGAAGACTCCCAAGAGTGATCAATATTTGTAAATAATGTTAACTATTATTAACAAGTAAATACTCTAATTGGGGGATATCATTTTGAAACCTCGTATTTATCAGAAATATTCAATGGCATGTGCGACAGTCTAAGCTATAAAGCGTAAGCTTAGTACATCGTGAGACTGGGTTGCTTAATCAAGGCCTGGGCACTGGACTCCTTTTTGAGAAAACACGGTTTACAATTTGTGCGTCACCTACAAGTTTCTACAACTATTTTTCTTGAATAATTAATAAATTGGTAAAAAATTTAACCAGGGATAAGAAGAGTTTTTTTGACAACATCACTGTGTTCCTTATTTCTTTCGTAATCGAACATTAAGCTTAATTAATCCGGCGGCAAAAAAACCGAAAGTGTCACACATGTCAGTGAAGCTTTATAAAATTAATTTCTGGTCGCTAGAGTGTTTCAGCTTTCAGATCAGACCTAAATACAACTGTTTTTAACTTGCCTAGCATGTAACTTGTTTTTTCTCCACTACGAAAGAACCCTTAAATCCTCGAATAGTGGCCGATATATTTGTAAAGAGAGGTAAGTATTAGCCGGCAAAATATGACGTCAATTCAACGTGCTTACCTTTACACGCGCTAATAAGAAAGTATCCGTACGGGGTTACATCAGAGAAAGATAGATGTACCACTGGTCTTGTGTGTCCACTACATGTCAGAGGTATTTGCCTTGCCATTTTACCTGGCTTAGAGAAAATTTACAGTGTTCAAAATGCGAAATCACTGTGCGAAAGCGCACCGGAAAATGGAAGGTTTTTAGCAGAGGAAGAAGAACGCTGGTCCAAGTTATCGCTGTCGCCGTTTGTACCCAGGACTGCTCGTGAAGTTCTGGCTAAAAGTAAAGCGGAAAAAATCGCCTAATGATGGTGACTCAACACAAGCTTCAACTCACGCAAGGATTTAAAATTCTAAGCTGATATTATATCATTCTGCTTGAGGTGGGCGCCAACCAATTCATTTTTACGGGTTAAGTTTCAAGGAAAGGTCGAATACCCAGTGTTTCACTTAGGAGTCTTCTCATGACGTTCCGTTGAACTGAAACCACCCATCCCTCTTGAAAAACAAGTGTAATGAAACAACAATTCCACCATTTTTTATTTCTTTTGCCTTTATTTCACTACCATAAGGATCAGAATATGTCATCAGTTTGTGACTTGTAGAGCGAATGAATAAAAAGGCGTGTTGTGGCTTAGGCAGACAACAGGTGTTACATTCAATGAGGTTTAAGAAGGTGGCGTTGCATATACTTTCTGCATATAATGTACTGTTTTAATTTTGTGACGCATTTTCTTTAATTGAAAGCTGAAACTGGAATGGTATCCAAAAAGATAAAACTTATTTTATTTAACGTCTCCCATTTTAGGCCGAAGATTTTCACTGATAACGCTCATTTACAAGCCACGAGAACCGGCCACGAGACCAGAACTTGAAAGGTAAGAAAGTTTCACAGTATTGCTAAGATCGCCGAAACAATGTTGCGTGTGATAAGAAAGATTGAACCGTAACTTTCTTTTCAAATGCCATCCCGTGCCACTGATCTGGAATTAAGCAGCCCCCTTTTAAGGTAAATTGCTACTTCTGCAGCTAATTTTATTGTGGAGTCGAACAGGTGTACATTGAGGCTTTACGTCAATTTTGCGTGTGAAATTGGCAGGGTATGTTTTAAGAACAGCTTACCTAAACGCAAAAAGTCAAGGAACACATTTACGCCTGTCAGGAGCGCCTGCACTTGTACAGACGATCGTGAAAATTCACCTGGTCTCAAAGAAATCCCTCAAGTCGAGTTTTTAGGGAGCTTACGAATTGACGACTTTCGCACGACGACGCCGTTGGGTCCCGTCATAGTCCCGCGTCGCCGTCCTGCAGAAATTTGAATTTACGATTTTATGCACTAGTCAATTGAAACCCCCACCCCCCGACCCCCGGGGCAGGGCGGGGAATTAACGCGGCCATACCGGTGATTTAACGCGTATTTAACAGCGTGAAATCACCGGGAGTCGGGGAATTTAACACCTGCCGTTTTTAAGCGGGGCATTTTAGCGGGGATTTAACGCTGCACCGGAAGTCTGGGTAGCTCGGTCGCTTCATGTTGAGGACTGGGTCCTAGTCTCTCCGACTCTCCTCCATGTGAAAGAAGATGGCGGACGGTGCGAGAAAGGTATTTACACGCTTCATTCTTCTGAATCTTTAATTAAAACGGGCCATCCTGTCTATATATTTATTTATATTTATTTATATGTTTATTGGTCACTTTGAATTAAATTAGCGTTAAATGAAGGACCACTTAAAAAGCTTCCAAAGCAGTGTCACTGTATCAGATTTATTGACATTTGTAAACAAACACAAATAAAGTTTGGTTGTTCATATGATACACGTTTATATTGTTTCTGTTCCTATATGTGAGTCGCAATCCCAACAGCTTTTGTCATATAAAAGCCTAGCAGTCCAAGTTTGTATAATTCTTCAAGCACAGCAAGAGCGACAACATGGCAGTTCCCTGCTGGACAGTGGACGTTGATTGAAAAATGTCAGTAAGAAACTATGCATGACTTATAATCTACTTGAGAATATTAAATCTACTTGGGAAATATCTAAAAAAGGACAAAATCTGTTTTGTGTTTTTACTGTGAAGCGACCAAAAAATACCGGGGCCATGGTGACGGGGGTTTTAACAACGAATGTTTCCCCGATGACCGGGGGAAATGGCCAAGTTTAACACTACATAAATGTTAAATTCCCCGCCCTGTCCCGGGGGTCGGGGGGTGGGGGTTTCAATTGACTAGTGCATTATTGAAGACGACGACGTTGGTTGGCGCGCGTCAGGCTTATTTTCCCGCCGTTTCTGAAGTTTGTTTTCTTCTTTTCGCGATTAAAGCAGTGTTGTGCAAACCAAAATGTCCAACTCCAGAGAAATAAGAGCATGTATTGCATACGCTTATGGAAACAGATTTATAAACGAGCAAGAGTTTGTACTTTTATACGATGCTTACAAGTCAACAAATCCAGACTTTCCCTACTGGAACTACGAAAGATTCGATTTAGACGAGAAAACGAACGACGAATGCAAGGCCGAGTTTCGTTTCGACAGGAAGGACATTTATAAACTTGCTGAACAGCTGCAGTTACCTGACGAAATAACAACTTACAATGGTTTAGTTGTAGCCTCGGTGCCTGCATTATACATGTATCTTAAACGCTTTGCTTATCCTTGCCGATATGGAGATTTGGTTTGTCATTTTGCAAGACCGGTTCCTGAGCTTTCCATCATAACAAACCACATGATGGACTTAATTTACGGTCGGTGGCATCATCTCCTTACAAGATATAACCACGATTTGCTCTCCCCTCCCAAGCTTCTTCAATATGCTAATGTAATACAACAGGCAGGAGCTGCCCTTGATAACTGCTGGGGATTCGTGGATGGAACTGTACGTCCAGTTTGCAGGCCTAACGAAAACCAGAGAGTCATTTACAATGGCCATAAACGAGTTCACTCCATCAAGTTTCAGGCTGTCGCTTTACCTAATGGATTAGTGGGGAACCTGTTCGGCCCAATTGAGGGAAGACGTCATGACAGTTTTATGCTAGCTGCCTCGGGATTTTTGCAAGACTTGCAGAGGTTTTCCAACTGCCCCGTAACAGGCCGCCCTCTGTGTACGGAGACCCCGCCTACCCGATACGAGCACACCTACAAAGGCCCTACAAGGGCGCAGTGTTGACCCCAGCTCAACAAGATTTCAACACCTCGATGAGCACAGTCCGCTCTTCCGTGGAGTGGATATTTGGGGACATCATTAACTATTTTAAATTCTTAGATTTTAAAAAGAACCTTAAAATCGGTTTGAGTGCTGTGGGTAAAATGTATGTAACGTGTGCGTTAATGCAGAATGCACGAAGTATTTTATATGGTTCTGTCACCTCTGAGTATTTTGGTCTAGATCCGCCATCCTTAGAGGAATACTTTATTTGATGCAATGTTCTTGAGATGCACTTGTAATAGTACTCTAGTTATACAACATGAAAACTCTGACTGCTTGAAATTTTCGAAATATACAAGCATTCAAGTTCAAAATAGAAAAACACCTAGCAGTGAAATAAGGAAATACAATAAAGTGTAAAAATCAACAACTCTTTACGAATGCTAAGGTGTACAGAATATCATAGAAAAACAACTACTTCAAAATTATTGCCCCACCAACAGCTATTTATGAATGCTGAGACGCACAAAATATTTTTTACGTCAACAATAACTGCTGCAAAACTATTTTTCCTTTTTTAAAAGTTCAATAACTGCCTGTGATTGTGCTTGCTGGTTGTTAAACATCATCTGCATCATCTGCATAAACTGCTGTTGTTGCTGTTGCTGTTGCTGCATCTGTAACTGCTGTTGATCTCGCAACTGAGTGAACAGTGCCTGCTGAGTAGTCATGCCAGCTTCATCATGTTTTCTCTTTGCCTCCAGCTCTTCCTTCCTTAACTGCTCTGACTTTTCTGCTGCCTCTCTTAGATAGTCAAGCGTGTCAGTGCTTTTTTGGCGCTTCTTTCGCGGCTCGTCCTTTCCAGTTCGCTTCTTAGTCTGAGCTAACCGCTCCATGGCCCTCTCCCTCATCTCCTCGCCTGTTGCCTTATCCTGGTCGTTCTTTTTCTGATCCTCAACTGATTCTTTGGTGTGCTTAGCTTCTTCCTCGTCTCTTCTCTCTAGACAGTCCTCCATTGCCTGGTCTATCTCTCTGAATTCGGGCGAAATTCCCGAGCCCCTCTCAGCCTCCCTTTTCCTGGCCTTTGCATCCCGTTCAAGTATCTTCAAGCGATCCCTCAAACTCTTTGGCGACACGAAAAATTTGGGCTCTTTGATGTTGTTTAGGATTTTACAAATCTCCTCTAAGCAGTTGCCCCGCTCTCTAGTGCCTGCACGAAACTTCCAGAGCTCCCAACTATGGATCTCACAACCAAGCAAGGAGTCATGTTTAACTGTCCATTTCATTTTAGGCATTCTGTTAAAAGATGATTTAAAAAATATAAATACAACTTTTAAATAAGATAATGTACAGCAAATATAATTTTTTAAAAAATCGGCAATAACGTCCTCTGAGACCGGCCACAGCCACAAATCGTTGGGCGGTGTTGGATCTCTTGGACAGCTGGGCAAGTGAATTGTTTAAAATGCGAAATATCTACGGCAGACTTAACAGCCGAAGCGACCAAAAATAGACAAAGCTTAGAAAACGAAAATTGCCCGACATTTACAAGCCTATGTAAGATGTCAAATGTGATACAGATCATCTGCTCGCTCGCATAGCAGAAAAGCCGAGACAAATTTGTGTTTCTACAACTTCAGGCTGGCTAAAAGATGACTCAGGACAAGAATAAAGAACCTCATCGAATTACAAGCTTAACTTTTTGAAATCTAGCAGCGTGTATTGCTTTCAGTCCCGGCTTCCAGTAAAATATTTTCCTATTTTATTATAGACCCGACTATAAAATATACACCCCTTTTAATTTCTTTCAAAATTCGTTAAACAAAAGCAAATGTCTTATCCTTCAACAAGGTGTAATTAACATAAATGAGTTTTCATTCAGCAATCTCATCCTTACTTTTTCGTGTCACTTGGCGTTTCACTTGTCTCACTTGCCATGCTTCTACTCAGGGTATTTTGGGGCGTTACTTGAATGAAAACAGACAAAAAGTCAGAAACATTTATGTCAAGAACAAATCCCTGATGTGATTCTTGAATTATCTGGCAGAATCCCCAGAAGTATCGAGAGAAAACTTCGAAAACTCACCTCACGTTCTTCTGTTTCGGCGACGCCGTAAATTTGCTCAAAACAACGTCGTCGACTTTGGCTCGACGCCGGCAACTGCCTACAAAAGCATGCGCAGTAGGCATGTCACGCAATCCAACGGCGTCGTCGTGCGAAAGTCGTCGATTCGTAAGCTCCCTTTTATTGGGAGGGACCGTTATTTGTAAGAATTTTTCTCCGCCTGAATTGGCTTGTACTCAGTGACGACTCTTCAAAGACCTTCATAGCAGCTCAGTTCATCATCACTCCGAGGTTTTATTAATTCGAGTGTACACGGAAACGCGGTAGGGACACACATTGTATCTTGCGCCTGATGGGCACGACACAACCAGTTGGCTATCTACAACCTATTTATTACACCACATCTGGACCAGAACTCAACGATTAGGTCCAAATTCTGAGGCGTGCTAAACTGACCACTCGACCAAGTGAGACGTCCGAACGCGGCTAGCCACACACAATGAAAGTGAATTTATGTCCCTCTGTGGTGCGTACGAAATAAGAACCGCAACTTCATTAATTGTTAATCAGGCCATTAGTTAATGAATACTGTTTTAACTCAAAATATCTTGTTTTATGCCGAAGGCGCTGTGACTTCACTTTCGCACTAATAATTCTCCGCGTTGTCCTTCTTTCCTGGCAATCAAAATTGTGGTCGGTTAGTTTATCGTAAGACATCCTGCAAAGGGCTGCGGCGATTGTGGTAAGAAAACAACAAACGATGGAAAACTAAGCCAGAAAGAGCTCAATGAGATCTACAAAGATGCTGTTGAAATGGTTTCCCCTGAAAAGTTACTTGGAGTGAGTACAGTTAAAGATGTTTATTGACATTACTAGACCTACGAGTAGACGACGAAACTAACAGAATCGAAAACGATAAAGTGGAGTCCTTTTCTGTGCTCTCAAATTAATTCATTTTGTGAGTTAGTCTCTCCAGTTTTAACCATTAGCACAGGTAGCCCAAGCTCCTAAGGGAGCCGTCGACATGACGTTGCGTAACAGCGTTATATTTACAAGAGTTTGGATGGGAATATAACGATCGTGCAAATTAGTTCAAAATAGGTGAAAGAGATTTAATAAAATCGACTTACCTGCCCTCTTCTGTATATAACTCGTGTTTCTATGGCATTCGGAGGCGTTTCAAAGCGATTCCAGTGGGTTTTAGGTTCTCTGTTTTCCTCTCCATATAGTCCATATATAAATCCATATGGAGAGGAAAACAGAGAACCTAAAACCCACTGGAATCGCTTTGAAACGCCTCCGAATGCCATAGAAACACGAGTTATACACAGACGAGGGCAGGTAAGTCGATTTTATTAAATCTCTTTCACCTATTTTGAACTAATTTGTGCGATCGTTGTATTCCCATACAAACTCTAAATATAACTCTGTTACGCAATGTCATACTGACGGCTCCCTTAGGAACGTGGGCTACCTGTGCCATTAGTTGCAAGCATGTTAGCCCGTTCCAAGCTCCGAGATAATGGGGAAAGGGTGAATTGAGAAAACGAGCGCGAAAGACACGTGGAGGCTGGCGTCCCTACTATCTGAGAACCTGGAACAGGCTACAAACATGTCAGCTGGTTCGATCAAATCCTGGTCAACTTTAGTCAACTTTTGAAGACCTTCAAAGAGTAAGCAATATCTATAAATTATGGGGGATATCATTTTGAAGCCACATTATCAGAAATAACATTTAATTCATGTGTGGCAATAAGCTTTGATTTATTCTTGAAGATGCGAGGCCCCCAGCAGCTGGGTGCTGAGTCATTTAGACCCAGCGTTATATTTGAGAAACACGGTCCGCAATTCGTTCGTCACTCATTAGATCCTGTAACTTTTTCGGCCAAAGTTTAGAATGCCGGGTGACCTACCTGCATGTCAACTTCCAATGTCTGGTATACGTACAGAATTAGCAAGCCAGGCAAACATGACGTGAAATCAACATGCTTACCTTTAAGGGGGTGTCTTTACATAGTTAGTAAGTAAGAAAGTATCCGTGCCGGTTTAAATCAAAGAAAGATACATGTACTAGTGGTCCAGTTTAAAGAGAGGAACAACGATTGGACAATGTGAAAAAAAGGGATTTGAGAAAGACTAAAGCTTTGAGGAAAGGGGCAATGCATTGTATCAGGACCCACTGAAATGGAGGGAAATTCACTTGGGACTGCCCTATCACTAGAAGCGAAATTTCCAGTTGTTGGAAACAAACGTCCCTCCACCCCGCACACCCTTGAAACGAGTATGATGAAAAGTACTGTGCCCGAGGTTATTTTCTTCCGCTGCAATTTCGGAGGTGGAACGAGGCGAATTGGTTTGAGAACTGTTTGTAAACACTCCTTCTACGTGCGCTAGTTCCCACGATCAAAGTTAAGTAATTAAAAATTATTAAGCTTGTGAAAAAGAGCCGGTAGCAAACCGTAGGGATAAATGATAGACTAGCGATAAAACAGAACTAAAAATATATCATAAAACAATAAGAGTTAAGAACGGGCCTGAGGTCTCGTAGCAAGAATACAGCCGGAAATAAGCTTTGTCTTGTTCAAAATGAGATCACACGTTTCAATTTGGTTTTCAGTACCGAAAGATCTTTAAAACAAGAAAGACTTTTAGTGAAAACTAAGGCTTACACTCCACAAACTCCACTGCATATCTTAGCATTTTAAACATTTTTGTTCGTTCTTGGTCAAGATTTTCGCAAGTCGACAAAACTGTATAAAAACCTGTTGACATGGAGCAGTTCTTGTCGAAGACACAGCGTTGCGAGGTTTCTTGTTTGTCTATTTTAGCTAACAATCATTAATAATCCTATTATCTTGAATGAAGCTAAATGGGACAAGATTAGAAAAGAGATCTCCAAGTAAAATAACGAAATTTCAACCAAGAAAGGGAAGTCAAAAGACTACCTTGCATTTAACCCGTGTTTAGTCAGATGGCGTGTCAATAAGAAAACTACAAGTCGAAAAAAGCAAGCCAGCAAAATTTTCTCAACAAAAACACAGGAATACTCGCCTTTTTCGGAGAATAACCAGGCCTTTTATTCCATTGCTGATTTTTCCTTTCACTCTACAACAGTTAGTGAGAGAAAAGTTCCATTTTAAAAAGAAAAATCCAACGTTTCGTCGTGCGGAAGTAAAATGATTTCACTTCAAGTTTTCCCGCGGATTGGAGGAGTGGATGGGAAAATCCGGACCGTTGAAGCGCGCGTCATGAGCCAATCAGATTGAAGAATTTAAGAGCGGCTTGCTGTAACGATCACCTATACCTATGCAAGATAGAAAAATTCGATTTTCTCAAACTTTGTCACAATAAAGGGTTTTGCTAACTTGTTTCAAAACTGCAACTTAGAAGTTGTTTGGATTTTTATTTTTTTGTCGAGACGGTGTTTTGTATTTGCCCACCAAAAGGACCCGAAATCGACCCTAAAATCCCACTTTTGTCGAAACCTACCAAGCCAACATAATATCCGTAGCAGGAAAATCTAACCCACAGTGTTATAATACAATCTTTCAACAGTTATTCAGCGCTGTCAGAACCGAAGGTAACTTGACCCCAAATTTTTTATTAAATTTTAAAAATGATAACCTGCGACGGCGTTGCGTTACTTTGAAATTTAGGTCAAATTCATGGGCCAAACGTGGTACATGGATATACCTATCAAAACTATTATTCAGGACAAAAGTATCACTCTGTCTTAGCTTTTATCGTAAAACTAGCTTGGGTAAATAAAACGAAAAATTTTGAGAGCGTCTTGAAAAGATGGCACTTGAGCTTGTTGATTGACATTTTGACCTTTTACGCTGCGAGTGCTATCACAAACGTAAGTCAAGAAATGTTCGAATGTGGGTCTAATCTCCCGAAAAATAGTCTTTTGGGCATCTTGAATATCTGAGGGTTATTTATAAGTCATTACTAAGCTCCAAACGAGTATTTTTAGCAGAGGTTTATTTGAATTACAAAATGTACATTTGACAGTTGGCAAGTTTGCTCACGGCACGCGACACAATATCAGTTTATAAATCAGCACATCGACAAAAACATCGAGAAACCTAGTGGAATAGATTGTTAACTAAATACTCGGAAGTATTTCTTACCTTAATCTAGCCTATCTTGATAAGAGATGGTGATATCGCCAGCTTGAACGAAACGAAACGTGAACGAAACGCTCCGGCTGCTTCAAAACATTTGCCTGGTTACATATTAACTGATAGGCACAGGCATCCCAAGCTCGCGCGATAGCTTGCGTCTTAGTTGCTACATTTTCCCGACTCTTTTTGTTTGTTTTAATTTTGGTGCTTTGTTTTCTTACACTTCTCATTATTCATCGTAAATCAAAGAGCCATTTGGTCCTATCACATCTAGACATGTATGTTTCCACTACAATTATAAATTCCGCAATCCCGTATTTGCTGTGCGTTATATTGGTGGTTTGACATAATTTCAAGAGGCTCAGTCTGAGTGCAACCTGTTATTTGGCTTCATGTCACTTTGCCAAACTTGTTGGAGAAACATGTGGTTCTAGTGCCAACAGTGCAATATATGGTTGTAAGAAGCTGTGCAAAAAGATACCCAAGATCACGCAGAAAGGTGAGTTTTGTCTCACCAAAATATTGGGCAATACAATTACCCTTATTGGTTTACAGTATACCCTGTCCAGGAGCCCATGACCTGCCCTGTCCCATTCCAGGCAGCTATTCCACTCCACTGGTGTGTTACTTCCCAAAGAGTTGCAAAGTGATTTGAAATAATTCAATGTAAATAATTCATTTTCTCATAATAAAGGAAAGGAAAAGAAAATATTTTAGATTGTCAGGTAGATTGGTGCACTTATGTCCGGGGATATAATTGGAGAGTTATTTGCGTGAAATACGGCTTAGCACTTCCTTTTATCAGGGCACATGCTCGGGGTAAAGATTAATTTTTATATTTTTACGGTGTTTAGACTCTCGCCGACAAATTTACCCTAAAACAGAAAATATTGAAACTATGTTAAATGTATCAGTCAATTCAAGCGGTACCCATCACCCCGGGAATTAGTCGGGCATTTGCTGATATTTTAATCTCGGGGGTGGGGCATCTAAAAATTTTCACTGCCCGGGGGTCGGGCATTTGCCTACCCACCGGGCGGCCCTTGGGCATTTGACACCCATGTCAGAGTTTGGTTACGCACGTAATAAATGGATCTTAAAAGTTATTCAAGATGATCACTTTCGTAAAAAACTTTTTCGTTTCTGGCCATTTGTTAAATAAAGATCATGCATTTTCAGTTCTTCAATAACTTAATATATCTTTTAACAGCAGTTTTTAGCATATTAAATAAACACTTATGAATTGCGCACGTCAAAATAAATAAATGAACGAATAATTGAACGAAATAGTGAACCAAAAGCAACTGTCGTGTACACAATTTGGCGTGTTATTGATAAGTGGCATTAAACCAAATGAACAACGGGAGGATAGACGCACAGTAAACAACCAAACAGCATTGAAAATAATGATGGGTGTTATGATTTATTAAATCTTGAGCAGTGTTGCTTTCTGGATGATTCCAGGGGTGGGGCATTTGCCTTCTTTTTTGGTCACACCTAGGGGCATTTGACGGAGTTATTTGTCTTCCCCACCCCCAGGAATTTGCTTCTTTTTTTTCTAATGCCAGATGTTGGCCCAACGAGGAAGGGGGGGGGGGGAGGGGGAGCGATCCATGGGTATTGCTGGAATTGACTTATGCACTATGACTACTGCTGAAAATGAAATATATGTGTGTAATTCGGCAGTGCCATGGAAGGCTCGATGAGAGACAATTGGAAATGCCAGTCGAAGCTGCAGAAGAAACAGCCGTACCGAAAACAGCAGCCTCTTGGAGGAAACCCAAGAACAAATCCAGCGCACAAAAACAGAAAATGCCATAGGGTTAAGATTTTTACTTTTTTGATAGCATCATATGATGAAGTGGCTCGTGTGCGAATGCAAACAAACCGCATTCTTTTTGCTTGGCTTTCAACTGATGCGGGTATTGATGAAAAAGGTGTAGGAGTGATGTGCCTTCAACATGAAGAAACAAGTTGATTTCTCTATCAGCTCGGTGCACAGGGCCGCTTGGATTCAGAAGCCAGTTCCAGTGGTGTCGCCTAGCAGTGGTGGCACTCAAGCTGTGAAACTGATTCAGTTCCTCTTCTCGTGCAGAAGGGCCATATAATACCAAAAAAACGGGTTGAGGAACGTGCTGAGTTGCACAACTAATGGGGGCAAAAGCAAAGGCTCTTGTGCTTGCTGGACTAGGAAATGCATCATGAAATTATATTTTTCTTATTTTTCCAAGTTTTTTTTTTAATTTCTTGGTCTACCATATTTTTTCTTTATTACCACATGGGTCAGATCAATTTCGATATTGCTGACAGTAGTAGTACGCAGGACGCTTTCCACATATAAATCGAACCTAGTTAGACTACGAACAGTCTCTCTTTCTGCTCAGGGAGGGATAGTCATAAAAAATCGAGCGCGAAAGTCGCCTGCTAAGTGAAGCGCGTGTCGACCGCCCGCCGGTCAAAGACTTTGCCAGATTTCTTTCTTTTTCCCGCAACGTATTATTCGCTACATCTTTTTCAGTATTTTTCATTAATTTTATTTTTATCTAAATTATATACACTCTTTTTTTTATATAAGAACCTTTTTAATGAGAACATCGAGGCTGGGATTGGCCAAAATTTTAAGAACATGCTAAGAACATACCCAGGCTAAGATTTTGTTAAGAACGCCTTTACGTTGTCTTCATATTTGTACACTAAGATATGTGAGAATAAACTACAGTGTAATAACTTGGTCAGAGTAATTTACAGCCTAAATGATCCTCAAATGCTAGAATTTGAATAAAGCAAACACCTGAAACACGCACAATTTTTAGGGAATTGGTAGAACTTGACCTATTTGTTCTTTCTTTCATTCAGAGCTATGATTTACTGAAATACCATACAATTAATCTTAAGAACATTGTTAAGAACGTTTCAGGCTCATATCGCCAAAAAAATAAGAACATTCGGTTTCGGTTCAGCCTCAGCTAAAAGAATTGACGTTCTCATAAAAAAAGGAGTGTATGCTAATAATAACGGTATTTAGGTACATAGAGTGAGGCTTATAAACGTACGCAGAAGCCTATAGCTACCACAATGCAGAAGTGATTACTGCTTACAACAATAAGAAAGCGAGTCGTGAGTTGGCAATCGTATTAAGTGAACAGCACATCGTAGCTTCTCTACGTGTTTGATATGTAGCCTGTAAAATGCGAGGCACAAGAATGACACTGAAATTATGAATATATGAAATTCATATATTTGAACTGCGCAATGAAGAAATAAATGTAAAGAAGATCCTCGCAGTTATTAAGGCAACTTATGCAGTTGCGAAAAGAAAGCCTGAAAAAATCAGGCTTGCCGGGATTCGAACCCTGACCTCTGCGATACCGGTGCAGCGCTCTACCCAATTGAGCTATCAAGCCAACTGGGAGCTGGTCAATTAAATTGGTTCGTAATACACCCGGGAAAGATGAAGATGAAATTATGAATATATGAAATTCATATATTTGAACTGCGGAATGAAGAAATAAATGTAAAGAAGATCCTCGCAGTTATTAAGGCAACTTATGCAGTTGCGAAAAGAAAGCCTGAAAAAATCAGGCTTGCCGGGATTCGAACCCTGACCTCTGCGATACCGGTGCAGAATGACACTCTAACGCGAGCTTGGGATGCCTGTGTCTGCCAGTTAATATGTAACCTGGCAAATGTTTCGAAGCAGCGAACGTTTCGCTCACGTTTCATTTAAGCTTGAGCAGTAATATCACCATCTCTCTAGGCTGGACTAAGGTAAGAAATACTTCCAAGTATTTTTTACAATCTATTCCACTAGGTTTCTCGATGTTTTTGTCCATGTGCTGATTTATAAACTGATATTGTGTCGCGTGCCGTGAGCAAACTTGCCAACTGTCAAATGTACATTTTGTAATTCGAATAAACCTCTGCTAAAAATACTCGTTTGGAGCTTAGTAATGACTTATAAACAACCCTCAGATATTCAAGATGCCCAAAAGACTATTTTTCGGGAGATTAGACCCACATTCGAACATTTCTTGACTTACGTTTGTGATAGCACTCGCAGCGTAAAAGGTCAAAATGTCAATCAACAAGCTCAAGTGCCATCTTTTCAAGACGCTCTCAAAATTTTTCGTTTTATTTACCCAAGCTAGTTTTACGATAAAAGCTAAGACAGAGTGATACTTTTGTCCTGAATAATAGTTTTGATAGGTATATCCATGTACCACGTTGACTTTTTGGCTCATGAATTTGACCTAAATTTCAATGTAACGCAACGCCATCGCAGGTTATAATTTTTAAAATTGAATAAAAAATTGGGGTTCAAATTACCTTCGGTTCTGGCAGCGCTGAATAACTGTTGAAAGATTGTATTATAATGCTATGGGTTAGATTTTCCTGCTACGGATATTATGTTGGCTAGCTAGCTTTCGACAAAAGTGGGATTTTAGGGTCGATTTCGGGTGCTTTTGGTGGGCAAATACGAAACACCGTCTCGACAAAAAAATAAAAATCGAAACAACTTCAGAGTTGCAGTTTTGAAACAAGTTAGCAAAACCCTTTATTGTGACAAAGTTTGAGAAAATCAAATTTTTCTATCCTGCATAGATATAGGTGATCGTTACAGCAAGCCGCTCTTAAGAGCGGCTTGCTGTAACGATCACCTATACCTATGCAAGATAGAAAAATTCGATTTTCTCAAACTTTGTCACAATAAAGGGTTTTGCTAACTTGTTTCAAAACTGCAACTCTGAAGTTGTTTGGATTTTTATTTTTTTTGTCGAGACGGTGTTTTGTATTTGTCCACCAAAAGCACCCGAAATCGACCCTAAAATCCCACTTTTGTCGAAAGCTACCTAGCCAACATAATATCCGTAGCAGGAAAATCTAACCCATAGCATTATAATACAATCTTTCAACAGTTATTCAGCGCTGCCAGGACCGAAGGTAATTTGAACCCAAATTTTTTATTACATTTTAAAAATTATAACCTGCGACGGCGTTGCGTTACTTTGAAAATTAGGTCAAATTCGTGGGCCAAAAAGTCAACGTGGTACATGGATTTACCTATCAAAACTATTATTCAGGACAAAAGTATCACTCCATCTTAGCTTTTATAGTAAAACTAGCTTGGGTAAATAAAACGAAAAATTTTGAGAGCGTCTTGAAAAGATGGCACTTGAGCTTGTTGATTGACATTTTGACCTTTTACGCTGCGAGTGCTATCACAAACGTAAGTCAAGAAATGTTCAAATGTGGGTCTAATCTCCCGAAAATAGTCTTTTGGGCATCTTGAATATCTGAGGGTTATTTATAAGTCATCACTAAGCTCCAAGCGAGTATTTTTAGCAGAGGTTTATTTGAATTACAAAATGTACATTTGACAGTTGGCAAGTTTGCTCACGGCACGCGACACAATATCAGTTTATAAATCAGCACATCGACAAAAACATCGAGAAACCTAGTGGAATAGATTGTAAAAAAATACTTGGAAGTATTTCTTACCTTAATCCAGCCTAGAGAGATGGTGATATTACTGCTCAAGCTTAAATGAAATGTGAACGAAACGTTCGCTGCTTCGAAACACTTGCCAGGTTACATATTAACTGGCAGACACAGGCATCCCAAGCTCGCGTAAGAGTGTCATTCTTGTGCGAAACATTTTACAGGCTACATATCAAAAACTTAGAGAAGCTACGATGTGCTGTTCACTTAATATGATTGCAAACTCACGACTCGCTTTCTTATTGTTGTAAGCAGTAATCACTTCTGCATGGTGGTAGCTATAGGCTTCTGCGTACGTTTATAAGCCTCACTTAATGGCTATGTACCTAAATACCGTTGTTATTAGTATACACTCCTTTTTTTTTATAAGAACGTCAATTTTTTTAGCTGAGGCTGAACCGAAACCGAATGTTCTTATTTTTTTGGCGATATGAGCCTGAAACGTTCTTAACAATGTTCTTAAGATTAATTGTATAGTGTTTCAGTAAATCATAAATCTGAATGAAAGAAAGAACAAATAGGTCAAGTTCTACCAATTCCCTACAAATTGTGCGTGTTTCAGGTGTTTGCTTTATTAAAATTCTAGCATTTGGGATCAAATAGGCTGTAAATTACTCTGACCAAGATATTACACTGTAGTTTATTCTCACATATCTTACTGTACAAATATGAAGACAACGTAAAGGCGTTCTTAACAAAATCTTAGCCTGGGTATGTTCTTAGCATGTTCTTAAAATTTTGGCCAATCCCAGCCTCGATGTTCTTATAAAAAAGGTTCTTATATAAAAAAAAGAGTGTATATAATTTAGATAAAAATAAATTTAATGTAAAAATACTGAAAAAGATGTAGCGAATAATACGTTGTGGGAAAAAGAAAGGAATCTGGCAAAGTCTTTGACCGGCGGGCGGTCGACACGCGCTTCACTTAGCAGGCTGATAGTCGAAAACAATTTTCTCTTAGTAGCTTTCAGGTGGACCTCGTTTTCGTTATGCGTTTAAGGCTGATGCAATGTTTGTTCGTGTGCTCGGCAGTCGACACGTACTGCACACTACTTTGAAAACACCTTCCTATCGCGGGCCTTATTTCTGGCTCATCGAGTCAGTCTTGGGAATGACTCAGCCAAAAGGCTATGCCCAAATTTCCCATACACTTACACTCACATACATCATGAAACTTAACGTGATTTCATGTTTGTTTCTTGCCGCAAAACTGGTTCCAGGATTTTGCAGCCAAAAACGTGAACAAATAGGTCAAGTTCTACCAATTCCCTAAAAATTGTGCGTGTTTCAGGTGTTTGCTTTATTAAAATTCAAGCATTTGAGGATCAAATAGGCTGTAAATTATTCTGACCAAGATATTACACTGTAGTTTATTCTCACATATCTTAGTGTACAAATATGAAGGCAACGTGCTTCACTTCAGTGACACGTGCTTCACTTAGCAGGCGACTTTCGCGCTCGATTTTTCACGACCTATCCCTGAGCAGAAAGAGAGACTGTTCGTAGTGTAACTAGGTTCAATTTATATGTGGAAAGCGTCCTGCGTACTCCTAGTGTCAGCAATATCGAAATCGATCTGACTCATGTGGTAATAAAGAAAAAATATGGTAGACCAAGAAATTAAAAAAAAAAACTTGGAAAAATAAGAAAAATATAATTTCATGATGCATCTCCTAGTCCAGCAAGCACAAGAGCCTTTGCTTTTGCTTCCATTAGTTGTGCAACTCAGCACGTGCCTCAACACGTTTTTTTGGTAGTATATGGCCCTTCTGCACGAGAAGAGGAACTGAATCAGTTTCACAGCTTGAGTGCCACCACTGCTAGGTGACACCACTGGAACTGGCCTCTGAATCCAAACGGCCCTGTGCACCGAGCTGATAGAGAAATCAACTTGTTTCTTCAAGTTGAAGGCACATCACTCCTACACCTTTTTCATCAATACCCGCATCAGTTGAAAGCCAAGCAAAAAGAATGCGGTTTGTTTGCATTCGCACACGAGCCGCTTCATCATATGATGCTATCAAAAAAGTAAAAATCTTAACCCTATGGCATTTTCTGTTTTTGTGCACTGGATTTGTTCTTGGGTTTCCTCCAAGAGGCTGCTGTTTTCGGTACGGCTGTTTCTTCTGCAGCTTCGACTGGCATTTCCACTTGTCTCTCATCGAGCCTTCCGTGGCACTGCCGATTTGCACATATATATTTCATTTTCAGCAGTAGTCATAATGCATAAGTCAATTGCAGCAATGCCCATCGCCCCCCCTCCTCCTCCCCCTCCTCCTTGGGCCAACATCTGGCATTAGAAAAAAAAGGCAAATTCCTGGGGGCTGGGAAGACAAATAAGTTCGTCAAATGCCCCTAGGTGGGACCAAAAAAGAAGGCAAATGCCCAACCCCTGGGATCATCCAGAAAGCAACACTGCTCAAGATTTAATAAATCATAACATCCATTAGTTATTTTCAATACTGTTTGGTTGTTTACTGTGCGTCTATCCTCCCGTTGTTCATTTGGTTTAATGCCACTTATCAATAACACGCCAAATTGTGTACATGACAGTTGCTTTTGGTTCAACATTTAGTTCAATTACTGGTATTCGTTCATTTATTTGATTTTGACGTGCACAATTCATAAGTGTTTATTTAACAAGCTAAAAAATGCTGTTAAAAATATATTAAGCTATGGAAGAACTAAAAATGCATGATCTTTATTTAACAAATGGCCAGAAACGAAAAAGATTTTTACGAAAGTGATCATCTTGAATAACTTTTAAGATCCATTTATTACGTGCGTGACCAAAACCTGACATGGGTGTCAAATGCCCCAGGGCCGCCCGGTGGGTAGGCAAATGCCCGACCCCCGGGCAGTGAAAATTTTTAGATGCCCCACCCCCGAGATTAAAATGTCAGCAAATGCCCGACTAATTCCCGGGGTGATGGGTGATGGGTGATGGGTGATGGGTGATGGAATTGACTGATGCATAAATCATAGTTTCAATATTTTCTGTTTTAGAGTAAATTTGTCGGCGAGAATCTATACACCGTAAAAATATAAACATAGGCACGCAATGCGCGCAGAGCCAATGACGTTTTTTTTCACAATATGGTGAAATTTATCCTGACAACCTATGGGTACATCTCCGGTAAGTCCCCCCCTAACCCCTCAGCCCCAACCCCCCCCCCCCACCACCACCAAAAAGATCTTGTGGTTATCCACTATAAAACCTGGTAATGATTGAGCAGCGTGACTACGCGTAGTAAAGAAACCGAAGAAAGCTCTTTATTTCACGGTTCTTCAAAGAACAGAGACAAAAACAAGTAAACTTAAACTTAAACTCACCGTCGAAAAATATTGCATACATAATTTAGGCAAAGATCAGTGGAAAGTTAACAATTTTACTTCAGAAATAAATGCAAGTTGCAGTTGAACCTTTTAATTTCTTACTTCTACCGGCGAATATCCAATACTTTTCAGTGCTCATAAACGGCCAACTTTCTAAAGGGTGCCGTTTTGACGCTCTGCGTGATTTGCGTGACACGCGACTCGCTTTACTTTGTTTAATTTTTAAGGTTTCAGACGTTTCAGTCAACCACTTACGTTCTTAGTACATTGTATTGTCAAAACAGGAGTCTGCCATCAAACGGCGTTTCTTGTATCCACAATATTTTTGTTCGAAATCGGTTTGAACTAGCGTTTATAAACACGCCTGAAATAGTTTTGCAACTATATTTATTTCCCCTGTTGATTGAAGTTGCTTGCTTTGTAATCAAGTCGGCTATAATAATTTTCGTCTTTTTGCTTCACAAATCGACCAAAGTATGTTTACATTTGTAACTTTCCCACGGTACAAAGTTATTTTTAGCGCACGTGTTTACCTACAGCCGAATAAATTTCGTTTGCTTTGCCTTCGAACAGTACGAAAATGTTCAAATTCAGCTCGCTTTCCAGTAGATCCAACAGGTCTCTATTAGAATGCTTTGTCACATATCTGTTGTTGTTAATCTTTCGGTACTGTTTCGGTCGGTTCGAGATGTTTTAAGTGTTACGTTACATTCCTATCACTGAAATTACAGCTGTCAACTATGCAAATTTGCTCAACATACGCTTTACACTTTGAGCTATGAATAACCCCGGAATAACATTTAGTATCTTGTAAAGATTTTACTACATCCATCCTCTAATTCCTTGATCACCACTGTGACTTGGATTTTAATACTAGTTTCATTCAAGTTTTTCAGTTTTAGGAATAGCTAGCAACAAGCCGCGCAATTTCCGATTTAGTTTTAAATGGGGTTCATATTTTATAATACGCACTCAAAAATGACACTGCAAATTTTAGATTCGCTGTTACCGAGAGATAATCCCGAAAAATTTTATGCTGTTTTACTCTAGTCTTGTCACTATCGTTATTAACTTGAGCTTTAAATACTGTCTCTTTCACTGTTAATCAGGGATCGAAGTAACGTTAATTTCCATGTTCTGTTCATACAACATCTCAAATTGGCAAGTCCATCTTGTATTTGCTGCTGTGGAAATTTTTCCTTCAGTTAAGTAAACACAGGACTACAACGCGAATAAAATCCTGCCAGACCTCACGTACACAAACAGGCATTCGAAGTAGATCCACACTTGCGAATGCAAAACACTTCAAAGCCCGGGGGACGTACTCCTATAGTATAAGCTGTATGGGTTTGTGCCGCTGATAAGGTAAGAGTTTCAGTCTCCTGAAGCACACCCCCACCCATCGTCTCACAGAATATCCCCCCAGCCTCACAAATCGTAAGACAGACGTCTCACGTATATCGTTGATTTTTAGGCTCTGACAGTAGCCATATGGCGTCACTAACGTGACGTCATTGGCTAAAAATTAATCTTTACCCCGAGCATATGCCCTGATAAAAGGAAGTGCTTAACCGTATTTCACGCAAATAACTCTCCAATTATATCCCCGGACATAAGTGCACCAATCTACCTGACAATCTACAATATTTTCGTTTCCTTTCCTTTATTATGAGAAAATGAATTATTTACATTAAATTTTTTCAAATTACTTTGCAACTCTTTGGGAAGTAAACACCAGTGGAGTGGAATAGCTGCCTGGAATGGGACAGGGCAGGTCATGGGCTCCTGGACATGGTATACTGTAAACCAGTAAGGGTAATTGTGTTGCCCAATATTTTGGTGAGACAAAACTCACCTTTCTGCGTGGTCTTGGGTATCTTTTTGCACAGCTTCTTACAACCACGTATTGCACTGTTGGCACTAGAACCACATGTTTCTCCAACAAGTTTGGCAAAGCGACATGAAGCCAAATAACAGGTTGCACTCAGACTGAGCCTCTTGAATTTATGTCAAACCACCAATATAACGCACAGCAAATACGGGATTGTGGAATTTATAATTACTGTAGTGGAAACATGCATGTCTAGATGCGATAGGACCAAATGGCTCTTTGATTTACGATGAATAATGAGAAGTGCAAGAAAACAAAGCACCAAAATTAAAACAAACAAAAAGAGTCGGGAAAATGTAGCAACCAGGGGCGGGGGATAGAAGGGAGGCCTGGGACCGAGAAACGATGTTCTCACAACTTGCAAAGCGGTCCAGTCAAAACGTGGACAGCGGTGCCCGTCATAATAAATATTTCCGATCGACGATCAACTTATTCGAAATAGTTTGCAAAATTTATGTGTATTTTGTCGGGGAAAAGTAAGCGGTGAGCGGCTAATCTCTCATGGAACTTACTGTCAGTTTCGTACAAGAGAATATTCGATGGAAGCGACATCGATGAAGACGCTTCTGTTTTCGCAATGTCTTGTTTGTTGCAGTGGCGAGTGGATCAGCTGCGGGCTGTACGGCAGTCACGTTTCGCTTGTTTATACTTGGAGACCAGGTTTGCAACAAACGTTTCAAAGTTGAATGCTAGAATTAGATAATTCAATGTAAATAAACTTCTCACCGAGAGAAAGCGTTTGAACTATTCAGGATTTTATTTCTTGTACTCCGCGACGTAATTTTGGTCTTTGTCTATCGCTGAACTGATGCATGTGATAAATAAAAATACTGTCAGTGTTTCTTTTTACATCTCATTCTGTAACGAATTGATAGCATGAGATGAGACAGTTATGGCTGTACTCGGTTTGCATGTTTTCCTCCAGCGTGGTCTAAATAAATTGCAACGGGAAATGTGCCATAAAACATCGATGGAAATAAATTCAATCAAAACCGCTATAACCTAATGCATGGAAACAATACCTACGCACAAAATATGACTTTTATTATCAATAATCCAGTTATGTGTTAACAAGATCATTTCACAGTTTAGTACTTTGAACCCGATCCCAGTTTTTAACCCAGCTTCAGAAAATTCTATCTGATTCTATACAGTCGATCAGCACAGACTGGATTGATCGAAGCACTGCTGTTCTACTTTGCGACTAAAAAACTCCGAGAGTAAACTTTTGCCTTTATAAGAAGCAAAATGCACGAAATCATGATAAAAGAATAAAATACGATCAATTCGTCAATTACCTAAACAAAGGGACAAAACCGAATCCGCTGCCTTTGGCCGCCATAATTTTTTCCCCTTCAGGTCTGAGTTCCGTTGGAACATGCAACATCTGCGCACGCGTAGGAGGTATATCCGCTGACTAGAACCTCACAGGTTGCTTTGCAAGTTGTGAGAACATCGTTTGGATTTCATTTAAGAGAATGTATGGGAAGTTGCTCTCCCCCGCCTGGTAGCAACTAAGACGCAAGCTATCGTGCGAGCTTGGGATGCCTGTGCCTGTCGGTTAATATGTAACCAGGCAAATGTGTTGAAGCAGCCGGAGCGTTTCGTTCACGTTTCGTTTCGTTCAAGCTGGTGGTATCACCATCTCTTATCAAGATAGGCTAGATTAAGGTAAGAAATACTCCCGAGTATTTAGTTAACAATCTATTCCACTAGGTTTCTCGATGTTTTTGTCGATGTGCTGATTTATAAACTGATATTGTGTCGCGTGCCGTGAGCAAACTTGCCAACTGTCAAATGTACATTTTGTAATTCAAATAAACCTCTGCTAAAAATACTCGTTTGGAGCTTAGTAATGACTTATAAATAACCCTCAGATATTCAAGACGCCCAAAAGACTATTTTTCGGGAGATTAGACCCACATTCGAACATTTCTGGACTGATGTTTGTGATAGCACTCGCAGCGTAAAAGGTCAAAATGTCAATCAACAAGCTCAAGTGCCATCTTTTCAAGACGCTCTCAAAATTTTTCGTTTTATTTACCCAAGCTAGTTTTACGATAAAAGCTAAGACAGAGTGATACTTTTGTCCTGAATAATAGTTTTGATAGGTAAATCCATGTACCACGTTGACTTTTTGGCCCACGAATTTGACCTAAATTTCAAAGTAACGCAACGCCGTCGCAGGTTATAATTTTTAAAATTTTATAAAAAATTTGGGTTCAAGTTACCTTCGGTTTTGACAGTGCTGAATAACTGTTGAAAGATTGTATTATAACACTGTGGGTTAGATTCTCCTGCTACGGATATTATGTTGGCTTGCTAGGTTTCGACAAAAGTGGGATTTCAGGGTCGATTTCGGGTGCTTTTGGTGGGCAAATACAAAACACCGTCTCGACAAAAAAATAAAAATCCAAACAACTTCAGAGTTGCAGTTTTAAAACAAGTTAGCAAAACCCATTATTGTGACAAAGTTTCAGAAAATCGAATTTTTCTATCTTGCATAGGTATAGGTGATCGTTACAGCAAGCCGCTCTTAAGGTTCCGGACCGCTGAGATGCTTCAGAAAAAAAATAAATTCTCTTCATTTCGTGATCACTATTTCATGGGTCTCTGATCCAGAACCAGGAGGGAAAAAAGTGAAGGGCCGCCCAATTGACCTCAAGTTTTTTAACCAGAGGGGAGGGCCGGAGTCCGCCAATGATGATGATGGTGATGATGATGATGATGGATGATGATGATGATGATGATGATGATGATGATGATGAATATCGAAACTAAGAGCTCCTGTTATTGACATCAAATCTTGCACCCTGATTGGCCCTGCACTTCCAGTGACAACAAGAGTGAGATCAGTGTACAAGATTACAAAAATTTAACTCACGGTAAAAACACTGAACATGCATTGCGTGAATGTCAAAATGTTTGCGATTTAAAAGGTCAAAAGGTCTCGTCATGAACGGAAAGCATGCAGTTTTTCCCACGGTCCGAGCAAAGGCGTTTTGTTTGTTCTTTTAATATTTTCAGTAAGTGATGAATGATTACTTATTTAAATGCCATTTTCGCAATTTTAAGTCACGATTAACTGCTTCTCCATTAATATTTTGAGTTTCCATTCAAGATCAAACGTGTAAATAATTTAAAAATCTCCCAGATGATATCTCGTCTAAAAACGATGCCTTATAACAATAAGCTCAGGGCTTAACAATTCCTTTGCATATTTTGTTTGATTTTCAAAAGCAATAAAGATCATAACTTTGCCGGCAAATTTTAATATGCTAAGGCTCGTCCCAACCTCGTTTTTATAGCCTTCGCTCCGACAGCGAGGTGATCAGGTTTTCCTAGCTACACAGGTGGCTTTGTGCTCGTCACGAAAGCAAAGAACGGTTCCGTAAGGAGACTCATTTTTCAACTAAAAGATAAGTCACGCATGCGGACAATAACAATACACAGTCAGACAGTGACAATTAGTCAATTTTGCAAGCTTAATGAAGCTTGTTCCATTGTTATCGAAACCTCAGTTGACTTTCTTGTCACCCTTTGCAATCCTTCTAACGAAAACATAAAAGACAACAAGAAAATTTATTTTCGCATGTAATTAAGTCAGCAAGTAAGGATTTGCTTGGCAAACAACTAGTGTCTATATTCACTGACGTGTAAGTAGTCGCTTAGCATATATACAAATGCATTCTGCATATTTTCTGCAGTTTCGACGTCGAGTACGTTACCCAAATCACAGCAAATTTTGCACCGCTTGAGCTTAATTGCAACCAGTTTCAACTCCATTTAGGTAAGCTATCGCTGCTGTATGAAGTTAATCAACATCATCATCCAGCTAAATCGCAAAATAATTTGGTGCTACTTTTTAATGATGTGTTATTATTTTTTAATTTTGTCGATCATCTTTAGGTTGAAAGTTATTTGGAGCTGAATAGAAGATGATGACCCCAGAAGCTGAACAAGAATCCATGTTAGTCAAGAGGTTTTCTCCCAAACATCGTCAGGGCCGACGTCTTCTGTTGATTGTTGCTGTAGTTTGCTTTGTGCTTCTGTTTGTTGTCGGTATAGTTATAGGTTACTTCGTTGGTAAAAGTGCAGGAAAATGTGAAGTCAACCGTGAAAAGTCAACTTCTTCTCCGGAAAGCAAGTTAGACTTACCACAAGTACATAAGGATGCTGTTGAGCTGGTCTCTTCCAATCAACTCAGAGATTTCCTCAAGTAAGTCTTGCTTTGCTTTTTGATGTAACTATTTTGTAAAGTAATACACAAAGACCTTCGCTAGCGAAGAGCTATTATGTTTCAGTTCAGTTATTAGTTCACTTGTCTCCCTCTAACTTTCTGTTTGCTCCAGCTAAAAACTAGATGAAAACCCACAGACGTCTCCTATTTCTTTCTTTCAATGGAGGCAAATAAGAGAAGGCTACTCTGAAATGAAAGTCGCCTTCATGGCTAAGCTCGTGTTGACTGGTGTGAACGCGTCTTATTAGTTCGTTTGGCTATTATATTATTTAGTCTTAAATTAACTGACGGCGAAACACAAAGAATATTTCATGCATCGCTGTCACAAGCATGATCTATCTGATATCTGACCGACCCGGCACTTTTCTAAAACCCCAACAAATACGCAGGGCGGGTGTTTCCGGTTGTGCGTGAGCTCTTTCAAAACATGGCCTTGGTCTGGAATAAAAATTTTCAGAACGATCATGCAAATTCCTTAGTTGGGAATTTAGAGCCACTAGCGGTATTGAATTTGGTGTGTTAGCCAGAGTATCCGGAATCTTGTCAAGAGCGCAAGAGCATTGATAGCAGGACAACGACGACGAGGACCAATCGACCGTATAACTGGATCAACGGCTACAAATTCTCCTTTCGGGAGGAGTCCAGTTCGACTTGGTAATAACAAGTCCGGGCCATCTGTTGTAGGCTGGGAGTCCCTTTCTTCGTTTTGGTGAAAGGGTAGGGGTTTCACAGTCAACTTCCCTTTGTAAAGGTAAAACAGATTATGTCAGAGGTTGCTATTCAACCTATCCGTAAAACACGATGTTACGCCAAGCCTACGTTCTTGCGCAGACGTCAAGGTTAGAATGCCAGCAGGCGTCATATTTCCTTGAAATCCTACGCTCGAGCGAAAATGTACAAATCAGGCAAATTAACAGCAAAACCCAGACGGAATTCCCGCACCACCGTTCAAGTCTTGGTTACGCCACTCGCCGCTCGCGCTTCCAAAAAGTAGAGAAGAAAAAGACTGTTCGCAGTCTTGACCAAGGTTCTTCTGATGTGCTAGTTTTAGTTTCACATAGGTGACAAAAACGACAAATCATCATACAAATCCTTGTATTTTTGCGCTCGAGTGGGCCTTTAGTGAGCCTGGGTGCCCTGTGATCGGCCTCACCATCAAGTGACAATGCATGTATTACCGTCGCTTGCATCTAAGCGTGAACACGTGCCGCCGAAACATGATCTAATTGGGTATCAAACGTAGCATGATTGGTCGTCAAACGTTTGAAGTTTAGCAGACCGTAACGGCAAGTTTCCCGCCGAAAGTTCCAAGTTTCGGTTTTGAAATGGCGGCTGAAAGATTAGACATAGAAGAGTTTTTTAGGAGAATTGATCCCGATCTCTGTAGATATGCGTACGCTTTTCGAGAGAGTGGGTTCACTTCAAGTGTAACCATGAAATATTGGAGGGAGCAGGACTTTCAAAATCTTGCAGTTAACATCCCGGAAGGACATCGACGTCTAATCTTGAACATGGTCACAAAACTTCGTACACCCGAAGTCAAGAGTGCAGATCATCGCCCTAGTTTACTGTCAAAGAAAGTCGATGAAAGTCCAAGAAAGATGAGTCTCCATCCCAGAAGAGACATCTCAGCCACCTTTACAGGTTGTCCCAGCAAGAGCACTACCCAAAGCGTGTCAAAAAAGTTTCAAAGCTTGAAACATGAAGACGAAAGTGCATTTACCGGTAGCTCTTCCTCTTCCAAATCCAGTAAGTCTCGTAAACTTGACATGTTGTCCCCAGTCGAACGATTTATCAGAAGTAAGGAAGATGAACTTAAAGAGAAAACAGAAGAAGTCATGCAGAAGAAAAGTGAGCTTAATAGCATGTATGATCAAATCAAGAAAATTGCCTCAGCAGTTGGCCGAACCGGTCAGAGATGTTCAAACTGTCACCAAAAATTCCACATTGTTCGGTCATGTGTTGGTGAGAAATGCGAGTCGGTATTTCTATGTGGCGACTTGTCGAAACATCCTGATCAAAAGCTAGCTTTTCAAGAAAAAAAAACGCGCTATTACAACACTGGAAACATCCATCAAGAAGATAAGTCAAGAACTAGAAGCCCGTCAAACTGCGTATTCTCGAGTTACCAACTCTGTGAACAAATCTTTTGAAGATATCCTTGTAGAAGAATTTCCCGATGACTATGTAGAAAACGGTGTGCGGAATTGGCTCAGAGTACAGCAAGATGTAACGTACGTCAAGAAGAATTTGAAGCCAGGGGCAGTGCCTTCTCGAGAAATGGTGAGGTCAGTTATCGAGCAGAAGAATGAAGCTTGTTTCCCACCGGCGTTGTCGTTGTCGACTTCTTCAACGAGTGCATCAAAGCGTCGAGGTTCTGTCAGCAGCTGTTCACCAATGAAAATGAAACTCGCTTCCTATGGAACCAAATTTCCGCAGAAAAGGAGCACTGCTGTACTTGAGCCAGCATCCGAAGAGGAAGAAGAAGAACAACTGAAAATGGCGACCAAACTGTCTTTGGCACACGAGCCTTGCAACTCGAGCATGAGCACTGAAAGTCAAGATAGTAATGCCGAAGCGGCAAATATTTTGTTATCTCTCAGTAAAAAGTAAATGTAGGTGACATTTAACTGAGAAACATTTTATTCAGTGTTGACATTATTTTGTGGCTCTTGCTCAGTCATTTTCCATGAGACACAAAAACAGTTGCGTTTTGAAAATACCTTTAAGTAGCAAGTAACCAGTTTGTTTTTTTTCCCTCATTTACTGGGATAATATACGTGGGTGTCAAAGTACTACAGCGCCGCAAATGATCCCGAGACCGCAAATGATCCCCGACCGGAAACGATCCCCAAATTGGACCGCAAATGATCCCCGACCGCAAATGATCCCCAGACTGGACCGCAAATGATCCCGGTAAAAAGGGAGGAATGGCGTGGACAGCAAAATGGCAAGGACAGGGGAATGTTGTGGAAGGTGGAGCTTTTTTCTTTACTGTCCCTAAAAGCGCATTTTGACTTAATTAATTATTAATTATGCTTGGATTATTTTTTATTTCGAGACAAAAAGAGGTTACGATGCATGTAGTTCAGTCTTAATAAGAGAACACAAATCTCCCTTTTTATTTGTTTAAAATTTCGTTCCTGTTTTATGCAATAACAGATCGAAGCAGTCTCTAGTATGGCAACGCAACGTCTCATATTCTAGTTCTTGTATATGGTATAATTATTTCAATTATTTTAATATCAAAATTAATGTAATTCATTAACAATAACAAACTGGAACAACAACAAAAACAACATGCATCATTCTAATCTAACAAGTTTGTGTTTAGCTCAGTTCAAAGTGGTTAAAGTTCGGCATGTAGTTGACACACATCACAGTACGCGCTGTCGTCTGAGTATACCTGCAGTGCTCCACCACTCTCAAAAACGCCTTGGGAGTGTAGCATTGGAATTTCTTCCCACAGTTGGGACAAATTTCTTCTGATACTTTTCCTTCGCCGTACTTCCGTTTTACTTCCGTGTCGCTATTTTTAGGCCAGTCAGACAGTGATTTGGCTTCACTTAATACGCTGAACAGTGCATCATAGACGTCATCGTCCATAGGTACGTTCTTTCCCTTCGGCTAAGGATAAAAAGTTCATGCAGTCCGTAAAATTCGCAATTATTTTGGACCTTTAATCTGGCATGTCGATTTAAAATGTTTCTGGTTTATGAAGTTTATTTAGGATCCTGCAGCCTGTTCCAAGCGTTCAGCTAGTGGCAAGTGAACGAAAAATGTTTCCAAGAGCGGAGGAAAAAAGGCTCACTATCTGAACACCTGGAAGAAGCTAGGCTAGGCTGTTACCTAAATGTTGTCTTATACTGGTAGTCAGCTACGCGATAGTCACGAGAAATACTGCAGCAGCCGCCCAGGAAAACTATTTTCGCCAGGCAGATAGATAGCTAGGCTTAAAATCCTATTTCAGGTTAAATAAAACCACTTATCTTCGTCAAGTCAACTAGTAACCTAGTAACGGCTAAGTTAGGGATGGGTCATTATTATTATTATTATTTTTGGGTGGGGGGGGGGAGGCAATATTTTTCTGCAGGTAATTTTTTTCGTGACTAAAAGCTTTGTCTGAATTTTGTTTTACTAGCTTGCAGCTTGCAATATATTTCTTTGCTTTGGCTGCTATGTACGATTTTTATTTCTTTTGCAAAAGCTGTGCAGGAATTTCTTTTTCGTATTTGCCGCTCCCCCCTTCCCCTTCACCCTTAAAAATAAAATAGTCCGCGAACCGGCGATAACACCGGATTTCCGCCACACGCGCACACGGGAAAAAAAATAAATCAATGGACAAATAAATAAACCAAAATCGACAGTAAACTAGTCGTCAATGATCAAGGAGGTGGAAGTACAGTTTACTGTTTCCTTTAATATATCCTTTTCCTCTGATTTTTCTCTAAAAAGAACGTGTTAAAATGACACACTTCTTGTACCATGTGCGATGTGGAAAGCAATCAGTATACTGTTAACACACCGCAAGATCTAAACCTACCTGGGTTTTTCTGTCACCTCCATTTTTCTGTTCTTTGTCATCTCCCTGTGTATTAATGCCAACAAACAAAACCAGGAAAACCACAAGAGTAACTGAACGAAAGACTGGTTTGGCCATTTTCACAAGCGAATGCAAACGAAAACGGGACATGGCTAAGCTCACATGGTTTAGTGACCTTTGATTTCAAGACTAGATGTCAATCATTGCGCCCTGGAAACCTATGGTTTCTCAGTCCGACTGTCTCGGACTCTGTGGGCCACCCATGAAGTGAAGTGCATATACCGTGAATAAATTTTACGGGTTCTAATTTTTGCGATCCGCAAAAAAAAAAGTAATAAGGAAGAGAGAGTGAGATCCCGCAAAATATTTCTCCATTGTAGAAATTATGTACAGAAATACTGTTTTAAAGGAGAAAATGCTATAGATAACTCGTTGGATACTAATACTTTAGTTACAGAGTGACAGAGTGACTGTTTGTTTTATCTGTCTTTCTTTTGCATGTACTCAAATAAAAAACGAAAATGTTACCAGTTCTATTTGAACGCGACTTCCAGAAAATCGCAAAAATTAATTCCCAGAAAAACCTTGTTTTCAATCGCAAAGTTTGGTTCCCGCAGAACACAAAAAATCAGTCGCCAATCCAAAATTAAACTCTCGCAAAATTTAGTGCCACACGTTTTATATGATTCTGTATAAATGATATAGTTTTTTTAAATTATGATTTTTGCCTTTCATGTCACTGCGGCCTTTGAAATGTTCTATCTCACTGAGAAATAAGGAATTTTCCCGTTTTTTCCTTATTTTATTTTACCGCCAGTATTTTTCAATTTACGATCATTAAAACTCCGACGCCATTCCAAGTTTTTTTACCGGGATCATTTGCGGTCGGGGATCATTTGCGGTCCAATTTGGGGATCATTTCCGGTCGGGGATCATTTGCGGTCTCGGGATCATTTGCGGCGCTGTACCGGCACCGTTAATTCAGTTAATTTTCAGAAACACGGCGAAAACGAAAAAGTTTCAATTCTGAATCTCTCTATTTCATGTTTCAAGGTTGAAGTTATCATAAACTACCGGTACTTGTTTAGGCAAATTTCTAATTGTTGAACCTAGAAGATTTGCAGTTGTGTTATTGTATTTATTCTTGTTTAACCGCTCTGTCTCATCGACTGATCTGTATGTTATGAAATTAAAATGTTGTATTTGGATTTTGGTAACATGTTCGTCTGCGACATCCCACAAACTAAACCTGATTGCAAAACTAAACTTCTTGCGGTTAAAAAAGAATATGGTAGACGCAATAGACCGATTTCTGAAATAGCTGTGCGAAACTTTTTACAATCAAGCTTGAGTGTTGGGTACAGGAAAGGAAGTAAAGGAGTTTTCCCAAAATAAATTTGCGAGACGCTTCCAGACTGCGTGTCACCATTTAATAGTATGTGATTGTTAACAGATGTTGCCAAAAAAACCTTTCTCCATCTCACGTTTTATTGGGACTTGCTTCTTAAATGTGTTTTTAAATACCGGTACATATACCTACATGATTTTTTCGTCTGCTACACAAGAGATGCTTTCATTTATCGTCTTTTCATTACCTGAGGGTACACTTACAATGTAAACAATACAGTAAAAATATAAACATCGCGGGTCGAACAACTGTTCAAACGCAACGGCGGCAAGTGTTCACGCTTGCAAGCGACGGTAAATACATCTGATACATTGCCTAATTTACACTGAACTCGATGTATTAAATCAAATATCCAGCATGGCGGTAATATCCGTACATGTCGGCCGCCTCCAAATCACCAACTGCGCACCAAACGGCATATTCCAAATTATCAAATACAATATCTTCATAGCGGTACTTCAAAAGATACTTTAGCTTCGAAAACACTTCCTCGTCGGGATTAAAATCGGGAGAATAAGCAGGTAAATGCAAGAGTTCCATTCCTAAATCGTCGAAAAAACTGCGAAGAGCCCGTTCAGCATCTCCATGATGGGCGGCAAAATTGTCAACGACAATTATATCCCCGACCTCCAAAACTGGTCTTGCAGTGTTTGGATCAAGTGTTTCTGACGCTTCCGTGAAAAACCTTAAAAATTCAATAGAGTTCGACGCACCTTGAACAGTATTTGCGTACTTAACTCCATCAATACCGGCCAAAAATTGAGAGTTAAGTTGGCGGTAGACAAATAACGTCGCATCAGTGTCAACACAAGGTTCCCCAACAGGAGAGTAACCGTAACCTCTATGTCCGCTGTCCGGCAGTTGAAAGCCTGTTTCATCAAAAAATTTAACTGCAGAAGGATCTTTGTCTGCTAAGTAATCTAAGTAAAGTTGTGTATACACAAGGTTTTCATGGGTAAACCTTTCACCCGCACATTTTCCCATTCGTTTGCGTGAATACTGTTTTGTACTGGGAAGTTTCTTCCGAACATGTCTTGATATAGTTGAAATTGAAATATCTCCGCAATGACCAAAATTACTTAACTGAGATTTCATTTCGTTGAGAGATGTCGATCCTTTGCTTTCTACAATAGTTTCCAATAATATGGAGTCAGCCAGTGATAGTTTGCTTGCCGTTCGCTTGTGTGTTCTTTGAGCTGGGTCAATGTTTCCTTTTTCACGATAGAGTTTTGCGTATCTTGACACAGTTGAAGGCTGAATACGCAATCTTCTGCCAACCTCGCGTATCGGAAATTCGGCGGCCAACTCTATGGCTTCATTTCTCAAGTCCCTACTCAGGGGCACACCAGGTTTAAAGTTTCGCCCGTACTTATTTATCGTGAACAAACTTCAGTGAAACTTGCCGTTACGGTCTGCTAAACTTCAAACGTTTGACGACCAAACATGCCGTGTTTATACCCAATTAGATCATGTTTCAGCGTCACGTGTTCACGCTTAGACGCAAGCGACGGCAGATTTACAGTTAGCAAAGGAAATAAGAGAAGTCAGTTGACAACCGAGAGCCGACATTTGTACTGTAAGCAAGAAATTTTGCTATATGCCAGTTTTCTATTATGGAAAGCGCCGAGATGATAGCTATAAAAGGTTCTTCGAATACTTCTCCAAGGCGCCAAAAATTGATTATCGCGCTAATTGTGCTCGGTCTCCTTGTATTCGCCGCAATTGGAATTGTGGCTGGCTATTTTATCGGACGCCATTCTGCAAAGAGCTGCGAAGAGGGTGGTAATAAAACAGCAAACGGTGGCAAACTAAGCCAGAAACTGCTCGATGAGATCTACAAAGATGCTGTTGAAATGGTTTCCACCAAGGAACTGAGAAGTAACTTGGAGTAAGTAGAGCTGAATTTACTATATGGTAAAAAGAGAGTCCTTATTGCACTCAAATTGATTCAGTTTGTGGGTTTGTTTCACCAATGATATCGCATAAATTGCAAGCATGCCAACTGACGCCGATAAAGATTATTAATATTATTCGACAAAAGAATATTGTTTTTGGTTCCGATCCCGCGTTTCGACTCTCGCTGGAAATGTTCATCGAAAGAGTTAGGAACGAAACATATAAACTAACTTTGCGCATTTGAAAGACAATCTACATTGTACATTTTCTGCTGGTAGGCAAACAGTTCACGCTACAGTGGAATCAGAACTGACAACCCGTTCTCGGAGACCCAGGATAGGGCTAAGAAAAGTCGAAACAGGTTCGAAATAGTCGGTGAGGAAAAGTCGATAAGAAGAAAATGAAAAGCTCAAAGTCCTCATTGTGCATACTTTCCAAGCGTTTTATGTGAGACAGACAAAACGTTTGGAATGTGCTCCGGATTTCGTTTAACTTCTGACCTTTCGTGCTGTTGGTGACAGTGAGTGGCGTTTCGATAACGTGGGTGGAGGTCATCCTCAACTTGAAAGTGAACTGTGTATCGTCAGTATGTACTCGAAAAATGTTAAGTTCTCGATGATTCTGCCCGCTGAATGGACCATTCTGCTTGGAAGTTTGCTTAGAAAGTGCTATTCTGCTTGATTCTGTTCGAGAAAAACAAAATGGTTGTGGGTCAAAAACGATAATCACACATTCCTTCAAACATGCATACGTAGGAACGGTCGCCTTTTGGCTAGCCCGCGAGGAGGCTCACGTAGCCAGTTGAGGTTTTACACACGACACACGGCGGTATGGTCACCATGGGTACGAGTTTCATATTTTTGCTTCCCAATGGATACAAAAACTCCCTCCCCCCTCCCCAGAAAAATCAATAAAATGCCCCTTTTTTCCGGATTCTGTCGCAAGAGGACTGTTTTGTACCTGAAGCCCTATAAGTTCCCTATTCTGCCTGAAATTCCGCCAATAGAAGGTACGACAAAAACTGAAACAGACTTCACCTTTCCTTCGTGATCTACTTGGAATGTGTGTGTGAGGTCATGGGTGGTGTATTCCAGTGAGTAAACCTATAAAACTCGCTGGAATCGCTCTAAAACGGACAAATACACTACAAATAAATCATGAAGGTAAGGTGAGACATTTTTGCCTGTTCTTGTAATTATTTCTAACAAGATTATGTAAGGTTCCAAATGAAGACTATTAGCAAGAGAAATTGCGTTTAATCAACAGCCCGATGAACACTGGCTTCATGTGGCCAGCTATTACACCCGCGTTCACGGAGAAGTGTTGGGGAGAAATGCAACTTTCCCGATAAAACCGTGATATAAGAAGTCAGGAGAACCCAGCAAAATCGGTTCCAAACAACTGGTCTCTTCAGAAGATTCTTCAAAAGTCGACAGAAGGTAGCAACCGATGATCAGGTAAACGAAATTGAGAAGAACTTAATGGTAAACAGCATGAAATGTCTCGCAGGTGAAACCACGCTGAAGAAACATGTAAAGAAATATCTGGCGATTTGGCGCCAAATGCACGCGATGCGGCAAATGCAACCTTTCGCCAAGTTTGCAAAAGTTCAGCACCGCCAAGATCTCAGCCTAGGCCGAGAAGCCGAAGGACTGAGAAGGGCCGGGAAACTTCCCATACCGATTTTGTTTGTCAAACGGTCATGATGGAAGTCCTCCAAGCAAGAAATACAGCAAGAGCCTTAATTTGATGATGGAGGTTTGAACCAACGCAAGAACCAACCTAGGAGTTCCATGAAAACGATTCGGGGACTTCAATCGACGAAGAGTTTCTTCACTTCATCTATCAGTATTCCCCATCAAATCAATGGCAATCCGACAAAAAACTTGTGTACCTTGATTATCCATACAGCATTTATGGGATGGCCGATACATTGAAATGTTATGGATGAAGAGGATTTTATGGAACTCCAACTCAGCCTCAAAGAAGGTTGAGTTAGATTCACTCCCCAGAGAGATACCAATCCCTGAAAATCTATGGAATCTAGGGAAGGAGATGGAGTCGGGAGGTTCTTGGCGTCGGTAAAATTAGTTTCTCAACTGACGGTGGTAAGTCAACAGAATTGATCATGTGTCGTACCGCAGAGTTAACGGCACGTTAGCTTTCTTTGATAGGATCATGATATCGGAAGTGATAGAGGGCGCAGCTTCACAATATCTGCATGCAGTTGCTATGTTTGGTAAGGCTATCCTCTTAGCAGCTAAAAAATTATTGCGAGCAGTTTTCTGCTTAATTTCAAGGACCTTGACAGCCCAACGACAAGTTGGGAGCCCAGTTCGTCTCCTTAGAGTTGAATTTGGCAGCGGTGAAGTATCCTCCCGATTCCGGCGCCGATGCTAATGTAATGAATGAGTCATGGATGATGCGCATTTCAAGCAACTTCAACTCTCAACACCACACCTTCAATTCTTAGACTCACAGATTAAGTTTCGTATAGTTGTCCTCAAAGAGATACCAATCCTTGGTGCGTTCTCTACACTCATCGAAAATGAGACAAGGGCAAGCAAACCAAGGTAGTGGTTAACCAAAGATGCATGGAATCCCCTGACTAGTTGGAAGTCCAAATCTAGAAGAACTCAGAATGATAGCCATCGATCAAATTAGTGGACCAAAACAACCCAAGAAGGAAAGAAGAACTTAAGACCATCAGATAAAATTTTAAGCGGAAGTCCTGACTCGTTAACATATTCGAGCGTTAAGAAAGGCGATTTGTTGGAAACGGGGAAGTTCATCGTGAAGACCATAACATAGAAATCCACATGCTTATGCGGAAAGAATCCCGACTCCTGCAACACAAAAGCTACGACACTTCGACTCCAACGTCAACATGAAGTTTTTCAGGAATTTATTGACAACGGCATCATTGAGAAGATAACGAAACAGGAAGCAATCAATTGGTCGTCTTCGCTGGTCGTGCAGCCGAAACCAAAGAAACCAACGGATATCCAAGTAAGCTTCAAACATCGACTAGAAAACCAGTCCATGTCCGAGAACAGGGCAAGCTCAAGCACCCAGTTGGAGAGGACTTAAATGAATTCAATGATTGGAAAGTTTTAGCAAGCTAGCCTTGAACAATGGTTATCATGCAGTCGCACTGGATGAATTGTCGAGAGAGACTGTGACATTCTTCAGCCCTTGGGGAAATTGTCGCCAGAAAGGTCTTGCTTTCGTCGAAGCGAGACTGTCGAAGAACAAACGCTCCAAACGGTAGTTTTTGAATCTTTTCAAGGTGGACAATTTACCTTATATTAACACAGTTATAATTAAATTGAAGGGTTTCTCCCCATGAAGCAGCACCACAGTTTGTATGGAAAATAATTCCTTTGTCTACCGGATGGAATCATATTTCGCCTGGACAGGTTGTATCATCGAAGTGACTTGAAATGAACATCATCAGAGTTGGCAACAAACCTTGGTATTCTCCAGCTAAAGGAAATGATCAGAAAGAAATCCTGGCTCCCATCTAGGAATGACCAGATCGTTAAATGGTACAAGGATGTTGATGTCAGATGTCTACACACAGCTAACACACAAAACCAGCAAAGATGGCTGAACTTCCAGGCAGGCTATGGGAAAACATCCACGTGGAATTCTGCGGACCAGTCCCCCAGTCACGAAAATGCTATTTGGTAACAGACCAGCCTTCGTGGTAACAGACCAGAAGTCAAATTCCTACGATCGAGATCTTCACCATTCTCGGGATACTCTTCTCTGCCCAAACTGACAGTGACAGGTTCCATTCAGTTCACAGGAGTTTCTGTTCTGGGCAATTTTTGAGGTCGTATTCCAAGACAGGTTCTTCTACTTCGCCATCCAGTATAAGGCACAAATGTCCACGAGGTGACATACGAATTACTTCAGGTTTCCGTAGCTCTCCACTCCAAGCCTCTGACCACCCCGCCCTACGAGTTCCTTGTCAAGAAACAGGGCAATCTGGACAAACCTGGACATTTCCCGACAGCACACGCCCCGAAGACGAGATAATACGATAGAAAGACAGAATTTAGAGGAAGAAGCTTACCAAATGATAAGGACATTGATCAAAGCGACACCACCTGAAAATCGGTCATCAGTAGGGTCTCGATTAGAGGCTGGCTAATGGACAGAGGGAACTGTGAACATTTTCAAACTAAGTTGGCTATGTTCATAATGGCCATTTATTCACTCGTTTACCAGTGATTATAAGTCAGTGATTATAAGTTATGAGCCAGTGATTATAAGTCCAGTAACCATTTGACAATTCAGAACGAATAACCTAGTGATAGGGGTCAGGCTTCATATGATGAACACGTGATTATTGCATAACAATGTACTGGAATCATGTCAGTTGCTATAGCCTGCGAAGCACTGAGCAGGTGTAGTAGTGCTACAGTCCCTAATACAATACATTATTTGAAAGTTGTCACTCTCGTTTTTTGAATTTCTAGCTTTCTCATTACTCACACACAGAGGTTTCCAGCTACTAGATGTTTCCAAAGCTTGTGAGCTCCGGAACTCGAACCACCAACGTTCAGGTCCAAGGTCTGAGTTTCTAGGACCCACTTGACCAGCTCGCCCGGCTCCTTAATTCAAAATGCGACAGGATGTCCTTACGCGCGGCTAGACGCATACAATAAACGTCAATTTATAAGCCTTGTTAGCAGTAGTTATTGTGTCGGTGCGGACTAAAATTAGAACTGCACCTTATTAATCAACTGTCAATTACATAAAGTAATTACTTGACAACCGACATATGCTGTCAACTCAAGATCACGAATCGTAACAAACGTCACAAAAACAACATACTGTAAGCGCCAAGTTCCAGCTGAAGTTCATTCTCCTCAATCCCGGCCTCAATGCATAGCACCGATATGTTGACCGTAGAGGAGAAAGGATCTTCGTATACGTCTCCAAGGCGTCGTAACCTCATTATCGCGTTAATCGTGCTCGGTCTTCTAGTATTTGCGGCTATTGGAATCGTAGCTGGTTATTTTATCGGCCGCAATTCTGCAAAGGGCTGCGAAGATGGTGATACCAAAACAACAAACGGTGGAAAACTAGGCCGCAAACAGCTCGATGAGATCTACAAAGATGCTGTTGAAATGGTTTCCACTAAGGAACTGAGAAGTAACTTGGAGTAAGTAGACATAAGCTACGTAGTGACTTAATTAGACCGACAAGTACACAAGGACACTGACAGGTTCGAAAAGAAATGGAAGACAATACATCTAGAAACAAACACCTCATGGTTAAATATGCAATTCGGTCTTACTCGTTTGATTCCTTTTGTTAGTTAGTTTCGCCAGTTGTATGCCATTGGTTGCAAGCATGTCAGCTAATCAGATCAAATCCTGGCGGGTCAATCCATGACTTAAGTTTTTGCAGGCGAAATTTCCAACAGCTTTAGTAGCCGTCCATAATACCAAAAGAGTTATATTTGTACCAGCTGCATGTCGTCTACATTATTACAGTATTACCTCCATGATCTTCACTACGAAATGGACACATTAGGCTTATGGTTTGTTGTGCTTTTTTTTTCAAATCATCCTTTCTGTACACCGGCATTTGTACATTTGGTGTATCATATTAGGGGGGATTACATTTGAATGATACGCTTTTCTTACGTCTTAACTTATTTTTCTTTTTATTGTCCCTTCAAGCTATCACGCATTACAATGACTGTTTGTGGTAACCCGACTAACTCCCCCTGGGTTTCCGAGGACGGTGCAAGGCTTTGTATAGTTATCTTTTAGGATATCTTCATAAATAAAGAGTAAGGGGGGGGGGGGGGTACTGAATTCTGATTTGAGTTTGAAATAATGATCGTAGATGGAGATAAATGATGCTTGTTATCAACCCAAAGAAGCAACCCGAAGTGCATACCGGTCTAACTTGGTGTGTTTAGATGTCTTTTTCCCCTTTTATTTATTGTGAAGCCATCTTGACTTGAATATAACCATTGCCGGGTTTGTTATGGAGTAGTGTATCTCAGTCGAAAAGTTGTCTTTTTCCAGAAAATACATCCTATTCTATTCCATAACAATTAAACATTGTAATCTCCCTGCGAGCCAAGCGCTCACTACATAACAAACTATGCCAGATTGGGCAGCTTATTACACGATGAAATCAACCAATTTGTCATTTACCGAAACCTGTCACTGCCAAATGTCAAAACAACACTTAAAATGGCTTGAATGATGATGTCCAACTTCCTTTCTGAAAACACTGACGCCTCTGCGTAGGAGTCTACGGCACACTGCCCTCAAAACACCGGATGTTGTTGAGGGCTAGTCCTTGAATTTTCGTCTTTACATAAAAGTCGTCTTTCTCTCTTTACAAACTCTGTAGACCATATCAACGTGTTCATTAAGTGTAGACGTCATTGGTTATTGTCGGCGCGTCCTGGTTCATTGCAGCGTGGATGTCATGTGTGGCTGCCTCCTCCCCAGGCAACTCCGAGCCTCTTGAACAAAAACTCTACCCATGCCCGCGTTCCCATTCTCTCCCTGTCAGCGAGTATTTCCTCTGTAGGTGCAGTGGATTACATCCCAGAAAACTGTGAACGAGCTTAGAGAACAAATTCATTTCATTTTATTTGTATTTCCACAGTTCACATCATTTCATTCTATGTTAGAGAACAAAGTAACTTGAAAATGACATCACATCTCTTCGCATTGCTTACGTTTGTTCTAACGTGAGCAGACTGTGCGAAACTCAGGGAGTGGGCTCAAGAGAATCGGAGGCTCGAACACTTGGCTTGTGCGATTCGGTGCTCATATCTCGTCAGACTGGGTTAATCAGTGTCATGGTCCTGTCCATGACTAGAGTGAAGTTACTGAGGTAGTGAGGAAGCGTTTCCAACCAACCAATCAACCAACTAACCAACCAATGAAACAAACAAACAACCGATCAATCAGTAAATCTATCAGTCACTGATTCGTTCATTCATTCAGTCCGTCCGTCCGTCTGTCCGCCGTCCGTCCGTCCGTCCGTTCGTCAGTTAGTCAGTCAGTCGGTTTAGTCGGTCAGTCGGTTTAGTCGGTCAGTCGGTCAGTCTGTCAGTCAATCGATGAATCAGGATTTAGTCAGTCAGTCAGGCAGGCAGGGAGGCTACTCAGTCAGTCCGTCTCTCAGATAGTTAGTCGTTCAGTCTGTCGATCATTCAATGAGTCAGTTGGTTAGTTAGTCAATCAGTCAGTCAGTGAATCAGTCAGCTGGTCAGTCCGTCCGTCAGTTAGAAAGCAGCCTGAGAATACAGCCGCCTCTCATCACTCCCTGTTGCTAGGGAGAAATGACAGGCGGCTGTATTCGCAGATTATTTAGACGGCCAATCAATCCGGCATTAATCAATCTTTTTAACACGTGTTCACAAAATAAGGTCGTCTTCAGATAAAGACATTTGGACCTGTCTTTCGTCACTTTTTTAACCTGTACTCATCACCAACGCTGTCCCAAGGATTCACCACTCGTCTCTTCGTTTCCTTGGGTCGGCCCATAACTCAGTTTTGACAACTAAAGGCCGTTACCTGGGTTTAAATTTACACACTTTCTCCATTTTTCTAGCTAAGTTTCTCCTGAAATTAAATTAAGGTAGAAAATTTGCGCCTGTTAAACACTTGTTCTGGTTATGGACCAGCAACTCAACAGCTTAATTTCAACTGTAGGTATTTCACCAAAGTGCCTCACTTTCCTGGATCCCAAGAAAACTACGATTTAGCAAAGCACATGCAGAAAAAATGGATGGACTATGGCTTCAGCAGTGCTACACTAAAGAAATACAAAATCATGCTCTCAAAGCCCATGAAGCCCGGTGTTGTAGCCTTGTATGATGGATCTGACCAAGAGATTTACCGCTCCGCACCTCAAGAGACGTTTCTCGTTCCATCTGAGAATAACAGCAATGTAGTGCCGCCTTTTAATGCGTATTCACCAGCAGGGAGCGTCAAGGTAAGTGATACCTTTAAACATCAGTTTACAATCTTTTCCATTCAGCCATTTAAAATTTTTGCACATTTCGGACGCTCAATTACTATTGTTAAATTTCGGATGACTTTATTGATAATTGAAACTACTTAGTTAATAATAAAGGTCCTAAACACGGTGCAGCACTTAGTTACGCAACGTACCCAAGAACGTAGCAGCTTACGTATGTCCACCACCTCGTTTGGACACGATGGAATTTAACGTGCATTGTTCAAGTGGATCGTGTCCCCGGGCTTGGATTTCGTTTCTTCCCTTTTTAACCGACGAAGTCGAGTTAGAGCAGTCGTGACAAGAGGGTCGACTGGTTTGGTCGGTCAAAATACGTCGTGTAAGGTTCACAAGGTGTGTATTTCGCTATGGCCCACGGGATGAGATGACGTGAGAACAAGAGCGGAGTCGCCATTTTAAATTGGCAGGTCAAGAAAGGTGACGGAGGCTTGGTGGAAGATTTGCTTCGACTGTGTTGTGGTATAATTTTGTGCTGACCTCTGAACATATAGTGAAGAAGTTGTACACAGACATCGATTAGTACACACACGCACGCACGATAGGACAAGGGCCACATAAAAAGTATCGTAGGTGTAGAAGCACACGTCCACCGAGCAGTGTTGGCTTTGGCCGGACTGAAATATCTGTGCAATACTAGTGAAAGAAAGCAAGGAGGACTGATAATAACAGGAGGTGATGTCCAGTGGCACTGTTGATGCTGGTGGGACCAAAGTGTTGCTGAGACATCGTAAGCATAGAATCGTTCTCAGTAAATGTTATGAGAGGAAAATTCTGGTGTATGTTGTTGTGGTTATGTTTACCTGTTTAATACTTGGAAAGTATCCAGCTGCCAACGTTAAGAAAGGTTATTCGTAGGTGGGAAATGAATTACTACACGAGGCTGGATCTTCTTGGATAGTATAAGCGGCCCGGAATGATATACCAGTTACTCTTTTTAATTTTTCTGCTTTACTTTTGATTTTAAACCGGTTTGTTCGATTTTAGAGTTCGAGACACTGACTTGCTGACTCCGGAAGAGCAAACCGGATTTAATGATTACGTCATAAGACATGCTTTAACGTGTTTGAGATAAAGCGACGACTTCGCTTTTTACCAATTTCTCCAGATCGAAAATCATGTTTTTATAGTGTTTTTATTCACAACAGTATATAAATGCTTTGCTCACAACTCTCGATAACGGCATGTTCAGTTGTGGCCAAATATATCTTTAAATTTTTATTTTAATTTAAAAAAAATTTTCAAAGCGATAAGACAGATGAGCTGAGTCATCCGATTTTAAGCATTACGTCATTCGGAAACGCAAAAGACAAAATGCTGTCACAATTTTCGTCACGCCGGTTAGCACGTTGAGATTCTGACGATGTGTTTATCTTTATCGATGATCATGTTTTTATAGTGCCCTATTCACAACAGTATATAAATACATTACTTACAACTCTCGGTAAAAGCATGTTCAGTTGTGGACAAATGTATATCAACATTTAATTTTTTAGTTTAATTCAACAAAATTAAATATTCAAAGCGATAAGACAGATGAGCTGAGTCATCAGATTTTCAACAAAACGTCATTCGGTAACGCAAAGGGCAAAATACTGTCACAATTTTCGTTACGCCAGTTAGCATGGCACGTTGAGCCAAGTAAAAACATTAATCGAGGGTGGAGTGGGTCAAAACGACTGGTAAATGCCTATAATGCGCTTTCTTGTAACCTGTACGATAGAGCATAGCAATGATTTATTTCGTATTTGCATTCACAATTTGGCTTAAAGAGCCCTTGACATGATTAAAGGAAGCTGTACACAAAGCGTGGTTCCCAGGTGTGGGGAAAAGTTCAATTCTTTTGGGCTGTTACGGTACCCATACTGATCAATCTCAAAGATGTGCTTACTTTTATATTGGGAAAATTATCGCCCATTTTTGGAAATGCGTCTGTTTTGAGAATTGTGATGGCCTTTTTGTTCAGGGTTTTGAGGAAGACCGACCAAAAGACAGCGAAAAATGGTCTTGAGTGAAGAATGGATGAGGTCATGGGCATAGTCTGTGGAGCTATGTTTGGTGAGGAGAGGGTGAATAATTCAGTTGACGTCCTTTCCAGGGTATTGATCGCCTTTTCAGTTGGTCAAATTTCAGCGTTAGTTACAGTTACACACTTTTACTGCAACGTGCTGTTACAGATGCTTGAATGTTATTGAACCTGCAATCACGCACGCCTCGCTTGCTTTCTTTTCGAGACGAACCAACACTTCGTCGGTTCTGCACGCATTGCGGGCCTATGTTTAACCGACGAAGTCGAGTTAGAGCAGTCGCGACAAGAGGGTCGACTGGTTTGGTCGGTCAAAATACGTCGTGTAAGGTTCACAAGGTGTGTATTTCGCTATGGCCCACGGGATGGGATGACGTGAGAACAAGAGCGGAGTCGCCATTTTAAATTGGGAGGTCAAGAAAGGTGACGGAGGCTTGGTGGAAGATTTGCTTCGACTGTGTTGTGGTATAATTTTGTGCTGACCTCTGAACATATAGAGAAGAAGTTGTACACAGACATCGATTAGTACACACACGCACGCACGATAGGACAAGGGCCACATAAAAAGTATCGTAGGTGTAGAAGCACACTGAAATATCTGTGCAATACTAGTGAAAGAAAGCAAGGAGGACTGATAATAACAGGAGGTGATGTCCAGTGGCACTGTTGATGCTGGTGGGACCAAAGTGTTGCTGAGACATCGTAAGCATAGAGTGGTTCTCAGTAAATGTTATGAGAGGAGACACTGACACTGAGGAGAGACTGACTTGCTGACTCCGGAAGAGCAAACCGGATTTAACGATTACGTCATAAGACATGCTTTAACGTGTTTGAGATAAAGCGACGACTTCGCTTTTTACCAATTTCTCCGGATCGAAAATCATGTTTTTATAGTGCCATATTCACAACAGTATATAAATGCTTCGCTCACAACTCTCGATAACGGCATGTTCAGTTGTGGCCAAATATATCTTTTAATTTTTATTTTTAATAATTTAACAAAATATTCAAAGCGATAAGACAGATGAGCTGAGTCATCCGATTTTAAACATTACGTCATTCGGTAACGCAAAAGACAAAATGCTGTCACAATTTTCGTCACGCCGGTTAGCACGTTGAGATTCTGACGATGTGTTTATCTTTATCGATGATCATGTTTTTATAGTGCCAAATTCACAACAGTATATAATACATTGCTTACAACTCTCGGTAAAAGCAAGTTCAGTTGTGGACAAATGTATATCAACATTTAATTTTTTAGTTTAATTCAACAAAATTAAATATTCAAAGCGATAAGACAGATGAGCTGAGTCATCAGATTTTAAACATAACGTCATTCGGTAACGCAAAGGGCAAAATACT
Organism: Siderastrea siderea; assembly: GCA_964030785.1. NCBI lineage: Eukaryota > Metazoa > Cnidaria > Anthozoa > Scleractinia > Rhizangiidae > Siderastrea > Siderastrea siderea. The sequence continues at coordinate 4,190,453 of OZ034968.1, read as the reverse complement.
GTCACAATTTTCGTTACGCCAGTTAGCATGGCACGTTGAGCCAAGTAAAAACATTAATCGAGGGTGGAGTGGGTCAAAACGACTGGTAAATGCCTATAATGCGCTTTCTTGTAACCTGTACGATAGAGCATAGCAATGATTTATTTCGTATTTGCATTCACAATTTGGCTTAAAGAGCCCTTGACATGATTAAAGGAAACTGTGCACAAAGCGTGGTTCCCAGGTATGGGGAAAAGTTCAATTCTTTTGGGCTGTTACGGTGCCCATACTGATCAATCTTAAAGATGTGGTTACTTTTATACTGGGAAAATTATCGCCCATTTTTTGAAATGCGTCTGTTTTGAGAATTGTGATGGCCTTTTTGTTCAGGGTTTTGAGGAAGACCGACCAAAAGACAGCGAAAAATGGTCTTGAGTGAAGAATGGGTGAGGTCATGGGCATAGTCTGTGGAGCTATGTTTGGTGAGGAGGGGGTGAATAATTCAGTTGACGTCCTTTCCAGGGTATTGATCGCCTTTTCAGTTGGTCAAATTTCAGCGTTAGTTACAGTTACACATTTTTACTGCAACGTGCTGTTACAGATGCTTGAATGTTACTGAACCTGCAGTCACGCACGCCTCGCTTGCTTTCTTTTCGAGACCGAACCAACACTTCGTCGGTTCTGCACGCATTGCGGGCCTATGTTTAACCGACGAAGTCGAGTTAGAGCAGTCGTGACAAGAGGGTCGACTGGTTTGGTCGGTCAAAATACGTCGTGTAAGGTTCACAAGGTGTGTATTTCGCTTTGCCCCACGGGATGGGATGACGTATTCTGCAGTTAAGCCCATCGATTAGTACACACACGCACGTACGATAGGACAAGGGTCCACATAAAAAGTATTGTAGGTATAGAAGGACACTTCCGCCCAGCAGTGTTGGTTTTCACCGGACTGAAATGTCTGTGCAATACCAGTGAAAGAAAGCAGGGAGGACTGATAATAACGGGAGGTGAAGTCCAGTGGCACTGTTGATGCTGGTGGGACCAAAGTGTTGCTGAGACATCGTAAGGATACAATCGTTCTCAGTAAAGGTTATGAAAGGAAAATTCTGGTGTATGTTGTTGTGGTTATGTTTATTACTTGGAAAGTATCTAGCTGCCAACGTTAAGAAAGGTTATTGGCAGGTGGGAAATGAATTACTACACGAGGCTGGATCTTCTTGGATAGTATACTATAAGCGGCACAGAAGGATATACCAGTTAGTCTTTTTAATTTTTCTGCTTTACTTTTGATTTTGAACCGATTTGTTCGATTTTAGAGTTCGAGACACTGACTTGCTGACTGCGGAAGAGGAAACCAGATTTAACGATTACGTCATAAGACATGCTTTAACGTGTTTGAGATAAAGCGACGACTTCGCTTGTTACTGATTTCTCCAGATCGATAATCATGTTTGTATAGTGCCATATTCACAATAGTATATAAATGCTTCGCTTACAACTCTTGATAACGGCATGTTCAGTTGTGGACAAAATTTATCTTTTAAGTTTAATTTTAATTCAACAAAATATTCAAAGCGATAAGACAGATGAGCCGAGTCATCCGATTTTAAACATTACGTCATTCGGTAACGCAAAAGACAAAATACTGTCACGCCGGTTAGCACATTGAGATTCTGACGATGTGTTTGTCTTTATCGATAATCATGTTTTTATAGTGCCCTATTCACAACAGTATATAAATACATTCCTCACAACTCTTGGTAAAAGCATGTTCAGTTGAGGACAAATGTATATCAACATTTAATTTTTTAGTTTAATTCAACAAAATTAAATATTCAAAGCGATAAGACAGATGAGCTGAGTCATCAGATTTTAAACATAACGTCATTCGGTAACGCAAAGGGCAAAATACTGTGACAATTTTCGTTACGCTAGTTAGCACGTTGAACCAAGTAAAAACATTTGTCGAGGGTGGAGTGGGTCAAAACGACTGGTAAATGCCTATAATGCGCTTTCTTGTAACCTGTACGATAGAGCATAGCAATGATTTATTTCGTATTTGCATTCACAATTTGGCTTAAGGAGCCCTTGACATGATTAAAGGAAACTGTGCGCAAAGTGTGGTTCCCAGGTATGGGGAAAAGTTCAATTCTTTTGGGCTGTTACGGTGCGCATACTGATCAATCGTGAAGATGTGGTTACTTTTATATTGGGAAATTTGTCACCATTTTTTGAAATGCGTCTGTTTTGAGAATTTTTGTTCCGGGTTTTGAGGAAGACCGACCAAAAGACAACGAAAGTGATCTTGAGTGAAGAATGCAGGAGGTCTGTGGAGCTATGTTTGGTGAGGAGAGGGTGAATAATTCATTTGACCTCCTTTCCAGGGTATTGGTCGCCTTTTCAGTTGGTCAAATTTAAGCGTTAGTTACGGTTACACACTTTTACTGCAACTTGCTGTTACAGATTCTTGAATGTTATTGAAGCTGCAGTCACGCACGGCTCGCTTGCTTTCTTTTCGAGACGAACCAACACTTCGTCGGTTCTGCACGCATTGCGGGCCTATGTTTCTTGATCGCTGCCACGTAGGCTGCAGGCTACAACCAGCATGACTTCAAGTGGTCACCTATTTAAATTACATATCTTCTTCAGTTTAGTTAATGGCCTATGATTTTATCCATTTTACCACTTCATTTACCCCATCCCTAACTATTGCGTTTCTTTCCTTGTTTTCTTGTCAGGGGAAACTTGTATATGCTAACTATGGGCGGGATCAAGACTTTGAAGCCCTGGAAAAGATGGGTGTCAACTGCTCTGGTAAAATCGTCATAATGCGATACGGGAAGATTGGTCGGTCTGGTAAGGTAAGTACAGCACCTGATTTCACCAAAGTCAACTAAAAAAAACGAGTCATACTGTTAAAACAAAAAGCCAACTGAGTAGTTTCCATTAGTATATACAACACGAGTGAATGTGTTTTTCGCGCGCTGATTGGCTACTTATTGACGGAAAAGTGGTCGCCTCGCGCAAATTTTTATTCCCATTTATCAGAAAATGTAAGGGGCTGGCTATTCAGTTGTGTGGTAGGTATTTACTAACGTAAATTTTTCGCCAAAATTTTGGTGAATAATTGTTGATTGTGTTGTACCTCCAAAGATTCTAGGTCACGGTTTTTTTATTAAAGGATTTGCATAGTACTTAATTGTCACTCTCAGTCTGATATTTTTTCTTGCAGGGCAAACGAGCTCATAAGTTTGGAGCTATTGGAGCAATATTATACATGGATCCCGAGGATTATGCGAAGCAAGGCGTTGATATGGTCTACCCAGAATACAACTGGATGCCAAGTACTGGCGTACAGCGGGGCAACATTAAATCAACTCCCATTCGAGGAGATCCGCAGACACCCGGCTGGCCCTCAGTTGGTAGGACTATTACTCCACCGATAAATGTTTCCACTAATTTGGTCCCTGTCAATAAAATTTATAGGAACACTCGTAGCTTTGAGATGGTAGTCTCTCGCTCCCCCAAACGTCTCCTCGTGTATGACATCTTGCAGTGACTCTTGAAAAATAATCTTTTTTTTGGTTTTAGAGGGTATGTATCGCTTGCCTAAGGATGACGCCGAGAAGCTGCTCCCCCAGATCCCAACACATCCGATATCCTACAAGGACGCTTATCCACTGCTAAAGTAAGCAACTAGCTACCCTCAAGATGTGATGACTAAGAAGATCACTAGACGCGACTCGTTATACTCTCCTTAATACCATTTGTTACACTGACTTTTATTTAGTAGTTACATGTTCAAGTACCCAATTTCATGTGATTGCCGGAATAACGTTGTTAAGGCTGAGTGTCGATGTTGCTCTTAAAATCTATTTTAACGTATTTCCTTTGGTCAATGTTTATAACGTTAACGTTCATGAATGTGAACCGAAGCACTTTGTTCCATTATCTTACTCGAGTACATATCAGGTCTACTCATTACTTGTACACCTTGATATTTGGTTTCGAAACATCAGTAACACGTTGAACGAGTGCGTATTAGGGAGGGTGTCGGATAGTTTAAGGAGGCTCCATAAAGTTTTTCAGCGCGCGAGGAATGGGAACTAAATTGGCGCGCGCGCGCGCGCGATGAGTGCGACCAGGGCGGAAAAAGGTTGGGCGATGAAACGAGCGTGTCCGAGCAAAAAGGTGTGATGCAGTGGACTGGGATCGAATTGGGTGCTAGACTAAAATTCAAAATTCAAAGATCCAAATTCAAAATCCTAATAATCTATTAATAGTTTCCGAAAAACGTTAACTTTGGGTTATCTTTTCTTTGTCTTTTCCGCCTTAATCGATGCTAAAAAACTGTCTAAAAACGAGCAGAGCAAAGTAAAAAGATGGAAAATGGCGTTTGGATGACGCGTGGCATGACGCGTATTTATAATTCGTGCAGCTCGTGCAGGACACGTCCCTAGTTAATTAATTAAATCAAATCAACATTAACACCGCGCTTCTTCTTCTTTTTCCCCAAAACCTCTCCTATGCTTGTCTGTTTCTCTAGGCACTACAAATAGAATTGCTCCTCAGTTTAGACGGTTTTCTTTGCTTTGTTTTTGTGAGATAAAGGGAGGAGAAATCTGCAAATTTATTTTCACTTTTAATTTGTTTACATACAGTTGGCGGCGTTGCGACGAATCATCGCCATGGCGCGTTGCAAGGAGGCAAAGTTTAAAGTTGCAAAACGCCACTATCTCCAAATGTCTCCAGCTAATTTTTTATTATGTCATGTAAAATTTATCGGCCTTTAATATATGTAAGATTTAGGGTGGAGTAATTTGGAGCTTTTTTTAAAGAGACGAGGAAAGACAACCATGTCATGTTTTTCGGCAAGAGCAAGCATTCGACACTCTCAAATTGAGCGCATTTTTCGGGAACTAACTGTGAAAAAGATTGACTAATGTCCACGCAGACATAAGCATTGTAAGCTGTGAGCCAGGACTGTGAAAAAACGTTTTAATCATAGTGCACGGCTGGCTGAAAAATAAGGAAAGAAAATGAGATTTCCGGTTTGTTGAAAGGTAAATTTTGCCGGCCACCAAACGCACCGGAAGCGCGGAGAGAGCGCTCGTGCCAGTCCTTCTCCGCATCACACATCGCTTGAAGAGCGGACTGCTCGTTTCATCGCCCAACCTTTTCCCGCCCTGGTGCGACAGTCCAAGTCAGAAAATTGCATTAAAACTGTGTAACGCATGTAAATCGAGATATTCTTGAGGTAAATTAAAATTAGTGTCTCTGGGCTTGAAATAGAAAATGGGGGAAAATCCCCAGACGTTTCGAGACTGCTGTCTCCTCTTCAGTGAGAAATAATGCCGTACATTATTTCTCACTGAAGAAGATACAGCAGTCTCGAAACGTCTGAGGATTTTCCCCCATTTTCTATTTCAAGCCCAGAGACACTAATTTTAATTTAGTCCAAGTCGGATGACATGTGCCAACCAATCTCCCAGGCGAACTTTTCCAAAGTCTGATTGAGGCATCTTTATGGCTTACCTTTTCAAAACCTGTCGAGCACATAGCAGTGAAATTATGAAAAGCCTTTAGTTTAATCGCTTTTGTAGCTGACAGTTGCAGTCCTCCGATTGTCCTACGATTGTAGAACTTGATTGATTGCGATCTTCAAGTTCAAGTAACACAGTGAGGACTGAAAACGTTGCACGAATTATTACGCGGCTTCAAGAATTTTACGTGAAGAACTTCTTTCCGTTCTCAACTTGAAATATTAGTGCGTCTAGGTCAGCTGTCGATAATCTCTGGGATGAGAAGCTTAAGTTTGTTTGGAGCCTAAGTGTAAGTAATTTTTTGGAAAAGTGCTTTAGTTTTTGCCTTTCTAACAAGCCGTCTATTTTTTGTCGGGTAAGTTGTCTCTATGGCCGTTCTCATACGGTTTCAGCAAAATACAGCTGACTTGTGAATTTTATTGAGGGACGAATAGATTACATACTTGTAGCGAGGTAACAGTTGTCATTGAATTTTGATAGAAGTTGAAACTCAAAAGGACACTTACATTTCAATGTCTATTTATCAGTCACCAGCAGCCTTTGATCTAAGTTTCACTTGTGTTGACAAGATGCGACTTCAAAAACTCCAGTGGTCTAAAATAAAACCGAAAATTGGAAAAAGTTCAATTGTACCTAAGCTCAAATACAATTGTTTTTCACAAAATATTATGCCTAGAATGACGGCATTCAGTGAACGAATAAAGGATGAGTATCGAGTTGACGGCCGGTTCCAAAACAGTCGGCGTTTCGCAGGCGAACCTATCACGCAGAAAAATAATGTGGTCTTTTTCAAAACGTATAATTTTTTGTGGACATTTTTGTTCCCTTTCTCCAACGACTGCCTTTAAATGTAAATTGAAAGCTTGTTTATATACTATTTGCTATTCCATGCAGTTATCAAACACGCAAGTAGCCGCTAAGAAACAACACGGGTCTCGGCAGACAAACATTGAGCTTACAACATAAAAAGAACGAGCTTCCCTGCTTTGCTTGGGTAGCATACCAAAACGACACTGTTCTAAGAGTAAACATGACCGCTTTAGTTTTTTCCTGAAGATCGGTTGTAATAAGTTACTGGTAAAAATGAAACTGAAACGTGTTCTGGAAAAAGAAATTAATTGCTGCTGGCAATAAAGTGGCGGCTTCGTTCAAGTTTTAGTATTGCGAATCGGTATCATTTTTCTTCTTTTTTGTTTGTTTTTATTCTTTCTTTATTTTTGCGAATTTTTGGTCACGTGGATCCTTTACAGTAAAGGAAAGCAGTTGTCCAGAAAAATGTTTTTCTTTTAATTTGGAAAGAAAAGCTCTAGAAAAGCTTTTTTACCGCTTACCCGCGTGCTGTCCACGCTCGTCCACGCAAAAGGAATCATGAGCATGCGCAACCCCGTAACATGAAGAATTTTTATTATGGTTAACGTGAAGAAAAAAGTTAGGTTTTGAGGTATTTTCAAACGCTTATTGCGAGTGTTCCACTAGGTGAAATTTTTTTAAAATTGGAACATTTGTAGGATTTTTGTGTTCTTCAGTCATAATAAAGTAAGAGTAATTTTTGTACATGCACTTCTGCATTAATCGCCGAAAACGAAAATTTACTATTCTGGCAAAACTTCTGTACAAAATTTCTCTCAGCTTTGCCAGCTGAGACGTCTGAAACGACAACATCTTTACAACAAAAACAGCGAAAATTCACCGAGTAAAAACCAAGAAATGACGCCGGTGAAGAAACTGGGTAAGCTTGAACAATGAGCCAAACAACTATATCAGTGGTTGCCATGGAAACGGGCCAGGCCCAGAAAATGGGCCTTTTCCCAAAAGTATAAAGCCTGGCTAGTTGCTTTTGTAGCTTTTCTCTAGTGAAATGTAAATCAATGTCCTGAAAACCGTCAAAAAAGTTATGTATATTTGTCTCTTGAAACTGGTTGGAAACTGTAGGGAGCCACCTTAACTCGCGATGCTAAATTTGCACGGAGAAGACCTGGATCTATCGGGAAATATACTTGTTCCAGAGTAAAGGCAATCAGCTTTTCGCAAGACATGAGCTTTAACAATGCATGTTTGTATGTTTTTGTCATTTAGAACTCTAGTTGGAAATGCTTCGGATGATTCTTTCCAAGGAGGCTTGAACTTCACTTATGGCGTCTACATGGCGGATAATGACACAAGGTAAGGATAGCATATTCAGGGTTATTAATAAACTAGTTTTCACTTACGATATAGAGGATTCACACAGGCCGGTTAGATCGATCCCATATGGAATCAACCTGAGTGCGAATGACATTTCACCGTTCGTGAGATCCGAGAGAACGTATACTCATTTTGATGGGATGATGGTAGGCCAAAAAGGCCAGTCATCTCAACTGAGCGAGGGAGCTTATGTTGGAACTGCTACATAAGTATGTGCTACCCTAAAGGGTGTGTTTTTTAGTTGTTTTGGTTTGAAATAGGGTGTAGATTTTGACCATTTTGGTCCAAATAGGTTAGGTTTTTCCCACCTAGTTCCTGGGTTTCCACTGGGCTGCCAACCCCCCTTAAAATTCCAAGTGACCATCCGTGGGGGGGGGGGGTGCTTAGCAAATTAATGACTCAGTTGTTGTCGCGAGACTGAAACTGAAAATAGGAAGCTTTAGATTGGACTTCAACTAAGAAATGGAGTACAAAACGTGACTTTTCAAATTTCAAGCAGTGACATTCCCAGCTCCCTTGTTACTCACTAGTGGCGAAGGAAACACTAGGAAGTGACAATGAAACGCCTGCGAATCGAACTGGAAGCGAAAAGTCGTATTCGGTATGATTAATCCGATTACAAGGGTATGGCCAATTCTAAAATGCCGTCAACTTGCATGAACTGGTCTAACCGGCCAGTCCTAAAAATATAAAGTGACTTAGTTACTCAAAAAAAAAAAACAAACAAAACAAAACAAAACAAAGATACAGTAAACTGGGACAAGTCGTCAGGATGATATATCTCAGTGTTCTCCAGCAGACGATAGTCTGAAGTTGACTACTTTCTATTAATTTTTTCTCAGAGAGGTTCATCTGAACGTTAGCACCGAAAATTACGTAACAGATGTGTATAACGTGGTGGGTGTAATCAAAGGATCCACTCATCCGGGTAGGTCTTTAAATTGGTGACGTGTTTACCAATAACGCCCAAGTAGATTTGTCGAAACGATAATCAGGAAACGTTTTATTATTTACCGGTACGCGCCTACCCTTCGAAGCCGAAGATTGATGCAGTCCAGAAAGGACAGAGGCTTTAGTGTAGAAAACTGTATCTTAACTTGCCAATATTTGGTTAAAATGTTTCACTGTTCTTGTCTGTTAGTTTAGTTGTCAGTTAGTTTAGTTGTCGGAACAGGTTAAGTTGAAAAAGACTCAAAACACCGTTTGCAGTGGAATCTATCATCAGTGGTCATGTTACCATCATAAGCAATTATTAGCTTGCTACGTTCTGCTTCCATTCTGGGTAGATCCCACAACTGAAGAACATCTATTTAGTTTCTATCTCAGTATCAGCATTATCTTTCGAAGGCGATTTCTTTTCCTTCTCGAAGGAACACTTTGCATCCATACTCACCTTTTCCGCCCAAGTGCAAGCGTATTAATGCACATCCAGACGTACACTGAGGGTTAACTTGCGATATGGATTTACGTCCCATGCAGAAGGTAGCAATCCCCTGATTCTTTACATTTATCGTGAACAAAGGAGACTATCCTCCTGTCGAAGGGTCACTAAGCTCGGATGTAAACTGTCTCTCTTCAGATGAGCTGGTGATGCTTGGTAATCATCGTGATGCCTGGGTATTTGGCGCTGCAGACGCATCCAGTGGCACCGCTGCTATGATGGAGCTGTCCCGAGTCCTTGGAGAGCAACTGAAGAAAGGTATTCTGGGTGATGTTTACTTTAAAAACATCTGCTGTGCTACTGGCACCCTTACTTGCAGTCCAAAGACAATTGCGAAGGACACAGCTCGATGGTCCCCATTTTAGAATCAGTTACTTTAAAATTCTATATAGTTTTGCGTTCACTGAGCTCAGTAGAACCGTTTTCAACCGAGTGTGGTAGAACCAAAACCAAAGATGTCACTTGGGTCAATAATAACAACAGACGCAACCAACACAACTGACGGGCCAATTGATACTCAAAGCAAGTACATGTAGCCGGCGAGTCGCAGGAAAAAGGTCTAGTTGGTTGAAAAAGGTGGCGTTAGGTTTTAAGAATTGAGCGGTATAGTAAAGGAAAACCAAAGCAAACGCGAAAGCTAATCAACTGATTACAGTAAAAGCTCGTAATTTAAGAGATCCTCTTACGTATTCTTACCGAATGTAGAGAACAGAAAGAGGCATCTAACGACTTAGAGAATTAATAAGAAAAGATGGAATAATCAACATGTCGCGAGCGTGGGACAAAGAAAAAATTTTGAGTTCCCGACAGGAATCGAACCCATGACCTTCCGTACACCGGTCGGACGCTCTAACCACTGAGCTACTGGGAGACTCGTGACGTGTATAGGTCATATTTACTGAGTTCGTGGTGGCACGCGTCCTGCATACTTCTAGGATCGGCAATGTCGAAGTGCCCTACAGGTGATAAATAAAGAAAGAGGGTGCAGCTATGAAACTAATTGTTGTATTTAACTTAAGGATGGAAGCCAAAGCGTACCATAGTGTTGTTAAGCTGGGGAGCTGAGGAACCCCAGTACATGGGATCCGTGGAATGGTTGGAGGTAGGTACAGTTAATAAACCATACGCCAACTACATAACAAATTACACCCATGTCTCGTAGCTGTCTTTCTCGCGGTAATTATACTACCAAGAAGGAGTGTGCGCACATTCGTTGGGGGGCTATTGATGCTGATATTTTTATTTGCAACAGAAAGCGAAGTACAGCTTTCCGTTGAGTGAGGAATTAATGTTGATGGTTCCTGTCTTTTCCACTGGTTCATCAGCTATACACTAATGTTTCCCTTTATATACCAGCTCACCTATTTGCTTTCAAACTGTAATACACTGAATTGGTCACCTCGGTCCCTAATATTTACCTTACGCCGTCTCTGTCACTCTTTGGCAAATATTTAACATGCGATATTCCTCTCCCTTTCTTATAATATCATATAAAATTGTTCCCGTAACGTAGCACCCATGTATTTTTTTTTGTGAGGATGCCATGAATTAACCTGATAAAGCTTCCTGCCACAGATTAATGGAACTCTTCTGCTTTGTGTTTTCAAGGAGTATTCACGTTTGTTGTCGGCCCGTGCTGTAGCCTATCTCAATGTGGACATGGCAGTTGACGGTAAGACAATGGGAAAACATTCTTCCCCGGTTAGGATCGTTTTCATCTCGTTATTTATATATAAGGCCTTACTGCTTTTTTACGCGGGGTCACGTTAACTAATTTTTGCTTACATTTAAGGAAATTACTCTTTCCGAGCGAAGTCTGCGCCTCTCCTTGACTGGGTTCTGGCAAGAGGAGCAATGAAGGTCAGTGCGATAAGAATTTTTGGAACATTTCAGTAAGTTTTCATGATTACGAATTACTGGCTTGAGTGTTTGCACATGTTACCATGCACTGATGTAGACCATTCAGACCATCATGAGGATGTGTTGTCACTTGAAAAGTTATGTGTCGAGCAGGTTAGAGGGCATTGCTACCACCAGCCAACAGGAATGAACGCAATGAACTGATCATGAGCATGAGCTACTGAAGTTAATACCAGCGAAAACTGTCATTCACTCTTAGGATCCATTTTGATACAGGTACCAAGTCCCTTAGGAAACGAGACTGCTTTCGATGAATGGATCAGGAAAATTCCATCAAGACTGGGGTTCAACTATTTGCCAAGGTAGTCACTCGAATAGTTGCTATCGTTACATTAAGCTCCAATTTAGCTTATCTGTTGAAAACAACTTCTAGCTCGCACAATGTTTTTGATTGTCCATTAGAATGCATTTTATTTCTTAGTTTTTAAATGCATACACTTTTATTTGGATTATCTGCAGCAGCTTACAGTCGCATTATTTTGTAAAATGTTTTACTCTTTGAACATTTTCTCAGGCTTCAACAACCCAGAGCAGGCAGTGATTATGTCAACTTTATCCAACGTCTTGGAATCCCCATTGTGGATATTCGTTACACATATAACTCTGTAAGTTGAATTGTATACTCATTTTTACTTCACCAGTTTTCATTTTCTGGTGGTGCCTTATTTTTCTTTATGCTTCAGTGAACTGTAACTGTATGATCCTCGATGCCTCGCCTTGTGGAGCTGCGATGTTAAGTGATCTCCGTGTCGATCTTTCGATCTGTAGGCCAGTTGTCTCTGGCGTCGTGTTGGTTTCTCATTCAAGTGATCTAGCTCCACCTCCACGATATCAGTGCGTACCTGAGAACCGCTAGGGAGACCTACAAAACGACTCTGGTGCTTCACGTTACATAAACCGGATTGAGACTTTTCCTTTTATTTGCCTCTTTTTCTTGCACAGAAAACCAGCGGCAATCCCTTATACCACACAGTTCACGATAACTTTTGGTGGATGTCAACATTGATTGACCCCGAGTTCAAATACCATCAAGTGACCACAAGGATTTGGACCCAAATAACCATGACCTTGGCGGATTCTGTGATTCTGCCATTTAACGTAACTCACTATGGCGTTAATTTGAAGGAATACAACACACGTATAAAGAAATCATTTAAGGATGATTTCAAGAACATCAATGCGTCTGAAGAAATAAGTGAGTCCTTCCACTGTGCTTATTCGTTATATTTTACATTTACTGATTATTTAATAACTGTCAGCCTAAAAAAAGTAATTGCAGAAATGAAATTAATATTTAAAAAACAAGAGCCTTACAAACATTTGTTGTAGTACAAATATTTGACTTTTCAAATAGTTGTTTAAGGGAGTGTTTAGGCCAGAGGCTGGCAAGGCTGGCACAACCGTTGTGCGAAACTAAGAACAAATTATAATATTTTGATGAGAAAATTGTTACAAGAAAAAGTTTGCGTACTAGACATCCACTTTCTAATATTAGAACTAACAGCTAGAAATAATGAATAAGTGATTTTCCATGCACTACGGTTACCTGTATTCCAGTCTGTTGATCGATGCATTATGCACTGACATGGCTGCGTCACATGACAATTAAATGTTTACGTTAGTTCAGGTCTCCAAAGAAAAGGCTTTTGATACTGGGTTTAGTCAACTTTTTAAATGGTAGACATTTTGAGTGACATGTTTTTTTTTCTCCTTGCAGAGTTTCTTGACCAAGCTGTCCAAGACTTCCAAGAAGCTGCTAGGAAGTTTGATGAATTCGTTGAAAAAGCAGATAAAGAAGAGTAAGAAAGTTTTCTCTCCTTTTAGGTCACGTTTCTTTGGTGATGAGGCATTTGATTTGTTTGAACTTGCGTGAGCATGGCATTCCGTAACAGCAGTTTTTTGCGAAATAAAAGCGTGCTGGTTTTCAACGTTTTCTTTTAGCTTTCACTTCACAGGTTCATAGGTTTGCTTACGTATTCTTACTAAATACATGCATACATTTATCCCCACAAAGGAAAGTATAAACGAAAACTAATGTTGACTTGACCTACTCAACTATTATGTGAGCTTTTTTTTACCGATTCTCTGTTTTCAGTTAGAGATGTGGTGAATTTTTTAGCTTTACGCTGGACATTAAATTAAAAATGATAGCGTTAATCTAATTTTTTTTCAGCGACGCTGTTGTGCGCACAATCAACAACCGATTACTCAACGTTGAACGGGCTTTTATTAACCTTGAGCCAATTCTGCAAAACAACCCACTGCAGAGGTGAGTAATGGCTAACAGTTTTTACACGTCTTTTCACAGCCTAGTAAAGGTAAAAATGCGAATCCCAGTCACTAGAAAAAAAAGTGAATAATTTGCAAAGGTAAGACGTGTAAGACTCGTATATAAAAGCCTCCAACCCAACATATTTTCAAGCAAATAACTCACAACCTTGTTTTATAGGAATTAAAATACTCTGTACGTACATCCGTTACCCGATTATTTATATTGCATTGCGGGTTATTTACACTGCAGCTAAGTTTACGTCGATGCAAATTTTACAGCATTTTATATATCCCTCTTCACACTGAGGATCTGCCTCTGCGGGTCAGCGTTTGTTCATAAGACCGTGAAGCGAACTACCCGAAAGCGAGAAGTGCAATGATAAAATGAACAGAGTGTGTTCCTAGAAGAATTTTAGATCACTTAATTAGGCATTTACTATTTTAAATCTCTGATACCATTTTACATGTTCTTTTGTAGGCACGTAGTTTTGACACACAGTCCAAGTATCTACTACAGCTGGTACGGTGGAGTTGTGGACGCCATTTATCGGGCGCGGAAGGGTCTTGGTTCAGGGGAGGAAGTCAAGAAGCAAGTATCGATTGTGGCGTATGGGATAAACTCAGCTACACATGTGCTTGAGCTGGAACCAATCGAGTAATCTCTCAGGATATTATACAAGGCAGCTTCTTTGTAGGCTTCTCTTTTTTTCTACAATGTGAAACCCTATCATCAAGCTGCATGACTTATATTCAGGAGAGAAGTTCGAAATTCGTAGCAAAGCATTATCGGATAAAGCGTTAGATATGTATAGCTTTGTAGATACACAAGAACAATAAAATAGTTAAAATATCGAAACCGAATCTTGGTGCTAGGTATAAACCATTTCTGCGGAGAGGTTTTGTATATGATAGTGAGCTATAGCCAGAAAAATAATGAGCATAGCAATTTTGTCAGGTTTTATTGGAATTTAGTTTTGTAAACTTTTTTAAAACTGTTGTTTTGTTTGGAAACTCACGTTAATAAAAGAAACCTTGGTTGACTTTTAGCCTTGGACTATTTCTAATCGACTCTCGCATTCTTGGGTCCTGATAGACGACACAAAATACAAAAACAACAGCGCCAAAAAAAAGCATAACTGTTATGCTTGGAATGGAATGGAATAGTATGGAATAGAATGGAATGAGAACTTTATTTTCAGGAAGGTGCGTCGGTGCGTCCTACTGCTACTGCGCATACGTTCTGCGCATCTCGGGATGGTCCGAGATTGCCTCGGGTTTCTTAACGCCGATGCCTAATATATAGATTTAGCCAAGCCTAAAAGCGGAGCCGCGAAGGAATAAACTGGTGTTCGTTTCTCAAAAATAGTCCTGAAACTTTTTGGTCTGAAATATATTTCGGGGCTTTTTTGTCTCGTTCGCTTTCGAAAAGTGTTTCTCAAAAAGCCTGAAAGTGTTCCGAATTGTCCTCCAATATTTTGGGGATCTGTTCTGTAAAACCAAGCTCGAAAGGTCATTCTAGAGGCTGAGCACAGCTTGATTATTTTACTCACGAGCCGTCTTGCTTGGTGTTTGCAATGTTTCTATATCCTGTCATTAACTGTCAAGGCTTGTCAAATCTCCTTGGATTATTGGCTGTTCGCTTGAATGAACTTGAAACGGCGCTCATTTACAAAAACAAAATAAAAATTATTCGAGTATTTAAATGGGTTATCTTCATCGCGTTCGGATGTTAACAAATAACATGAACTGCTACTAAATAAAAATATTAGTCTGGTCAAAAATTTATACTGACATTTCACCGGCATTTTACTGGGACTACCCGAAAGAAGGATCTGGGGAACTTCGAAGCACTTGTAATAAACTTATTGAAGAAATGTCGCGTAGGTTTTAGCAGCCGCGAAAAAATTCAAGCAATTTGAGGAACACACATTACTTAAAAGATAAAATAGTTTTAAACTCAAAACTGCTCCGCTTATAGTTACTTAAGTAACCCTTATATTTCGTTCTTTAACTTGAGACCATCGAGATTGAAAACAAACAAACAAACACCGTCAAACATTCTTAACTCTGTGACATAAGTTTTGCGGCTGCAAATTGTCTGAAATTCGAGCGCTTTTAAAAATGCACAGAACTGTTTTTGGAAGCTTTTCGGATATAATAGGTTTAAACTGACAACTGCTTCGCTTAATAGTTTTTCAAATAACTGTTATGTTTCGTTCTCTAACTAGAGACCATCAAGATTCAAAACAAAGGAACGCCAAACACGCTTTAATTAAATAATGCCGGCATAAGTTTTGCGGATGCGAAGTAAGCCTATATAAAGTTAGGCCCTTTGAGGAACGCACAAAACTGTTTTCGGAAGCTTTTGGGATAAAATAGCTGTAAACCGACAACTGCTTCGCTTAAAAGATTATTACTACTGAAAACGTCTAGGACAAGAAAATCGACAGTTGCACAAAGAGATGGACCGGACAGTCAAAATTGAAAGCAAAGCTTGTGCAGTTGTCTTGCGGCTGTGCTTAGACCTACTGTTATGAATAAACAAACACAAAATAATGGACAGAGAAATCATTTTTGAAAAAAGTTTATTCGAAAACCTGTAAGTATATACTTAAATCAGGAGTCATAATCGGGGACGGAGACCGTAAGCGCGGGGTCCACGCGGCCCCATCGAAAAAGACAAATGTGCTATTTTTAGAAAAAATTACGCCACCCTCAACGTCCTAAACGCGCGTGGCTACACGCAAATTTGCGTACAACGAGGGCGTGCTGGATATGACCAAGATGGTTATAATTATTTGATATCCGGTATGCCCGAGTATACAATTGTTTTTATTATTAAAAACGCAATCACTAATTGCTATAAAATCAAGACAGAGAAAAAAAGAGAGAGAACCCCGAGATAAAAGGGAACAAGAATCGATCGCGATCACATGACTGACCGAAAAAGGCGCCAAAACCTTGCGAAGTGTTGCAGCGTTTCTTTGCTGAGCTGAATGATTCAATGAAACTGCTCCGAAGTGAACAAGCACAAGGTCTGGGAAAAATCTCCCAATTATGGGCTCTGAAATGTGGCACGTGTTTGATTTTTCGTGAAAATTGTTGTAATCGTCGTTCAAAGCGGATTGAAGCTGTACGATCTCACCGTTATGGCTGCGGGAGTTCAAATGAACGAGTTTGAAATCGCTCCGTTCGCACAACGCTGACAACGGAGCCATCATGTGTTTGTTTGATCGAACTGAAGACAGGATTAATAATTAAACTTGAACGATATTTACTATGCAGCTCACGGAAACAAGACTACGGAGGTGAGGAACATTAGAATTCACCATCTTACTTTTTAAACGCAAACCATAAAACGCAGGTTTTCTTAGTTTAGAGCCCGCCGACGGAATGGTAAAAATAACACTCAAACAACTGTGAAAGCGATTCAACGTATTTTACATGGCATCCGACTTGTGTCCAAATGTCTGGATCTGCTCAAGGGAACACAGATAGAGCCACAACGAGTACAGGTAAACCAGTGTCAATTTTGTGTGGTATAGCCAAAAAATGTCGCCTTTTCTGGTACTGGATTTGTTCAATGCTTGTCGTTCAGACTGTTGCATGATTTTTGTACTGACTCGCCATAAAAAGTGTGACAATTTTTATTAAATGCTTCTTTCCAATTTTACTGTGCTTTATTTTGTCTTGTCTCGATATTTCGGAGTCAAAGCCTTCCGTATGAAACCTGCTGTTTGTGAAATTTTAAGAACAAGTGATTGACTGGACGATGAAAGAAATTGTAAACAAAGCGCTAAATGCTTAAAATTCTATTTCTACAGTTTCTTTTCGTCCTAAGAAATCGAGCACTCTGAAACAACTCAGATTTGTGTCTCAGTGACGTTCAGTCGTAATTTCTTCTTAATCTTGCTTCGAT
Source organism: Siderastrea siderea (assembly GCA_964030785.1). Lineage (NCBI taxonomy): Eukaryota > Metazoa > Cnidaria > Anthozoa > Scleractinia > Rhizangiidae > Siderastrea > Siderastrea siderea. The sequence continues at coordinate 4,173,196 of OZ034968.1, read as the reverse complement.
ACAAAGTGATTTTTCTCGCCGGGTTGCTGGCAGAGAAAAATAATTAAGCTCACTCTGTCATTGAAACCCTTGCCACATCCACTGCGCTATGTATCCCTTCTAGGTTCGTAAATTGCCCAGAAAGTAATATTAAGTACTAGGGCAGCATGGAGTTTCACTTCATCTTTCTCCTTCTCATCCACGCAAGTAGTTTTTTTCTCTTGGTATTTTTCCAGTTCTCTATTTTGTCGACGATTGATAACGCACCACGAGAGCATTTGATTGAAAACAAGGCGCGCTTTTCACTATTCTTGGTCTTCATTATAAACATTTCGGCCATTTCGGTAAAGGCGGGCATTATTTCAGAAAACATACGCTGAGAAATCTCGACAGACATTTTCTTTGCTGACTCGGTATTTGAATATATGTTACTATTTTTCTTGCAGTGAAAAAAGTGACAACGATTTATCAGTGCGTTACTTTTCTTCAGTACGTGCTTGGAAAATCATTTTACAGTCTTTGCGGCTGCCCTTCAATCTCTGTACGTCCTCAGAGGAAATATATATTCGACATGTATTTTCCCTTTTTCTGCCTGATTCGCCTTCAACTGATTTTTTCGTAGTTCGACGCCATTTTGCCCGTAAAACGTTTCTTCCGTCTAAAGGCCCGTTTACACAGGCGATTTTTGTCGCGCAACTCAATGCAATTTTTGTCGCGCCGAAGCTGCAACTTCAATATCGCGCGTGTAAACCAGCTGCGATTCCAGCACGATTTTATCGCTGCGATATCGCAGGAGTTTCGAACCTGTTCGAAACTTGATGCAATTTTGTCGCGATATTTGATTCAAATAGTGATTGGAGAGGCGTCCTTTCAAAAACTAAAACACGTCAGAAACAAAGGAAATTTAAAAAATAGTTTGAAATTAAAAATTGTTCTTCTCTGAGTATTTTCTGAAATATAATTAATTGTGTTTGACTGCAGATGGCTAGGATGGAAATGGATTGCAACTTGAAAACAAATTTGCCAGAATTTTTCAAATTCCTCCTTTGTGTCTTAAAAAAATCGCTTAAAACTGATTGTGGTTTGTTCTCCCTTTGATTCAGAAGGGACTCGCGGGAGGCTTTGTCGCTCGCAATTTGTACAGCCATGAGCGTAAACAAGGACAAAAAACGTACTAAAACAACAACAAGCAACGTCCTCCTCGTGATCCATGCTTTTTGAGCTTATTTACATTTGCCGAGGTCTTTGCCGGCTTGTAAAACAAAGCAAAACAAAATTGAATCAAAACAAAACGAGACTGAAGCAAAACGAAACGAAGTGAAACAAATCAAACCAAAACAAAACGTGTGCGCCTACGCTGTAGCGAAACTGCTGCTCAAAGTTACGTTGTTTTGTAAATCGCAGCGATAAATCGCACTAAAATCGCGCTGAAATCGCAGCTGGTTTACACGTGCGATATTGAAGTTGCAGCTTCAGCGCGACAAAAATTGCATTGAGTTGCGCGACAAAAATCGCCTGTGTAAACGGGCCTTAACGGGGAAATCCTCGTCCGACATGTCCGACACATCTTCGCCACAGGATTTTTCTAAAATATTCTCATTGCCATCATCGGAATCACTTGTACAATCCTAATATCCAGAGTCACTGTCCAGAAAGTTCTCCCCAAGGGCTTGCCTCAAATTAGGAAGTGACACTGATGACAGAAAGTGAATTTATTCATCTCCAACAAAGGTAATTTCCGACGCCATTTTGTTTGTTTTTCTCTGCGCGGAGTCCTCGCAACACACACGCGCGTGTGTCACGCGCGATGGCGTAATTTTTTCTAAAAATAGCACATTTGTCTTTTTCGATGGGGCCAACGCCAATACTGAAAATGGTAGTTAGTTACGGTCTCCGTCCCCGATTATGGCTAATGTCCTCTTCAATGTTATCAACGCGATCGTCAACTCAGCCGCATATGAAGTGCAGTAAGCTTATATTCAGAGGCTGTGCAACTGAACTGTGCTAGAGAGGACGGTGACTTCAAAACTCTCTCATCTCCAGTGAAATCGTATAAAGGCCCTAGAATAGTCGCCTTTTTACCATTACTCTCTTTCACTGGCTGTTTTGACCACGGAAGCCTTTTCTACGTCCAGGTTGCAGGAAAAAAGTCTGGTACCGTTTCCGTGACAGGGCAAATTTTTCGCGAACTCCGATTCGTATTTCTGAGAAAACATTCCCATTTAGAAAAAAGACAAAAAAAAAACAGGCACACACACACACGTTTACGGTGTTGTTAGCAAAAACAATGTAGACTACAGTAAAAGGTTTTTATTGTATTCACATCATGAAATAACAGGGCAAAAAATTAGTGTAACAAAATTAAACTTGCAGTGAGCGAAAAAAATAACTTGTGAAACAGACAGATTTTGACTCAATAAAGAGACTTATTCATGTCGAAATGTTGACAAACCAGCCGCTACAAAGAAAATATTACAAACAATGAGGTGAAAGATTCGCTTTCTATTTTGCTGAAGTGGTAGTTTCAATCTCAGTTTCACCGTAAATCTGTTTACTTGCGAAACAAAATTAAAAAGCGTACAAGAGAAAATTTCAAAACAATTCATCGCGCGCTATATTTTTATCAGCAGTCGGCTTGCTAAAAACAAGTTAGTTTTTTCAAGTTAGTTTTCTGGGAAATACTCCACATTTCCGGATAAAAGAAGTGCTCTCTTATTTGCTTAATTAAGTGATAGTGCGATAGTTTGGTGGTAATACGTTTTTTTCCGTAATGCAATAAGAAAAACCGACCTGCAGAATAATTTCAAAACATTACCGCGCGCTTTCTTTGTAAATTCGTTTGGTACGAAATACTCCAAATGTTCGGATAAAAGAAATTGTTTCTATCTTGCCGAACTGGTAATATTGATAATTTGACTGTTATTGGTTTTTCCTGGGGAGAAAACAATTCTTCAAACCTTCAAAGCGGTTCTTTTTAAATTGAGTTTTGATCAATCAATCGAACAAGTTTCATCAACAGAGAATTAATCTTGACAACATTGACACTTATCAAAGATCATCAAAGGTAGTTTTGTCCTCGTTTCAATACATACCTCTACATAAGGGACTTCTTCAATGTATTGTTTTTATAGTCGGAAATGTTGTTTTTTTGTTAATTCTGTCCTTGTGCTCCTTTAAGACATATAATCCCGAAGTGGTGTCCATGTACGCGTTGCTCAATCCTGAACTCCGTTTGAAGGACAACCTTGCCTGATTGCAGTATTTTCGAAACTCCGTTGTTTTTAAGATTTTCAAGCACATTCCAGTTTGGTAGAAGTACTTGCTCTCCACCGCATACGTTTCCAATCCTCGTTTAGGTTAAGAATCGTTGACATGTAAATAATTGTACAGTGGTATAAACAGTAAGCTAAAGTCCACCACCGCTTTCGAAAACATGATATTTGTGAACGAACGCTGCGAACGTTTGCAAACATTTAGAGATAAGTTCAGTTTTCACGGAGTTCAAATAGGCTCTTCAGGCAGACGATAAATCAAAACAAGTACAGAAAGCAGCCTGTCTTAGGAGGATTAAGACAATCTTTGTTCCCAAGGTTTAAAAGAAGCATTAGTCGCCATTCTAAGCGAAGTGCCGATGAATTCACTTGAGATAGAATCAATCTGCAAGAGGAGGAAAACATTCCGCTTATTTGGTGCCAATGATCCAATGATTTGAAAACAAACGATGTAATGTTCTTCGACAAGCACCAATCCACCCAAAACGTCACCTTTTCAAACGTAAAGAAAGTTATTAGGGCGAAAGAAATGCCCAACGAAATAAACCTGGAATAAACAGACTTGAAACCGCGTGTCGAGAGTGGCGTGACAATTTCTGCACATGCGCAATTGCCTATCTTGTCGTGTCGAAATTTTCAACATTTTGTAACTTGGGAAGAACATAATTTCGCTTCCGCTCGGTAAATTTATTTGATTTTTTGCATGTTAACTCTTATATGCCCAAACAGTTTTTCAAGCGAGATTAAAAAAATTCTGTCGTACGGGAGAAAAGTTAAAGGTAAATTCGTAAAAAAGTGTTTTTTGCTGAAAGTTTTCGACAGAATTTTCTTTAACTTAATCCTTAGGTAGCTTACTAGAATCATAGGCCGTATGCAAAATTTAAAGGAATTTCACCGTCAAATTTTCAAGCAAACTCGGGGTATCTCTATTTTATGGTCATACTTCGAAACCCAACTGCGTTGCCATGGCAACAAATTTCTTAAGGAATCTACAAAAAAATGACACTTCGATATTATGGTTATTTTGTGGCAAAATTTGATCATGATTGGCCAACTCTAACCTAAATATTTTAACTCCCAAATATAATGCATCGAAAAAAACAAGAACCCTTTCGAGCCACCTTAAATGCAATTCGCGTTACACTTCCAAAATCGTAGGTCGGTCCACGCGAGTGAAATCGGCTGAGCATGGCAAAATATTCAAGAATCTGTCACAAATCTGAGCGCGTTTTCTAATAATTTTTTAAAGTCAAAAGTAAATGACCACTTCAAAACGTAATTTCTTTCATCGTAATACTCGAAATCATGTACCTTAGACCTTTTAAAAACTTCACTTACTCAGTTGTGTTTCAGAACAGGGCAAACTCTCCGCCGCGAAGAAAACAAAGCAATGAAGTCCGTTGAATGCAGCTTTCGTAACTTGAACTTTTCGCCTTCTACCAGTATTCTTTTGAACTTTTTCTTTCCATTTATAGATCTTACATGTTTTTTTTTTGTCAAGTATAAGACTTCTGTACTCTCGAGCAATCGTTAAATGCTATAGAAGCTGAAGCTTTTAAAGAACCCTCTTTTTCAAAAGCGACAGTGGTCATGCGATTTTCCGCCAAGAAAAACGCCGGTTGCCCAAAAGCACCGAGCGATTTCCCGCCAAGAAAAGATGGCATTCTCTACCCCCGTCGGGTTGTCTTGGGACTTCCCTCCCCCTCCCACAGAGTCTGTGCGGACGGACGGACGTACGGACGGACGGTCACGTGACTATTACGTCAGAACCAAAATTTCTTGGATTGATAGTTTACCAGTTAGTTTAACAAATTTCCTTAGCAATGGAGCTCCGCTGGCGGGCTTTGCCCGCAGGCTCCGCTACTAATACAAGGGTATTTTTGCGCGGTTTATGACTATGCTGGAAAAGCAGATCTTGGCAAGGGCTGTTGGAATCCATAAAGAAAACTGGGGGTAACGGCGCATTTTTCATAGATAATCGAGCTTAAATTTGGAAAGAAAGTGTTACATTGCTATCTATTTTAACACTTTTTGGAATTATGGTTGCATAATTATCTCTGGAAAATGCATGGTCACCCACAATTTTCTTGTCCTGTTCCAACAGCCTTTGCTTAGATCTGCTTTTCCCGCATAGTCATAAACTGTACAAAAATCCATCTGTATTAGGAGGCACCGAACACATAATATTGCAATCAATGTCAATGAAAAATTATGATTATAAACAGTGTGTTTAATGGTCACTAATGCCACAACTTTGGCCCTCAAAACTGAACTTACAGTAATTACAAGAGCGGTTTTCTACTAAAATCTAAACCCAAAAAAATCATATCTGTCCAATCACAACAAATCCAAGTAAAAAAATGAACCAACCGAAACAAGAAAAAAAAATAATAATAATAACTACACATTTCTGAGGTGGATCTGTTTTATAAGACATGTCAGTCAGAAAACGTAGAGAGGGAGGTGAAAAAAGTGTATAACCCAAACGTGTAATGGTAACAATAGATGACAGCCGATGTGGAAGATGTTCTTGGTCTGGAAGCATTGCATTTTTCTCAGTTTTCGTGCATCACAAAATTGAACCGGCCAATTTTACACGATTTCTACACCCGTCGAAAATAAAAGGTATTAGAGTAGTTCAGTTGGTTCTGCTTCTGATAAGTGGAAAACACTTGTGATTAGTTAAACGGGCTGCTCAACAAACACAAAAGCACACAGACACATATTAATTGCTTTGGACAACCAGCTAAAAATCACCCCCAAGTTTCTGTACAAATTTTACCGCGTTGAATTCTACATCAATTACAGACGTAGTAGACTGAAATTGTCTCCAACTTAGGCAGTTTATTCGTCTTCCATTCCAAACCCAAAGAGTGAATCAGAGTCAAACCAAGATGTACTTTCCGACTTCTCCTTCCTACGTGAGAGTGGCTTAATCTTAGTTATTTTACTCTTGAATGGAGGCTTCATTGCTTGGTGTAAGCCACGTGCCTTACCCTGTAAAATATCATAGTGCACTCAAGGTTATTTCATGTTTACGAGTAGATTTTTAGTAAATTCAATAAACATTATCAGCACGTTAGTATTTTATGTTTGATTTAAACCAACCGTGAACTTCGTATTTTTCTTCCCTTCTAACGCCTCTGGGGCAAATCAAAGCTTTATAGCATAGTTGATAGGATATTTGAAGTTTGTCGTTATTTCTTTTTTGGTAAAATTATGGGGAGACGTTATTTCCAATTAGTAAGACCAAAAAGCCAAAGCTAATGGTGCTTATTTTTAAAAGGACAATTTTGCTCGTCTAAAAACTGGTAGAAGGGACGACATTTTCAGTTTCATTCTTTGTTCACATCAAAATGTTTCACTGTTCGACTGTCAAATTTAAACCTACCGGTGATTTATCGTAGAGAGAATCTGGACTTTTCATATCAGGAAACAACTCCTTGAATCTGGCCATTTCCTCAGACTCTTCACTTTGAATTTTTATCTAATAAAAGATCAAGGAAAACGGTTGAGAAAACAATACCTGGTCAACTAAAAGTTGTGAGTCGGTGAACAAGATTTAAATGGTTACAAATTTTGAACCAGTTGTAAGGGAGATGACTAAAATTCCAAGGAAGAGGACTAAGAAAGAATTTCTGGAACTACACGTTAGCTCCAGGGAAAAGAGATCTTTCAGCACCTTTTTCTGTTTTTGTTGAGTCAAAGGCTTTCCACGTGGGATTTGTGTTAGTTTGTGTACTTCTGTAAATGGAGACTTTGATTCCCGTGAGGGCTCACTCCTCCAAGGAGATGGCTTTGGAGAAAATCGAACATTTGATCGTGGTGTACTTTTCTGGTTCTCCTTCTCGCTTCCTCCTTTCTTCTCCAACTTAGAACCTTTTGTTCCAACCTGTGAAGGGTTAATTACGGTTTCAAATTTCGTTGAAAATAAAAACAAAAATGAACATGATACCAACCAAAACATTTTAAGGTGTAAGCAATAACCTTGGTGTTGTTTAGCACTTTTTCGTCATCGTCTTCAGAAGATGAATGTGGTTCGTCTGACCCAGCAAAAACCACTCTCCTTTTCTTCTGGCCAAAGTCATTTTGTTTCAGTATACTACGAGGCTGTTTCGGAGTTTCGGGAACCACTGTGGGAGCTTGTGGAGTCGATACTTTTGGTGCTGTTGGTTTAACCTCAGAGGATGGTACACGCGGGCTTTTTGGTGTCTTGAGTTAAAAAGTTAGTATAGAAATTAGCACCAGCAAATGATTTTCGAATATCTACCACTTATCCGAGATTAAGAGGAAAAAAGAACCCACTAAAATCCATCCTACCTTGAATTGCTTTTCAAGCTTTTCTTGTAGAATCATGATATCTTGATTCTGAAGATTTACAAAATCGTAAATGACATAAATTAAAACATTGTTTGGTTATGTCGACATAACAGTTTTTTGACTTGCAAGGCTTGGGTTAGGAGGGTACCTTGTAAGATAGTTTCGATAAATGTTACAATTAGCTATACAGATTGAACTTGAAAGTGTACGTATAAACTGGTAATGTACCTTCTCTTCCAACTGCTTTTCCAGGAGAGCGACGGCTTCAGCTTTTTCAAACTGGGATCTCTCATTATCCTTTTCCTGGACCAAATGAGAGAGATGAATTAATGGGAGGCCATGCAGTATACTGTGCCTTGATGGTCCCAACCACACTGACACATGGACACGATTCAGCTCCCAGTCAAGGCGAACCTCCCCGGCAGGATCAAGTTAAAGGGTTCCTAAGATATCCCCTCATGAAAAAGTACAAAGTCATCATAACAACGCTTGTCACTTACTGAGAGTAAATGCTGCGAGCTTTACCTGCATTGTTTTTAGATGCTTCACTTCTTTCTCTAGTCTATCTATTTGTTCCTTAGCTTCCACAAGTAGCTTTTTCTGCATGTAAATTGAACTACCATTAGAGGGAAAGTTCAATGTTCAGTCAATTTCCATTTTGTCGACTGTAATAAGGAATTGTAAGATATAAGTAGTTTTCGTACTCACCTGTTGTTCCTCAGATTCCTTTGCTGCATTAGCACGCAAGAGTTCCAGCTCTCGCTCTTTTTGAGCCACTATCTTTTCATTTTCCAACTGCCAAAAAAGCGGACAAAAAAAATGATATGTTGAAACAGCTGTTAGACGAGTTAATCTACGCAAGATTGCTCTACTACAAATTTATTCAACGTTCTTCAGTTAATTAGAAAGATTAATAATGATTCTTCGTGAAGATTCCTTGGCTCAGTGGGTTTTCAGTGTTATGTTAATCGTCGAGATAGCATAACTTCGGTCTGATTGTAGTCAGTTGCGAGAAGAAAATATTGCTCTAAAATATCTAAAACATTTTTCTACTTGATGTTTGCTCTGTAGACACCGAAAATGTCTAAGCCTAGCTGTAATTACTAGTTATGAGTAATCATTTTCATGAAATTGCATATATCTTTACGGGTGAGTTGTGTCAATAAAGAGTACCAAACAATAGGACCAAGGAAAGGGAAAAAATCCCTGCACAATATATCCACCTTGTACTTTTCCAGCGTCGCACACAGTTCATTCATTTGTTTTTCACATTTGTTTTGGATGTTTTCCTTATCTTCCATGGCTTTCTCCTTTTCCTCTTTTATCCGCTTGACCTGTCGAATGAAATTTTGTCACATCCATATGAGGTCATATGAAAAAAAAAAAAGAAGAAAACACTCGCTTGGAAAATCTTATATTGATAGTGAAAAAAGCATAAAGAAGCTCAGGTCAAGGTAGGTAAAGGAGTCTCAAGAAAGAAGCAAATTCCCTATCCAAAAGACTACACAGAAATCGTCACCAAATGAGTTTTAACTCATTAAGCTAAGGTTTAAAACTGTAACCACCTCACTTCTTGCAAAATTACCTCTTCTTCAAGTTTTTCAAATGCCTTGGATTTCCTCGTCATTTCTTCTTTTATGTTTTTCAGCTGGAATGTAGTAAACAATAAGGATAAGCCAACGTCAATAAGACAGTCAATTTTGGATCGTCGCACGGTAGTCGTCGTTGGCTAATGGCCAAACTTTCATGTAAAGTGACACCTGTTCGAAATAAGGATGACGTAAATTGAAGGTGATGTATCATGATATTATACCTGTCCGTCAACGTCTTCACTATGGTTCCTGGCTGTCTTTAAATCCTCGTTACTTTGTTTTAGCTTTAAAATAAAAAAACGAAATGTTTGTGAGGTCAAACATAATGTTCATGGCATCGACTATATGCCACCCGGCAATTATTAACTAATGTCTACAGTTTACTGCTTCTCACCTTTTCCGATAGATCTTTGATCTGATCCTTTGAGGTACTCAGCTCATTGGTTAACTTGGATTTCTATAATGTTTTGAAAAAGGCCATTAGATATAAAAAATTATCTTTGTATGGCAAAATCAAATGCAATTTAAGACAGAAAGCTACAGTGAAGCTACTACTCGTGAATTCATAAACAATTAGGAGATCGTGATTACATGGGTGCCACAGAGATCACTGAGTTTTCCAGATTTCCTGGCTTTTCCCTATAATTTAAATTTCCCTAGCTCGTCTTATGTGCTTCTGCCTTGAACAAATAAATAAAAGTGACCGGTCGTAACGGCCTGGCCTCCCATTATAGCCTGACCATTTCCCAAACTGTGACAACCCTGTGGTAAGAGTAGTTTGGCACGTAAGTCCTGGAGGTGTTGATACCCCCTCCTTGGCTGCTTTTTTGGACTCGCTTAACTCTCCTTCAGTTTCCTAAGCGAAAGAATACTCCGCGCTCGCTTTCCCATCTGAGTACGCCTACACGACATGTTAGGGGTCCAGCCGTTCTGGCCTTTTTGGGTCTTACCAGTGTGTGTGGGTCTCGACAGTAACAAAAATAAACTGTATTATGAACTTGCGATGGAAATAAGACATCACTACCTGATTTTCAAACTTTTCTGCCTGTTTGTTTTGAGTAGTCACCTTGCCTTTTAACGTCTTGTTCTGAAACAATGAAATTGTTTATCCAGTTAGTGTTGACAAGGACAACAGCACGCAATAAAAGTGCTTTTAACTTACCTCTTGTTGCACCTCTTTAGCTTGTTTGGTTTTGGTTGCAAGCTGATCCTGAAGGCTTTTTACCTACCAAAAGAATAGGTTATATGAAAATTCATTCGATCTTTTATGATTGAGGTCAGTGGCCCAAAATAAAAAACAAACAAATAAATAAGTAAATAATAAATAAAATGAGAACTGGGGCAGAGAGCAGTATTTTTTGTGCTGAACTACTATTTTCTCTGCGCCACGAGTAACTTACGTTATAGCGGAGCCAGCGCGCTAGCGCGTCAGCGGAGCTCCATTGCTAAGGAAATTTGGTCACCCGTCAAGCCAAAAAATTTTGGTAGTGACGTAATAGTCACGTGACCGTCCGTCCGTACATCCGCACGTCCGTCCGTCCGCACCACAGGGCTACCAATACACTTCATACACTGGATATAACCCTGTGCTGAATCCCGTGTGTTTTTGGCGCGAAATCGCATGTTGACCCGCGTTGTAGCAAAACAAGCAAAGACAACAAAAGTCAAAAACAAATTTGTTAATGGAAAAAAAAAAGTTCAAGGAACACTCAGTTGTCTTTTTGGTGGAAGGGGAAAAGTTCAATTTAGGCGAAAGAAATTAGGCGATAAAGTTCAGGCAAAAAGTTCAAATTTGCCTCGTCGGTTCTGTTCAAACTCGGTCGGTACACCGCTTGAGTCCGCAGCTTTTCGCAGCGGTTTCGACGCCAAATATAGCAGAGCTAGTGCTGTTTGGTTTTTTTCTGTCCACAACCATGGTTTTTACGGCGTTTCGAACACATTTTGCAGGAAAAACACCAGCATTTTCACCCTGATAGGCAGCTTGTCACGAAGAAAGAAATAACTATTAAAATTAACTCCAAATATATCGTTAAACACCCATGGCCTAGTGGACTAATCGCCGGCATCTTGCGCAGACGAGCCAGGTTCGACACTCAGCGGGAGCATGTTTTTTTTTTTTTTTTTTTAATTTAACGACTTGAATGAGAGTATTTTCACAAATTAATAACTGTCAGCAAAAACAAAACAACAACAACAAAAAAAAAACAAAAAAAACCCAGACAAAACAAAAAGGGGGGCTCCGCTTTTAGGCATGGCTAAATCTATATATTATATGTCATAAAACTGAACTAGGTACAGCTAGCTACAAGCAGCTTAATTCCTCATCATTAATGCACTGCTATCCCCTCTTTCTTGTCCCCTTCCTGACGTACGGTAAAGCTTTGCTCTAGTGGCAAAAATACAATATCACTGGTATTTTTTAGCTTTACGACAGCGTCTAGTGTTCAGTTTACCTTTTGAAATGGGACTTTATAAAAGTGTATAAAGATGCCGGGTACCAAACGACTGATCACATGTATTTACGATATTCTGTCCGGGCATTTCTTTGATCATCTGGAACCGGATAGAGACGGATTCCCACACCTTTCCTCCCCACTAACGAATGCATTTAAGCGATGACCAATAAGGCTATTGACTAGAAAATTGCTAAGTTATAAGCATTTGAACTCTGTAGTTTAACTATGGCCAACGGTAAAATGGCAAGAGATTTTTCATTGTTAATGGCCAGAACCTCAATATGTTGCTCACCTTATCCTCCAAACTTTCTAACTTTTTCGTCTTGTCTTTTAGATCGTCTTTCAAAGATCGTGTCTGTCAAAAGGTTTATCAGAATAAATATTAGTTCATCTTTAGATATCAGAACACTCTACTCCATAAATTATTAGACAGACATGACAAAAATTTTCAGTCTTACATTGCCTTTTTCTTTTTCTAGCATCATTAACCGCTCTTCGTCTTGTACCATTATATCATCCTTCATTTTGCCATATTGTTCCCTGGAGTATGTCAGCAAAGCAATATTAACCTTAGTTTTCACAACCGACACAAACAGAAACGTAAGCAAAGAGACTGATATGCGTGCCTTGCGCGCGCATGTGTTTGCAATATTAAGCATGGAAAGGAAGTTGCGTACTGCAGTTTCCGATGATCTTCTTGAAGTTTATGAATGACCTTTTCTGACTCTTCATTATTTTTTGAAGCATCCTGAAGATAAAACAGATAAATTTTGCGACAGTTTAATTATTTAATTCATACACTGACACTGTGAATTTTGTATTGAACAGTTAATGAGTTGCCATGGTACGCTGAAAAAAGACTTTGCTGTTGTTTCCATGAAGGTAGGACATACTTACCGCCAAGTTCTTGTTCAATACTGAAGTTTTTTCTTCCAAAGCAGATATTTGATCCCTCAGTTTCCTTTCAGAGGCCTTTGTAGAAGAAATCGAGAACATGAATTCACAAAAACAAACAAACAAAAAAATGTGAGAGGAGTAAATGATAACAGGTTACCTTTTATAACTAATAAATACGCTAAGCAGCTTATGAGTTCTGCCGAAAACGTCCCTGCAAAGTTAAACTTGAAAATGGAGTGCTCATTCTATAAGACATAGAAGTATCACAAACCTTAAAGTCTTCTCGAGATTTTTGACGCTCTTCTTTTTCTTTTCTAAAAAAGATGAGAATGGTACAGGTTTTGAAATTTAAAAAAAACACTCGTCTCTTCAGGATCCTTAACTGGTACTGAGACAAACTGACATTAACACATGAGTCATGATTAGCCATCTCGCAATTTGTGCAATACCTTATCGTACTTGACAAAACAACCGTCTCACCTTTCCTCCTCGAGTTTTGCTTGAAGATCATGCACATTCTCCTCTAAATACCTTTGATTGTAATTTGCACTGTAGATCTTTCCTTCTAGATCGCTTATAGTTCTCTAAAAATGGGAAACATGAGATCAGTCTAGTCTTCTTCAAAAAGCCCTGAAGAATAGCAATAATTATTATGAGTAATCAGTTCATTTCGATGTGTTCAAGAGTTTGTTTTACCTGTTTTTCTTCCGAGGCAAGTGTTAAAAGACGGAACTTTTCCTCCAACTCTTCTTTCTTTTTGTTCGCTTCATTTAGGTTGTTCACCAACGAAGAGTTTGTTTCCTTACAAAACGAACAAAACAAAACAAAAAGTAATGAAAAAAACAAACAAACAAACAAACAAACGATCCATTACAAACTCAAGAAAGAAAGAAAAATAAAACGGTTTCAACAAAACATTTAAGCTACTCTAAAGAAAGATGGTGAATTTTTTTAAGCTACTAGTTATCTGGCTCCAGCACCAGACAAAGGAATTAGTGGATTAGGAAAACAGTTAATTGTTGTTACTTGAATTTCAGCCAGCTTTTCTTTCGACTGTCGGACCATTTCTTCCTTAGCTGTTGTTCTTTCCGCCTCTTTGGAAAGGTTTGTCTGAAGGTCTGCATACCCCTTCTCTAATTCACGCTAAAAACATGTTTAAAATTAACATAGCAATTATTCCGGAATATATGTCCCTGTCCTCTTGCAAAAAAAGGCATGTATGTATCGCCTCAGAAATTCTCCTGATATGTTTGATTGATTTGAATGCATACCTTTTCTTTTAGAATGTGATCGTTTAAGGTGTCTGCTTTCTCCTTTTCTCGTGTCACTGATTCTGAAAGAAGAAGGAGAAGAAGACGGTGAGGAAGAAGAAGAAGAAGAAGAAGAAGAAGAAGAAGAAGAAGAAGAAGAAGAAGGAGAAGAAGAAGAAGAAGAAGAAGGAGAAGGAGAAGAAGAAGAAGAAGAAGAAGAAGAAGAAGAAGAAGAAGAAGAAGAAGAAGAAGAAGAAGAAGAAGAAGAAGAAGAAGAAGAAGAAGAAGGAGAAAAAATTTAAAAACTTTGCAACGTAAATCATTACATAGCATGCATCAAACACTTTAATTTAAAAATATATATATCTTTACGTACGATCAAATATGGTTTCCAAAAATAACAACAAGAAAACTTTATTTACAAGAAAAAAAAAACAATATATTACAAATACAGACTACCTGCAAATAGCGTAGCTAATCAAGGCAGGTAGTATGGATACGTGTCATTTACACTTAAATTACAATACTAATACAAAAGGATATTACAAAATAATAAATATGGTATAACAGAATAAATTACAATAATAACTTTAATTATATTTATCATGAGTAATGGGATAGAAGACGTAGAAGTAATGGCACTTAGAAAAAAAAATTTATATTTGTTTCATTTCATTTAATAACGTATCTATATCAACATAACTGTCCTGTTTTAGGAACATTTGAAGTAAAGATTCGGTTATTTTCTTCTTGAATCTATGTTTCGGGAGTTTTCTCATAACTTCTGGTATACTGTTCCAAATTTGTTCGCAGATTTTTCCAAAATAAGCTTACCTAGCTTAACCTGTAGGCCTTTTATCTTCTCTTCGGCAATTTCCTTCTGATTAGTAAGAGTTTTCACACTAAGTAAGGGAAAGAAGTCTCATTAAAAGATCATGCAAGCGATTTCTCACAGGTTAATGTTTTCTTTTGAGCCCCCTACCGATGCTTTATAGTGCCCGGCAGAGTCGAAGCCATGACCCCCACACAACGGTTTGTTTGTCGCATAATTGTTTTTTTCCCCATATATTCGGTAATAGTTTTAACAATAACTTACCTCTCTTCCATTGTCTCTTTTGCACTCAACAACGAAGAAACATGTTCTTCTAGCTCATCTAGTACTTCTTTTTGCTCTTTCTTTATCTGAAGAATATTGTCTTGCAATGTTTGGTTCTCTTGGCGGGAATCGCTGAGTTGTGATTGGATGACGCTGCGTTCCTTTTCAATCCTCTTGCATTCCTCCTGAAACAATAAGAAAAAAAATTACATTTTGTTTCTTCTAAGTATACTGGTATTTCAGAGTTTGTTTGCTTTCAGTTGAGTTTGTAGGACAAGTCGTTTTTTCCCCACCTTACTTAAGCCGAGCATTTCCTCTGTATTTTGTATCTGAACCTGCTGTGAGGTGATGATACTTTCAAACTTCTTCAGTTTGTCTTGCAGTAGTTCTAAGAAATGAAACAAAGAAATTCTCCTTTGCAGCATCCATGTGTAACTAGACATTTAGTGGAACTCAGGCAATAATGGTCGCCGGTTAATGGAGTACAAGGAATGACTAATGTTTTTTACCCAGCTGGTGTCCTAAAGAAGTCGATTCCTCTTTACTTTTCTCCAGTGCTGCTTCCATGGTAGAAATGTGACTCTCCTTTGCTTTTCTCTCATTTTTAAGAAGGTGAATCTGAATAACACAAATGGAAGGTTCTCAAGACGCTTGTATTCCCTTGCTCGGCATAGAGAACGAGAGAAAAACGGCAATCATACCTGACTCTCAGCTTTATCGAGCTTCTCAGTACATTCTGCGACAAGTTCTTCATGGACCTTCCTATGGCTATCAACTGAAATAATAATAATATTAATGATAATAATGATAGTAATAATATTGCGCATTTGACGTGTATATATCATCAACGTCATTTGTAACATTAATCACTCCATCAAATAGAAGTCGCTACCCAGCGACCATGATTCAAAAAAAGGAAACAAGCTAATTTAGGATAAGAGTATTCTCGTTCCCTAGATCTGCATAGGTACTAGAAAAGGGACCAACATTGGATGACCATCAGTTGTCAGATACTTGCCCAGTAACTGACTGCTTTTTAAACAAGAGAAATACAAGCCTTGTTAAACACGTTAGATTTAATTGAATTTGGTACGTGTGTCAACCGCCAGCTAGGTGTTCGTTCACTACGAACGTGATAGATGACAGCGACTTACCTTTATTTTTCATTTCATTATACTTGGCTGTGTGTTCAATCTCAAGATCCTGAAATTTGACTACCATCTCCTGTTAAGAAGAATAAAACCAAGTATTAAAAACAACGAAAAGAAAACTGCTGAAATATAGTACCACGCCTATCCTGAATTCTGAAATGTTCCAAAGACCTGCTAAGGTAACCGAGGACCAACTAAAACGTTGATTTTTACAAACTTTAACTCAACTAACAAGGCATTAGTAACGGGAAAATTCCTAGATCTAGCTTCATCGTAGTTATCTTTCTTGCCTGAAACTGCTCCATTCGCTTTTTCTCGTCAAATCGGAGTTCATCACGATCAGCTTCACCTGAAAAACAAAGAGAGAGAGACAATGGTTTTTATCACCTCGGCCTTTTATCCAGCTATTGATGTATTTGCTATAAGTTTTTCGCTTCTGGGGCCAGTTACTATGAAGTGTTAGTTAATGCGGTCTTGACTAAATATTTCATACTCTTCTTCGAATTCACCGGTGTTTTTGCAAGTAGCTTATGTATATATGATTCAGATGATTGTTGGATTACTGGACTTGACAAACTCAAGGTATCCTGGGAAGAGGGAGGAAATATGGGCCACTTTAAGGGCCCATTAAAGTATCTCGTTGCTATGATACGCGGTTGCCATGCACGTGCAATTTTACTTCCGATCGTCCGCAAAGTTTTCGCACGCTTTCTGGCCTCCCGGCGCCGGCCCATCGCCGGTTCAAGTCGCCCATAATTTTTTGTTTACTTTTTAAATTGATTTTAATTTTCTGCTTTACGTTTACAACATGTGAGTTGTGCCTTTATTTCTTAAACTGCGTGTTTCAGTTGAAAATGAGCTCGAAGCTATCCACGTACGCACGTAAACAGAAAGCGCAGCGATGGCTGCAAGTCGATGGGGAAATGCAGATCGCGAAAAGCCGACATTCAAAGATTTTCAGTGTCAGGTCGGGGATAGAAATGTCAGTGATGCGGAGGCAAACCGAAATAAGTACTGTGCCATCATCCCGAACCCATAAAGAAATCCCTGCCTGTGTCCGCGGCCGTGACTTCGACTGCTCCCAAACTACCTGACGTCGCTTGCTAGAAAACTGTAATCGATGTGCGAACCTGTGAACTGTCCTTCCGAACCTGAGCAACTCCAGTGTTTAGACAGCTCTTCAAGAAACGAAGCTCTCGAGGCCACTGACTTGCAGCCACTGTCGCAAGACAGCATGGAGCAGCATACAGCAAGAAAGGAAGCTTCTAAATTGTCCTTGAAAGCAGCTCTATCGCGCGAATTTCATGCCCACATTGACAATGCTATTATTAAAGCACACGACAGAATACCTGACAAATAATGGTGAGCTCGATACATCTGATGGGCAACGTCTGCTAACAACATCACTTGAGAAATTAGCAAAAAGTAATTTAAGCGATCTAAAAGACTGTGACTGTAGAAAGGACTGAGAAATACGAATTTTGTTCGGTAAAACAAAACACAGTTGAAGAGTTTGAGTTCGAGTGCAGTCGATGTGGACAGAAATTCAGCTTGAAGAGTGATACCTCTGTCGTGAAAGCCACAACTCGTCCAAGGTCTGCAATACGTAACGTAATCGTGCTCTTTCATTCCTTGTCAGTAGGCAGTATTTCAAAGATTATCATAAAATTCTCTGGACTCTAAGTCTGGACCAAGTCAATTCGACTCGGTGGATCCACATTGTTGAATGGCTTGCGACGTTCGTAAAACAGATCGCCGACTGGAGCGTGAAAGAAGCGAGAACTGAAGCAATCCAACGGAAAAACCAATCATCATTACACATCCAGTTCGACGGCTTTTATCTGACTCGCGGCCATTAATATTCCAACAACAGCTCAGCTCAGCTCAGCTACCGTCCACGATGCCAAGAATGGGAAAATTATCGCCTTAGCGACCTAGCCATTTAACGCTTAGGCACCTGGCCATTGAAAAAAGTAGCGTCACTTCCGGTGCCACGAAACTAAATGTACTTTTCTCGTCGAGAGGTAAACGTAGCTGCTGCATTTTAAAAGAATTCGAAAAAACATCTTTTTTTCTCGAAATTTAAGAATCCTTTCTGCGAAAAAACAGAAAACAAAAAAACTATTCCCAAAAGAGTGGTCAAAGAAGCACATTTTTCATTCTTATTTGTTTATTTTTCTTCGTAAACCAAAACGCATGCTTAAATTTACTCAAGACGGCTTCTGAAATGGTACGGTACAAGAAGTTATGGACAAAAAGGAAAGTCTTGTAGTAAAAACGCATTTTTCTGTTTCTGATCACGTGACATGGGGCGTGGTCCGATGACGTCATAAACTGACCCATACTTGCCCTCAATGAGTGTTGTCCAAATTTGGTCCAATGAAAGCATACATGTGTTGAGTTACAGCAAACTCATTTTTCCCTAGCAACGGCCTTAAAAGATACTGTAATGGGCCCTTAAAGTATTTCAAATAAAGCCAGAAAAGGCATTTTTATACAAGTCATAAAAGTTACCTTTTTGAAGATTATCCTCCACCTTTGCAATATGATCTTTCAAAGCGTTGCACATATCTCGCGTAGAAACGATTCTGAATTAAGGAAAATAGATATTGTTGTCTGTTGCAGCTGTGAAATTCTTTTGTTTAGCAGGGACTAACTCCGAAAATTTAGATTTCAGGAATAAACGCGATGTCGTGATTGACTGCGTGTGCCTATTCTCATTGACGATGCAGAGGACGTGTAAATGTGATTGGCAAATAACTGCACCGGTAATTGCAATGGCTTTCTTGAATTTGACCGATATACAGGACACATGAATTTTCGTCTCCGATTTTTATTCGCCCGTGTTGACTTAGGGACCGTCGACATATTCAAAACTTCCCCGCTTGACGTCCACTGGACGTTAACGTCAGACCCCCCCCCCTCCTCCCTCTTTAACATCCACATGGAATTTCGCACTCCATGTTTTTCTAGAGCAGATGAATTTGGTAAAATCTAGCAAGCGAGTGTTCCTTCTGCGCCATCTTTATAAG
Source organism: Siderastrea siderea (assembly GCA_964030785.1). Taxonomy (NCBI): domain Eukaryota; kingdom Metazoa; phylum Cnidaria; class Anthozoa; order Scleractinia; family Rhizangiidae; genus Siderastrea; species Siderastrea siderea. Next base: position 4,154,151 of record OZ034968.1, on the reverse strand, counting down.
TGAAAACCTACGTGGATTATAGCGGCACCAAGTTTGTTCTCATTTTCCACTGGGGTACGTTCTTCTCTTCATGTTCTATTATCAACATAAGTAAAATGTGTTTTTTGCAACGCGTTATTTTGGTTTTGTCCTAGAATCCCCACTCTAACGTCCAAATCTTGACTTTCCTTAACCCCCTCCCCCCCCCCCCCACTAAACGTCCAGTGGACGTTAAGCGGGGAACTTCTAAATATGTCGACGGCCCCTTTCTCTCACCCGAATATCCGGCTGCCCCAGGGTTCTTAGGATGAGGAGAGGTATTACAAACTCATTCAAGGCTGAAATGGGCCAGCGTTCCATCCAGGGGCTGTAGTCGGAGACCATACTGTATAAGTCGCATAAACTTACTTGTGTTCAACTTCCTCTCTGTTTGCCAACTCCTCTTGCAGCTTTGAGCTGAGGCTTTCATTCTGAAACTGGAAAGCAAAGAAAAGCAACGGGTCATGAAAGATTTTTTTGGTGTCAGATACTGTTTGTTTTTTTAAATGTTGAATGTGCTGTGATTTTTGTTTACTTCGTGCGCTTTATTTCTTATTCTCTAGGCCCGTTGCGCTTGGTCCTGAGTTTAATATTGTGAACTGGTCTTGTAAAATTAATTATTAATATATGGCAGACTAGGCATCACTGATAGATCTGAAAGCTCCAAACATGTATGACTCATTTAAAGTGAAAATAAATACTGAAGTTAAAGTCATACTTGTAGATCAAGTATAGATTTTCTCTGAGAATCTATCGTTTGAACTGCTTCTTGGAGCTTTTTCTCCTGTAAAAAAAGACCAAAAGTAAAATCAGCATAGCTACAACCAATTCCCAAATTTACTGAATTAATGAACTGAAAAGATTAAAGAAAAGGGAAACGGGTGTGCCATTTTACCTCTCATTGCATTCCTATGATGTAAACTTAAGTTTATCACTTTGAATAAAACAACTATCATTACCTTTTCTTTTAATTCTATCTCTGTTGACGTTTTCCATTTTCTTATTTTTTCTGCTTCTTGGTGAAGACGACTGTGTAAGGATTGAATTCGCTCAGCAGATTGCGCCCTCTCTTTTTCAACTTTCTCCGTTTCTGCAAGAAAAGAGCTCAAACATTTTTTCTCCTCGCTATAATGTTAAAAAATAAAGCAGTGTGTTTCAAGCTAAATTCTAAACAGCTAAAACAACTAAAATGAACTTATTCTGGTTACCTTTTTCTTTCTGCCTTGGTGTGCTGGGGCGAAAGTAGGGACTAGAGGGTGAGTTAACGGGTCTGATATTCAACTGATGTCCATGAGACGTAGATTTGTTGACATTTGGACTTGCAAAGTACGAGCCTGATGTCAGTGGAGGATGAGAAACCGAGCTTGTTGTCAGCTTGAATAATGGTTGCGAAATATGATGCTTCAGCTGACTATGAGCATGGGATTGCATCTCGAGAATGTCACCTTTCTCGAAACAGTCGAAATAGCATAGTCTTTAAACTTAAACTCACAAAAAGACTACTGTGGAAACATAAATTATCCTGTATTTGTTTCCTCCCCGGTGATTTCGCAAAGTAAAATTTTTCATCAGATTTTGTTTTCCCGCCACTTTGGCGGGCTACAACTGCCTCGCTTGCACGCTACACTAGAGCCCAGTTTTCTGGACTCCGAACCAATTTGATCACGTGATACAGTCTAGTGATGACGTTTCCAAACTTCTCTCGGAAGAAGAAGATGGCGGATGCGGTGGTGAGTCCGAAAGATATCGCCGCTATCTTCAAACGCTTGAAAACTCTCCCCGATAACAAGGTAAAAATGTCTTGTTGAAAACTATTTTATTCTGTTCTCACAAAGCTAACTTTAAGATCCTCTGTTGCTTTCAGACTTGCTTTGATTGCGGACACAACAATCCAACGTGGGCATCAGTAACTTACGGAGTATTTCTTTGCATTGACTGCTCGGCTGTTCACCGATCCCTTGGTGTTCACTTAACCTTCATTAGGTAAGAGACAAAGTCTCATATTTGTTGTCTATGAGCTTATGTTGTTCTAAGAGTAGTTTTTCGAAGTAAACACTAAGAATTGGTGATCGAATGTAACTTGTTCGTGGTAAAGATTCGCCGGCACGAACCGTCTCTTACGTGAGAATTTTGATCATTTGTTCTAACTTTAACTTGAACTAAACATTTTTCTTAAAACCTTAATTCATTTTGTTAGATCGACCCAACTGGATACAAATTGGACATGGCTACAGCTGAGAGCAATGCAAGTCGGCGGCAACGCGAAAGCGGTAAGACACTGAAAACATTGTAGCTTGAAAAAAATCTTCGATTCATTGAATTCAGTCGATCTTTTGAAATAAAATCTGTACTAAGCCAGTTCAAGATCAGTACTTAGCCAGTTTAAAATCAGTACTTAGCCAGTTCACCCTTTATTCCTACGTTATAACGTTTTGGGATTAAATTTAAAGGATTGGTTGGTGTTATTTGATTTCGCTTCTTTAGGATGTTGAAAGGAGATCATTCCGTGATGCTAATTTATGGACGAGAAGCGTTGATTTCTTGGTGAAATCAAACGTGATGGTTTATTTAATATTCCTCCTTTCTTTTAGCCCTTGTTTCTTACTCATTTTTTGAGAAAAATGGCTTTAGATGTATCCGCCAGTTCCTTGGTTTTATTGTTAAGTCAGCCATTCGATTTTGATTTCATTTCTAAAGTTATTCTTTTCCCTAAACGACCTGTTGACCATTCAAAAATTTAAAAGTTAATTTTTGCTGGAATCAGGTTCTCTGATTCTGTGTTTAGTTGTTAGTTGTACGACCAGTTAGTTTCCTTGTTTAGTGGCCTCAGAGGTAAAAGCATAAAAGGCTAGTTATCATGGAACCATTTACTTTTGGTGTCATGTATCTGGTTACCATAATCTTCTAAATAATTGAACTGTATCAGTGTTCTTCAGAGATTTTAGAGTAGGTGTTCGCAAATTGAGAATAGCTGGCACTTGGCAATTGAGAGTGCAAGAAGGGCATGAGCCTCTAGGGGGGTCCGGGGGCATGCTCCCCCGGAAAGTTTTTGAACATTATGTGGCTGGAGATGCAATCTGGTGCATTTTAGGGCCAACACATAGAGAAAAACTAGATATCATTTTTGCTCAGTTTCTGCGCAAATTTGGAACTATGTAAGTGATCCTCCAATGGATTATGCAAAAAAAGTGAATGCACAGACACCAGGGTTCAAAGTAGCAGCTGGCTGCCGACGACAGCCGACACTTTGGCCACTCTTGCCGGCGATTTTTCCCCGAAGAAATAGAAAAAGACGACATCCCATCCCTTGATCGGCAAAATCAGTGTCCCTAGAACGTCATGGTAAATGTTTCATATCAGTAAGTAATGCAGCCGTGAAACACTTACACACATACCAAAAGTGAATTGGATGACGTTTTAAAAGCTTTGTAAAAAAAGACAACTATAAATTAGGTTAACTATTATTGTCTCGATTCTTGTAAATCAAGTCTTCGTTCTAGCGACTATCTCTATTTGCCGGCATTCTTTTTTTTAGATACATGATCAGCAACGCGACTTTTGAGGAAATAGGCCAGACACGGGGTAGCAGTGCCGCAGCAATTCAGTTCCCTTTTAGGAACCGGCAAATTTTCATTCACGATTTCTTTGTTGCCAATGCGTCTTCGATCCTGTTCCACTTAGCACCTTGTCGCTTTTTTTGTGTGCTTTCGCCTTCTCGTCCAATTAAATTTGCTGGAGACCAAAGGAAATATACCGTCGCGCTGAAAATCAGTGTCACTGTTGCGGCATTTATTATTTTCAAAGGCCTGATCTAATTTGTCAAATGCCAGCAAGCAACCCTGCCAGTCCGCCTTCGACGAGATTTCTATGCTCAAGAGAAAAATCGAGCAGTCAGAAACGTTGATAGTTAAACTTCAGGCCCACACAGAAAAATTCACGTACTCAAAAGACGTGCACTATGTTGCAAAAGCAAACATCACTCCTGACGAGGAGTTACAGTATAAAAGACAGAAATACACTCCATAAAGAGAGAGGTCGAACGAAAATTTAAAGACGCACTGACCAAGTTTCATTATCGCCGCGTCAAACGCAACAATGATAAGTTGCGAAGAGTGAAATCTGATAAATGTAGGTCAAAGAGAGACACTGATCGGGCTTAGCATAACGCCACATGTTCAGTCAAACATTAGTACAAATGTTCTACACTCTTCTGCCACTTGAGTGGAAAAGATACATCGATGACTTATTCTCGCTGTGGAATGTTGACAAAACGGAGATAGAAGAGTTTATTGTCCTAGCAAACAGTCACCACCCGACCCAATTAAATTTACGGCTGAATCTCAGACAAAGAAATAAACTTCCTGGATACCACTCTTTTCAAAGGCGAAAGATTTAACAAGCAAGCAATCCTTGATATCCGCACACATTTTAAGCCCACAGAAACTTCCGGTACACTCACTTCTCTTCCTGCCATCCACCAAGGGTTAGAAAAGGGTTTATCAAAGGTGAAGCCCTACGTCTTCTCAGAACAAACTCTTCAGTGAAACCTTCCTTTGAGAATACCATGCACCCAATCAAAACACACCTCCGTGCGAGAGACTACCCCAACAGTCTAGTAGAAAGAATAAAGAATAATGTTCGAAGTCAAATGAAAGAAAGGCACTTCAACAAAGAAAGACAGTGCAGAAAAAACATCTGCCTTTCGTAATAACGTACCACCCATCTCTGCCTAATTTTAAGAACATCGTTATGAGCAAATGGCACTTAATTAAAAACCGACCATCGCTAAGAGAAATGTACAAACACATTAGCACGAGCAAATGAGCCACATTTGGCCTGTCAGCATTTTCCGTGCTAGGGATAGGTGCTTGTTCATTCTTGTTGACAGCCTTGAGCAAAAAAAGCCGTCAAATTCAGGCTGAAAGCTCTGATTTTATTTTGAACCCTGAGACATGCGGAAGTGATGGTCTACTACACACAATAAGCGGTGAAAGAAATGACACAAATGGCATACCATATTAAATTTTCCTTTTGTTTTTAACCCACTCAAAAACACAAAAGCAAAGCCATGTGTCGAAAAAGTGGGATGAGTCCTCCAATCAAGGAACCCGTATAAAATAATGCTAGTGAGCAAAATCTGATCGGGTCGCTGGCTTTCGCCATGAGACATTTTTTTTTTGTATTTTGTTTTTTTTTTCCATAATGCTTTACATAAAAGGAGCACAGAAAAACAGGAAGTACAGAAAAAAAAATTTAAAGACAAAAAGGGAAATTACAAAAGAATCAAGTTTACATACAATTTACAATAAAAATAGCATTTACAAAATTACAAAAGGACGGGTTACATAAGTTTACAAAGGCCAGAAAGAAACCTAAATATGTTACAGCAGTATGACTTGTCGCTACAAAAAGTAATTTATATAAATAATTGAAGTATTCTATACCATGAAAATTTTATTTTATAATAAGAAACAACAGCTAATCAAGGAGAGATAAGTGGGAGTAAAGGTTCCCACTTTTCATAATGATATCTAATTTTATTGTTTTCTCTCGCAATAGAGCATTCTATAAAGTATGTATTCTTAATTTTCTCTATTAACGGCAGGACAGATAAAGGAGTTTTGTTTAGTTTACAGCGATAAAGAAAAAACTTGCTTTCCAGGATTATGTAATTTGTCAAGGTATTATGGACTTGCAGGTCTTGCCTTCCGAAAAATATATCTTTGATTTGGAGAGGTCTGCTCCACTTCAGTTTTTCTCCAAAAGTGGAGCATACCTTGTTCCAAAAAGATTGGACTCTCGGACACAGGAAAAGAAAATTCCAGAATTCTACAAAGTGTTTTAGTCTGAAATCGGCGTAGTCCTTGTTAATTCTCCTAACGATTAGACATTCTAATAGCAGAGACCACCAAATATCATACCCACAAACTGACGTATGAAGAAAACTCTTGAAAGGCAAGACTAATCATTGCCATACAAACGAACTAACATACGGAGAAACATTTAAAAGACGAGACTTTCACCGCACAGAGTAAGTAACATATGCGGAGAAACGTTTAGAAGACAAGATCAATGCTGTACAAACGTACTAACGTACAGAGAAACATTTAGAAGGCAAGATCAATGCCATACAAACCAACTGAAGTACGGAGAAACGTTTAGGGGACAAGACTTTTCCCATACAAAAGAACTTACGCACGGAGAAATGTTTATAAGACAAGACTAATGCCGTAATGTATAGAGAGAAATGTTTATAAGACACGACTAACGCCGTAACGAATAGAGAGAAACATTTAGAAGACAAGACTACCGCCGTAACATGTTTAGAAGACAAGATCGTTGCCCTACAAACGAACTAACGTACAGGGAAACGTTTAGAAGACAAGACTTCTCCTGTACAAACGAACTAACGTATGGAGAAACGTTCAGAAGGAAAGACTAACGCCGTAATGTACAGAGAACCGTTTAGAAGTCAAAGTGAATGCATTACACATGAACCAACGAGCGAAGAAACGTTAAGAAGACATGACTAATGCCGTATGAACGTGCGGAGAAACGTTCTGAAGTCAAAATTAATGCAGTACAAATTAACTAACGTGCAGAGAAATGTTTAGAAAAGAAGACTAATGCCATAATGTGCGGAAAAATGTTTTGAAGTCAAAATTATTGCAGTACAAATGAACTAACGTGCAGAGAAACGTCTAGAAAAGAAGACTAACTCCGCAACAAGAATGATGGAAGAAAAAACTAATACCGTACAAAGAGAAGTTAAAAAAAAACAAGAATAACGCTGTCTGACAAATGAACTGACGTACGAATGTTGACGAAACAAGAGAAACGGTAGTAGTGTACAAATGAACTGAAGTACGAAGAAACTTTAAGAAGCAAGAGTGACCAATGCTTACATCTATATGAACTCCCGTATCGTTCCTTCGAAATGATTACGTGATAACCGAAATTAGTTTAGTACGGAACTGAACACAAATTGAAAATTTCTTGTAATTTGGTCTAACAAAGTAGCTGGCATTTCAGACATGAGTAGCCAGCGAAAACGCTGGATGCCGGTGCTTCTGGAGAACGCTGCTGTATTTAGAAAATTGACACCCCACTATCTTAGTGGATGTTCTTGTTTAAAGTTGGGAACACTTATATTCCTCTAAAAGCCAGCCTTTGGCATATAGCCTTTGTTTCTGTTTATCCCCCCGATCAATTTGGAACTTCAACATCCCCCCCCCCTCCCCTGGGCATACCCCGGGCATTTGACTGTGCATCGTGCCCGGGGAGAGGGGAATTTGAATGTTGCATTGGAAGGGTGGGGAATTTGAACCAGATTTTTCTTGTTCTGATGTAATACGCCCGTGAGTTTTTTGGTTTTTGCAGGGTTTGACTTATTTACAAGATAGAATTTTACCTTTGTTAGTGAATAACTCTTTCAAAAGGTCTTTAAAAGAAGTTTGAATGTATCATTATGGCATATCTCTGTCTGAAAGGTGTGTAAAGTGTTTGATTGAAGACAAAATTTGTCTTTGAGGAGAGGTAGCTCAGTACTAATTGGTGGGGCATTTGAACAGCGTTTTTGCCCCGAGGGGAGGGAATTTGAACAAGCCCATCTTCAAAAGTTCAAATTCCTGGGGAGAGGGGGAATGTTGAACTTTCCAATTGATCGGCGCATTACAAGGAGGTAGAAAACCCTAGTGCTAGCACTAGGCTTGCCCTAGCAAGAGGGTTACCCAAGTACGTCCATGTTTCCTTTGGCTACCAAATGCCTTTAAAACTTGCTGAAAGGTCTGTCTTTATATTTGCTTGAACTAGACAAACAAAAATCACTTTTGACATTAAAATACAGTAATTTTCCATTGTGGAGCATGCTACACTTAAGGCCCTACCCGAAAAAGTTGCTTGTAAACCCAGGAGAACTTTTTCTCAACTTCTAGGGTAACCCTGGTAGTAGAGTTACCCTATCTGCCCTAAGTAGTCATTGTTTCCAATTTGCCAGGTACTGAGATTGTGGTGTCTGTTCTCACAATGCCTAAAATCAAGGTTCCATGATGATAAGATTAATGTATTTTGCTTTTTTAGAATGCCTTCTTCAGACAACATAGCCTCTCAACTGAGGACTCAAGTGCTAAGTACAGAAGGTAAATCTTAATAAAATTCCTTTAGTTGTTTAAGTTTTAAAATGTTTCTTTGTCTAGACTAGAGGACCAGACAACTTGAAGAAAGCCCAGGTTTTAGTGATAAGGAGCAGCAGTTTAGTTTCATTAGAAACCAGCTAGTGCTGGTGTTTTGACTCCCATTTTATTTCAAGCAGTCACCTCCTTTGCATTGAACTTAAGTCAAATGGTTATTCAGAACTGCTATTTTTTTAAGGCAGCAACTTTCAGTTCATATAGTTAGTATTTTGTGATATGCAGGAGATGGGTGGTGCATGCAATAGTAGGCAGGCAGTTGGACTGTAGTGTTGTTTTCTTTTTGCAACATAGATAACAGTTTTGAGAGAGCTGGGAGAAGTTGTGTTTACAGCTGGAAAGAAAAAAACATTTTTTTGTTAATTTAATCTTTCCTCTATTTGCTATTGTACAGCCGTGTGGCACAGATGTACAGAGAGAAGCTGGCCACTCTAGCAGCAAGAGCTTTGCAGCAATATGGGACCCAGGTGATCATTTTTGCCTTTATTCCCTTCTCTACTGAATACTAAGAGTAATACTGTTACATCTACTTATCTGAAGAACATTTGAGTCCAGCTAGTTTACTTCAGCCTTAACCGTTTAAGCCCTAACAGTGATGGAAATGAACTTTCTCTTTACATTATCACTACTTGTTCAAACATTCAAGTGATAAGAATAAAGGACGTGATCATCTAGGATAAAATGTCTTGATATTTAGACAAATTCTTCCTCCTAGTTCCGTCTATGGCTCTTCAAAATTTAGTGCACAATCCCGGTGCTCTCATTCTCATTTCGATTTTCGCTTTTTGCTTTCGAGTTAGCCGTACAACCACGGTTTCTGGTGATGAGAAAAGTTTGGCCTCAAAGCTCATTTGAAAAGGAAAGAGTTGGCCAAAAGTAGCAGTCGGTGGGAAGGCCATGATTTTCTTTTGTTTTTGAGATAAAAGTTCCTTGGTTGCCTGGCTGTTTTTTCGGTTTACTTGATCCGGTCATTGTTATTCAGGCATCATTTACAAGATCTTTTTGCGTTGCATTGACTGACTATCAAAGCTTTTCAGGGTCACTTAAACTGATGGCGTCACAAGTGGAACAGATGCTTGCTCATTCAAGGGCACATACGGGCGCAATGTGCGTCAGTGGGTTAACCAAAAAACCCAAGATCCATTCGTTGTGCTACTCTCAGCTGCTTTTAGCTTCGTATGGGCGGCAGAAGCTCAAAATCCTGGAAGAAGATCTCTTTGAGAAAACTTTGTTTTTTTCATGGAGTTTGAAAGATTATTATTAATTTTTTATGATTCCCACTTTACTCTTGGAGGCTCTCCACCGCCGGAAATCTGAGTGAAACCCTGTTTCTTGTATGAGTAGTGCTATTAACAGTACTCCTTTTGTGCCTGTGTGCTTAGCACTTTTGCTGCGGAAGTCAACTTTTGTTGACATTTGGAGGGGTAGACATTGAACCACTTGTGACATCATCAGTTTTTGACGTCACCAGATTGTTTTGATAAGCAGCTAACACAGCAAGGACAGTTCCATCCATACCTGTGTCCATTTTTAACATCGACCAAATTCTGGCAGAGCTATTCTAGAAAAACGCAGGGCTTGAAATAATTTCCCGGCTGGTGCCGGTCAAGTTGTCCGGTCAAACCTATTTTTGCTCGGACACAACCCATTTTTGGCCGGACAAATCTCCATTACGCCATATCTCTACAAAATCCCCCCCCCCCCCCTGCAGCATGATGTTTACATATCAAACAAGTACATTTTCTAAGCCTTTACTGTACATGGAGCCTCGAACTCATTGCAGGAAAAGTGGAATGCATGGTACAGCCACAACGTTCAGCAAAATCAATATTACATTTGTGCATGCATCTATCGCTTCAGTTCTATGTCTTCTATACAGTTAAATTTTAATACCTAATAAAGTTATGAAGTTGATGAAATTGAAGCCTGCGATCTAGTTGATCCTCATAATAATACAAGCTAACTGATGTGAATATACAACAAGAAACTCTTACAAGTAGAATCCATATCCACTGATTTGCTACAAAGTAAGCTTAGAATGAATAAGCTTGAATCTTGAAATGTTTCAGTACTATATCTTATTAAAAGGGGTCGGGGAAATGATACTAACAGGCAACTCTCTTTTTTCATTTGGAATACTTGAATGGCAGCCTAATTTTGCTACTCGTTGTCAATTTCAAGTCTATACTGCCTGAGGAAAACATTGCCTTGCGAAGTAACGCCCGTGAATCCAATAATCACCAAAAAGCTTGGTAACCAAGTATTTATCAGGGGCGTGCCGGAAGTGATGAATGATTTTTTCCGTTTCAGCGTTTTTAGAGACGATATGAATCACAACTTTTATGGATGACTATTTGGCCATTTGGAATTACTGGAATTACATCAACGTTGTGCAATTAAAGAAATGAAAGCACTTTGTTGTGGTTTTAGGTGAAACAAAAACATATCAACGCCAAAAATATATACAATGTTCGGGAGCCTACTGATCCACTCCTGTTTCTTTTATTAAATCTATTGCTCTGTCTTCTAATTCGTCCTCATTATCTGAATCGGAATCTTCTTCAGTTGAAGAACAATCGATCAAGACCATTCCCCTTTTCGCAAACTCTCGGGCCTTGTACGATTTCCTCTTGCTTTGGTTCGGAGGGCGAGTGGCGCTCGTTACCCACAAGTGAATGGCTGGTGTAGTCTCGTAACCTTGAAAAGGGGGACCTTCCATTTTGACTCTTATCAGGTGGCTAAGGGTGTTCTCGCTGAGTGTTGCCCGAGAATCTGAGAGGCATTGTTATGCTTCTCACGTCACGTTTACAAAATCCAAGCGGGCTATATATTATAAGAATATAGTAATTCATACTGCTTCACACGCTACTCCGGAAGACCCGCTAATTTGCGGTGACGGCTTGATGAACGACAAAGCGAAGATTTGCAACCACAGGAAATTTTACAACCACTATTAAGAATCATTTTTTAAAAGTTCTTGGTCTGGTAGTATCTCTGTCTTTTCCCCTTTTTATTCACAAACGCCAATAATGTTGAACCTATAAAAATTTAAAACCTGAAGATCCGCATTAAATTTTTCTTTACAAGCGTAAACGACCGGACAAATTGTCCGGCCATCCAAGGATTTGACCGGACAAAACCTATTTTTGACCGGACATTGTCCGTTGACCGGCCGTTATTTCAAGCCCTGAAAACGTGTCCAATTTTGGGTGCAAAATTGGTGGTAAAATAGGCCAAGTCACCTACAGTTGATCAATGTTCGATTTCCAGGTTTTTTGAAGGGTTGAGGCCAAAACTCTTCACTGAATAGGAAGGGGATGAAAGGTAGAAGATAAAGAGGAAAGAAAGGGAGAGAAAAAGGGAAGGAAAAGAAGTAAGAAAAAAATTGGGAATGAATAAGCAAAAAAAAAAAACAAACAAAAACAAAACCAAAAAAATACAAGTCCAAATTTTGGCTATGCGCATGCATGAAAGCAAAATATTGTACAATTTACAACAAAATCTGGTTCAAAATCTAGCTTAATTGTAAAGAAATGGTTTATAGCAAAGTTTAGAGGCCTTTGGCAACCTAGCACTCAAAAAACCGCTTTAACGGTAAAAAATGCCGTTTTTTTAAACAAGCAGTGAAAGGGTTAAATTGCTGTACATTTTTCGTAATGAAAAAATACAACAGACTGCAATTCGTGTCTTATTATATCCTTGTATCACTGTTAATCATAAGTTCTCTATCATAAGGTCTCTATCACACGCATTATTGGTGTATGAGATGACTTGCTGATAATAGCATTTATTTATCCACTATGAAATTACAGTCATGAAATGTGGTTGTGTCTACTTAAGAGTGGCTAATACCTATCTACATCTAAACTTATTCAGTTTAAAAATATCTGAAGATTACTGGTACCGGTAGTTGTACAAGATTACATTAGAATACATGCATCTGATCAAAAACTTAGCATTACGAAATAGCACAAACTAGTGTTAGGAATCGGTTATCAGTTCATAATCGATCATCCTGAAATAATCGGATTGCCCAAGCGATTGATCGTCAATTACAATTGGATAAATTCTCTGTGGATTTCCCAGTCTGCAACCACCTTGTTGAAATTGGCGGAGGCAACATGCAAACGAGGTAGCACTGAGAGAGGACCCTGGGAACGAGCTTTCAATGAGGATCAGTTGTTTTTCTGCAAGCTGTGTTGGTTCTTTGACCTGCTTTGCTTTCATTCCTTATAATGATTGATGTCTGCATTTGCTTTTGATGCAATTTGTAAGACTATAAGGAAGTGGTTTCATTTAGGGTGAACGAAAATACGTACAAGAAGACTGCACTAGCAGGTCAATGCATGACATTTCAAAAAGTCATTCTGCTCCGAAAGGTACAAAGACAGGCCAGGTATCAAAAGGCAAGTTCAGTGGATTGAATTTGCCATTTTCCACCCCAAAGAAGACAACAGACAAGACACACCAAGATATTAAATGCATGTTCTATTTCTCTTGCATTTCTCGCATTAATTTATTCAGTTTTTGTGATTATGCATGAAGCGTAATTGATTGTCGCATTGCCAAGAGCTTTTGACAAATAATCAATTATAATTGATGATTGGTACACCACTAGCACAGATCACATTCAAATATTTAAAATTAGTTGTTTGCAATTACATGTACATTACATTAGAGCACGTTACGTTTGTGTGATTGTCTGGTAAAACTTGCTTTTCTTGTTAATTTCAGTTGCATATAGATGGCCATCATGGACCACAGTCTCCAAACTCTCCTGACCACAAGGATCGTGATTTCTTCAAGGAAGTAGAGAATCAGTCGTTTCCTCAGACTGTCATGATACCAACAAATGGAAACAATGGCAATGGCTCTGGTAAGGGCATTAATGGACTTGTTCAAGGTTGCAGATTGAGTGCTGGTTCAACATGAATAAGCTATATGTAAAAAAGACCTTTTCTCTAGCTGACTTTATCGAGACAAACAAATATGATAGACAACCTTTTCCATGCAAGCCCCATTACCTCGCTGGAATTATTTCATAGCTGACTGAGTTTTTATCAAGCTACAAAATACATACTCATAGTTATGCACATGATAAGATCCGTTGTGGCTGATGGAGTTGAGTCAACAATGTATGTGCATGCTTTGTCTTTTCAGTTAAGTCTTAGGTGCAAGTTATCTGAAAATAAGGAACCAAGGTTTCTGATATTACAGTCACGATGGTGCAACTTTGAACAGTCTGATGATAAACTGTACTATACCATTAACCCATATTCCTTCAAAATTCCACATGAATAAAAGAATTAAGCCTTGTACACATACTAGGATGGTTTCAGTTGGTTAGAATATTTTTACATCCTTTCGGACACCCTAAAGAACCACAGTGTTGTTCTTGACAGAAATGTTACACCTGTATCCAAGTATAGGATTAAATGGTTATTACCATTTCTAAGTATTGGCCAGCTTAAGTTGTAATGCCTCAGCCATGGTGTCATATTTATTATGTAGATACATTTTTTGAGTAGATTCACTGGGGTTAAACTGAAGGTATGCAACATTTTGTTTTTCTAAAGGAAATGATCTTAGCAAGAACATGGAAGACCTTAGTGTGTCTCCACCAAAACATCAAGGTTGGTATACATGTAATTGTTTGTCCAGCTTTTATTTCAAAGAGAAAGTAAATGGCAAGCTATTGTATAAGCCCCAAGGTGGCCTGGGTGTCTAACAGTAATTGCTGATCAGTTTCTGCAGCATGAAATGATTAGAAACTGTAACCAAGCCAATCGAGCTCAGTTCAACTTACGGTGTAGACCTGTTTTTTTTTGTGTGTAGCTAACTTCCCTTAGTTAAGCAGTTGGCAATCTGCAACTCAGTGCCCAATGCAGTTCTGGCTTTTGCCGGATGATCGTTATCTTGCTTGAACTTCCGGTTTTCACTCACCCTACATGTAAACTTCCAATTTTCCCTATGTTCTAAGACAGTCCACTTTACTCAGCCTGGTTGTGATGCCCAATTGTCTTTCTTATTACTGCCATTCTCTCCTCCCTGGATGGGATGTTACTTCTTTGGGGAGTTATCTCTATTATATGTCTGATTGGGGAGACAATGAAGTGTTAGGTTTCTTGTCTAAGAAAACAACATGACAGCAAGTGCAAGGATCATCAAAAGTCAGATGTACTGACAAGTAGTCCACCCTGACTCCTCATTTCTGAGAGGGATTAACAGCTAATTTCTCCTCACAGTCAACACTTTACATCAAGATACCAGCTTATGGGAATAAAGTGAAAGACCATCAGCAAAGCTAGGGTCTGGCTGGCATGTCTTGATTTCACTTGTGATACATTGATATTCCAATCAAACAAAACAGAGGCTCATAATTATTAATTATTATTATTATTTTTTTGCCCCCCCCCCCCCCCCCCTTCAGAGGCCCGTGTACCCACAATAGGAACAAGAAAGCCTGCTGGAGCTAAGAAGAAAGGAGTAAGTGTAGGAAGTCATTCTGTTTATAATAATCACTTTTGGTGTACATGTAATTTACTAGATAATAGCCCAATTTCGATATATTAAAGTTCAAGCATTTGATATATGGGACTCATTAGTTTTGGTTTGGGACTCATTATTTTTCATGGGGTGAGACCCAGGGACTCACTAATGGAAAATTGTAACAAAATCACTGATTCTTTGAGAGGTGTCTGTCTTAATGTTTAGTTACAGTAAAGTGACTAAATCAGTTACAACAGGGCCCAGTTAAGGTGTCTTTTTTAGGGGAGTCTGTTATGAGAGAGGCAAATGTTTTATTGCACCCATGATTATTAAATTCTCAATCTCAGTTTTTGAATTTCTAACTTTGGGCTTGTATTGCTGCACGTAGGTTCAACGAAAAGCCCTACGTTTTGCCTTTTATGGAAATTGGATGCCATGCCAAGTACCACAGTGTTCAAACATTTTTTTTTATGTCACAAAACAAACGTTTTCTCTAAAAATATGGCAAATAATTCAGCAACAATTACTGAAGTTGAGAAGTTAATGAAACACTTGGGTTTGTTGGATATGAGGCGATTATAACTAACTTGGTGTTACATGCCTCATGGGTTATTCATCACCTCTTTTCTAGTGTGTGCTTGTGAATGTAATCATTCAGTGGGTGTTCGCCACTGTGTTTCACTAGCTATGGCTTGTGTTTGGTGCTGTGTGTTTCTTCCTTTAGCTATTGGTATTTTTGTGTATAGCTACAACCATGTTTTAATTTTACCATTTTGTTTTCTGTTCTAACTTTGTAGCTTGGAGCAAAGAAGGGAGGCCTAGGAGCTACCAAGGTTTGAAAATGTCATTTTGCAAAATATTCTAAAGCAAACAATGCCTCAAGACAAAACTGCACAATACAATGAGACTTTTACTGTGGTGTTCACAATTTCATCCACAGAACTCCCAGGGTTTATTCTAGAGTGTGGCTTTGCGGGATTTCCACAATTTGAAAAAGAATGCTGCATAAAATTTACATTGGCTCGTCAAATGGGGCACACTAAATTGTGCCCAAGGATAAATACTAATTTTCTGAAATAAAGTATCTGAAAATATCACTAACAATAAGATTGATATGACCGCTGCTCTTTACTTTGAAATTCATACAGTGTAGCCTCTAATAATAATAGCCTCTTACTGTCTCAATTGCCTTTCTCTTCTTTGTTTGTGTCTGTGTTTGCATTCTCTTCTTTCTTGAGTTGCTTCTGAGTTATTCTTTTTTCTTCCATGCATATACAGTCATAATAATAATAAAAAAGAAAACAGGGAAAATCACCATTTGCAAGCAAAGAGAGCCATTATTTCAGGAGTCAAACGTTTGGGATTCTGCAGTTACTCGAATCCAGGCCTTCTCAGTCGCTCCTTTCTTTGGCTCCCTTTCTTGAAAAAGGCTCCCCCTAAAATTACAGAAGGGAGTCCACTTGGCCCTCATTGACCAATTTCTAGAATAAACCCTGGACTCCTAACTTAGAACCGCATTGTATGACTTTGGGGCTAAAGCTAATGGTCAAATCAAATCACAGTTATTGGTGGAAAGTGTGATGGTTTTCACTTAAATTTGTGGCGTGTGTCTTTGCTGGTGGATGGCAAAGTTCTTTCTGATACCAATCAATTTCTGACAAGAAAATAAAACAACGACAAAAGTAATGGTTTTAGGACAGAGTTGAAACATGACAGCAGTCACTTGGAATAGATAGGTACTGATAGAAAAAGAGAGATGGTAAATTTTATGCTTGGTTATGAAATAAAAAAGGGTGCAATATTCAGCATGTTGCGAGTGTGGGACAAAGAAAGAGTATCCCAGTGGTTAGAATGTCTGATTGGTACAGAAAGGTCGTGGTGTCAATTCCCCTTGAGGACTCACGACATGCTTGCATCATGCTGAATATATACAATTTTATTGTAATCGCATTTTCACTGAAAAGCCCTTTTGGGGAGTGCCAATAAAGTGTGTATTGTGTATCGTAATATGCCATCTTTTCATAGATAGGTACTGTTAACTTGTTCATCTCCTGAGGACTATAACAGAATATTTTGTGGATTTTAAACAGCCTTAATTGTTTTTCAATTGAGTTCTGTCTGTTATTGTAAAAAGTTCAATGAGTATCAGTGTTTTTGTTTGTATGTCCATAAATCAAAACGTAAATGTTACACAGCCATTTTGTTTTGGCAGACAGGATGGTATCAACATAACTTGTTCAAAAAATTACGTCTTAGAATTTTCAATTGCTTTTATTGAACGTTTTTAACTGCCCAAAGGAAGGGTTTACAGAGTGTTATTAAAGAAGAGATGATTATAACAAACTAGCAACAGCTATGGCATCAACAAGGGTTACAGCTAAACACACTCCACCTACTGTACTAAAATGAGCTGCATTTTTCCTAAAGGTGAACACAAACTTCAGTGAGCTGGAATCAAGAGCACAGCAGATGGATAAAGACAAGGAGAAGGCAGCTCTTATGAATGCTAAAGAAGCTGAAGCGGAACTTATGTCTCCAAACCTGGCCTACAAACCAGTCAACTTCAAGAAAGAGGAGGAGAAGCTGCGGCATTCTGATCCCAAGAAGGCCGCACAGCTGGAGCGATTGGGGATGGGATTAGGTGGGGGCAAGAGAGGCACGACGCCATCTGGCAGAGGTCACTCAGCATCTGCCACCATGGAGACCGTTGAACAAGTAAAACCCACAAAGAATGAGCCTTCCTTTGCTGACAAGCTCAGGGTTTCTTCAAACTCTAATATGGATTTCTTTGATAGGTAATATGTTGTGTCATTTAACACATTGCCACTTGAAACATCTGAAACCGCCTGTGTTGGGCAACGTCAATTGAAGGGCCCGGTGGAAGTGCACATAGTGGATTGTTTCTAGCAATAACTGATTTTTGACCTCTTGCCTTTTTTGTAGCTATGGGATGGAAAGCACTAGTTTCACTGAACCACCTCCGATGTAAGTATTAGTAAGTCACCTGTGAAGAAAATCTATAGTGAGCTCTAACCTATTGAGCAATGTAAATAATATGGATCTGTGTATAGATCAACAGTAGTTAATACTTAATTGTCCAGTCCTAGAGAAGGTCTTCACAACAATGAAACAAATAATGCGAAAGAACATAACAAACAAATAATAAAATAATATTAGAGTTAAGAGCCCCAGCTGCCAGGGGCAGACTGGTTGGCTATTTACAAGCATGGCTGAGGAGTTGAACTCAGTTCTACTGAGAAAGAACTTGAGCTAGCCATCAAAGCAGGACTTGAACTGGGAACTTGTTGATTTCCAGTCTGGTGCCTTGCATGCAGCCTCTATGTATTTCTATACATTGCCTTTCTGATCAAGTTTTGGTTTTGTCAACTCTACTTCGATACAGCTCACAGCAATTTTCTACCAACCAAATTTCTTGTTATTTTTCTTTTGAAATATTTTTTTGTTCCGTTTTCCATTTTTTCAATTAATAGTTCTATTATATTATTTGTCTCCCCCGTTACAGGTATGACAGTCCTTTTGGATCAAATTCGTGGGACAGAGATAGAGATAGGTATATCACCTCAACCCCATATCGCTTACTTGTTTTACTACTTATTCATAATTTGTGTTAAAACAAGAGCAACTAAATGCTAGTGACTAAACATGGCACAAACCCAAAGAACAAAACTGGAAAGTGTTTAAATACTGCAATGTTGCTACACACAATAAGGTGGCACATGTGGGGTTGAATGAGAGCGGGATAAAAAAAACAAACAGAATTTACAAAGGTGCAAGTACTTTGTGTGGCAAATGAACAAATGAAGTGACTAGATATATAAGCAAGGTAGATAACAAATCAAGCTAAGACTTCCTCTCCTGTAATAAACTTTTTGTGGATTAAAGGTTCCAGTTTCATGCGGAAACTACTTATTGCTCCTTCAGAAGTTTAAGCTTATTGTTGTGAATTTGTGTCAAAAGTGTCTCATCAAGACGGCATTTATAAATATTAGCCATTTATAAAATTTAGCCACTTGTAACACCAAGTAAACTCTTATGGAAACTTGAGTTCCTCTAGTGTACCATACAACACAGTTTGAGCAAACAAAGTCAAATATTACTGCATCTGTCTGTACTAGCATTTACAAAAGTCATTTCAAAAGGCTTTTGTGTGCAGACAAACCCCTAGCAACCAGCAGAGTTTCTACTTCCTCTTTGCAGTGAAGACATTTACATTGTATGTGACACAATTGTGCTGAGTAGGTTTTTAGAATATTTTAGTTATTATGATCTATTATTAATCCAGTGTTTTGTTTGTATTTGTTACCATTCAGAGATGAAATAAGCTCGTCATTCTCTAGTGAAAGGCGGTCCAGCCGTGATGAAAGGTGGGATGTCTTTATTTGACAGACTTGTATCTATGAATGAAAAGTGTTTCATCA
Organism: Siderastrea siderea; assembly: GCA_964030785.1. Classification (NCBI taxonomy): domain Eukaryota; kingdom Metazoa; phylum Cnidaria; class Anthozoa; order Scleractinia; family Rhizangiidae; genus Siderastrea; species Siderastrea siderea. The sequence goes on along the minus strand of OZ034968.1, from coordinate 4,135,016 downwards.
TTTTTCCTTTCGTACATTCTTTGTATTTTGTGTTTGTATTTATATTTCTTTTATTTCCTCTTTCAGGTCAAACAGAAAAAGAGATCCAGAGCCTGTAGACATGTCATCTTCAGGTAACTGAACCTGATAGTTTTAAAAGCCTTTAATCCTTTAAGCCCAAATAGTGACAAGCCTCTAATTTCTCCTTACAGTGTCACTACTTGATCAATTATACAGGTCATGATAATAAAGGAAATGATCACCAAACATGAAATGTCTTGATGTTTAATCAACTTCTCCCAGTTAGTACCATAAAAAATATTTGGAGGACCGTGAGGAGAACATGCATGTTGATACATGTACATATGCAATGCTTGCAGTTATCACTTGCATCACAGGGATTTTTTGGCTTTTTGTCAGTCCTTTTAGTACATTTGCACACAGACAATTGCTCCTAGAACACAAACAGGAAGTATATCAAGAGAATTTTTGCAAAGAAAGCAAAGCACAATAAAAGTTGCAACCACAGAACACAACACTCTCATGTCATCATCCATTTTCATCCATCCCTGGCCAAGGACACTTAAAAGTAGATTCACTGCATTAGCGTAGCATCTTCGAACAAAATGGACCATTATTGTCAGGTTTTAGTAGTATAAATGTGGCGTTTGTCTTTTCAAAGTGTTACTAAACATAGCTGACATAGACCTTTTAAGACACTGGTACTTGTTTGTATAGTGAGCAGTCTATTGCCTAGGTATTGCTGACATTTGACTTTATTTAATGCAGGTGAAGCACAAAGAAAGTTTGGAAATGCCAAGAGTATTTCTTCAGCTCAGTTTTATGGCAATCAAGACCAGGTATAATGAATTGTATACTTTGTAAAGACTATTTGAAATCCAGATGCATCATGTCATAATCTAAGTCCTCTTTCTTAAATTTTCTTAATTTTGATATTTCATACATGTACATAGATTTTAGCTTTAGTGCTAGTTTTGTAGTTTTAGCTTTTTCACAGATGAAGAGCAATTTCTATTTTAAATTGATGTGCTGTGAATAAACCGTTATTATTATTATTATTAGTATTATTATTATTATTATTATTATTATCATCATTAATTTCATCCTGCTTGTCAGCAAATTGGTTTTGTCATTAAAACAAACAAAGAGCAACAAAAAATTAATATACAATGTACATGGTAGTTTTTACAGTCTGGTGCAAATCTCAAGAGTCAGGCCTATTTTAAGGACTTTTTGTATTTTTTAGTTCTTTCAGATGAAGTTGTGTTTTCATCTCGATATCCAACAGCAGTTTTCTTTTTTTCTTTTTTTCAAATTATCATTGCAAAGAATCACATAATGTGACACCCAATGTTTGGTGCAAACACAATGCCACTCAACCAGGTTGTGTTATACCCAGAAAAAGGAAAATAAGAAACGACTTAGAATGTTTGAATTGTTTCAAAAGAAAGGCAAACATTTATCTCATGATGAATTTTTCTTGTGATGCTAGGAGGAATTTGCGATCAAGTCCAGGCTGGATCGCTTTCAAGGATCCAGCAGTTTGTCTAGTGCAGACTTGTTTGGCAATGATGACAAACCATCAAGATCAAGTAAGATATGCACTTGATAGTTACAAGCATTTAAGAATTTGTTGGAAATATTTGTACTGTGATTGTGTGATTGTATGTTGTTAATGCTTAGAACCTTGGTGTATGTGTAAACATCAGACCCCTAAAATGGAAATCCCAACCCCACTGAACAAACCAAGACAAGATGTGTCATTAAAAAGAAAAATTGTTGTTGAACACCATTGAAATAAACAGAAAGTTCTTCAGAGCTTTCGAAACTTATCCAAGTACCTTTTTCAGTGATGGGATAAGTGTTATGCAGCCTCATTTAAATGATGAGGCTGCAAGATCACTCTGTAGATTGAGGGGAGGTGGTATGCCTGGTCATGGTTCATGGCTGGCTGGTGCTGGTGGATGTGGATGGCCTTGCAGTTTTTGTTAAACATTAGTGGTCCTTTTGGCCTAAGATCTCTGTATTCTTCACGTGCTCCGAAATTGCCAACTTGAAATTGGATGCTTGCATTGACTTAAGGTGTTCATTAAACCTAGTGCTTAGTCTCCTCACGGTTTCCCCAATATATTCTGTATCACAATCTTGGCATTTGATGTTGTAGATGACCCCACACTTATCCTCATCTGAAATGTGATCTTCTAGCCTTACAAGGTGTTGACAAAGGGTGCGATGCGGGTTAAAACACACCTGCACCCCATGTTTGCTGAAAATTCTTTGGAGCTCTTTGGAGACACCACTGAAGCAGGGCTCGAAATTAACTTTGTGGAGTACTGGCCCATTGGCCACCTCAGTCAGATTTTAACTGGCCAAACTGTAAGTTTTACTGGCCACATGTAGAAGCAACTCAATCTTAATGACAAATGTTTCTATTAACTAGTTTGTAATAATTACATGTATAACGTCTAAACAGTTATGAAAGAGACTTTCCAACATGACTTCAGGACCAACCCAGTCAACATGGTGGAGATACAATTCGTGCTTGTGTTTAACATGTAGCACCACAACTTGGGAAATGTTTTTCGTCTTAAAAGCCTAAGAAATTAATATTTTGAAGTTCATTTAGTAAGGTACGCAAATAATTCAAAATTAATCAGGTAACTTTTCGTAGGCCAAAATGGCTAGTTGTTCGACATTTCTGCTGAAAAAGTGTTATTTCTACAGGCCAATGGCCCGCAGACCACTGTTAGTGTCGAACCCTGCTGAAGTGTGGGAGTACCACAAGTTTTTTGTTGGAAGTGTGCTCTGGGCATTAAGGGTGTTAAACATTCAAGCATTCAGGGTACCTAACATTTGGTGATGGAGTGGTTGCCATGGTTATGGACCAAGACATGTTTCTTTTCACTGTAAATGGTTTGAACCCATGAGTCATGTCAGAAGTCAGTGAAGTATGACTGTCCGGGTGGATGTGGGCTCGAGAATGACTGATTGTGATGACATTGACTGACATTTTGACAACCTGAGTGGAAGTCATCACCAGAGTCAAGTGAATTGTGAATCATTAGTAGATGGTATTAAGTCTGGTGATTGACCTGATTGGTTGACAAAGTCATGATATTATTGTTTCATGTTTTTTTTGGTGACAGTTTATCTATTCTTGTGATCTCTGTGATAATTCAATTCAAATTTTTTGCTTTATTTTGTTATTTCACTAAGAAGAAATAACGTGGAGAGCTTATTACTTCTGGATTTCAATTACAGGTGGAAGTTTTACATCTACAGATCTCTCACAACTTAAAGATGGAATGGCCAGAGTTACTGGAAAGGTCAGAAATACTGCAATTTTCAAATAACAAGATTTGAAGTTAAAAATAAAACCAAACAAACAGACCAAGAAAAAACAATGAAAAACAAAAACAAACAAACAAAACACTAATGATGGGATTGTACTCTGCCATAAAACTTAGTTGTGATGACATTGAATTTACCCCTGAAAACAAAAAACAATTTTTTGGACATGTCTAATTCTAGCTATTCTTAAATCACGTACCTTGAATAATTTTTACTTTTTCATTTGTTTCAGTTGTCAAGCATGGCTTCAGGGGTTATAGGAACATTACAGGTAACATTTTCATTTCAATTGAGATTTGCTTTGCTGCATGTTTGGTGAATGCCTTTTGATAATGATACATTTGAAGTAGCCAGTAGTTGTGTTCTTGCAAACTAAGTTTGATTTCTCCGACTTCTTTAGACCATAGATGAAACTAGTGTCTTAATGTCAAATTGAAAAAATATTGTATCCAAAAGCGATAGTTGAGAACCTTTGAGACAAAGTGGGACCCTTTCTTCTTCCATATGAGTAATCCATTGCATGCTTGAAGTTAAAATTTTCATCCTTTTAATACAGGTTATCTAAAGAAGCTTAATTTCTAAGAAGTTTAGAGCAAATTGTAGCCTGTAGACGGCTTTCTTGTTATACCTGTTGTAGTATTTTAAATTGTGTGTATTGCAGGCGCATTGCATGAAAAAGGTTCAAAGTATTATTTTTATAAACCTTTATGTTCTTTTTTCTTGCTTTTTTTTCCAGAACCGTTACAGTGGATCCAGTTGAAGATTTCTGCAGTATTAGTAACAACAAATAGTAGAATTCCTTATTTTAATTGACTTAGCATTGTAAGGTGTTGTTTTCAAAGGGAACCTCTGTCTTCAAGGGAAGCCCTCTCATCAAGGTCCTACCTAGTTTACAAGTTATTTATTCCATTTAAAGGGGCATTTCACTTAGTTTTAGTATTACCTTGACCCATTAGGCCCTAACAGTGACAAAAATGAAATTTCTCTTAACATTGCCACTACTTGTTCAAACATTCAAGTGATGAGAATTAAGAAATTGATCACCAAGGGTAAGATGTCTTGATATAACTAATTTTCCTTACTAGTTCCATAAGAAATATATGGAGAACAGTAAGGAGAATATGCATTTTTATATCAGGGCATAAAGGGTTAAACAGCCAAAAGACATACAGAAATCAAAGGTGATCCTGGAATAATAGTTTTGTTTAAAATTACTCCTCAAGTTTTCTTAAACTATATGTGAGTGTGTTTGGCTAGGATGAAATGGAGGGCAACTGAACAAAGTAGGGCAGATTTTTTCATGTTCTTCTTTTCTTGGAAAAATCGCTAACAACTTATTGTGTTTGTTCTCTTTGAGAAAATTACTTGATATGTGCCTCTTTGTGTGTTACGATCATTTCCTGTACAGTGCAGTTTTGTCCCAAAAGCATAGAAATCCCTTTATGAAACCCCATTGAGTCCTTTTTTTTTTAGGAATTTACCTGATTCGCATGTGTCAAGAATTAAAAGTTTTTGGTTTGTCCTGAAACACGTAACATTTTTAGAGGCTGTCCTTCATCTACCGACTGCACAGTAGACATGAGTGTCTTACTAAAAATCTTCCAGATGTTATTGAATGGCTGTTCATTCAACATAATCACTGTTACAGTTTGGGTGTAGCAGTTACTGTAGATGGGCTTTTTAAAATTTCAAACAAAGTGGAAACAGTTTAGTCAAATTATGTAGTCAGTGAGAATTAGCTAGAGTAGAAAGGGTAAATTTTAAAGTAATTTATAGGAGAAGAACTGCTTAAGTGTTTGAAGGGCTTTGTTTGAAACAAAACGAAACAAAAAAAAAAAAGAGAAGAAAATCAACGTTTTAAAAGGCAATAACAATGCTTAGGCTTTTGATTTGTTTGTTGAGAGAAGCATTCCAGGGCACACTTACGTTACAATTAACAAACGTAGCTGAGGAAGGGTGATTACTTTGAAAAACGAAAAGAAAAGAAAAAAGAGAAAGCTAACTTTACTTGCAGCTTCTCTCAAAATGTGCGGCGTGCATAGTGGTATTATGGTTGTTATTTCCGGGATCTTGGCAGGAAATAAATTAACTGTTTCCAGTTTGTCGTGGGGTTTACAAACAAAAAAGTCTGACAAATAAAATATTTAGACTTGACTTTTTCATTGTTGTTGGTGATAAAGATATGTAGCGAAACCTTTCTCCCTAACATAGCTAGCTGGTAATGCAATGCCAAACACGCACGTCGCAGATTAAGGGAAGAAAGCTGTCTTATGATATAAAAAATGTACAGAAGCCTCAATAGAAAATTATTATGTTTTTGTCTGGGAAATAGCGTTCATTATGCTTGTTCACATGATTAAAAAGTGGTAAATGAATGGCACAATTCAAGGTTGTTTCTTGTTAACTTTAACAACACAAACACAGGTCGTTTAACAACTATACCCAGTTTCACAATGCAGAACTGTAAGCTGATCACACGATCTTGCAAATCCTTGATTTTCTCGTTCGAAGATAAAGGAAATGGGACAGTATAATATCATATTTGTCGAATTTATTTAGTGTAATGAAGGCAGCTGTGAATGCGTTTTCTTTAATTTTACCTATTTTAAATATTCTCCATCTGTAGTGTGAACATTAATATTCGGCAAAAAATAAAATACGAATTAGAATTGAATATTTTTAAAATCAAGTGCTATTCTGTGAGTACAGAAGGTTTCAAGGTATCAAGATATCTTGTATTTTTCATATCCTTTTAGCCTGCTCTGTAATTGTTACTCATTTGCAATATATTGAATGATACACTGTTAGGGTGTTGAAGAAACCATCTATTAAATTGTCTATGACTGTTACAGAAGTCTGTCTAAATCTCCTTGTCAATTTTTTTTACCTTTGCCGTTTCTTGTAAACCTGGATGTAATCCCGGGGGGGGGGGGGGGTACTTCGGATTTCACGTGTCGGGAATAATCGAAGAACTTTTTGGGGTTTGAAATGTTTGATCCCGGGAATTTTTTGGGTAGGAAAATTTGGCAAGTATTTTTTGGGTGGCTTGATTTGAGTAGGGATATTTTAGGTATTCAAAACAATCTGAAGATTCGTGGAAGTGCCCGCGTAGTTTCCCGGGGTGGTCTTGTTTAGAGTTGTCATCCATAATCAGTTGTTGTTGAAACAGATGAGGATTCACAGAGATGAATAAACAAACACAGACATTCAATTTCCATTTTGTGTGTGTGTGTGTGTGTGTTATATCATTTAATCCTTCTTGGAAATTTTTAAGGCTCGGAAATTCGGCATGGGATTTTTTGGGGGTTCATTTTTGGTCCAGGGATTTTTTGGGGGTTTTGTTGGAAGCCCTAGGGATTTTTTTGGGTTTTGATTTTCGCCTCCATTCTATCATCGCAGACACTTGAAATCTGGAGTACATCCCCCCCCGGGGGATGTAACTCTAACATTTGTTTCCAGCCTCTACCTTTACTGCAGAGAACTGAGTAAGAACGGTATTGTACTGCTTCGTACCTGGGAGGGAAAACCATTTTTAATAAATGTGCTTTACTTCTGCTTTGTTTAGTCTTGGCCAACGAAGATCAGTTTTTTCCTTCGCCAGCTCTTGCAAATTCCAGCTTAAATGACTTAAATTCCACCTTGAACATTTTTCAAAATAATAATTACTTCATATTCTATCCAACCAACAAAAAGTTCACACTTTTGTGTGAATAACTTAGCCAGGAGCCCACGACGTAACCTGTGTAACCTAATACGTAGGGAAATAGCAACAACAACAACAAAAGATCAACGAATGATGTAAAATAATAGTCATTGCTTCCTAGTTTGCGTCAGAAGCAGAGTTCTGAGTGATATTGGAGATGTTCTTGTAGAGATATGCATTGGAGTGTATTAATCACCCTGTTGCATTTGTTATTGGGGATCTGCGAGTTTCTGATTTTTCTGTAACAAGTGCATGCACCGCACGGGCATCCTGCCTAAAACCCCACCCCCAACCCCTTCTCTGCCACTCCCCCCCCCTCACCAAAAAAAACAACAACAACAAAAACAGCAATGAGTCGGATCGCTTTGATTAACGCGACGTAAAACAATAGCCACTCCCTTCAGAACCCAAACTCTTGATGGCTGCAGGTTCTGTTATTGAAAAACTGTTCTAATTGTTCTAGTTAACAACACTCTTCGCAATTCCTCATTCATCGAAAAAAAAGAAACATAAAAAAACTCCATGCTGAATTTCTTTGAATTTGTATAGCAATCGTGCCCGTAACTTTGTGAAACAGCCGGTAGTTGGCGCTTCTGCTCATTTTTTGACACTTTCCCGCGATCGCGCGACACTGGGCGCGATCCCCAAACCTTAGGGCGTGTGACGTCATAAGGAAAATCTTGCTGCGGGAGAGAAAAAGAGACACTTCATGTGAGCATACACGACGTAGTGTTGGTGGTCTGCCGATGCAAGCGACGCCTTTTCATTTTCGTACGGAAAATAGATCGAATGTAAAATAAGTGTAAAAGGAATAGGTTGTGCTCTTGACATGTAATCATTTACAGTTTGAAGTAATGGGAAACTGTCTTGATTGCTTAAGTCCACAACCAGAAGTTGAAACTCCTGATCCGGTGAGTATTTTTTGGTCAAAATTTGCTGTATTGTCGAAAATTGTCATTCGAGAACTTCAGTAGCTTACAATAGTAAGCTTACTTAGTGTTACAGGTTTTTTAGTCACCGAAATCAAAATACGACTGTATAAATTTAAGTCAATGGTGTTGTACCATTATACGCCTTTGTAACGCTTCTACAGTGATGTATCTTCTCTCTGATTTCGGGGGAAGCTTTGTCATTTAATAGCCTACTAGCTTCTGTCAACACATAGTTACAAGTAAGGGCCCGTTTACAAGGAGGGAGGGTTACCCTAGCAAGCGGGTTAACCCTACCTGGAGTGTTTATAAGGAAAAAATTGACCCGCCTGCCAGGGTACGGTAACCCTAGCACACAGATAAGGTAGCCCTAGCTGCCTTGTAAACACCATGAAGCAAAAAAGAGGAACTATGTGAGTGCTAGGGTTAACCCGCTTGCTAGGGTAACCCTCCCTCCTTGTAAACAGGCCCTAAGGCTTTGGCCTTAGCCTGCAAGTATGCTCTCGTTTGGATTTATTGTGCGAGATGCGAAGCTGCGAGGACATGGGGCAAGGTGGGAGGGGCTGGGCAGAAAGTCTTTTTTCTTCGATTCAGCATTTATTTTTATCACACGGGGCCCACGCAGTGTGACCATTTTATATTTTCAAAATTATAAGGGAATGTATGGGAAAACCGAAAGGTTTCTACTTACGTGAAATGCTATGAGGAATATTTACATTTAAGTTCAAAAGAAACATAATCCTACCCCAATCATTGTGTTTTGTTGTCACTGTGCCTCTAAACAGTGAGTATTAGCGATTTCCAGGGTTTAACAATGCGATTGACTGTACATAATAAGAGGAAAACAAGGGAGGAAAGCCAGATTTCAGACTGGCCCAGCACCAAACCAATTTTCACCAAGAAATTTACATCCCACTGCTTCGCTTGTCACATCTCGCGTAATAAATTCAAACGAATATTGAAAGTGGCCATTGGAAATATTGAACGCTGTTGAATGGATAGAAACAGGTCCTGATATGAACAACAGCGTGAACATGTCGAACAGCAAAAGAAAACATCAAGCCATTTTATATAATAGATTACTAGCCCATCTGAGGTACTAGCCCATCTAGTAGCCATTCACTGTTTAGGAAGAGGTAACCTGGAGTAAAATATCTTACCGGGTAGATTTTGGAATACCTGGCCACTTATTTGCATGTCAAAGCATGTATTGCTATCTGCCTCATTCTATTACACTCAAATTAAGAAAACTGTGAACACTGAAAATATTCCTGGAAATGTGTGTTTTGACCAATCACATGCGAGACCTTGTAACCACAGAAAACGAATGGGTTCTCAGTCACGGAATCGAGTTGTTTTGAAAGATGACAAGGTTTAATCTTCACCAGTTTATCTTACAGAAATTGGAAGTGCTATTCCTTTCTATCTGAGAGCCCCAAGCACTACGCAAGCGAAAATAGGTTTGAGCGCTTTTGCCTTGTAAAATTTTTCGACAAACCGACGCAACGATCAGTGTTTCCGACATTAAATTCAAATAAAACCAACTCAAGCAGCAGTTATTTCACCTTGAAGTAAAAACTACAATATTCTCTCTCCAAATTCCCCCATTGACAGCACAGCTGACTCGATTTAGTTAGGCCGAATCATCCGTGCCTTTGAGCCGGGCTTGCATCATATTTTATAACGTGTAGTTGCACATTTTGAAAATGACATTTTCTAATTTAGCAACGGTACACCAGGCTGTTGAAGAATAACGAACGCCGCTTTTGACAGTCCGCGGTCGTTGCTACAATGCAGCCGCAACAAGCCAAAGACCACTCACACATTTTTCGCTCCCCTAGCGCATGTGGCTCTCAGATAAAAAGAAATAACAATTTAAATTCTTGTTAGTTAAGATGAAGGTCTTTCAAAACAAATGGAGAACCAACTCGATTCCGTGACTGTGAAACCCACTTGTTTTCTGCGGTTACAAGGTCTCGCATGTGATTGGTCAAAACACAATAAACATTCCAGAAATATTTTCAGTGTTCACGGTTTTCTTCGTTTGAGTGTAAGAAAGCCGACACAAAAAGACAATGGTGGTCAGAAGCCGCCGGGTATTCTGAAATTGCTTCATCTTACCTAAGGTTGTAAAAAAGGCAAACTTGGTTTTGTCCACTATCCTTCAGGTTTTATTTGCACCATACTACATTGTCTCCATAATTTAATTGTCTTGAGTGTATATTTTCAGGGTGGCCATGGATAAAACACCGACCCCCGGTCCATGGACTACCCCGATGGACTACCCAAATGGACTACTCCTAAAAAATACTATTTCAAATGAGTACTATTGAAAGAACTGCTATTTACTTACTTACATTGCACGTAACCTGTTTATTTTCGTCCGCACGGCCTCTAGGCGCCATTTTGAATAATTATACTCTATGAACAACCGCTGAATGCAAAAAGTGTGATTTAAATCAAATCGTCCTTTTAAAACTTGAACCAGGACTGAGGTGGTTTTATTTTCTGCAACTGATCTGCACCTTTTCTTACACCCGAGCTATGGATCACAGCACAAAGGAGATCATAGTTCCTCAGTTATAAACTGGGGTTGGGAAGCCTGCATGACTCCTACTTCACATTTTCATACGCTTTGTCTTACATGTCTCGGTCTTTCGACTAATTTTGCTCCTTGTATTTTTGTAGTGGGTTCAGTTAGGAGGATTTTTAAATGGTTACTGAATTGGGCCATTTCAACTTAAACGTCGCATTTTTAGACTTTGATCTCGAGGTCGTATCGATCTTCTTCTGATAACCGTTGGCTTCTTGCGGCTTGCGCACACTGTTTGTTATTCTCAGTTAAATTTGACCTCTGGTCGTTTGCTAGGCGACTAAATGTGGTTTCTATGCTGCTTTCGGCATACTAGGCACTTTGATTCTGGCTTGTTTAGGAACTTGATACAGTTTTTTCAGCCTCTCATGTTTGTAGTTGTGACAATAAAGGATCTGAAATATAATCTGCAACATGATGAGTTAATTTCCCTGCTGATGTTTGTAACACTGGGCCCAGCTTATTTGTATAATTCTGTCACAGGATGTTGTGTTTCACATCACGGAGTGTGGTCTATAGACCCTTTTTTCCCCTATTTTTTAAGGGTAGTCCGTTTTAGGGGTAGTCCACTGGGATAGTCCATGGTCTGGGGGTCAGTGTTTTGTCCATGGCCTTTCAGGGCTGTACATGTAGGCTAGATTTTGACAGCACTCGCCATATGGGTGAGTGACTTAAAGAACATTGTCAAAAAGTTCACAATCCGTACTCGCCCAGGAAGATTTGACACTCACCTAGACAAGTGGGCGAGTGCTAATTTCCATCCCTGAAATTTCCTTCCTCTGTTCCAGCTGCATGGAACATGAAAAGAAAATGAAAATGAAACTGAAGTGTAGCTGTAGTTCAGTTTATTTTAGGTTTTATGAAACCCTGGGAGGATTTTAAGGTTTCTAACTACCATGTGCTTTTGTGTAGAATAAACTTTCACCACCCCTGACAGTGACATGTTGTCACACATATTTGTTACCCTTTTAGGAAAATAGAAGACGGCAACAAGAAGAGGCTGCATTAAAAAGACAGCAGCAAGTAAGAATGACAACCACATTGTAAAGCTAGTAATATTAATGACAATAAAAATGTATGTATTAATAATTATATATTATTTATAATATTAATAACAGTAGTTAATGTAATTTGTCAGGAAAACATAGCCAAGAGTGGAAGTCTCTACTTTTAGTAAACTACTGGGAACACAATATCTTGTCCAATAATCTTGTTATAATAATAAAGCAATTTTATTTATGATTACAAATGAAATATAATATTGAATAAGATAAATGAGCAAGCGTTACAGAATCTAAATTACACAAATGGGACATTTGTTCGATCGTGGCATGTTTGCATTTGTTTTGTGTGCCCTGAAGGAGGCATGCGCATAAATTATTTTGTGTCTGAACTTATTACCAGCTCCCGGTTGGCTTGATAGCTCAATTGGTTAGAGCGCTGCACCAGTATCGCAGAGGTCAGGGTTCGAATCCCGGCAAGCATGATTTTTGCAGGCTTTCTTTTCGCAACTGCATAAGTTGCGTTAATAACTGCGAGGATCTTCTTTACATTTATTTATTTTGTGTCTGTTAGGATTTCTATGCATCAGAGACACAGAATTCAGGGGTAACAAAGTCACTGGAAGGGCATTTAAAATATTTACCAATTATAGCTCCACATTGTTTAAAAACTTTCCATGGCCCCCTCTTTTAAATTGAAATTTGTCTTATTATTGCCACCAGGCTGAAGGTCGTGGAGTCAAGGATCCTGAGAGACTTAAACGACAACAGAAAAGAAGAGAAGATGCAGAGAGAGAAGCTTTGAAGCAAGGCCCTTCAGAAGGAGGATTGAAGGTTAATGACATTACATTAAAACATTAATTTTTTTATATAACTAAGTGTTATGGTTTAAAAATTGTTTTTTTGTTTGAAATTTCACAAACCAAACCTTGTCTCAACCTGAGACAAAGGAACCTAAAGGCAAAACTGGCTTGCAAATTTTGTATCTGAAACCACATCATGCAAATCATGTAACAGCATTTTAATTTGCCTTCAGTTATAGTAAAACAAATGGTAGTTTGGGCAAACTTGGCTGGTACTTTTTGTGTGGGCCAAGATGTACATATGGTTGACTCCTCATAACATGAACCTTCAAGGGAAATCAAAGGTTAAAGTTATTGGAGTTTGAGTTACCGGGAGATGACAACATTAAAGGACCAGAGTTGAAGAAATTAAAGAAAGCAGCTACCCAGTGCCTTCTAAGCCCAAATTGTCAGCAAACTTCTAACACTAGGAAGCAAAAATGTATCAAATCTGCCTTCACTCGATTAATCCTTCGTAATTCTCCCCGACTTACTCGTGAATGCAAATACAGTTGTCTTTCTTATCAAAGCTTGCTTCCGAGAGTGTTAGCTGTAGTCAGTTTCATCATATAGCACATGTATGTTTTAATACATGATTCATGTCCATTACACCGTTGTCAAATAAAGTTCGAGTTCTTGAGGGTAAAATTAGTAAGAAAGTTACCAGAAGAGAAACATATTTAGTTTGAGTTAACGAGTCAGGTTCAAGTTATCAAGGTTTCAAATAGACTACAAGCAGTCTCTGTTTTCACCCAGGGATAGTTGAGGAAAACGAAAAGCAAGGGAGTGCTAAAAAACACGTCACGTTAAACATGGCAGGCGATTTCGCACTCTCTTGAACTTGTTTGTTTTGCTTGACTATCCCTGAGCAGAAAGGGAGACTGCTTGTAGTCTAGGAGTTGAATTATCCAGGGTAAAATTTAACAGTAAATGTATGACGCAAATCCAGGGGAAATTGATCTTGGTTCGCGTTATCGCAAACCTTGAGTTGTTGGGGTTCACATTAACAGGAGTCAACTGTGTCAGTTGTTATAATTTTGTTTTTTCCACCCTTATCTTGGAAGTCAAGTAATATTAATTTCTGGCTGATATTTGTCAATTCTAAATGTGTTTTTCCACTTTTTCAATGTGATTTTTTATTTGCAGTGGACTGTTGGATAAAAGAGGCTTGAAGCAGTAATATTCAGGATCATTACTTCTGAAAAGTGTTTTTAATTAATAACCAAGGTGACCTTGCTTGACACCCCTGAAATGTCTTCCAGAATGATGAGAGTTACATGTACATCTGTTTACTATGAGTTAAGTTCTTTGAACAGTTAATCGGATAACAAAGCAGTGAGCCAGAGTATATCTTATCTTCAATTTGCATTCATGAAGTGACTAAAGGTCTCTCCTTTGGATCATTTAGTGGATAACATTTACTATATAAATGTTCAAAGATTACATTTATTTAGTACAAATTCATTACCAGCAATTGGCTATAACAGTGCTGAAAACAGGGTGAATTAATCAACTGTTGTGATCACAAAAAGCCTTGTTCCTAGGGGGGGGGGCTACTCAATAAAGTTGTAAATGGGGAGGCTCTACCCCAAGTTTCAAACCCTTACCATTTAATATACTAATTTTTACCAAAATGGTACCCTTTCATATACCCAAAGCAAAATTGCATCCCTTTCTTATACCTCAAGGATGAGCCAAAACAGTAGAATTTCCTATAATCGCCACATTTTTTTTCCGGGTTTTCAGTCGTTCTGAGTCAGTTGCGTAGTCATTTCTGCCAAAATGTGGCACCCTTTGATATACTTTGCCTTAGCCACCATTTCTTCCACTTTGCAGCTGATTTTGTAACCCTTTCGTATACTAAAGTGGCAAATTTTCCCTACCCTTTAAGATACTGCGAGCTTAAAAAAGGCACCTCTTTTGGGCGGAGCCTCCCCGTATAGCCCACTATAGGAAGTAGCCCCCCCCCCCCCGGGCATTGTTAAATTAAATTCTTAAAAAAATGGTAAAAACTACTGGCCAATTTGGCTCTAATTCATAATATTTAATTTTCTTGTTGGTTAAATAAAACTTTAAAAATAATATAGGCATATATTATTTATTGAATACACCTTGCACTAGTTACCTAGTATTTTTGATCTAAATTTGTTTCCTTTTCTAAAGCATATCTGTAAAGTGAAACAGTTACTAAATGTAATAATTATTATTCCAATTCAACTGGGTGGAAAATGTAGATATGGCATTTGAAGTGAGTCAAGTGGCACCCAAATTCTCAAGCCTCCCTAATACTCTGAGTAAAGCCCATGTACAAACTGAAAAAAAACAATAAATTCCACTCAACTACATCAGCTGTTTAAGTGGTTGGTGCAAATTGTTAAGACACTTTCTTCTCTTGATGATGCTTCAAGTTAGAATCCCAGATTTGGCATCGTGCGAGTTGAGTTTTATATGGTTCTTGCTGCAAGGTTTCTTTTCTTAATTCCAACTTCATCTGGATGTAAAGCATTTGCTTGAACCCTTTCTGGGGCTACTGTGTATTTCTGGGTGGGGTGTGCTGCTGATCTTGTTGCATTTTGCAACCCTATTCTGGACTAGACCCCACAAAATCCCCTTGCTGTGACTATTATAGAATAAATTCTTCCTGATAAATGATGCGACATTCTAAACCAAGACTCTCTGTTTCTACACCCAATCCCAGACTAAACTTTGAAAACCATACCCTTCACAGTGGCAAATGCCAATGTAGCTTATATTTCCGGGAGCCCCCCCCCCCTCCCCCACCCCTGCGGTGGTGTGGCTTTTCTCCACATGTCATAATCCATACTTTTCATAATTTTTTTGTTCCTGTTGTTAACACGATTAGGTAAATGATAAAAGATCCAAACCACAGGTAACCACAACCTGTCTTTTATTTATTTTTCAGATTTCCATAAAATATTTCAGCTCATTCAAGAACATATTCATTTTGAAAAATATAAAATATCTTAGCAACAAATTTGAGCAACAATGCAACTTAATATTAGAGTGTTGTCCATAACTTAATTCTGCACTGATTTATGTCTGACACAGTAATGAAATTTTAAAACAACAAGTGTCATGCATTATTTTTGAAACCAGTCTAAGGCACATTAAAATATTTTTTTTGTGCCGTGGTTAAGTTACATTTTTGTTGTACAAAAATTCCTCTCAAATAAGTTAACAATGGTTGTGATAAAATGTCTATGAAATATCCCATTATTTTCAACAAAATGGGGAGAAAGAGCCAAAAAATTTCTCTCTGACATTATTATTTCATGGGCACCAAGAAGTTATACAAAGCAGTCCCCAACATGTTACAAAGTGAGACTTTGGTTCCATTTGTTAAAGCTCATGCTGTAAAGCTGAAATAACTAATAATATATAATTGTATTATATCAAAATGCCTACCACAGAAAACAGAGGGAAAAAGCGATTTAAAATGTCTCTCCAATTATTATAACAAACTTTTAAATGGTTAAGCGTCAAATTCTGGGAAACAGTCCCCTGTGTGTTTTAATAAGAATACACTATCAAGTAGATCAATAATAATAAATGATAAACATTTTTGTCCCAGTCACATCACTCCTCTTTAAAAATAAAAAGCTCTTATGATCCAGTCTTAATCTCAAAATATTTTCAAGTATCAAATTCCAAGAAATGTTATAAAGGCCACTTGTGAACATTTCTTTCCAAATGTGCTGCAAAAGATTGCTTTTGGAGGGTAAGCCAGTACAAATTATTTTTACAGTGAGATGGTGCACATTCCAGTTTACGGTAATCCAAGAGCTACCCAAGCCCCAACCTTGTTTCCAGGGTCTCTCCTCTTTCCATCCCCTCTCTCACTCCAGGGGACGAAAGAAGAGAGACCCTGGGAATGAGGTTGCCAAACCCCATTAAAAAATTTACATACTTTGCCTTAGTAGGATTCAACAACTTTTCAAGACAACTGATAAAATTCAATAGCTTTTCAACATTGTTAGAAACATGACTCATGTTCAGTAGGAAAAATGTAACTAATTACTTGTATAGCTCAATTTATGTTTCAACCTTTTGGGAACTAAGTATTGCATGTTTCTATGTTCGTTTCAATTGTTTTGCAAAAAGCATTTTATATGGTATGGAAAGACAATAATTCACTGAAAGTTCAATCTAACACCATTAATTTATTATTTTTTTAACAACTGATTTCACTGCTGTGTGCAGACCTTTGTCTTTCAAACATGGTTCATCTGTTATGGTTCATACAATGGGATTCCTACATTATCACAAAATGATGATGGAAATTTGCAGACCTTCTGCCTCTTGAAAATGTTTTTATCGCAGGAAGTTTGTATTTCATCTGTTACCTTGTTTGATGCACAATATTCTATCATCATTTGTGACTACGGGCAAATCATAAATTGGCAGTTTTCATTTTCTGGACGTGATTTGCTGATAGTCAAAAACCAATGATGAAAGTTTGCGTCTGTCTGGGTCTATGCACAGAACTGAAATCGGCTGTAAATTTTCTCTTGACGTGGCTTCACTTAGGTTTCAATGCAGGGCTTCACAAGACTATGTTGAGGCAGAGCATGTCATTCCTGCCAGTTGATTGTGATGATGATGGGCACATGGCTGTGGTGTTGCTATGGAAATGGAATAAAATATCCTTTGGTACATTATTCAGCTTAAATTTCATCGTTCATGTATAAAATAATGCCACTTTCATTGAAAAAAAAAATTGTTGGGGCACCTGGTCCAAGAACACAATAGAGAACAAGGTTCTGTAGAGTTGTTTAATACTAGTTTGAAAAAGCAATTAATGGACAAAGTAATAGGGGGAACCCAATCGAGTTTCAAATAACAGCTGGTCATTGGAAAATGCATGTTTGACCAAAATTTGCCCATTTCCCATGAAATTCCAACTGTGGTTAGGCACAATATTCAGACAATGTTTTTTTTAAATTATACAGAAGACCATTATTTTGCTGATGAGTTAGAAAAAGGACTTCCTTGAGCATGTGATATTCGGCCAAACTTTTCCACTGTCTGGCTTAAACAGATTATGGCCTTTCAAGAAAAAAATTGTTTCCAGCGCTGAACTTACAAGTCATGATCCTGCCAATCTTGTTGGGGTCATGTCGGCTGAGGAAGTGTTCCAGTGTATCCCATCCACCGCCAACTCTCACCATCACATGGTTCCTTAAAATCTACAAAAAGGACAGATGCGAATCAATAAAAACTATCATTAAATACTAAATGATTCTTTGCATTGATTGAAGCTAATTTTATAAATAAGTAGACAACAACCTCCACTTTCTTCCCTTGTTGTCTACTTATTTCTTGTTCTGTTAATCTAGACCCATTTGTTTGAAAGAAATTCATTTAACAATTATCCACAGTTTGTTTACAAGTTAGTCAAAGATCCTGAATTGAGAATTTTTTTCTGTATTTCAAAAGCAAATTCCCCTGCTAATGTTAAGTTCACCATCGAAAGCAGTCAAAGTTGAAACCTATGTTTAGCTAATTTATGGGATTCCTATGCAAATAAAAATAATTATTTTTAGCCACAAAAAGAATATGAAGTTGAAGCTACAATGAGCGACAAAAGTGTACATATGTTGTGGCTCAAATTTTTCTTTGGTTTGAAAATTTTTAAAACAGTTTAATTTTTATTTTCCTTTGTCTAAGATATTTATGGTAATAAATTTGAGATAAACAATTAGCGCGAACGTTCTTAACAACTGAGCATTGTCTTTGAATAGATATAGTTACCTACCCTGACAAAAATGTTGATTTTTCCATCCACAATGTACCTCCCCTCTTTGATTCTCTCAATTCTCACATTGTACTTTGCAGCAAGTCTAGAAACCTGAAAAGGATTATATTACAAAAAACTTAGCTTGTCAACAAGGGCACTACAAAATGCCACCCTGCCCACCCACAAGAAGTAAGAAAAGGAAAGCCACACCCTATGTTGAGGGGGGCATTGGGGCCTATCAGAAACCGAAAAACCGGCCAAAATTTCCACCAAAACCGAAAATCCGGAAGAAAAATTGTTCAAAACTGAAAAACCACCAAGAATAATGATCAAAACTGCAAATTTGAAATTTTCAATCCTTCAACCCTTGATACAACAGCATAATATTGGCCTTGGGGACCATTCAATGCCTCTGTTATACCACTTGCAGCGCCAATTTGATGCGCATTATCCGGAAGGAAATTTTTGCAATGTTCAACCAAAACAATCACTTCTTCCATTGTCTCCGTCTCATATGAAGGTGAAACTTTTGTAATGAACTCAGAAACTTCGGACACAGTGCTCTAATTTCTCGCAACTTGAACCGAATAACCGCTTTTTTTGTTGATAAAAGCCAAAACCCGAATGTCAAAAAGGGAAGACCCGAAAACCAAAGGGGATACCAAAACCAAAAAACCGGGGATTTTGAGTGCAAAAACCGAAAAACCGATCTAAAAGGTGACTAAAACCGCAAAACCCCAAAACCCAATGCCCCCTCTATGTTCACTGAAGGCTAAGGCAATTCTCTCTTTCTTCTCCATTGGATAGATTGAAATGTGTGTGATGCCAAATCAATTTAAGGACTTGCTTGAAAACTACACTGAGTAAAAATTAAGTGTAAAAAACCAAACTGCTCCAAATTAGCTCTAATTTCATATGCACTATGTCATGTGAGAAACCTTAAATACCAAGTAAGTTCCACATTATTTAAGTTTGAAGAATGAGCTAGGTACTTTTCCTAAACAACTGAATCATGAATGATTTCTTTTGTTCCCTGTTTGAGCCAAAACAAAAGGAATTAGCGAAGTCCTGGGTCTTCTTTTGCTTTTAGTTGCTTTCAAGAATTTTGAGCAAAAGTAATAGGCTTAAAATTATTTTTGTACTTTCTAATCCCTCAAGCCAAAACCTAAATACGGATCTAGATTAGACCAAAATTTCTTACAGTAGGAGCTCAAGTCTGTTTGCCAAAGTAGAACTACTTTAGAGCAATTAAGACCAAACTTTCACCTTCACCTTCAAACTTGTATCAATAAGGAGGTAATTTTGGCCTAAGTAGAACTCAGGTAAGTGAAACTTGTAGCTATTGGTCTCAAGAACATTCACCTACATGATTTCGGCCCTCTGTAATTGGTCTTAAAATAGTTGCAAATTATGTTTAACACTACAAGGGTGATTAAATTGCTTTTATTCCATGGTCAGTGTTCTCAGTTAGAATTCCTAGTCCATTGTACATTAGAA
The DNA here is from genome assembly GCA_964030785.1 of Siderastrea siderea. Taxonomy (NCBI): domain Eukaryota; kingdom Metazoa; phylum Cnidaria; class Anthozoa; order Scleractinia; family Rhizangiidae; genus Siderastrea; species Siderastrea siderea. Next base: position 4,115,342 of record OZ034968.1, on the reverse strand, counting down.
CGGGTTGCCACTAGTGGGAGGCCTGCATAATCAGTGGAATACACACAGAAAATAAGGCACCTGTTGGCTCCGTGCCACAGAAATGAAAAAGCTGATGAAAATATTATTTATTGAGACCTCTATCCACAGCTTAAATGTTTTCTTCACGTAAATTCATATTATTTCAGTCACACAATTCCTCAGTGATCATCAAGACTCCCAATAACTGCAGATGGTGTCACAGGTAAGTTAAAACCCTGATGACAAAACCAAGTTGTGAGCAAAAAGGTGTGGCTTATTAACATTTGTTAACCTTGCCTGGAGATGCGTTGTTCTACACGAGGTGAAATTTGTTAATAATTTGTGTTTAGTAGAAACTAATTTACATGACACTTTAAGTCACATCAACAATAGTATGTGGTACGCATTCAAGGTGTGTGAATTAACCAATACTTTCAACTGATTACCTTTGTCAAATTTGACAAACATGGAAATCACTGAATGTACAGTACAATAATGTTATCAGCTAAGACAGATAAACACTGTTTAGAAACATTAAAGCCCATATTCTTTTAACAATTGACAGCTGAAATTGGCACTTTAAATTCATGAAATTTTAAGAAGTGTACATTCCTGCAATAATTTGAACAATAATGCTCTTACCAGCGTAATTTTCTCGCGTTATAATAGAAATACGCCATTCCAAACAAAGAAAACAGTTGGACGGTAGCTGTAACCACAGGATAACTTTCATAATTAATCACCTGCAAGACGTGCAGTGCTAAACTGTGCAGTTACTTTGAACAAAAACCTTTGTTAGCCTTTAACTGATATTAAAAACAGAGAGCAGAATATCGGCTTCTTACCTCAGCATCAATACTTATTGCTTTCGACACTTTCTTTTCCTTTTTAGCTGCTTTTAAATCTGGCTTCTTTTCCTCTTCAGCAGCAATTTCGTCATCAATTTCTTTTTCTAGTTTGATGAGTTTCGGAGGCTCAATGCCATAATCAGCAGCCACTCTAGCCACATCAAGTAAACAAAGAATGACTTCTCTGGGTTGCTTCTGTAGGACTAATCCGTCTGATTCAAACAGGACAGAATCTTGAACTTCAATCTGCCGACACCACTGTAAGAAATGTGCAGCGTTGTCCCGAGCGAAAAATGTCCCAGCTTTAGCATTTTCGTGAAACTTTTCTGTGAAAGGAGCTAACGGTTTCACCGATTTTCCCGCTTTGATGCAATCTCGTGCTGCTGTTTGGACAATCTGGGCAAGTTTACAAACCAGGACACCGTTTTCCAAACAGTCCATAAGATTGTAAGCTGTTATGTTTTCTTGCAGTACTCTTGATAACCACTCAGCTAAATCTTCCTTCAAAGGAAGCAACTCTTGCTCCGAACGCTCGGCAATTCTTGTAGTGAAATCCAGGTTTTGTTCTTCCGCTTGTTCCATGTTTACTCCAAGCAATAACTATGCAAATATCCTTGTTATTTAAGTTGAAAAAGCCTTCTTATATTAGGCTAATCACAATTTTCACGGCCGGATAATCACAGCGAGTTAAATTCCGTTCACGCTGTAAACATCCGTGATCCAAATGTTTATAATGTTTATAGCTTGCAGAGGCACGTTAAAAATGCATCACGATCCCTCAATGGGTCCTAAAAACTGAAAATATGAACTTCTGGCCCGAACATAGATTTCACTTGCATTACCAAAACTGGATTGTTGCATGATGAACGAGGAAAAAATGTAAATTTCTCCTGAAGGTGAAAATTTTTTGTTTCGCTCTTTTGGCGGGAAATCGCGGGCTCCGGTAAAGATTGACCAATCACAATCGGGAATCGGTTTCTCAGACGTCATCTGGGACAAACTGGCATGAAAAAGGTACAATGAACTGTGGAACTTGAACTTAGAAAAATTCGGTATAAAACTTAATATTCTTTATTCAAAGTGATAAAAAAATTAACCATTTGCAACAGAAGACATATTTTTGAGATCTGTGGGAATAGTTTGAGCACAATGAAGAAAAATCTGAGTGCTAAAAAGAAGAAAAAAGGACCCTGGTAATTCTCCACCCTATACTATGTTATCTAGGAATTTTTTTTTCATTATAATTATTATTTTTTAATATTATTATTATTATATATATACATTTTGTTTGTTTATTTCTAAACTAGTTAATCATTAACCATTTGTGTATTTTTAAAATTCAAATTTTTGGAGCCGTTATAACATTTTCCTTCTTTATAACATCCTGGATAGAGGGCAAAATTACTGAATGCTGATTGGTTGAGACAGAGGGCATTTTTTCTTAATTTTCTTTCGGACGAGGGCAAAATTACTAATTCCTGATTGGCCAAGCGCCAAAATTACTCGCATTCGATTGGCTGAGTATGAGAGCGCGCCATTTGCATTTTGTAGGCGTCTTGAAACGAGAAACGGGTTTTGAGTTGTTCAACGCAAGGATCGCTTCAAAGTTTGACTTTTAGCCGGGTTGGTTGGTAAAAATGGTATGGAAATCGCGTGTTTGCTTGAAGAGAAATTCCAAAAGGTGAACCTATATGTGTTACGGGAAACAGCAAGTGGTTATTAGTCCAGGCATTTTGTAATCAGACCTGCTACTAATTGCAACAGAAGCTTTCTCATCGTAAACCAGTTAGAAATAACCTATACAACAACATACTAAAAGTCTCTAAAGATTCAAGCGTGGGAACACCTCCAAATACGATCCATGTCTAAATCGCTTTCCGCTGCAACATGAAAACGAGGCTATAAACAGAAAGTTGCTGTTTACAGCCGTTTTATTAGTATAAATCATGCCTTTTCTTTAAAATTAACAACATACTCTTAAAACATTGTTTCTCGGCCTTAATCTTGAAATAAAGAACCATAAAAGAACAATTTAAATGCTGAGTTATTCGAAAGTTTACATTGGCCAAGACACGTTTATCCCTTATCTTCACGCTAGAGATAGAGTCATTCTGAATTGTAATCTACACATGCTATACAAGTAAGTCTTCCGAATCTTCACTTTCGAAGTCCAGGGCGGTGGTACAGTTAGTGCACGCGGATCCTTTGCACTGGCCACAGGCTGGAGAACACTGCATACCATTCTTACGGCAGGTGCACCTCATAGTGCGGCAGTCAGACAAACAGTTGCATCTGATTAACTGTAGAAGCGAGTCTAGCGCCGGCGGGAGGTCCGTTGCAACAGGAACCAATTGATCGCCAATTACTTTCCATCCCCAGTCCTCGATCGACATTTCTGCATCCTCCCCCTGCCACTGCTTTACTTGTAGATAGACGCGCAGGCTGTGGAATCGAGCCGCTGCTGCACTTGGGGAGAGATTCTGTGGCTGTATCTGAGATTTCTTTGTTGCAAGTTTCTCAAAGTACCGCTGATACCTGAGAGAGTCGAGACCAACCCCTGGCTTTCCACCGAAAAGTGACACGAGTGCTTTTTCACCAGCCGCAACAACGTCAGATACAGCCGAATGGCAGCTGAACGTGTTAGCTTGCTCTCTGAAGCATTGTACATTCTCAAATTTCTTCAGCGCCGTTGCCTTGCCAACTCCATACAGGCGCGAAGTGGTGTCGCATCCGGTTATGGCGTGAAGAAACAGGAGATTTCTGCAAACTTCCCCACCCAGCTGATCTTTGACTTTCTTCATATGCCAAACCCGTGCCCCTCTCGCGTTTGCCTTTGGCTCTGGTCTAAAATAGAGATCACAACCATCTTCACAAGCATGATAGCACAAGAGGACTAGCAAATCTGTGTCGTCCCCTACAAGAACCGTGGTCTTCGTTCGGGCAGACTCTACGGCAGTTTTCACTATAAGTAGATCGGCGTCACCATCGGAGTGGTGCGTCACGCAGCCTGCATTCTGTAGAGCCTGACTCAGCATCATCAGAAAGCGTTGCTTGTTCTTGGGGTTAGAGAGAAAGTTATCTTTCTTCAGCGTGACAGGCATGCTTTCTGTAAAGGTGACAGTGGCAGCGACCTTCCCTGATGCGCGCCTCTGCTGTGTCATAGCTTTAGTTGACATCTTGTCATACCCGTCAAATACCACTATCGCTCTTCCGTATTTCCTACGCACGTAACTGCAATACAAGTCGCACACTTCCTTGTAAGTCGGAGAACCTCTCGGCCACGGGACTCGGTGGAGAAGGGCACCTCCATCCAACACATATTGGACATTTCCTTCGGGTTGCGTCTTGGCCTCTGGTGAAAGCTTCGCCCACAGTGCGTCCGCTAGCGCTGGTTTTTCTGGCTGTCTCAGCGTTGATGGGGAGTCGAAAAGAGATGTGGGATAAGTGCAGAGCTCGTATCGAAATGATTCTGCAAGTTGGGAGTTTTCACAGGCCATGATCAGTCGCTGAAATAAAAGCTGCGGGTCAACTTGTACTTGATCATTGTTAATCTTCACAGAGGACTTCGATGACATAGTGACTGCCTGGGAACTTCGCTTGAATGTGTAATCCGTGGGGCTTTTCCCATTCATTGAGGACAAGATCTTCTCCCCAACACATTTGGCTTCATCAGCATTGACACTGCTATCAGCATTTACACCATTCATGATGTTTCTTAGACAGCCGCTGTCGGGAGAGAAAGGATTATGTGAAGCCAGAGAACTGAGGGTGGTCATTGTGTCTTTCATGTCTCTTGCCTGTCTTGCCTTGGACATATCTTTGTTTTGCTCGCCCGAATTAAACTGTACTCCTGTCAACTCTTGCATCCTCTGGTTTGTTTCGGCGCAGGCAGGCATAGATAATAGCTAGATAAGACGTTGCTACTCCGTTAGGCCCCTTCCTCTTGTCAAGCCTCCGCTCGTCTTCAAACTTCTCATGAGTACCTGCTCGATGATTAGGTCAATCGATAATCCGGCCCAAAACCTATCACTTCTTCTTGCTACGTGGAGACCGGAAGCGAGGTTTCGGTAGACATCCGGATGTTTCGTTTGGAGGTCCGTCATCGACTGTAGGTATAGTCGTGCGCACTTAACGTACAAGTTGTGGCCAGAGGCAGCGAGATATGGCAGCATTCTTGTCAATGCCTCAAGGTGGAGTTCCCAATTAGCTGTTCGCTCTGCTTTGATAAAGGAGCGCAAAATGTCAACCATTTCTAGGTACTGAATCCAGAGCGCTGCAGTGCGGCTTTTCTCAGCGAGAAAATCTTTCTTTCTGCGTACGCATTCTTGAATGTCGCTCAGGACATCTGCTGTGCTTGCTTCTTCAGCTGAGACTTTCTTTCCTATCAACTTATCAAACAATGCACGCGCCTCTCCAAGCTTTGAAACTCCAACCTGCGAGTGGATGTCTTCAGGCATCGGCTCCAAACGATGCTGGTGGCCTGCAATATTAAATTAAATTGTCTTATTGCATTTTCTCTATATTTTAGCAACGCTTGTCGAAGTAAAAGAATTGACTTTAAATACTTACTGTTATGAGTGCTTTCTGTATGAGGGGAGGTGATGCATGATTCGGACATTTCATCAGCTAATTCAGATGCAACAGTACTCTCAAAACCTGAAATGATAAAAGTAAAATTATCTGATATAATTGTTGTCTACTTTGAGTGACATGTAAAAGTGTATCGTGTTAATTTTACCTCGCTGCTCAGTCTCATTGTCTATGTTCGCTGTATCTTCGCCGTTCGCATCAAAAATTATGGAATTTTCCTCAGAAACTACAAGATAAAAAAAGTAACAAGAAAATAAGAAATGGCAATTAAACCAGATACGTTTTATAAATAAATGGCTATTACCTGTGTGTTGTAAGTGCAGTATGGGTACTTCCAGAGCTTCCGAATACAGTAGCGCATTCAAAGCGGCGTCTACAATGAGGTGTGCACGAACAGCTCGAGCAATTGCTTTTCCGGTCAAAATATGGTCTACCGCATTAGACGCATAAATCAGTTCCAGAACTTCTCTTAAACCGGACCCAGCCATCAGGTGACCAATACTTCCAAGAAAACTCATCTCCGCGTGAAAAGCACCAAGACGCACCATCACTTTGCGTAAATCGCTGTCAGCAGGTTCAGACTGTATTATGTCAAAGGCCTTTAACCACAAAGGCTGATCAAATGTGATGATGGGATTAGCAATTCCGTGTTCCTTGGCATGCTCAGATACAAAGTTCAGGGTGGAAGAGACACATGTGACATCGCTCGGATTCATATCAATTATGGGAAGGAACATAATTGAAGACTTGCCCTGGTGCCTTCCTTGGTGAACAGATTGCATCATGCCACTCCAAGATGGACGCGGGGTGCCAAACAGTAAAGATACCTTCCACAGGACGTCAAGATTAGAAGTGGGGTCTTCCGCTCGTACGAGAACCACGTCATTGTATTTGATCTCCACGTTCACCTGTCTGGGTCCACATGGATGAATCTCTACCCTTCCAGTTGTCGAGATTTCTTCAGCAGTAACTTTGCGTCGTGGGACATTACAATTGTGTTTAGTGCCAGGCGTAACAACTGCGATCATGCCCATACCATGAAAGGTATTATTTCCATCGAGTGTCCTAGTGTTGTGGTCAACGTTGTCGGCCGCGTATTGGACAAACTCGCCATTAAAAGAGGGTATATTAGTTCCCTGGCTAAGCGCAGCATTCTGGTTGAACATTTGCACCTCTTGGTATGATGAACAAAACCCATGGTGATGCAAGGTGTCAACAAGGAAGCGCGAGGCGAAGTTGTGGTACAACTGAACTGCAAGCCCGATCTGTAAAGGTGCGATAACGACACGTGGCCGCGCAGCTTGAACAATGGCCTGTCCGATTGACGCTACCTTCAAAGAATTATTTTTTTCTGAGACGAGAACTCCCAGAAATGCCGAAAGCGTGGCAGGAAGAAAGTGGACATGAGATTCGGCATCGGTGTCTATCGTGGGGTAGTTGCCACTTGAGGTCGGAAGTGATTTGAGGTCTTTTTTTATCAGCTTAGCTGCTGTTTTAATGATGTTCATTTTTTGTTCTTCGATATCCACGTCATCCTGCTGTATGTAAAACTCTTGTAAAATCGCAGCGGCAGTGGTTCGAAAGGTTACAACGTTCGGCTTACCGTTAATATCCGTTATCACGATCCTATCTCCAAAATACTCAAGAAGTTTGGTTTTCATGTGCTGCCGTCCGTAAGCTTCGCTATTTGTGCCACTCAAATATTCCTCCATTTTTTCCACTAGATCGTTCACTGTTATCTGCTCGTCGTCATTTTCTTCAAGAAACTTCGTAACTTTAAAAAAGGCCTCGCATTTTTCTTCATCCTGGGGACGACCAACTTTCCTCTTTTTGACAGCCGGTTGCTCATCCACTTCATAAACTTTAGGTAATTTCCTCTTTGTGCGGAAGTTTACACTGCAGGTCTGGTGGTAAACCGCGCCAGCAGAAGGCAAATCATGCACATTTAGAAGCCTAGCTCTTATCATGTCAGACCACTCGTCCTCTCTCTCTGAACAAATTTTCAATAGCGTGTCTTTCATTTCAATTGTCGTTACCCTGAACGCTTCCCCCAGTCTTTTTCTCTGTTCCCCGAACTCAACTTTGGTACCACAAAAGAAACAGTCAGTTTTGAATGAGAAACATTGTTCTGCTTGGCGAGTTAGAGAGCGACGATTACTAGTTGTTTCGGACGTAAGAATTTTCTTGGCTCGCTGGATGTTACTTGGCAGACAATACTCTCGCCGGCAGTTTTGATGAACCTGCTGCCCAGGAACCGTAGTGATGGAATCATTTCGCTCTGTGCTCGCCCGATTTATTCCCGCGCTTCCTTTTTCTCTTAGTGTTACGACCTCGGCCTCGCCATCCAAGTTTTTTTTTTTACAAATAACACACTTTTCTGTGTCATCCATAGTTGGGAATCTTGTTTTCTGAAATAACAGGAATAAATAATAAACAGCGCTTTTTACACAAAATCAATCTCAATTCTATTTACAGCTTTGTGGTTCTCGGAAACGTCCAGGTTGATTCCGTAAATGTGCTATATTTGGCGTTCTTTTTGTTAAAGTTTGGTTTTATTACTGCCAAATTAAGTCTTCAGTGAAAATGAATTTCAGGCAAATTGTTTTGTGTTCAAAGCGCATTTATTACTCGGATAAATTGTTATTTTAGGAAAGTTTTTCATTCAGAGATTTTAAGTTATGAGAAAAAGATAACGCATTATTTTAAATTATTTTCTATCGTCTGATTCATGTATATAGTTTTTATAATTTTTGATTATTATTATTATAATTGATGTAAATAGTTTTAGCATATCTTTTTCAAATTCTGTATTTCCTTGTTGTTTTTGTTTTCATTCGGAGAAATTAGCATTTTTTTGCTACTCTGTAAATTCGAATTTAAATTAAGTTTTTCCTGCACTGAGTTGAAACCTTAATACTCAGGTCACATAACACATTACTTGAACTGCATTACCTTAGCACATAACATCCATTTTTTTAGCTTAAAAACTTCTTTTTTATATTTTAACTGCTAGCGGAAGACAAATTCCTACGCTAAATCCCTCAAACGGATAAGCAACAGCGCAGACGCTTGCTACAAGCTTTGTGTATTTTTATGGATTTAAAAATCTTATTTAAGCAATTATCTGATCTAATCTGCATGTAATTGGACTTACCTATCAGGAAAACACAAGAAAATCTTTCTTTTTTTTGCTAGCCCGTGTTGCATGTGGCATTGAACTCAAGCGACACAGCAGATAGCACAGGAGCCTCGTTTCCATGCTGCATTATACAGGGTCAATACAGGGTTCTAAAAAAACCCGTTTTACTCACCTTCCCCTGCTCAGATTTTCAGAGACTTTTGATATGTTATAGAGGACATGTTCCTGGACCAAAAGGCGTTAAAAAACCTTCTGTTGCAATTAGTAACAGGTTGACATCTTTTAGGCGATATTTCACGTGGTCAATAATTATTCCAGCGAGAGGAAGCTTTGCAACTCAGGTGAATAAAATTTACTTAGTTAATTGAGTTTTAGTGTGTTTTGTCAATGAACTAGAATTGTATTTATCTCTTAAGATGTACATAATGGTCAGTCTTTCTTGTTTTGTGCGCTGAGCAACAGTTACACTGCTTGTTTGGTGAATTGTTTACGAGCGGGTACTTTTATTCTACTTATTCTGAGGGCCGGCTGATTGTGTTTCAACCTGCATGGAAAAGTTTCCGAAAATTTTGCCCTCTGTGTTATAAACAAGTAATCGCATTGAGTCCTCGCAGAACTAAGGATAAATTTCACTTGTATTTTCAAAGTTTTCACAAATTGCCCTCGTCGCTGCGCGACTCGGGCAATTTTGTGAAAACTTTGAAAATACGCGTGAAAATTTATCCTTAATTCTACTCGGCCTCATGCGATTACATATACGTATAGCTCTGGCCTTGAGGAAGGCTAATTTTGTTAGCCGAAATATTGGCCTTAAATAAATCAGCCCTTTGCCGTAGCGCCAGCCTTGCATTCAGTTTTGTTCAATTCTCCAGAAGTAACTGCACTTTTGTCATCTGCCAAAACTCGCTCACCTACCAATTACTGATAAATCAGCACATCCGTTGGCTCTAAAAACCCGAGGAATCCGCAGAACCGAATTCTTTGTACTGATTCTGTGTATTGTTTACATAGTCCTGAATATGACTCCTCACGTTGAATTTACCTAGATTGCAACTCGCGTCAGTTTTGTTTTTCTACTCATTGCAAGGAACCGAACAGCAAAATAGAACCGTTATTTCTGAACCCTTGGGTGGGGGGGGGGGGGGGGGGGGAATACTCCCCAAAAATTTGGATAGGGATGTGCGGCCCATTCCTTGAAACGTTTACCCTATTTCAGACCAAAATATGTTATTTAGCCTACCCTATTTCAGAACTGACCCAAAATTCCATACCCTATATATTTCAGACCAGCCCAGGAACTGCTTCGGTTTGCGTTGACATTTGAGAAGGGCTTGAAAGTTCCGATATTACTCAAAACAGACTTTTCAAGAGAAGATAATAACAATGATAAAAAGTAACATCTTCTAAAAACCATACCCAATTCCAGACCTTACCCTATTTCAAACCAAAATGGTCAAAATTTATACTCTATTTCAGACCAAAATGGCTCGAAAACCATACCATTTGCCGAGACACATACCTATCTAGCTTATATAAGGAAGTACCCCCGGGTTTCCGAACTCCGTGGGACCAGGAAGTAGTAGTATACTGCTTAAATATTCAGCTTAAGTCCAATTTTTCCAGCCAGCCAAGTAATAAATTCCGTGAATAGGGTAGCGGCGTTGAAGCACACGATATTGAAAAATCCAACCCTGATTCAAAGCGATCAAGCGCCGGTCAAGTTCTGTATATAGGAGCCTCCGAAACACAACTGAGACCCCGTCCACACGTGCCCATTTTAATCGTTCTTAATTAAAACGGAAATTTTTGAATACACGTTTTCAAAAAGTTATTGTTAAAACGTGTACCGGTTTCCAGTCGTTTTTATGGTCCACACCAACACTTAAACAATCTCGTTGCATGAAATGGTAGAAAACGCTACCGTCTGAAATTATTTGTTCAATGTCGTAGCGTCCTCGTTTTCGATTATTTACGTGCATACGGAAGGTCAAACAGCATAGAAAACTACTTTTGATTTTTGCCGTACACACGTTTACGATCGAAAACGAAAATTAACAAATGTGCCACTTTGGACAGCTTTTTCAAAAATTGTTAACAGTCGTTAACAATCACAATTTTTCCCGGACGATCACAATTTACCGAATTATGATATGACTCCTGGGTTCAAACCGTTTACAGTAGTCGTTGGTTCATAAATCGTTTTCGAACGAAAGGCCTGATCATACAAAACACGGTGGAAAACGCCAAGATGATGTAGCAGGAAGTAGGGAGCGTGCTGGCGAATCTCGACGTTCGCACTTTCAGCTCTTAAGATCCTGCATTGAGGTAGAATCTTGAATTTGTCTCCTCAACCAAGCGCAAAAGTCATAAGGTGTTGCGTTGAAGCATTAGTAAAGAGGCAACGGGCAACTTCTTTTCATAAAATTGTGTCGGTCAGGCAAACGAAAGCGCTCCAAGATAAATAAACAAAACTGCACGGCCGATTCTTTAAACAGGGACCCTCTTATGAGTAGTACAGAAATACTTAATATATCCTCTTGAGAAGGGAAGAAGAAGGAAGTTCTCATTCAAACAACTTGTGCAGCAAGTTTAAACACGCACCTAATTCTTAGTTTACAAAAACAAAAATCCTGTATGTAACTGTAGTTAGTTAAATGTTCATCCCTGATTTAGCTAGGCTGTGTGTTGTTTTTTCTTGCCACAAGTCATTGCTTATGTTTGGAATTCTTTCACCATTACTTTGTGTGAAAAACAAACCACTTAAGTATCAGTTCGTGACTGCCGTAGTTCGTTAAGTTACACGTGAATTTATAGTGGATCTGAAGCACGTTTACTGTGGTAATGTAACATTTTTAAGGAGCTGAGAATGAAGTAAGTGGTATAAAAAATAATTATGGCAACTGATCGTTGTTAATTAGTGAAAAAGATTAAGTTCGAAGATAACGCGCGTGGTTAGTTTAAGAACCATATCAAAACCATAACTGACATGCAGGTCGAGCAATAGGGAACTAGTTAGCGATGGGTTATCAAAATATTTCTCTTTTACAACCTGTTGATAGCTATCGGTGTGCGTTTCCTATTTTTCCTGGTTGCGATTCGAAATCTGATAATTTGGATCTGAATCAAGCGGAAAATTGAACCGAAGAGTTTTTTCTTTCCGCACAAGAACAAATTTATTAGCCACATAAGTCCAAGATTTCAATGTTGCTGTTTGTTCATTGTTTGCCTGGTGTCACCAGTGCCTTCGGTCATTTACATCTCAACAACCTCTAGCCGTTAAACTTTATCCTTTATATACAAAAGCTCTAAGATAAAAGAGATGTTTGCTTGTATGCTGTCCAAATAGCGGAATCAGTCAGTGAAGTAAAATGCTCTTGAGTGTTTAGGGGTATATATGTCATCGTTGAGATCGTTCTCTAAAGCATTGTGTTCCCGTGGTCAGTGGTAAAGGATTCAGGTTAATTTAACGAGTGTTTTAAATATAATCGCCTCATACTCACGCAGTGTTTTCACTGACCAATCCAGCTGCCATACCTAGTTTTAGCATGACGCTCTAAGATTGAACGAATGGGACAATACCGTCCTCTTCCTTGGATGAAACGAAACTACGAACGAACACATAAAACTGCAATACGTGAAGGAAATCTTGGCTAGAAAATAGAAAGGTTGGAAATGGACTGCATTTTCTTAATGATCATGTTGGTTTTTAAAAGATGCGACTTTGCTTCTTTACTCATCTCTTTGCTTTACATGGTCCCAGATATTGCCAAGCAGTAATAAAGGCTACACCATCTAGATCCCCAAAATTGAATATACATGCAGGCTTCAAAGCTCGCCAGAAAAACCCCAACGCTATAACAAAATGAAAATGGTTAAATTTCACCATTTGACTAATTGAAAATGACCTGAAAATTTTGTATTTGAAAGTTTTTTCTAATTTTTTAAATGTTCTATCCTTTTTAAGGTTTCTTTTCATTACAAGTTTGCTAGCGATCGCACAAGTCTCGTGGGGAGAGCCAGGTGAGCTTTTTTCGCTCTCTTTTGACTACATCCAGTATATCCAGAGTCGGCCGTTCTTCTCACAGAGTATAAACCACTTAATGGTGGAACTGAGGGAGATGAGAATCTAGTTTTTTGCCAGTGGTTGGGTAATGAGATTTTTATATAGCTGTGATATCGCTATTAGGTCCATCCGCCTAATCCTATGAATGTATCTTAACACGCTACCACCACCACCACCAACAACAACAACAACAACAGCAAATCTTAATTTAACAACAGAATTACAATATGAATGACAAATACTTGCCCTCCGCCAGGTAGTATATGTGCTATTCGAGGCCGGGACACGACAGTTAACTAAAGCGAAGCTTAAAAGTTATAGAAATCATGATATATAAACATAGCAACAAGAAAAACCACCACCAAGCCGGGAACTACTCGTTTTTTTTCCTTGATGTGTTATGGAAAAATTGCTAAATAATCGAGAAAATGTTTTTTTGAATTTTAGACAAAGGAAAGAAACATGTCAAGCAGCCTGTTCTTCAAAGACTAGAAAACGCCATCAAACTTCACAAGGATGGCCAAGGAAAGGCTGTGATTAACCCTGCCTCGATAGCTCTGTTAAGAGAAAGCAGTAGCGAGGGAGACAGCGTGCTAAGGTCCCGAAAAATTAGAAACGTTCGTGGAGCGCGTTCACACATCCATAAAGGTAAGACCCGAGTTATTAGTTATTAGTTTAACCTTTCGCTCTCAGAGCGTTCAAACCTTGAGACGTGAAATGTGATCAAAGGAGCAGTACCTCCTCCCCGTGGTGCTGCCTATAATGTTGTACAGATTTGTACTAACTTTATACTCTGTGTATGAAATCCTAAAGTGTGAACTGCTGATAACTTTTACTCGAACCAGAAATATCAGCAGTACTTTTCTGTGGTGCTGTTTATTTTGCTGTACAAGGTGGTTCTAGGTTTTGAGCCACTGTGGACGAAATCCTTTAAGTAAAGTAAATCATAAAACAATCTGTCGTATATCTACTTTGGGTACAACATAGATATTTCTATATACGAATTAAATCTACACAGATCCATGTGCGGAGCGGAGAAGTAACATTCAAGAAAGAGGCGCAGAGCGAGGTAATCTCAGCTTGTCACTGTTATCATCGCTCATTATTACATAGACAGCCTCTGGATACCAGCAAACACGCACTCTGATTGGTTAGCTAAAGAGGCTGTAAGCTCTTATAACCCATGGACAAAGCACATTCTAACGACAAGTTTAGTTAAGATCCCTTAATGGGACTGGCACATCTAAGGATAAATGCCTGACACTAAAAGATTGCGCGAAAAATGAACAGTTGAGCGAAAGGCGAAGACTAGTCGAACGTGAGCCCATAGTCTCACCTCGGTGCTAAGCTTACGTTGTGACTCGATTTCGTGAAACAATTGTTAAACATAGCGATAACAATGTTTACGTAGTCTGAGAGTCACTGACTTTTTTTTCCGTCTTCTATTTCAGTCTTTAACGCTTCGTTCGGTCTAGATGCTCCTGCATTTGATTTCACAGCTCCAAGTAAGCTAATCATTGTTGTCTTCTAGAGCGTGGGGACAATACGATAAGCTTTCAGTCCTTCCCAGCCAAACAACGACTGGGAAAGAAGCTTTGACAAGCCAAAACTAAAACGAAGTTCGTATTAGATTGGCAAGAGCACCAGGATGCCCGCGAAGCTTGTAATTCAAAAAGTACGCTTTCAAGCCAAAAATTTTTTTAGTTTTGGTTTTTGTACAGGCTTAAGTTGCAATCATAAATGCAATGTTCTTTCCTTCATTAAACATTTCATCAGCAGGTCGTATATATATGGGTATTTTTAAAAATTGACGCACTGACACATTTTTCCGATTCCAATTCACAGCCGCATCCAGCCTACTTAATGACGTCCTTTGCTCTAACATGGTTAATCTCCCAGCAACAGTTGTGCTTGGAGTCACACCAGCAATAAATCCTACTGTGGTAACGCCAAAACCAACTGCATCGACTGCAAAAGCGTCCTCAGCAACTTTAAAAGCGACCGCAGCCACCGGTAAGCCAGCAGTAGCTGCAGCAAAAGCGGCACTCGCTGCCAAAGCAGCGGCAAAATTGAAAGCAGTGCAAGCAGCTAGAAAAGCTGTGGCCGCTGCAAATGCTGCAGCAGTTAACGCCGCTGCAAAGGCAAAAGCAGCATTGGATGCAAAGAAGGCGGCAGCAGCCAAAGCTGCTGCTGCAAAACAAGCGGCTGCAAACGCTAAAGCTGCAGCCGCCGCTCAGGCTCGAGCTGCCGCCAAAGCAGTAGCAGAAGCAAAAGCAGCGGCAGCAGCTAGGAAAGCCGCAGCGGCTAAAGCGCAAGCAACGAAGAAAGCGGCAGCAGCGGCGAAAGCAGCAATTGCAGCAAAGAAAGCAAATGCAGCAAAAGCAGCAGCGACGGCTACTGCTGCAGCAGCAACAGCTAAAGCGAAGGCGGCGCACAAAGCAGCACAAGCAGCCAAAGCAACATCTGCAGCTAAAACAGCTGCCAAGCTGCAGGCACAAGCAGCCGCAGCTAAGGCAGCTGCTGCCGCCATTGCAGCGAAAGCGAAAGCTGCCAAAGCAGCTAGGGCTGCAGCAGCCGCCAAGGCCGCTGCAACCGCTAAAGCGGCAGCGGCGGCAAAGGCAGGAACAGCTGCAACTGCGGCAAATGCAGCTAAGAATCAGGCAGCCGCCAAAGCAGCTGTAGCAAACGCCAAGGCGGCAGCAGCAAAGAAAGCTGCAGAGGCCTCCAAAGCAGCAGCTAAAGCTCTAGCAGCAAAAGCAGCGAAAGCCGCAGCGGCCACCAAAAACGCCGGCAAACCAACAGCGGCTCCAACAACAGTACCGATAGTCACATCATCAGCAACTTCAGCTCCAACGGCAGTGTTTTCTAAACCTACTCTGAGTACACCAATAGCTGCAGGATCAGGTGTAACCACGCCTCCTACAGTGGCTACAGCATCAAATCCAGCAGCCAAAGCTCCACTTACGAACAAACCAGGTTTGTGTCATTGCCGATCTGAACCGGCATCTTTATAACCTCGAGCTTAGTTGACTTCGAGACATTAAAAAGTAACATTAGTAAGTACTAATCATTTTCAAACAACTGGGAAAAGAAATTTGCGTCATTTAAGAAAGAAAGAAAGAAAGTAAACAACAGGATGATTAACGACTAATTTGTCATCCGTTTGAACCCTTCGACGACATACGATTTGGTAAAAATAGTCACCATTGCCCTGCCGAAAGAAGCTAAAAAACAAAATCTCAATGCTCGCTTCACGCATACGCGGCCGAACCGTAAGAGAAAACCGTGACTCAGCTTACTTAGAATTATAGCGGTTCACGAGGGAAAAAGACGGGCATGTTATATCAAATGTCACAAAATAAATAGCAGTTCACATGACGGCTTAAAATACTCTCGCAAATACACTTTACAAGCCTCACAAATAACCTTCGTTGATTTTTTCTCAGACTTACTTTGCAGTAGTTCACAGTTGTCGTGATGAGTTGTTATGTTTTTGAAGGTTCTCCTGTGAAATCGTTTAATGCAGTGGTTCGATTGCCGAGTGCATCCTACAAACCTGCTCTCGGCAACAAACAGTCTCCACAGTACAAGGAGCTGGCTAACAAACTCTGCAACGTGGTGAGTAAATGGCTTAATCCTACTGCAATAGTACCACACTAAAAAAACTTTTTTGCAGCGAAATATGCAACCTCTCTTTTTTTCCCCAAAAATCGTTTCGGTTAGGCCCTGTACTTATCTTCTGTTTAGCTTTGCCATAATCAGTAATGAACAAAGAGAGAAAGTACTACAAGTATAGCAGTGTATCCTCTACAGCGTGGAGCCAGATTCTGTGTGACGATGCTGAACGTTTGTTCCTGTAGAGCGTTTTAGTAGATTTGTAAACGGTATAGTAAGTAGAAGAATTGTGACTGTTTGGCAGTTGGAAGGTGTCTATTATGGCATGTTCACCTCTATTTTACACTAGGTTAAGTCAGCTGTGAGAGCAGGAAAAGCCATAACACAGTGCCTTGTACGGAGTTTCAGGTAGGCGGAGGAAAATATCACACAGATGTCTCAATCTACCTTACTCATATATCTTTTTCTGTGCAAATTTTAACAGGGTTTATCTTACTGACAATCTCTATTGCTTTTCTTTGTAGTTCTGGTAGCCTCTTGGTAGACTTCTACCTGAAGTTCCTAAGCACTATAGCTGACCCCGTGCAACTACTATTGAATGTTATCAAGACAGGACTTCTCGGAAGTATTCCAGTTGACAAACTGCCAAGGAGACTATACAATGGCACAGGCAAGTAAAAAGAATTTTAGTTACGTAATATACTTATGGCCTTGTTTTTGAACATTTTAAGGAGGGGCTAGGAATAAGTGGGTTGAATTAATTATTAACAGCCGGGTCTGATGTTCTTTTCAGACTTCATTGTAGGAGAGGTAATGGGGTGAGGTGGGGAGAATTCATATGTCCCCCTCTCCTCCCCCTTAAGTGTACCTCGGGTAAATATGGACAGAATATTGTTGGTGTTGAAACTCATTTAAAGCTCCATTCCTGGTCGTTCCATGCCAAATAAACCACTTTCAAGTTCCCTCGTTATTTATCAGTTAACAGGATACTCTATGACTAGATTTTAGTCCTGGTTTTCTTTGAGGAATTTTGCTTTCCTACCGATCACATTTCTAAAATGTTCTTCTTTTGCAGGAGTTACGTTTCCTCCTGGTTTCTCTGGCTGCAAGCCCGTGGGCTGTCCAAATCCCTGCCTTCCTCCAACGTGCACCCCTCTATGTTCAACTGGAATTCAATGTGTCACCCCTCCCTCTAGCGCATCCTTTGTTCCTACCCAAGTCATCGGTCCAACAGTACCAGTAATTCCTGTTTCTTATCCTGCTCCTCCGGTTTACGTTCCTGCTCCTCAAGTTTCGTATTCAATTCCTCAACCAGCTCCTGGTCCTTCCCCCTGCCCGGCACCGTGCCTGCAGCACACACCGCTGTACTGTCCTGCCTACTGCGCCAAGAGGTGCTGTCGAGCAGGCATATCGCGGTCACATGCAGGCAAGAGAAGCAGAGTGGAGAAACCACCAGCTACAAGGAAGTCGCTCCGCAGAGTGGTTTTGAAAGAAAAACGCATTCATCATAAAGCCTGAACACCAGAATGAGAACCAAAATCTGACAAACAATAAACAGTTTTTTAGAATTTCACATCAGGAGAGAACTATGACAACCACAGCAAAAACTCTTGTGACAACATTGTGGTTCGAAGCTGACGATAATCAGCGTGTAATTTATAGTACTAGCCGCTCAAATGAGCGCGTTACTTAATTACACTCGTTTGAGCGAAGAAAAGTACAAGATCCCATTCATTATTCGAAACCAAGAAAAAAATAACACTCTATTGACTGGACTAATTGCGCTTTTCACAATCATGTTATTTAAAACTTATCTAGGACAGGAACCCATCAAATATCAACCCAAAAATGTTTTTCTTGACCTAGCATGTATTAAATGGACAATGCGAGAGATAACTTCAAAGCTGTGCGTGTCAATAAATTCCCTTTTCTGACTTAGGAGAACATTTATCCCAAAAAAGTCACTTGTTATTCATTTAAAACTAGAAATACGTGACTCGCAGAACCTCGCGAAGCTCAGGCACGGGTGCACCACAAAATTGAGCGATGGGGGTGGGGAGGGGATAGAATTTTGCCTTGACCGGAGGTGTGGATGGGTGGCCACAATGGTCCCCAATTGGGAGTTAAGATCGACATTCTGGTTCCCATTCGCTTCCATGTAACTTGCATCCAATCCTCTGTCATGTATACGAAAATACGTTCAGCCCCTCCCCCCCCCCCCACCTCTCTTCATTCTGACATAAGGTAAATTGCTCTCTAGAGAGGACGTATAGTATTGCTGTGGACCTGTTGTCCTAGCCTGCGTAGCAAGCGTTTCGGTAAGGCTTTCCGCACGTTCGATGCACTTTTCGCTTTTTGGCCGCGGGAAAATTGGGGCGGGCGCAAAAAAGTGCGTGGAGGGGGAGGGGAAAGGAGAGAAGGAAACGCTTGCAAGCAAACCCCACGATTTTGAAAAACGCCCCTTCGACACCTTCACAGTTGGATGAATTCATAGCGTGACAACTTGTCAATAAAGTAACGAATAACAGACTACCGGATGTTTCAGAATTACTTCTGTCAATATATAAACATGCTACACGTGGATAAAACCCGTGAACTGCCAAACACTCAGCGCGGAGCGCGGAGATGTGTCATGTCGAAGGCTCAAAACGTCGAAACATCAAGTGATCGGTGTGGGATTTGTCGCTGTAATTTCAGAGTGAAATTTGGAAATATATCTCAGCCAGGAAAATCGCGTTTTATATTGGGACAATTCTCGCGGATATTTGCCGAGCGGTTGGTGTGGAAGTTGTCGAGAACTCGCAGCTTTATTCGGACCGTGTCTGCAACCCTTGCGCGCGGAAAATTAGGAATTTACTAGGTACATTATTTGAACTTATTCGGAATACAATAGGCAGCCAGTCTGCTGTTACCCAAACTCCGCCGAAGCTTGCTGAGAACTTGTCCAAACGGCTGCTCGACACTACACCAGGCAGAAGTCCTTGTCGCAAGACTGTTCGAGTAAATTCTCCGAGTCCGTAAAAGCTTCTCGCAAGTCTCTAAGATTTGATGCGATACCACAGCCGTTTTTGTTGTGTTCATCACGCCGGGTCACGCTCAAATGAACATATCTGATTTGATTGACGGATTTATCACTTAGCAATCAACACAACCATGCCGCGCCAATCAGGAAACTCTCTTCGTGGGCGAACGGGTTTTTCAAAATCGTGGGGTTTGCGTGCAAGCGTTTCCTTCTCTCCCTTCCCCTCCCCCGTCACGCATTTTTTTGCGCTCGCCCCAATTTTCGCGCGGCTAAAAAACAACGTGCGGAAAACCTTACGGAAACGCTTGCTACGCAGGCTACTGTTGTCCAAGCCAATTTGTGTGGTGTTTCTGTTTATTTTGGTTGGGTGAGAGTAGGTTATCAGAAATGCAGTTCAAATTCCAATTGAAACTTGTTATCTCCAGCATTAACCCGGCCATTTCCTTTGGATTCTGTTGTACAGTTTTTGTTCTATTTACTGGGTATTGACAAGTGTCAATAGCTAAAACAATACATTATTTCCCTTGACTGGTTGAGATACTGTAGCAGGAGTCTCTTACTGTTGAAGAGTGATGTGGTGCATTAAAAAAATTATCCATTTTTACCCAAAAATTGAAATGAGAATAATACAGAATAATGGCAAGCAAAGCACAGAGTTTCATATTGCACAGGGTGCAGAGGAGTCATATTTGACCGTAATGCTGGCTAAATATTCCTCGCAGAAATCGATCTTGTTGATTCAAAACAATAAACGTGACTGAACAAAGCATCATGCTATCTGGTTAGGTACATACTTGCGGTACATACTTAATACTTAGGTACATACATGCGGGGATAGGTACATACTTGCATGTATTTGATGTGAAACAAACATTACTTCTTAAAATTAATTATTGATAATAATTTCATGCTACATACAGTGACCAGCATCACAGCTCTCCTCGCAGTGCGCAAACAAGCACCAAATTCATGGGAATTGAGATCCTGATCACCTTGAACATGATTTGTCTATGTGAAAGTTTGTCTTACTTCTGAAGGTTTCACATGCTATAATCTACACTCACCCTTTCCCTTAATTAGCTACTCTTGCTTTTCACACCAATTGACCTCCCTAAGCCCCAATGTAAACCTGCAAATTCTCCTTACTGGTCTTCATACATTTCTTGTAGTACTAGTGCAGAGAACTTCTTTCTACTGACATTAACACTATTCATGTTTGGTGATCAATTCCTTAATTCTGATGACCTAATTAAAGCATTGTTATTGTAGGGAGATGCTGGTCACTGGGGCTTCAAGGGTTAATGTATTATATTATTGTGACAATTATCTAATCCAATTTCTATAGTATGCACAGGGCGCAGTGGAGTCATATTTGACCGTAATGCTGGCTAAATTCATCGCGCAAATCGATCTTGTTAGTCGGCTGTTAGTAAACTGGTGATACGCCCACAGCAACTGCTGTATGCGGTTTTCGTCATGCGGATGGAATTTCACCAGACGCGTAACCAGATAGCATGATGCTTTGTTCAGTCACGTTTATTGTTTTGAATCAACAAGATCGATTTCTACGAGGAATATTTAGCCAGCATTACGGTGTATTTTGCTGTTGGTTACAAATACACAAATCGTCAAAGCGTGGTAAAAACTTCCCACAAGATTTTTTTTATTATTTCACTCAGAAAAATGTGAACTTTAGCCAATCTGTGTGCTTTAAACTTTTCAATGCTTGGAGTTCTCGACACGATAAACAAGTCAAAGCCCTGACGATTGTGAGCGTAATTTGTCACCCATGAGATCCACCCATGATATTAAGGTGATTCCATTTAATTGCATTGCGCATCCTTTCTGCGCATCATTTATTGCGTGATTAGCGCGCGCACGAGCGCGCGCGCGTTCGGAACTTGATAGGTTTTCTATGGAAGCTGAGCTGTTCAGAGAAATAAATGGTCGTTTTCTCCCAAACGAACTCGGTGACCCCACTTTTTTATTCCATTTATTTAAGGAAAATACGACTTTACATGATATATTCAAATTTGAAGAATTTTTCATTATTCAGTTTTGAAATATTCCGGTTGATTCACTGTTACAGTCAATTTTTAGGCGTTTCACTGGAACCGTGCAGACGCTCGATTTGCCTATTATTTCAAATTAGTTTCATTGTTATGGCAATTTTAAGACGTTTTACTGTAACATTGTACTTCTATCATTAGAATGATGCTTATATTTCATTGCCAGTTATAACTTTGTTGAAGTAATGGGTGTCTCTAGTACAAGGATAGGTTTTTTTAATTGCTGTCTAAAAATAGCAAACTACCTATATACTACAGCCCCGTAGCGTGAAATCAGGCACGGTGACCCCCTCTTTTTATTTTATTTTTATAATGTACTAGGTGTAATTAGTAACTCTGCAAAGTTTCATTAAATTCTCATTACAACTTCTTTTTCAATGGAATCACCTTAATAGGTAATCAGATGGTATACTCGTGAAATTAGGAAATAATTTCACTTGCGTTTTGTCAAAATTCTAATAATTTCCCTCGCCTAAAGGCTCGGGAAATTATTAGAATTTTGACAAAACGCGCGTGAAATTATTTCCTAATTTCACTCGTACGGTGTACGATCAGTATCATCACTTTAATTTTTCTTTTGTTTCGATAATTCTTGAAAATGTCGATGAATTTTGAAAAACTCGAGGAATCTTGAAAACGTCGATAAATCTTGAAAACGTGAAAAATCTTGAAAAACGTGAAAAAACTTGAAAACGCGAAAAATCTTTTTAAAAACACCAAAAATCTTGAAAAACGTGGAAAAAAACTTGAAAAACGCGAAAAATCTTGAAAAACGCGATAAAACTTGAAAAACGCGAAAAATCTTGAAAAAACCTCAAAAAATCTTGAAAAACGTGAAAAAGCTTTCTGACCTCGAACAAGAGGTTATTGTTGATAACAGGCAAAGTTATAAAATGGGGTTGGAAGGCCTACGCGACTCCTACCTCACGCCTTTGTTCGCCGCGCCTTATCTCGGTCTTTTGACCAATTTTGCTTCTTGTGTTTTTGTAGTGGGCTTAGTTTGGAGGATTTTTATATGGTGACTGAATTGAGCCGTTGCAACTTAGACGTCGCATTTTTTAAGACTTTAATCTCGAGGTCATATCTGATCAATTTTCAGATAACCGGTGGATTCTTGTGGCCCAAGCGCACTGTTTGTTATTCTCAATTAAATTTGACCTCTGATCATTTGTTGAGCGACGAAATGTGGTTTCTGTGCCGCTTTCGGCATATTAGGTACGTTGAATCTGGCTCGTTTAGGAACTTGATCGAGTATTTTTCAGCCTCTCGGCAATAAAGGGTCTGTAATATTATCTGCAACGTGATGAGTTAATTTCCCTGCTGATGTTTGTATCGCCAGGCCCAGCTTATTTGTATAATTCTGTTGCAGGATGTTCTGTTTTGCATCACAGAGTGTGAGATATAGACCCTTTTGGTCATCAGAGTTTCGTGTCTAGGAGCTCCCAGACACAAAACTCTCAGTTTCAAGAGGAGCTTACTCACAAATATTTCACTGAAGCAGAGTTCAGCCATCTATTGCATGTTGCATAGCTAGAAAGAAGCTACAACTTCAGTTTCATGACGAAAAGGGTCTATAGATCATACTCTGTGATGCGAAACACAACATCCTGCAACAGAATTATACAAATTAGCTGAAGCTGGCGTTACAAACACCCGGGGGGGTACCCCCTTATATGGCCTATACGGGGATGTGCCACTGGATAGGGTATGGTTTTTGGCCTCTCTGTCCTAAACAGGGTATATGATTTCGCGCGAGTCTGTCCTAATTATAAACAGGGTATTGCATGACCTAAACAGGGTAATAAAATTGAATCATACAAAGTTTATAAACTGGAAAGACCACAGCGACAAGGCGTTGAGAGTTGCCGGATCTTAAGTAGACCTGGATCAGTAAAACATTTGAAGTAAAAAAATATACGGAACGACTGATCCTTACGGCAGTTAAAGAAACGAAGACACAGAAGACGAAATATACATTTTTTTGCTTTACGTATTTCGTCTTCTGTGTCTTCGTTTCTTTAACTGCCGTAAGGATCAGTCGTTCCGTATATTTTTTTAATAAAATTGAGGTTGTTGTCCTAAATCACGGTATGTATTTAGGATTTTTTTGTCCTAAGCAGGGTCAGGGTTTCAAACCCTCAGTGGCTCACCTATACCCAAATATAGGTCGAGTACCCCCCGGGTACAAACATCAGCAGGGAAACTCATCACGTTGCCTATAATATTTCAGATCCTTTATTGTCACAAATACAAACACGAGAGGCTGAAAAACTCTATCAAGGGGTAAAGGAGCCAGATTCAACGTACCTAATATGCCGAAAGCGGCATAGAAACCACATTAAGTCGCATTAAAATTTAAATTCAGTCGCTTAACAAAATTAACTGAGGCGCCATCATATAGTTATCAGAAAAAGATCGATATGACCTCGAGAAAAAAGCTTAAAAATGCGACGTTTAAGTTGAAATGGCTCAATTCAGTAACCATTTAAAAATCCTCCTAACTAAACCCACTACAAAAATACAAGAAGCAAAATTGGTCGAAAGACCGAGATATGTAAAAGGCGAAGCGTACGAAAGCGTGAAGTAGGAGTCGCGCAGGCCTCCCGACCCCATTTTATAACTGTTCAGTCAAGATTTTTCTCGTTTTAATTTTTTTTGTACGGTTTTCAAGATTTTTTGTTTTTTTTCGAGATTTTTCGCGTTTATCAAGTTTTTTTTACGCTTTTCAAGATTTTTCGTGTTTTTCAACTTTTTTCACGTTTTTCAAGTTTTTTTCACGTTTTTCAAGATTTTCTAGTTTTTCAAGATTTTTCGCGTTTTTCAACTTTTTTTTCGCGTTTTTCAAGTTTTTTCCCGTTTTTCAAGTTTTTTTCGCGTTTTTCAAGTTTTGTTTCGCGTTTTTCAAGATTTATCGACTTTTTCAAGTTTTTTCGCGTTTTTCAAGATTTATCGAAACGAAAGAAAAATTAAGTGATGATACTCATCGTACACGGTATGCTTGTCACCATTTGATTACACATACATATTCGAAGACCTTGTATCGATTCTCCCGTCGTTGGGGAATTTCGTTTTGTCGCACCGCTGAGCTATCAAGCTAAATTTAAGCTACGTTATGTATGTTCCAAGATTTCTCTCCTGAGATATTCCAGTCTCCTGTTTGTGTCCTGCTGATGGCTTTGGTCTTCGCTAGGCTATTATCGGAAAACGATGTTCTATACCCGTGCTTTCTTGTCGACGACTCTTTCGCCTTCGTTGTTCGCGCTGAATTTCCAAGACGGCGTTCACGCTGAGTTTCAGTTGTAAATCTCCCCCGGAATGGATTTTCAGCCACTTGTTAAATCAGGCGTTGCTTGCTTCACAGACGATGAATAAACATATCAGCACCCCCGGGTCAGCACCCAAATGAACGCAGCGAAGCAAGCAAGAAATGCAGAAACACGCAACCTCGTTCCCAGGGTCCTCTCTCTTCCTCCCTCGGTACGAGGTTGCAGAAACACGCCGAAGAAACATGAGAGTGCACAACTGTCAGCGGTCGCGATTTGGTTTTGTTGCTAGGCAACTGTGCGGACGCCATCGAAATATATATGGGCAGATCGAGATTTGACCGCCCTAAGCGATCCTCGTGCGAACCCCACGCGACAAATTTATAAACCTCGCTTCGCGAGGAATGAACAAATTAGTAAGTCTAACAGTTTCGACACTCATATCCCGTTGGGATTGCCAGTAACCAAGCGCGAATCTTTGCGTTTAAAACCCGCAACCTTGCCCTCGAGAGTCCATGACGAACGTTTTCATGTAAAAAGAACAAAGTAAAAAGACCTTTCTTTCTTATATATGCAACAGTTGACATGGCAAAGCCAGTTAAGTGAGATGTTTCGGGGATTTACTTTGGAACCAGGGGCCCGTTTCTCGAAACTCCCGAAAACTTTACGCGCCCGTAACTCTTTTAGGCGCACAATATTCTCGAATAGCTATACAATTTTTATTGATTTTCAAAGCTTAATTTTAAACTTTATAATTTCGTGAAGCATATCGCTAAATTGCCATTAGCTGACAAATAAATGAGCTCGAAAAAATTCCCAAACGGGCCCGGAAAGTTACTCGGGGTTTCGAGAAACGGTCCCCAGGTGTACGTTTCTCAACAGTCCCGAAAAGGTAAAAACGCATTGGGGCCATTACTGGGGCCTACTGCCGGGCCTACTTTTTCTCGTCCAAGCGTTGATAAAATGGCGGGAAAAACGCCCTGGCAGCTGGCGCACCTCGGCAAAGGAAAAATAAATTGGCTGACTACTATTATGCGCTGAATTGCGCTCAAGGAAAAGTGGACAAAAGCGGCATATTAGAGGTAGGTTTCCTAAAGCGGCATATTAGAGGCAGGTTTCCTAAAGCCTTTCAAAGGCCAGGGGCTGCAATGGAAGAGATCGGTCGGCTCCGGTATCCTCCAGATTTAAGCACATCAGCTTGAGCTTTTTGTCAAAGACATACCCTTTTAAAATTACGACAACGACAACAATGATACAGAAAAATATAAAAAAGTTTTACTCTAACAGTTCTTTATAGTCTTGATATTTACAGTGAAATGCTACAAAAATAAATTTTGAAATAAGCTAAGCTTATTTGATGTCAGTCTAGTGAAATTTAAAAATGTAAGCCTTTAATGTCATTTTTCCCAACGCTTATGACTGCTTCAGTAAGTCTTACCTACTGATATAAGCTAAAACTCTAGCTATGCTTTCCTTGGAATGTTCCATTGACCCCTCCCCATTTTTGACAGCCAAAGGAAAGAAATTCTGATCTACAGTTCTCTTTAAGCTTACCTGTTGAACACCAAAAAAATGTCTTCGCTGAATTTCATACCTTTAGGAATATCAACAGAGTGGGTGGGGCGTACAAAATGAAACATCTTCATTCAGATACGCAAAAATATATCTATTACCGAAGATGGTATAGTATTGTGAATAACTTACCCAAACTACTACAAAACTATCACATTTTTGTCAGTCGATCAAATGTTGATCACTTGATGGCGGGCAAAAGGATGAATGACTGACAAGGCTCGTCATAGAATGAGTTTTGTTTTCACCAATTTTGTCGACACTATCACTGTTCAATTATTCTACTTTTTCTTTGCTGTTTTATTTGGTACAAAATTTTTCAAAAGTGGATATCACGCATTATAAAATAGGCAGTAAACGTTCATTCTTGGGTGCTCATTACCTGCCTCTGCTGGCACGGAAAATTTTATAGTCTGAATGTTTGATATTTAAGAAAGCCTGGCTACGTGTATTGTTTAAAAATGTTCACGATATGATAAAAATGAGTCAATCAAGTAATACAATGCTGTTTTTTCATAGCTGCCAATGCCATATGAATGCGTAATTAGCAATGCAATGTACTGTACGCTCTTGGCATTGAGTTCCTGTTACTAATAAACCTGAATTGCCAGGCATTCTACTCTTGAGGTGAATATTAATCGTGAAGGGACGCATATGGCGGCGCAAGTAGCTGATAAAAAGGTATCTCGAAAGGTGACTGTCAATGCAAACGATGCTTATGGGTTTACAGGTTTCTACACTTCAACTGACCTAAAATATAAAACTCTTTGTAAAATATACTTTGTTTTATATAACTATATACTATCTGGAATAAACATTAGTTATCAAGTTTTTAACTTGTAAAACAGGTTTGAAAAAAAGACAAACAAAAAGCTTTGACAGAGACCTCTGTCCTCAGCTCATCATTGTCAACTAATCAATTATTAGTAAAATTAGAGTTTGTAAAGCTAATATCTAGAGTAATACAGGGCACGAAGGTAACTTTTATCGTAAACCATCTGGTTCCTAGACAGTTCAAAGTGGTTGCCGACTCAACAAGTGGCCGGTTTTTTTCCAACAAAAAACACTGAAATTTGTGATCAAAGATGTTACTTTTTCTACGATAGAAAAAATGGCAGAACAGAGGTAAAAGATGTAAGGAAAAGAGATGGTTACAAAAACAAATGTTAAAAAAGAAAAAGATGTGTTAAAAACTTGGTTTACTGCTAGAGCTGCAAAAAAGTATTTATTTACAACCAAGATATCCCAAGATATCCAAAAAGGTTAAAAAACTATTGCCCTAGATAAAAGCTTTGCAAATTCAAACACAGTTCAAATTATTGCAGTACCCTATTAAGGTACATGCAACATTGATTCTAACATTTTAGTTAAATTCTTTAAAAGAGTACTTGCCATAATGAAGCACACGTGCTTTGATGAAAACATAAAAAGTACTCATAAGTCTATATTTTATGATACAGTTATTTTCTATGTAGCTAAATCTATCAAATCTATCAGCAATCTGCATGTTTAATACTGCTTGGGGCTAGGTGGTGGAGCCTTATTTCTTGGTGGTGGTAGTGGTTGTTGAGGTGCAGATTCTGCAACGAAGAAGTTGTAAATTCAGTATTTTTTAAAAATACTTGTTGGGTGTTTATTTTTTCGTGTCATAAAGTAAAATAAAAAAAAGAAAATTTAATCACAAAAATGTCAGCTGTGGTATACAATGTTCAGCTGCATTCTCATCATACTATAAATTTAAGGTGTTCAAGCTACTGCTAGCCGCCAAAAAAAGAGACTATAAAAGGAAACTCTTAACAAAACGTTCAATGAATTTACATAAATTTAGTTATATTTGCATAAACATACATGGGAACTGCATGAAAACAGGATGATGCCCAGAAAAGTGCTGGTGCCATTTCCTTGCAAAAACACTGATAATACAAACATGTGAACAAGCAAACCTTTAACTGAGGGGAATGGGAAGACTGGTACACCAGACTGGCGTATTGCTGCCGGAAGTCTTTCAGAAGGTGCAACACCAGAGCCAGGTCTTGAGGTATCCGAGGCAGGTGTTGGTATGGGCTTTCTTGCAGCAGGACGAGGTGTGGTTTTAGGAGGCTGTGCAAACTCTGGGATAGGTTGAGCATCCTATAAGTTATTGAACAAAGTGCACCATAGTTTGAAAAAATAGAAATGGAAAGGAAATTAAAAAAATATAAAAGAATGTAAATAAACTGAATTTGGATGCTGCAATAGAAAATTACCATTGGTTGGGATGTTGAAACAGTGCCAGCTGAAAGACAAGAACACAATCAAAAGAGTCAGTCTAAATGACATAAATTATTAAGTTTGAGGAGTTTTTAAAATACTAAATGCAATCTAAAGAACATGACACTAACAACAGTTCAGTGTCTTTACATGCCACAAAGAAAATGGGTTAATTTTGTTTTAGGACATAAATTGGCTACTTAGGGACAAATACAATACAGATGAATAATAGAATTAACTGAGGACCCCTGAACAAAAGCACATCAAACTACAATAATACAAGAAAGAAGTGAACATTGCAAATAAAAAATATAAAATATGTAAAACAAAGATTATGTGATCATACTTAGAGGTGAACTCTGTCGGCGTTTTACGATAGGAGGAGGCTGTGGAGCAGTTGCTTTATTCAATATTCCTCGTATATCTTTTTCCTCTACAGGCGAAGTTTTTGACCTTGAATGAGACTTTCTTGGTCTTCCTATGAACACCAAGCAGGAAAAGTAAGGTAAGCTTCATTTAGTGTGTGGCACTCCAAGGACCTGTTATAAAATCCAAGGGTCTCCATAGGGCTGCCATAGAAAAGTGACAGGAATTGATCCCACATGGTGTCAGAATTTTGTTCCATTTACTTTCTAATTTTTGGGAGGGGTTGTAGGAATACGTGGAAAACATTTTCCAATTAGCAACATCTGGTGCAAAAATTGTTTACATCTGTGAAATCTGTGAACTGTTGCATTCACAGGATCTACAAATCCAGCATTCCAACCAGTTTATTTACGAATAAAGTCAAATGATTTTGAAACTTTTCACCCCTCCCCCAGATTAATAGTACCCAAGTTCACTTTCAAATGCAAAATGGTAGATATAGACATGATCACACCTGGAGATTTGTCCTTTTGACAATAGTCTGGTTGAGGGACTGGAGGGGGAGCATCCTGAAATTAAAGGAAAATAAAGGGTTATGTTGGCAGGTTAAATTTGAAATTCTGGCACAACCCAGAACAGCTAAAACAAAAAAGCCCATTGGGCATTATAATGGAGTCGCAAGTGAAGAAGCATGTCTTCAAAAACATAAATATGGCATGATACTCAGAACATAGGACAAACAGGAAGTTTAGGGCAAGTGCTTAAAAACGGGATGTCTAGCTGTCAAAAACTGGGATCACGGTGGGTGCTGGCCAAGTGAAAGGCAGATGACTGAGAACAGTTGCTTACAAAAACAAAAAACAAAACAAAACAAAACAAACAAGCAGACGGTATTACTAAAACAGGCTAATCCCAGGTGGCCTGGTAAGAAAGAAAAACTTAATTTATTCAATGTAACTTAGGCAAACTAACCATTTGGGTGTTCTAGCTTAAGCTGTTCGATTTTTCACTTCGTTCAGAACAAGCACTTATCACAGTTAGCTGACTATTTGTAGCAACGGATCAAGCAGGACTACCACTCCCAATAACTCCCCAGTTTAACTATTTCATCAGATGTACTGTAGCAGAAACATAATAACATTATTAATTTAAAATGCAGAGACCGATGTACTAAGCTGTTTTGAAAGCCTCCACGCATAGCTTTAAATTACATTATGTAGGTCTGCATCTTATGTGCATATCACCGTGACAATAATTTGCATGACCTTTTGGTCAAGAGTAGCCTTCAAACAACAGGACCTGCTGTTGAAGAAACAGGAATGTTTCCTTGCGCAGTTCAACCATTCAACACAAAAAATTATTTTATTTGATCTTACATTTACTCCCTTGGATTTCCTCAGCTGGCTTATAATTTCATCTCGACTGACATGAATTCTAACATGAAAATAACAAAAAAGTGTATCACTGGCTATTCATAAAACAAGTGAAGCTTGGGACAAATAATTTTTTTTCACTACATATAACTTAGAAGTCTATCGGCAAATGCTTTTTGGCAAAACAAGAAAAGCCCCAGGGGCATTAGACCCCGCTATTATTGTCCCTCCCCTAGGGTGCAAAATATGTTACGGTCACTCAAGATATGAGGGGGTAAAAAAATGGGTAGTACTAGACCCCGTCCTGATGGCGGGGTAACAAGACAATTACTATGAGAAAAGAAAATCCTTAGAACCTGGCACATGATAGCCACAACTATAAACCTTAGTTGGTTCTGTTAAGCAGCAAATAAATAGAAGTGAAGACAAAATTAAATGTATTTGTTATTCTTCTGACTACTGACTCTTCTTCATCCTCTGCAACGCCAACAGATTCTTGATGGTGCTGCCACAGCTAAATGGAAGACATAAAATACAATAACATATGGATTAATAATATAATTATTATTAGAGAATGTAGAGCTCCAGACCTATTAAGTAACATAAATGTGTACAAAGGAATGATAACTAAATCTATCATGTCATTTTCTCATCATTACATTTATTATTAATAATAGTTTGGCCTTCAGCTAAAACAATGGAATGTACAAGATTTTGTCGGACCAAGCATATAATGTGTATCCTTGATAGAGGGCCCTCCACATATATATATTTATTACCATATCATTTATAAGAAATCATTGCTTTATTTTTGAAATAAGTCCAAATTTAAAAAAAAAACTGCAATAATTTAAGTCATGTCAATTTCTAGGAGCATTATGTTATGCATCCTTAACTATAAAATGGAGTGTTTATCAGGCCTTGAAATCAATTCTTTTCCCAGGAGCAATTCTGCTCCTAGGTTCAAAATTTTAGGAGTAAATTTGGTCTAACAAGGAGCAGATAATGTATTTATTATGAATATGGGCAAAAGTTGAAGGAGCAAATTTGCTCCTAAGTTATTTTTTTTAGGAGCAAATGTCCTCGAGCCAGTTGCAAATAATTTGCACATTTGCAACCGTAAATTTCGAGCCCTGGTGTTTATTTCCCCCAGTGTCATTTTTGTCTTTTTTAATTGCAAATTCTGAATCCAGTCCATATCTACAGCCACTTTGGCATTTTCAAAAGCATATTCATAGCCTGGCAAATTACTGACCCTTATTTATTAGTAGCTCTGGGTGTCAGTGTATCAAGGTTCAACTATGCAAACATACCTCAGGGTCTGAGGCCAATGATATTCCACTGCTACCGGTACTACTGGTAGTACCGGTACTGCTAGTAGCTACAAATACAGCAAGACAAAAGAGATCATAAATGAAATAAGACACAGCTTCTTGTGAGGCATACAGTACAAAATACGTCCCTTTAAAAGGGTGCCTTGTTCTAGGGGCAGCAATTTAAATAAGTTAATTTGTGCAAATACAGTTGACTTCTGAATAGAAAATTAATGTCAGTTTTAGACAGTAAAATGTTTAAAAAAAGTTAAAAATGCTTTAAACGTTTTCAATCATTAAGAACATCACTCTGATGATGATCTTAATGATCATTTTTAACTTTTTAAAAAAACATTATTAATTACCTTAATTTTTAAATATCAGTTTTGTCATCACAGTTTAAAAGGGGCATCACAAATTTTATACTTAACTTACAACACTTGGGGGTAGTTTTCTTTGTCATGATATTTTCACAACAAGATGACAAACCCATGCATTCTGTTGAATGATCTGATGAGGACCTTGTATATGTCTAGCTGAGTTGCCCAGCTATTGCTCACACAAATTGGTATTTGTGATCAAAAAATGACAATGCCAGTATATTAGGTAAGATAGTCATATCAATGTTAAGTTTACAACAGAAATCAAAATACCATTTTCCTGATGCTCAATAATAATGCATAACAAATAAAGCTCAAAGAAATCAATAAACACTGAAGTCTTAAAAAAACTCTATTAAAAAGCTTACTTGAAGAGGAAGCTTTTGAAGTTGTTGATCCTCTTCTTGGCATTACTTCCTAGTAGTAAAAAGATATTAACAAGTTACATCAATCTCTCATTAATAACAGCATCTAAAACAACCAAAAAAAAAAATAATAATAATATCGTTCAAATCCTTGATATATAACTCGTGCTATAACCACTGGCCAAGGGTACATGTGCAGGAAATTTTAATTAATTATTTATTAATTTCATTAATTTATTGCTTTTAAATATTACTTGATGAGTTTAAGGTAATGCTAAAATTAGTTCTGCAATATTGATGTTCTGATACTAGGAATGGAGGGAGGCTAAAATATCAATAACCTTAAGATATAAAGAGAGCTGAGAATTGTCCCTGAGGCTCCTTTTTTCTTAGCTGTTCCTCTCAGTTGGTGGCAACTGCTAGCTCACATCTGATGGAAGAACTGCCATATTGTCTAGCCGTTATGCGGAATAGTATGTGCACAATGTGACAAGTATCCAGTCTGCAGAAACTCAGCAATTTTCATGGCTGAAATCGAAATTTTAAGCACCACCACATGTATGCTATAAAAAAGAAAATTTTTGCCACTCATTTGTGTCATAGCATTGAGTAATATACTTCATATTTCCTTGCTGTGGATAAATTTTGTCATTTTTTTGTAATCTTATAAATAATGATAGGGGATGTAGGGGATCATCATAATTTTGTGCTTTTTTTCATTTAAACTTTACCGGGGGTGGTGAGAGTCCTAGTTGCTCCATCATTTGACTGGCGACCTCATCTGTCAGCTTTCCAGACTTCACATTTTGCTCAATGACACGTTTCATGACGTCTGCTTGAGACGTACCTATTTGACAATTAAAAGAAAATGTACCTTGATTGCCCCATGTTAAGAGCTAGTGGTTAATGTCACGTACAAATAAACAAAAAACGCATTTATGTGGGAGAAAAGGTTAGGGGTAAGTGTTGTCCAGGACCCGAGTGCTGCCTGCCACTTGCGAGGCCAGTCAACGGGGCTAGTGTCAGCGAGTGGCATAGAAACCATGGATTGGGCGTCACGGAGTACAGCTGAGTAGCATGCACCTATGCCAAGCTCCCAGAAGGTTGGCCAGCAAGGGGAAGTGGACGTGACCACTGTAGTGTCAACCCAAGCTAAGGCAACACAGGCATCGCTTCAGTGTGGGACTGAAGGGTTGTCGCCAGCAACACTTATCCCCAAACCGTTTATTTAAAATAACAACTAGAAAAAGTTTAACATCACAAATTGTAAATATATAATGGAAACCTCATGTAAAAACTGTAACAATGGAGGAGAGTAGTAACCATGCAAAGAAAGTGTGGCGGGTGGGCGGGAAAAAACAATTGACTTGTACGACAGATTGACCTGAATGCGAAATTAGCCACAAACTGTGTCCTATAGGTATAAACACCACAGTGAGAAAAGTGCTTAGAGCTGATTGGCCGATGGAAAGCAGCACGTGCAAATAAACAGTCTAATTGGCTGTTACAATAGGAGTGGTGAGAGAACGCGTGATTCACGAGATTCAAAGTGCAAAGATCGAGTACACTGGAAAAATACATGCGATCGCTCCAGGAGCCCGGGGTTTATTCGAGCTAAACATTAACTCCAGTTTATGCTAATGCAGAAACAGCCAATAAATTTTAATTTAGTTTGAATGAATGTAGGTAATATAAGATAACTTAAGTCATACAGAGCTGTGCATTACAGGGACGTAGCCAGGATTTTTCCAGAGGTACGCACAATTTTCCAAATCCACCCCAACACCTCAGTTCTCTCACAACAGTTCCACATTCTTTAGTTGCATTTCAGTGCTTTTCTTAACAGTATGGTGAGGTTATACATGAATGGATGGATTAGAAACTAGGCCGTAAAGCTTTACGTAGATTTTTTTGACCGTGAACATACTAGGAGGGTAAGAAGGCACTGCTCCCCTGGGAAATTTTGAAATTAAGGTCTTCTCAAATTGCTGGAAATGCGTCTAAAATTAGTATCCTTCTAACACAGTAGAGTGCAATTAGTTATTATATGGACTATAGTTTATGAAAATCAGACAGTTGTTGCTCCTTTAATCGTATCAAAACTCTTTTACAAATTGATAGTCCACGCTATTGTGTCCGTTCTTTATCTTTATTTCTACAGCATGCAGATCAGAATCTCATTTATAAATTTGCTTGGAGTGAACAATTCTGTTTGCCACTTGGGAAAGTTAAATTGGTTGGTTTTAAAGCTTTTGTTACATGGATGTCATTATCCCTGACTTCATAGGTCCTTTCTAAAAATATACAATAGGATGAAAAAATGCATCCATGTTAAAAAAGGCCCTGAGACAAAATTTGTTTTCTCGACCAATTACCCCTTGTTGTCACAGTTTTGCCGGTCGAGTTTCAAACATGAGTTTGATTAAAGCATTAACACTCCGACAATCAGGTAAAAAAGGTAAAATACACCAAAGGCAGAAACCTGCAACAAAGTGGTTTTGAAAAAAATTAGATTTTTGCCCTTTCTCCCTTCCCATAACCAGCAGCCTCCTTGATCATATATGCCTCTTTGTCTTTGTGAGAGAACAATTGAAGTAATAGCTTTCATAATTCTCCCTTTCAAACAGATGGCAATAAGCACCGTTGATACAGAAGAGCCACCATCTCCAGTCTGTTGTGGCTTTTCAGTGAGAAAATCAGTTTCTCTTTCGTTTCGTGCA
Organism: Siderastrea siderea; assembly: GCA_964030785.1. Classification (NCBI taxonomy): domain Eukaryota; kingdom Metazoa; phylum Cnidaria; class Anthozoa; order Scleractinia; family Rhizangiidae; genus Siderastrea; species Siderastrea siderea. The sequence continues at coordinate 4,080,394 of OZ034968.1, read as the reverse complement.
CAACAAAACCAATCATGAAGAGAAATGGTGATCTTAAGAATGGATGAATATTAGATGTTGAAAATTAATCTTACTATCTAATTGTAGAAGATTAACTTCAATTTAAGTTTGGCTGCTAAAAAGTTACGCGTCTCAACCGGGCCTTAGTCATCTTCAGCCCCCTGATTTTTCGCCTTTGCCTACACTAGCATCAACATTTAGTTCACCAATCACATGGCTTCTCTGGAATTTGTGAAAAATGGTGTCTTTTGTTTTGAAAAATTAATATTTCAAAGAGATAATATAAGGGAAGTCGATGCAACAATTGTGCTTTTTTCAACCATCGCTGTTGTTTTGTTTTGTTTTGTTTTTTTTGTTGTTGTCTTTTTTTTTTATTGTTGTTGGTTTGTTTTTTTAATCTTTGACATTTTTTCAGGTACGCACGTGTGTACGTGCGTACAGGTAGCTACGCCCCTGCATTATTAACTCTGATCTTGTAACATGAAGCAACTAGAAGTACTGTAATAGCCACCACCACTGGCTGGATACTAGTCTATCATAAGGCCAAGCCACTATGCCTATGGCCTAGTTCGTACCGGTAATTAATTTTTAATGTAAGTAAATTTCTCTTAGCCGTGTATTTGTCTCATGCCAAAGAACTGACAGAGTCAGTTAACTGCTAGTTGAGTGGGCCACTTGTAGCTTGTGTGTGGCTGTGGCTTTACCTTTGGATTAAAAGGGTCAGAAAGGTCATCTACATGTACCATACCTGCTGGCAAGGACTGGGTTTTTCGTTCATTTTCAAGTTGCTTTGCCCTTATGGCGGCAGCAGAACTGGCCGAGCGGTTAAAAAGGACTGCATCCTGATTAACTGGACGGTTTGATGTTGGCTTCACATAACCAAAACTGTCTGGCGTTTGTTCTAGCCCTGCTTGCAAAAAAGGAAAATGCAGCTAGTGAATCTAATTTATGGGTACAATGTAACTCCTAGATAACAAAAAGGATATGGAACTTATAACTATTACCACAAAAATAAATGCAGCTGAATCCTGCTGTAAATTTATGGACACCTGCTTAATTATAATACAAGCACACACATTATTATATTAAACAGTTTTCTTGGCCCCAGTTTGTTGCATGAACATTTCAATTTGAGATTTTGGTATTTTTGTGGATAATATAAAATTCTTCATGCAGCAATTTCTCTGACATTTATCAGGTAAAGATTAACACAAGGTCGTTTTCAACAGTATCAGTAAAATAGATGACTTCATATTTCACACCCCTATGTCAATTTTATATATGAGTGTAATTTTATTACCCAACCACCCCACCCACCCCCTCCCACCCCTGAGGAGGAAAATGGGGGTTAAGAGTTCTCAAAAAAAAAAAATTGTAAAAAAGATGAAAACACTCATTTTTACCTTGGTCCATCGCTATGTACAGGTCTGTATAATCATCTGTGGCTGCAGGTTGCATGTCTGTATATACTTCCTCATTGACATCATTTCCTTCAGGATTCATGTCCTCATAAAACTGTTCATCATGACCAGAGTCACCAGGCGACGAATTTCTTGGATTTCCATTCATGTCTTCATATAACTCTTGTCCGTCTTGATCATCATTCCCAGAAGACAACTCTTCTGGACCCAAGTTTGCATATATAGCCTCATCATCATGAGGCTCGTTATGTCCTCCAACGTTAATGTAACCTTGCTTATTTGCCTTTCCATACTGTTTACGACCCACTCCTTCCTTCATAGGCATATAGTAGTAGCCACCATCTTCTTTTGCCATTTTCACATAATATTCATTATCTTCGTTTTCCTCGTTTCCGTCCACATCTGCATATAGATTGCCTCCCTTTTTCAATACATAATAATATGAGCCATCTTCCTTTTGCATTTTCACGTAAAGATCCTCATCTTTTTCACCCATTGTAATGTAAGGATCCTGGTCGCCTCGGTCCTTTACAAATAAAAAAATAAAAATAAAGACAACCAAAATTGTAAAAAGTGTTATGTTGTTTGGATAGTAGATAGTACATAGTAGATAGTAGATAGATAGATATAATAGTTTTGTTTAAAATAGTTTGAATATAATTATGGCAAAGGTATAATTTTTGTTATGTTAAACAAAATAAATAAATTAATTGGAGAACTTGAAAAGAAAAGGAGAGAGGGAGAAAATGTTTCCTTCCTCAATTGTTAAAATTGCTTGTAAAATTCATAAATAATAATAATAATTATTATTATTATTATTAAAATTTAATAAGCAATCAGAACACAGTACTTATTCAAGTGACCTGCTTACCTCTGTAAATCCCAATCAACTGTACGTGACATAAGGTGACACATATCAAAGTTAACAATACGCTTTTGTTGTTGCATTCTAGTTTTACAGGAAATAAAATTTTTGGGCCCCATCTCTATGGGATTTTCAATAGGTCATTTTAACGATGATGTCATTTTAAATTTATACAACTACCAGAATCAATCAGTAAAATAATAATAATAATAATAATAATAATATCATTGTTTTTATCATCATTATTGTTGTTGCAAATTAGGGTTATTGTTATTAAAAGCTCGTTTGGATTACAAAATTTACACAAGTGAGGAAAAATGAAATGGATTCCTGCATGCATTTGTAGTAAAATGATAAAATCTTGAAAATGGCCTACAGGTATGGCTCAACATTGAAAATGCCCTTACAGATCTCCCGCTCATTTTATCTACTACTTCAAACTTGCTCTGTTTGCTGTTGCTCAGTATTCTCATCCTAGCAAATGTATAGCATATATTAATAATAGCAAGGGTGGGTCCATATACAAAGTTCAGAAACAGGGGGCTGTAGTGACAGTTGCACCAATAGCATGCTCCCTTTCCCCAGAAATTTCAAAAGTCTGGGTTCTCTGAGGTGCTATTTCCTGCATAAAATCTTAACAAAATGGAGAAAACTTATTTATCAAGTAATGAAAACAAATTAAGCCCTGATTTGATTGATAAAAACTGCAAAAATTATTTTAGCATAACCTGGATTGTATTATACATGTACAAGCACTATTTGACGGGAGGGGGAAGGGAGGGAGTAGTCACAGGCCCCCTCTGTACCCATGTTTGTGCCAATTGAAACTGAATAATGATACAATAGTTCACAGTTATAACTTGTACAGTTTATTAACTACAATACATGAAAGCTTATAATGTATTACCTATTTTATTTACCTTAAGTTTTAATTTGTTTGTGTATCAGACATTTTACTGTTTATCCCTTAATGGCATCAATTATCCCTTAACAGTGTTATTATTGCTTAAGCAAAACTTAATAACAACCCTGCATGTACCATGCAATGACTTACATGAAAAGCTCGCAGTTCAGTAGCCAACTGGTCAAATCCATGATTCTCTGCTATATTGTATGGCCGGAGATCATGACAGTTCTTCATTGAGCAGGCTTCACGAGCCCCAGGATAACGCAACAGTACTCTGATTAGCTGGGTTAATCCAAACTCACATGCAAAATGAAGTAAAGTTGGATGCTCTGCATCAGATGTACCTTAAGCAGTGAACAGAGAATGTTGTTATTAAACCTATTACTCCTGACTTTCATCTCGCCAAAACTTAGCCTATTCCAGGTGCTCAGATAGTGGCACATGAAAGAAAAATATTCAGAGCAGAGAAAAACGTAGGCATGCAGTGCATGCAGAATCGGTGACGCTTCCTTTTTTACCTTGGCACAAATGTGCACAACTAGTTACGTTTGTATGCAAGTGAGCAGAAACTTGGCTGACAACAATACACCGCAACTCTGCCTTCTGAATGCTCAGATCTCAGATTTCTGACTATCTGGGGAACACGTCACTTCATTATTGCCATTAGTTCCCAGTCATGCGGACAACAGCATTGCGTGTGTAGCTGCAGGTGCCACCGAGATCCTGGCCAAACGTGCAGGAAAATCATTTGCAAGTGCAAGCAGTTATTCCCTCTATTTTATTACGGTATTTATCTGCCTATAGCCTGGAGTTTGGCTTTAGCTCACGCCGACAATTTAAGCGGTATGTTTTCTTGTTGCAAGTCAAGTCGCCTATGATAATTTTCGTCTTTTTGCTTCGCCAATCGCGAAGCAAAACGTACTATTTGCATAATCCAAATCGCGAAGCAAAGTGTGGTATTTGCATAATAATTGTTTACATTTCTAAATTTCCCCATTAAAAAAATTTTTTTCAGCTCTCGTGTAAACTTGTTTATGTCTCCACTTTTTAGCCGAATAAATTTCGTTTGCTTTGCCTTCGAACAGTATGAAAGTGTTCAAGTTCAGCTCGCACTTTCAAAAGCTGCTTGCTTCCCAATCTCAGTAAACAGTTATCTCGCATTTGAATTGACTCTGCTTCAAAATGGGCTCCTTCAAAAAACGAATAATTTGGCTTCGAGATTAAAAAGGGAAATGAGTGCAAATATAAACGACATATGCATGGGAATTCGTGAACCAAGTCGAGTTCATTGTCATGCCTGCATTTTTTTTTGGAAATTTGTATCCCTCGGGCAAGTACACTAGCAAAAAAACCTGCCAAACCTCAGTCCACAAAAACAGCGCATTCGACGGGTTATGCGATGCAAAATAAAGTAGGTCCTAGTTGATCGAGATCGAATCCAGACACTTCACAGTCCAGGCGAGGTACTCCAAGTTATAAACTATTTTACTCTTCTGTGTGGCACACCCCCACCCCAAAACCCATAGGGTACCCCCCCCCCGGGCCTCACAGGTGGAGACAGACATCATTCACTTGTTGAAATTTAGCCTCCTACATAAACCAAGTGACGTCACAAATGTGATGTCACTGGTTTAAACATAGGCACGCAATGCGCGCAGAGCCAATGACGTTTTTTTTCACAATGTGGTGAAATTTATCCTGACAACCTATGGGACTTTATACCTCCAGTAAGTCCCACCCTAACGCCTCAGCCCCCCCCCCCCCCCCCACCACCACCACCAAAAAGATCTTGTGGTTATCCACTATAAAACCTGGTAATGATTCAGCAACGTGACTACGCGGAGTGAAAAAAAAACGAAGAAAGCTCTTTGTTTCACGGTTCTTCAAAGAACACAGTAAACTTAAACTTAAACTCACCGTCGAAAAATATTGCATACATAATTTAGGCAAAGATCAGTGGAAAGTTAACAATTTTACTTCAGAAATAAATGAAGTTGCAGTTGAACCTTTTAATTTCTTACTTCTACCGGCGAATATCCAATACTTTTCAGTGCTCATAAACGGTCAACTTTCTAAAGGGTGCCGTTTTGATGCTCTGTGTGATTTGCGTGACACGCGACTCGCTTTACTTTGTTTAATTTGTAAGGTTTCAGACGTTTCAGGCAACCACTTACGTTCTTAGTACATTGTATTGTCAAAACAGGAGTCTGCCATCAAACGGCGTTTCTTGTATCCACAATATTTTCGTTCGAAATCGGTTTGAACTAGCGTTTATAAACATGACTGAAATAGCTTTGCAACTATATTTATTTCCCCTGTTATTTGAAGTTGCTTGCTTTGTAATCAAGTCGGCTATAATAATTTTCGTCTTTTTGCTTCACAAAACGACCAAAGTATGTTTACATTTGTAACTTCCCCACGGTCCAAAGTTATTTTTAGCTCACGTGTTTATTTTGAGTCTCAACCTACAGCCGAATAAATTTCGTTTGCTTTGCCTTCGAACAGTACGAAAATGTTCAAATTCAGCTCGCTTTCCAGTAGATCCAACAGGTCTCTGTTAGAATGCTTTGTCACATATCTGTTGTTGTTAATCTTTCAGTATTGTTTCGGTCGGTTCGAGATGTTTTAAGCGTTGCGTTACATTCCTTATAAGGCTGAAATTACAGCTGTCAACTATGCAAATTTCTCAACATACGCTTTACACTTTGAGCTATGAATAACCCTGAAATAACGTTTAGTATCTTGTTAAGATTTTACTACATCCATCCTCTAATTCCTTGATCACCACTGTGACTTGGATTTTAATACTAGTTTCATTCAAGTTTTTCAGTTTTAAGAATAGCTAGCAACAAGCCGCGCAATTTCCGATTTAGTTTTAAATGGGTTCATGTTTTATAACGCACTCAAAAATGACACTGCAAATTTTAGATTCGCTGTTACCGAGAGATAATCCCGAAAAATTTTATGCTGTTTTATTACTCTTTTCACTATCGTTATAAACTTAGGCTTTAAATATTGTTTCTTTCACTGTTAATTAGGGATCGATGTAACATTAATTTCCACGTTCTGTTCATACAACATCTCAAATTGGCAAGTCCGTCTTGTATTTGCTGCTGTGGAAAAATGTACTTCAGCTAAGTAAACACAGGACTACAACGCGAATAAAATCCTGCCAGAACTCACGTACACAAAACAGGCATTCAAAGTAGATCCACACTTGCGAATGCAAAACACTTCAAAGCCCGGGGGTCTTACTCCCATAACATTAGCTGTATGGGTTTGTGCCGCTGATAAGGTAAGACCTTCAGTGTCCCGGTGCACACCCCCACCCATCGTCTCACAGAATATCCCACCAACCTCACAAATCGTAAGACAAACATCGCACGTACGTACAAGGTCTATCGTTGATTTTTAGGCTCTGACAGTAGCCATATGACGTCACTAACGTGACGTCATTGGCTAAAAATGAGAAGAGACTGGGAAGAGAGGCGAGAAAATACATGTGCTCATTTTTCAAAGAAAGCCTTTCCACCCACTTTTAAGCCCGCCGACAGTGGCCCTGTAACATGAACCCAGATTTTGCTAGTTGTGGTTTTCAGTTGTCAATTGAAACAGTTGCAGATTTCTTGGGGAAAGATGATCCTACATTGTGGACATAGCGCATCCTCTTTCATTTTGCTTCAGTTTCGACGTCTGTGAATCCTCAATGCTCTAGAAATGAACTGCAAGTACATCCTTCATCGTGTTTTGTTGTAAGGGAAGTGTTAACTTGAGTGATTTAAAAAGAGAGATTGGTGCAAAACTGCAAATTAAAACCCAAAGTTCCTTCTAACCCCAACCCCTTTGAAACCAAAGGCGAGAGACAGCGCGGACACTTAACAACTTTTCACTTAACTTTCGTATTCAGTTTCCAAGTTAAAAACATTGCTCCAGTTGAAGCTTGGTCTTTGAGCTTTGCATGCATGTATTCTCACTGTTTGTTTGTTAAAGTCAGTAATTTCTGTTTTCTTTCTTTTCTTAAAAAAAGGGGGATGTAGTGTCAGGTAAGCGGTTATATCTGGCACATGCGTAGTGTAATAAAGTGTGTTCTCTGCATCCGCTGTCTTTGTGTGTTGTGTCTTCTCGAAGAACACTTCACCATCTCGGATTGCTGAGTGCTGTGTACAAAAGGCCATTCTTAACAGACCTTATATTAACAACGACAGTTGTACAACCATACCTTGTTAAGGACAAGTTCAGACCAGTTTCAGTTTAGGACAGACTACGGTAGCATAAAATCATATACCCCCCTCAGGACAGAGAGACCAAAAACCATACCCTGTCCAGCGGTACGTTCCCATTGCATGCAGGCCATTTAAGGAAGTAACCCCCCCCCTCCCTCACCCGGGTTTGCAGTTGTGAACGTCTCTCTCCTTTTCTAAATCACTCAAATTTCCACTCTGCTCACAAGAAAAGAAGAAGACTACAGGTATAAAATGAGCTGTTTCTACAGAAAAAGCGAATTACGCTTTTGTGATCAACCGTTTGTTTGTTTGTCTAATGCGGTTTCACCTGGCGTCTGTTCGTGACTTTATGACACACCACCATATTGCATTTCTTGTCTGCATCGACAACATTTGAGTGTTGACAGAATGTGTCAAAATTAACCAATCGGAGGGTTTACCAGAATCTGGCATACTGGAACATTTTGTTTATAAGAATGAGCACTAGAGGCATTCTCTTGCCTCCTGTCAGTCTCTTCTCATTTTTTCATTGCACTCAATATTATTTGTTCACACGCCACTATCTGAGTGCCTGGAACAGGCTAGCCAGAACTTTAATATCTATCACAGCACCACAGAAAAGTATGCTCATTTAATTAAGCTTTAATACCTGAGTGGTCAGGCACTCATGAGGATTTTCTAGTTCAGAAACTTAACATGACACAAACAAGCCAAGTATATTTTACAGAGTAAATGCTAAAAGAGGGATAGCCCAATTTTATTCTCAAGCTAATTAATGCATAGAAGAGTAAAAATATAGAAGGCTCAACCAATGAACTGTGAAGCTGAGATTACTTTATAGTTCTCACATACAATGTCAAAATCAATCATCAATCACAAATTTGACATCAGATCAAGGCAATGTCAAACTAGTTAATATCAATGTCAAATAAATGGTGGCTCATACATTTTTGAGGTGCGATCACAGGCAAACCACCCTATGTGTTCGTGGTTAATAATTGTTGACATAAGACGATGTTGAAATCAATGGCACGTATAGAAGAAATATAGAGAAACATTACGTCGGCTTCGATATACTAGAAAATATAAAATTTACTCTAAATGATTCAATAAATTATAGTTAAAATGAAATGTTGACTGAGTCTTGTGTCATATTTTTTTGCCGTCCCGAGCCGTTTAAGGTGTTATTTTGCCAGGTCATTTATCGACCGGTAGAAACAGAGAGAGAAGGGAGAACAAGGCATGCAGCAAAACAGCCGGTGGCCGCGACCTTGTACAATTCAAGCTAGAACTGACGCCAAACCATCAAAATTCTCTCCTTGAAAACACCGGCATCCGATTGACTAGATATTTCTTCGTCCCTGTGCTGAATTAGAGCTTCATCCTTCTAATATTTTCCGAGAAAAGTGATCCTGAAGTCTCAAAAGTAGCTTTCTCAACATGATCGGTGCAAGATTCCAGACCAAAGGAATTTGAGGAACGCGAGTCCATTCGAATCTACCAATCAGCGCGTCTCGACCATTGGCATGTTGACCGCTGGGCTTTTGAACTGTCAACGGTCGAGACGCTCTGATTGGTAGATTCGAATGGACTCGCGTTCTTCAAATTCCTTTGGTCTGGAATCTTGCACCAATCATGTTAGTGCAGCTGTCAAGCCAAAAATTGTTCACTTTTTGATAAAAGCAAGAAACTTGGTGGGATGATAGACTTATATGTGTTGATCATTTTCTGATATAGGGCCAGCGGCAAAACACCTGTTTAAGAGGATAAGCGGGCGTGGCCAAATGCACATGATATCAGCCACCATGAAAACAAGGCTACATAGCAAACACCTTGTTGCTGCTGTGTTTTTGTTCTTTTTATGCACAAGTGTTTTGGCATATATAAGAGACAAGTCATGAACACCTTTATGGCGCAGAATGTGTATTAAAGTGAGTCACATGACCTGTCACGTGACCAAAAAATGCAAATTTCAATAGAAAGCAGACCTATTGTTAGGCTCAGTCTCCAACCGTGAGTGTCTCGATGCGCCCGCGATTCTCGCCACCTTCACGGCTGGGCGCACGGGTTTGGTTATTGTTTAGACCAGGGCGGAAAAAGGTTGGGCCATGAAACGAGCGTGTCCGAGCAAAAAGGTGTGATGCAATGGACTGGGATCGAATTGGGTGCTAGACCAAAATTCAAAATTCAAAGATCCAAATTCAAAATCCTAACAATCTATTAATAGTTTCCGAAAAACGTTAACTTTGGGTTATCTTTTCTTTGTCTTTTCCGCCTTAATTGATGCTAAAAAACTGTCTTAAAACGAGCAGAGCAAAGTAAAAAGATGGAAAATGGCGTTTGGATGACGCCATGCAGCTCGTGCAAGGTTAATCAGGACACATCCCTAGTTAATTAATTAAATCAAATCAACATTAACACCGCGCTTCTTCTTCTTTTTTCCCCAAAACCTCTCCTATGCTTGTCTGTTTCTTTAGGCACTACAAATAAAATTGCTCCTCAGTTTAGACGGTTTTCTTTGCTTTGTTTTGGTGAGATAAAGGGAGGAGAAATCTGCAAATTTAATTTCACTTTTAATTTGTTTACATACAGTTTGTGGCGTTGCGACGAATCATCGCCATGGCGCCTTGCAAGGAGGCAAAGTTTAAAGTTGCAAAACGCCACCATCTCCAAATATCTCCAGCTAATTTTTTATTATGTCATGTAAAATTTATCGGCCTTTAATATGTGTAAGATTTAGGGAGGAGTAATTTGGAGCTTTTTTAAAAGAGACGAGGAAAGACAACCATGTCATGTTTTTCGGCAAGAGCAAGCATTCGACACTCTCAAATTGAGCGCATTTTTCGGGAACTTACTGTGAAAAAGATTGACTAATGTCCATGCAGACATAAGGATTTTAAGCTGTGAGCCAGGACTGTGGAAAAACGTTTTAATCATAGTGCACGGCTGGCTGAAAAATAAAGAAAGAAAATGAGATTTCCGGTTTGTTGAAAGGTAAATTTTGCCGGCCACCAAACGCACCGGAAGCGTGGAAAGAGCGCTCGTGCCAGTCCTTCTCCGCATCACACATCGCTTGAAGAGCGGACTGCTTGTTTCATCGCCCAACCTTTTCCCGCCCTGGTTTAGACTGACCAATAAGAGACAAGCCCCCTGAAATTTGCGGGGCAAAATGCACGACATAATTTAGCGGGATTTCGTCTTTCTCTTGAAATTTCACACTTTTAGGAGGACGTTTCAGGCATACTTTTCACATTTCGCTTTTTTTTCAAGACGATAAAAAAAACAGATAAAATTTAAGCAAATGACGTGTGGATTGTCTGCATAATTATAAAAATTGTAATGATGTCACGGACATGCAACCAAACCCGTGCGGCCAGCCGTGAAGGTGGCGAGAATCGCGGGCGCATCGAGACACTCGCGGCTGGAGACTGAGCCTAACCTATTGTAAGCCGTAATTGAAAACGATCAAATGTTTAATATCCGTCAGCTATCGGAAAGAATATTCCTCTAAATATTAGCATTTTAACTCAAAACAACCCTTTCTCGTAGCTAATTTATCAGGACGAAAAAGCTCACTCGTATCTTGTCTTGGACATCAGTTATACATCAGAGAAAATACATGATCAATTTAAGCCAGTTGAGTGACTGACACCACGTAATGTGATCGGCAATAAATACACAAATGCAGGCAGTCAAATCAACGATAAGTAGTAATGTTTGTGTAGCGAACATTGCTTACAGCCACACTGAACAGAGCTATTAATCGTCCTCTTGACAATGTTCGCCACTATTAGACTGTGCATCGTGAGGTGCAGGTTGAACTTTCCTTCCGACATTTGATTGAGCGGCACACCCTTTGTTACAACCACAGTGTACGGCTTCAAAGCAGGATTCTTGTGCCTGTGGTAAACTGTCCACACTCGTTTCCGCTCTCCCTCATCTATTTTCCAACCCTATTTCGAGGAAATGGAAAAGTTTACTTTGGGAATTAAAGCACTCTGCCAGGCATGTCTAGCCTGTTACGTTGCTCCTTCTGTGTGGTCTGTTACTACTGTATTTGACCCTTTCAAATAGAGCTATTTTGTATGCCTTCATTCACTGCCCTAGCTGTACTTGCTCTGCGGTAAAGAGGTAATTACAAAGCTTTCAATGAGTCACGTGCAACCCCCAGGTAGGGTCTCTGGAATAGATGACAAATCAGCCAAGACATTAGTAATCTGACCAAAGACATTCCATGTGGTCCGTTTACCTCTTCCGGAGAAGAAGGAGCCCTTGTCGCAACCTGTAAGGGCATGCAGCATAGGAAGTGCTTTAGCTTTTTGTGGACCCAGATGAGCGGCAATTTCATGAATTCCTTGTCACATAGCTGAATTGTTTTTTCAGGACCATCCTTTCCTTTCATGTGATACGACACCACTTGTTTTGCCAGAAATTGGAGAAATTCTGTATGGTATTCTTTGTCTATTTTCGTGGAATTTGGGGAGATGGTGCTACTCTTGTATGTGCAATACGACCACTCTTCTCTTGGTAGTCGCCTTCAGACTATCCTGGGGCTACACATCCCAGATAACGTCCACTCTCTTTACTGGCTGAAGCCCTCTCATGATATATGGCATTGACAGCAGACTCCTGAAATGTGCTGTCTGTCCCAGACGACATCATTTGCACTACAACATTGATTGTGGTCACGTCCCTTTGAGGGGATGCTTCAGTTGTTCCATATACTTGACACTGCTTTTTAAAAATCTTGTCCATGGGACTACCAAACAGTGGAAGCTCGTTCTAATTTATCACTGCAGTTATGATAAGTTTGGACCTCTTCTCAAATTTTTCCGAATCAACGACTGCGCCTTATTCTCGATCCTGAGTCATAATTGCTTGTCAAAGTCGACGCGAAGCAAACCTACCAGTTTTCGTAGAGCGCAAAAAGCGTCCATGGATTAAATCTTTGGATTTGAACAGGTAGAATGAGAGAAGGTCTTCAAGAAGCAGGTCCTAAACTCACCAAGAAGAGTTGGCATGGAAGAATGCTCCCACGAAGAAGATGACACACACCTCATACCGCACATGTCCCTGCCTCAAAAAGTCATGATAAGAACCACTGACACAGATGTCGTTCTTGCAGTCGCCAAAATGGCCGACTTTGATGCTAATGAGCTGTGGATTGCTTCCGGCACTGGAAAACAATTCAGGTAGCTGGCAATCTATAATATCGCCGCTCAGCTGTGTCCTTAAAAAGCCAAACCACTTCCTATGCTGCATGCCCTCACAGGTTGCGACAAGGGCTCCTTCTCCGGAAGAGGTCACGGACCACATGGAATGTCTGATCAGATTACCGATGCCTGGGCTGACTTGTCTTCCTTTCCAGAGTGGATACCTGAGGAGTACACGCAACTCATTGGAGGATTTGTCATACTTCTTTAGAGCAGAACAAGTACAGTGAACGAAGCCAGACAACAGCTCTTTTTGAAAGGGTCAAATAACTTTGGAAAACACTAACAACAATAGCGGCCCTAGTAGATCACACAAAAGGAGCAATGTACCAGGCCGGGAAAGTATGGCGGAGTGCTTTAATTCCCTAAGTAAACCTTTTAGGTCCTCGAGATTGGGTTTAAAAAGGGAAGAGGAAGAGTGGAAACCAGTTTGTAGAGTCTCACCTTAACCATAAGAATCCTGCTATGAAGTCATTCACTCTCCACTGTGGCTGAAACAATGGGCGTGCTGCTCAATGCAAGTGTAGCATGTACTGCACTATGTGGACATTGTCAAGAGGAAGATTATAGCTCTTTTTAGTGAGGCTGTAAACAATGTTCACTATTCAAGCATTACTACTTATCACTGATTTGACTATCTGCATTTGTGTAGTTATTGCCGATCACATTACATGGTATCAGACACCCAAGCTAAATTGTAAAGGAGCCCCTTAGAAGCAACCAACTGATATTTTTATCATGTATTTTCTTTGATGCATAACTGATATCTTAGGCAAGATACAAGTGACTTTGAAAAAGCGAGCTTTTTAGCTGTGGTGAATTAACCCTATTCAGACCGAAAGGGAAGGGGGGGGGGGGGGATTCTACCCGACGGACTTTGGACGTTTCTGACTTTTCAATAAGAAAGCCGAGGCCACTAAACTTTTCCTAAAATTTTCTTGGAACAATTTGGCATAGCAAGTCTTGGTCCATCAAATTTGATGTTATTATGGCAACCACTTTTTCACAGGAATTTTTTTTTTCAGAATTCTGAATTTTCCCCTTTTCAGTGGAAAATTGTAACTTGATTGAAGTAACTTTAACATATTAGATAATTTTTGTGTTCATTCATTGATTTTGATTATTTTTGGTCAGTTTTGGAGCTTTTTTGTGGTTTTGGAAAAAATCAAGACATCCAAGATGGCGGATCCAAGAAGGCTGCTATATGAGAACATGACATAAATCTTACGTAATATACATCACCAACTCAAGTTGCGGACCTCAAAGGAAATGCTGTCGGACGCAGTATAGACCCTCTAAGTGTCGTTGTCATATCTTGAATATTTTTGGAGTTAAGAAGGAGGCAGAATCGGCGCCCCCTCTCCCGACCTTTCCCGGTCCCAGAAAATAAGAAAGCGTCCGTTCTGAATAGTTAAATATGAGAAAGGCTTGTTTTGGGTTAAAATGCTAATATTTAGAAGAGTATTGCTTCCGAAAGCTGATTGATATTAAGCATTTGATCGTTTTCAATTACGGCTTACAATAGGTCTGCTTTCTATTGAAATTTGCTTTTTCTGTGGTCACGTGACAGGTCATGTGACTCGCTTTAATATACATTCTGCGCCATAAAGGTGTTCATGACTTGTCTCTTATATGTGCCAAAACACTTGTGCATAAAAAGGAGAAAGACACAGCGGCAACAAGGTGTTTGCTATGTAGCCTCGTTTTCAAGTTGGCTGATATCATGTGCATTTGGCCACGCCCGCTTATCCTCTTAAACAGGTGTTTTCCCGCTGGCCCTATATCAGAAAATGATCAGCACATATAAGTCTATCATCCCACCAAGTTTCACGCTTTTATCAAAAAGTGAACGATTTTGCCATTTTGGGGGGTTAACAGCTGGACTATGTTGAGCCCTTGTAAAATGGCTACCGGGATCCCGGCGGGATCCCGCCAAGAATCCCGCTTCCTACCGGGATCTTGCCGGGAAATGAAAAATCTTGCCGGGAAACCGAATTTCCCCGCCGGGATTCTAACGGGATCTTGGCAAGAAACAATCTTGGCCGGGATCTTGGCAAGAATCCCGGCGAGAGTTTCGGTCCCCGGCGTGATCTTGCCAAGACATCGGTGATCCCGCCAAGACAACCGTAATCTCGGCAAGACAGCTACGATCTTGGCAAGATGCGCAGATTCAAAACTGACCGTGATGAGACTTCAGAAAAAATATTACAAGTTGTGATATGTAAAGCCAGAGCAAACTTTAGCGAGGTCTGTTGCAACTGATATTTTTATCAGAGTGCGTTTCAAACAGCGATCTTGTATGGCTCGTTATGTTGATGAATAAAAAATAGGGCGATCATCGTGTGGGAGTTCGCGCTGGCACGTTGTGCGAGATTGTAAAGACGATGGTCATTAATCCCAAACTCTATTAATCTTCAAAAGTTTATAATCTTCAAACGGGATTAAAGTGACAATTAACGCAGTGCTGTATCCGTAAGGAGAATCATTCCGGGTTCTCGATATAACTGAAAATAACAATCGACGAAGAACAATGTTAACGGTTGTCCGGTTTTGTAGCTTTGCCGCTACGCGCGACATCTACCAAAATAACAACGATCAGAAACACTGCTGGCTCTGATCGGCTCTGTTTTACAAGTCATTTCATTTTATCAGACCACTGATGTCTATTTGTTGTCACTTAAGCTTACCTTTTATGCAGAGGACTTCGTTTTCGCATCCCTGTATTTTAAATGACTACTTCTGTCTAGGTGATGTCATGCCATCTCTTTGTTGGACTTTCTTTATAAGCCACCACGGAAGAGTTAAGCAAGGGTTTTTAAATACACTGTTTCCTGTGACTACTATGTTGTCGTTCTGAATTTAACTTTTTTCGCTGCTTGCCGGCCATATACCTAATACCGTAGTCGCGCCAAAAAATCCCGCCTTGACTCCCGCCATTGCGTTAATGGAACAATGTGATTGGTTGATTCAATCACGCCATCGGCGAGCGCTGCTCGCGTAATCCAAAAAATGCGAGAACTTTTCCACAAAACAAGTTGAAAATGGCTTCTTTTTATTGTATGTACAGGAGAAAATTGAAACGTTTAACTTATTATTTTTACCGAAAACAACATGGTTCTGTCAAGTTTGAAGCAAGAGAACGTTTTGCAAGAAACTCAAGAAACAGTTGTCAACGAGAGAACGGCCGGCATGCTAAACCCAGCTAAACATGCTGGCACACTAAAGTGTACTGAGAATGAACTTAAACAAAGGATGAGTAGACATTGTGGACAAAGCTACATTTGAGGAATGAACAATCGAGTTAAATGCTTTCAAAAATTTCCAAAGGACGTCTATAGTCTCTACAGCTTACTAATTTGCCGCGATGGAAGCCGCTACTCAACTGGGTTTCTTTTCTTCGACGAGTCTGGTCGCTCCAAGCATTCAACATGTGAGGAAAAGGTCAGTGAGTTTCACTTTTATATTTCACTCCAAAGCATCAGCGTGTACTGCTTTTCGTTGCCTTATGTTTTTTTTTTCGCTGAAAGAACCCTTTTAGATGTCGTCGACTGTTAACCTTTAATTTATTTTAATTGGTGATGTTGATTTTCAGTCAAGTAAACTGACCATTGGCGGGTCTTTCACAGAAAGAGGCTCCTTTGTGAGAAAAAATCCACACTGAAAAAAAGCTTGACTTACCTATAAAAATGTGTGAGGATGGTATAAATAAACTTACTTACCGGTAACTAATTTGCTCTTAGACATTACTTAAGCATTCATTTTGTGAGTTCAAAAAGTAAGCTTAATTTTCGCCGTCTTCTCCAGATTTGCGTAAACTTGACACAATTTAGCCCGATAGCGAACAGAACAGCCAGGTGACAAGTCTGACAAATTTCAGAATTTGCGGCAAGTTGCAGAATCTAATACTGAAAATGGTTCCTTGTTAAATAGTTTTAGATGCAAAACAACAACAACAATATATAAACAATTTGCGATCGACAATTTCACGAGCTTTAAACTACATGACAAAAAAATCGTGACTTGCGTGACCACAGTTTGGCGAGCAGCCAATTTCTGCAAGACGAGAAGACGCCAAAAAACAAACACTTTATTTTTACATTGTCATTTTTCTTGTTCAGTTTCTTAACTCGAACCTTTAAGGAAAATAAAAAAGGTTCGAGTTATTTGAAGGTTTGACTTATCCAGGGCAAAATTCTGAAGGAAATGTTGTGAAGAGAAAATTGCGTTCACCTCGAGTTATAAAGTTGGCGGGAGGTTCGATTAACTGAGGCTTCAAGTTACCGGGAAGTATAGTTTGTTTGCAACCCCTTGAATTCTATTTTTCTTTTTTCGGTGTCGTCGGTTTCACCTTTTTATTCTCCATAACGTGTTCTCCTTTTGTATTCTTTTCCAAGGCGAATAGTTGAGGAAGAACTACGCAAGATAAATTCCATAACAAATTGAGACAGTCTAATTAGATGTACATAGTTTTCATTTAAAAAGTCCTCGCACATTCTGTTTTCAGTTGAACTATCCAAAATAAAGCACAAAGACAAAGGAAAATAATGGGATTATTTACTAGATACAATTTATTGGATTCTTAGGGTTATACAAAAACAGATGGTCAATTCCCTGTTCATCCCTGCAGATCATATTTCAATGTTTACATTTATAAACAAGTTGAAGCGCAATGCAAGCGGCGCAGATGTTTTCAACAAATTCCCCACATTTGCTAGTATTTGGCGATTTAATTTGTGTTTTGCATAAGCTTCGCCCAATTACAGACCCTGCACGTATGTTCAGGCAGAACGTGTCAACAAAATTTAATACACTTACGTTTATTAAAGAGAGAGTAATCTTGAAATAACGATGTAGATTAACCTTAAATCTGAAACGGTGTGCATGTTATAAAATAAAACCCAAGCCTTTCCACCTGTCTCCTCCAATGGGGCGGTTCTGTGAAATTCTGAATACTTTGGAGTACCAAACAATATTTGTTCCTCTGATGACAATTGTAAAAGGTGCTTCGCAAAACTGCGTTGCCAGATACTTCAGATTTCACACGTTTCTTTCACTCAGCATTTAATTCTCGTCCAGCACACTGTTCCTTTCTTAGATGATCATGAACAAGCCTGAGTTCCTGCACGGCCGCTATTCCATGCTTTGTCTTGACTACAAATAAATCGATCTCTCTGAACCGCGAACACATATAGTTTACATTTGAGAGTATAAAATGCAAGTGCGAACAAACACAAAAATGCTCAAAACACCATCAAACTCTTCCTGTTCGTTGGTTATTCTCCTGCAGATGCTACGGATTTCACAGCAAATAAATAAGAAAGACACTTGCCTCCTTCCACCAGCAACGCTCCTGGCACCACGAGGCTTTCATGGGGAACGTGGAAATCAATCAACAACGTTAAATTCGGCGCGCTGAAGTAACATCACATGCACGTGAACTATTCTTTGTCTTCTCGTTATTGTCACATGGAAATAGTACCACATAAGGGATAATTCAATTAAGAAACACGTGCAAGGCTGATAACAATCATGTCAACAATACTTGGGACTGCAATATAGGACATAGTTTTGTCAGCGTCTGGTAGTTTGATTAATGTTAATTATGGTTCTCATCGCGAATCCTGGCAAGATTCCAGACAGGACCCCCGGAGATTTTGGCTGCCGGGAAGATTTTGACCGCAAGGAATTTTGTTTCCCGTCGCAAATCCCGGCAACACTCCCACCGAGATATCCGGTTGCCCGCCAAGAATCCCGGCAAGACTCCCGCCGGGATCCTGCCGAGATTTTGGCCGCCGGGATCCCGCTTCCCGCCAAGAATCCCGGCAAGATTCCCACCGGGATCCCGCCGAGATTTTGGCCGCCGGGAATCCCACCTCCCGCCAAGAATCCCGGCAAGATTCCCGCCGGGATCCCGCCGAGATTTTGGCCGCCGGGAATCCCGCCTCCCGCCAAGAATCCCGGCAAGATTCCCGCCGGGATCCCGCCGAGATTTTGGCCGCCGGGAATCCCGCCTCCCGCCAAGAATCCCGGTAAGAATCCCGGCGGGAACCGGGAATCCCGGCGGCCAAAATCTCGGCAGGATCCCGGCGGGAATCTTGGCGGGATCTTGCCAAGATCCCGCCAAGATCCCGGTACCATTTTTACAAGGGAGAAAGCTACTTTTGAGACTTCAGGATCGCTTTTCTCGGAAAATATTGGAAGGATGACACACACACAGGTGTTAAATGATTGAAAGTAGAAATTTAAGGGATCAACATGGCAGATAGACATTAATCTCCCGTGGTGTTTCTGTAAAATGCTGCACCCTTGATTTATTTTGTTGAACTACTGGTAATGGCAATGTGAAAATCACTGTGACTGTGAAAGTCAAGATCTTATTTCTTTACTGGAAAGTAAACTGACAAAATGACCCATCTTTCTCACAACACAGTATGCAACAGCAGTGAAACAAAAAAAGGAAAATTTTTTCTCATTAACTTTAAATCTTTTTATTTCTTAAGAAGTATACTTGTGAAAGTGGCAACTAAAGGGGACCTTTAGTTGCCACTAAAGGAGACCCATTCCCTCACTAGACTCAGTCTGGTGAGGGAATGGGTTGCACTTTTAAGTGTACAGCCCTGTTCTAACACTTCATACCTTGAAAACTGAATTGAAGGACAGGCAATTCTAGATCACTGTGTTATTGCCAAGTGCCAGTTCACCTTCATCACATACCAATATATAAAATTATATTTACCTGTCCCTTCTGTGCAAGTACCAATGAACTCAAATCCTTCAGGAGCTTTAGTCTTAAATGTCTCTGCCAGAGCTGCATCTAGATCATGGATGTCTGCAGGTGAGATCTTCAAAGCTTCACACATGAAATTGATAGGATCTAGTGCTCCATAAAGCAGTCTGTAAAAGGTGTCATTCCTTGAGAGAAATTCAAACGTGTGCTGGCCTAACAAACGCCGATGAACACCTTGGTACACATTAGCTGTCACCACACTTGGTTCTCTATATCCTAGAGAAATAGCAAGTAAATTCAATCAGACATTATCAGTTGAATTTTCTATAGTTACAAGATATTCTGAAAGTATCATCCCTTAATTGCCTTAGAAATCCCAAAAGGTACATTAAGAAATTAAATTATACTTGGTACTTATAAAATTGAATTTTGCAGTTCCAAAAAATATCCACACCCACCCCCTGGAATCATCATCATTTTTCTTCAAGCCAAAAGGCACATAAGGTTGTAATAAGACGACCCCTTGGAAGGTCATTGAAAATTCCACAGGGGTGGGGGTTCCAAAAAGGTTAAAATTTAGTATGAAGCTAAATAAACTGTAAATTCCAGAGGGGTGGGTTCAAACCCCAAAAAAACCTTCCATGGAGGGGGGGGGGACGGTTAAAAAAGGACATCATTTCAGAGATTGTAAACAGAGTATTGAAAGATCAAAGTATGCTACTGTTGCCCAGGGGGGTGGGGGGGGGGGGAAGGGGGTACTCTCAGGTACTCCCATATATAAGCTATATAGGTATGTGCTGCGGAATGGGGTATCGTTTTTGAGGTTCTCAGTCCTTAAACAGGGTATTCATTTTGCCTCTTTTTGGAATCAGATCGCGATGTGATGCTTTATAGATAGGGTTTCTTTTTTCGTATTAACTAAAATTGCAGTAGGTAAACCATGGTTATGATGGAGTATTGTAAACTAAGCTTAGTCTAGTATTCTATGCTTGATGTTAAACTTCCCATGTTACAGAAACAACGACCCATTTACACAATTATTAGTGATTGTTTTCCCCTTGAATAGGGTGTCATTTTCAGGTTTGGGCCTTAAAAAAGGTATCAATTTTCGATTTTCTATCCTTAAATAGGGTCAGGGTTTAGGAGCAATTGTGACACACACTTATCCTAAATTGATGGGAGTACCCCCACCCCCCCCTGGACTGTTGTTTAAATATCCCTTTACTTATACCAGTGAAGTCAAAATTATGATAGAAATTAACATCATGGATATTAACATTGCACTTGACTGCGGTCGCAGAAATTAATGCTTCAGAAAATTAACATCGCTTAAATCAACATTGGATTTTTTGCAATTTGCACCAGTATCAAAGCCCATTAAAGTGTACATGACACGGAAATTTTTTCTTCGGTTTTTGATTGTTTTATGTGTTTAAAAAACGATTCTAAGCTTTAAACTGGCATCAAACTTTCCAAACGTACTTTTTTCGTGGTGCCGCCAAAATATCACGTGATTAGCTAATGTGATGTCAATCGACTTGATAACAAAAACAACATGGTGTCAAAGTGGAAGGAACTTGGGAGAGTTGGCAAAGGTTTCTCGTTAAGCTGAAGTGCCTAATAAGCGGTGGTTTGCATATTACTTTTGACAAAATGGAGGGAAAGTACTCAGTATTCCTCAGATCCAGCTTTTTGGGACAAGGGAATTGAAATAATTGTGTTGAAGGAGATGCAAGGTCGAAGCAGTCAGGCTACTCAAGATTTTGATGTTTGCTATGTTTTTAACTTGAAGATATGGTTACGAACGAGCATTTATGTTTTATAAGGATCCATCTCAGTAAGCAAAGAAGTACTGCTAAGCCCAGAGATGCTTTTCATTTGCAAAGCAGGACAAGTACGATAGCATGGTCTGCCGACTTTCGATTGTACAGGTGAACAGAGCTACCAGTACGGTCTTAAATTAAATTTGTTTTTATTCTTCTCTGGACTTCACTAAGACATTATGATATAAATATAATTTCAACGACGATCGCCTACTCATAACATTTTTACATTGGACTGTGCATACACTGTCTTAACCTGACTGCGCTGGATGACAAGCAAGACAAGAGTTCAGGATTTTGTTTGACTCTTCCTGTGAGGAGGATGTAACTGCCTCATTGTTAGAGTGAAAATAGAAAGAAAATCAAGAGGTTGCTGAAAGAATTCCAGAAAAATGTCTCACTTGGTTATATTTGCAGTGCTCAATCTAGAAATTAGTCAAAGTGGGTCATATGTCCCACATTTAAATTGGGTCATTTTAGAAATGGTCCGGGTCAAACTATGATAAATTATACAAAAAAAAAAAACTTTGTAAAATTAACATCATCAAAACCATTTAAAGAATACGTTTCCAATTCTTTGTTTTTCACAGTTTGATTCCTTTATTGACGTGAAAAGTCGGATTACATGAACATACGGCACTGCTGCAGGTGGGACGGTATATAAAGCTGAAACTTATTTTTAAAAAATGACAGACTATAATTTTAAATAAAAAATGATGAAAAACACTTAAGCTTAATTTATTCATTTCATGCTTCCTTATCACCAGTAACTATTATAAGCTTAACTTCAAATCATGTTTTGGCAGTTGGCTCGTGAAGTTGACTGGCTATCGTTACTTTTAGGGGACTCGCGCTACATAGGAAAAAAACCAGTGAAACACTGTTTGAATGTACGCGCAAAAATGACGAGTGACAAATTTGATGACGAGCGTTTATTAGCCAGAAAAACAAATGAAAACAAAATGAAAAACGGTTAAACACTCATCTACAGTATTTAGTGTTAAGCACTGATCGATAGTGATTAGGCCTAAGAACTCATCTATACTTCTGATTAGGGTTAAGCACTGATTCTACGACGGTTAGCTTTGTTATTGTTGAGTTTAGTTATTTCTAAACTTTGTACAATTAATTGAATTCGTCATGTTTGCGAGTGAATTAAATTCGTCATTTTTGCGCGTGCATTCAGACAATTTTTTCTCTAAATAGCGCGAATCCCCTAAAAGTAACGAAAGCCAGTTGACTTCCAGCTTAGTGACACTTATCGCACTCTCTTCTGATCTTTCATCATCCTTCTCCGGTCCTTCATCTTTCTCAGGAGGTTCAACGGCCCTTCTCTTTTCGATTAAAAAATGTTAGCTTTTGTTGTTGTTTCATGTTAATTTTACAAAGAAAGAAAAACCCAACCATGAAAAACATTGATGGCAGAAGCAACGCTTGCAAAATGTCGAAATGTGGGCTCTAGTCTCTCTCAGAATTGTGTGGAACGCCTGACACAAAAAGTACTCGTAAGCGCGCGTTTTTACTTTTATTTATTGCCGAATGCCTGCTTCTCTGTAAGTACTTCTATGTGAGGTAACTTGTTTTTTTATTTGTTTTTTTTTGTTTGCATCGGTATGACCCCACGATAACTTCATTTTGCGTCAGGCTATGATTTACCGCATCAATGACGCAAAGACGCGGCCTAGATTGAACACTGTATTTGTTTATGAAGACAAACATTTTCTAGGAGTTTGTTTAATCCTATGTCTACATATCAAGGTTTTTACCAATCAGGCTGAAATCAATTCCCTGCCTTTTCACTGATGACCATGACCTGACCTGACCTGATTTATATCAGCTTGCCAACAACAAAAAATCCCTGTTTAACCCCTCACCCCCCTACTTTTTGGTCAGATGAAGTAACCATGGAATCATATTTGTCTCTTGTTGCTTTATGTTGGGTGGTGGTTCTGATAGATCCAAAAATATCAACTATCATAATTGAAGATCAAGTGATGATGACAGAAGGACATTCCTTCTGTTGCAATGATTGTGACCTATTGTCAACAAGAATGATACAATTTACTATTTTAGAAACTTCCCATAGAGGAATACTTAGATAAATTGTTGTTGTTGTTGTGCTGCCACTCTTTGTTGGCTGTGACGAAACAGGTACACTATGACATGTTACAAACACAATAGTTATTCCTAAGTAAAAATTGACACAAATGCCCAAAGCTTTAACTCTGTCTCCAGTTATTAGGAACTATAGTATTAATTTAGGTGCTCCATACAGGGCTTCCACCTCTCAGAATCAGGCTTAAGCAGATTAAGCTTGCAGGGCCAGCCCTGTGTCAGGAACCTGTATTGAGTGCGCGTGTGTGGAGGTGGGGGGGGGGGGGGGAGTGAGCTGCTGTAAATAATATCTACAAGGGATGTATGGATCGATCCACATCACTGTGTCTGAGTGATACATATGCTTTGGTAGTCGACCAGTTAATAATTATTACTGTTGATGAAGATCAATGTGGCTTTCCACTGTTCATGGGAAAATTGTTTGAGAATTAAGGAGTCAATATGGAGACCCACTGTTGATTTGCAAATTTACTCGTCAATTGTCAATTCTTGTTGGTTTATTTATAATTAACTGTTAGTTTTGGAAGAGTTTGATGTGTTGTGCTTTCCTTCTGTGGTATTAGAAACACCAAAAGCCAATTAAGAGGCCCAAGGACACCAGTTATTTTAAAAGCTAATGAACATGGTTTAATGATTCAATAACAGTTCTTAACAGTATTGGAAAACATACCCACTGCAAAACAAAACAAAACAAAATGAACTGTATTTTAATGCAAAATGTGACATTGCCTTAGCTTCATGGTACTGAGTTGTTTGAAAAATTACTGACCCATTACTGAGCCAAGATTAGTGTTAATACCCTAATATTGATACTCTAAATAGCAACAGTCTTAAGCTGCTATATTTGCTGAATCAGCCGGTGATATAGCAAGTAGCATGCGAGCTGAAGTCAGTTTCAGTGCCGTTTTTAAAGTAAAGGTATCCCTTGTAAAAATTTGACCGAGATCTCGGCGAGATCGCGGCAATCTCGCCGAGATCGGCGAGATCTCGGCGAGATAGCCACGATCTCGGCGAGATTTCAAAATATCGCGCCGAGAAAAGTAGCTCGCGGTGAGATCGCGGCAATCTCGCCGAGATCGCGCCAAGATCGGCGAGATCTTGGCGAGATAACCACCATCTCGGCGAGATTGCGAAATATCGCGTCGAGATATCTACCCCGCGGCGAGATCGTAACGCGATCTCGCCGCACCAAACCCGTTCGTGGCGAGATAACCGCGATCTCGGCGCGATTTCAAAATATCGCGCCGAGATATCCAGCGAGAAGTGAGATTGCAACACGATCTCGCCGCGACAAACTAGTTCGCGGCGAGATAGTCACAATCTCGGCGCGGATAGCCGCGATCTCGGCGATTTCATGTCGAGATTTCTACTGTTGCAACGCAGAGACTGTCTCGATCTTTGCGAGATTTATCTCATAGAATCTCGATATCGGTAAGATTTCTCTCAGGTTTTACTGCTGCAACTGCCATTGTATTTGTGCAAATCTCCTGACCCTGTACCCATAGTTTCAAACAAGCGCGACCAGCGATCTATTTCGAGGGTCGGCAAGAATCTGAAATAAATCAGCTCACAAATTAATTTACCGGCTTTTGAGATCAAAATAACAACGAGCAGCAACGAGCAGCAACGAGCAAAATAACAACGATCAGAAACGCTGTTTTACATGTGAAGTCATTTGATTTCATCAGACCACTGACGTCTATTTGTTGTCACTTACCAATGATGTATGCAGAGGACTTCGTTTGTCATGTCCGGCATCTCTTTGTTGAACTTTCTTTATAAACCACTACGGAAGAGTTAGGCAAGGGTTTTAAAGACAGATACCTGTGACTAATTTGTTGTCGTTCTGAATTTGACTTTTTTCGCTGCTTGCCGGCCATGAGCTTACCTGATACCGTAAAGTCGCGCCAAAAAATCCCGCCTTGACTCCCGCCGTTGTGTTAATGGGGCAATGTGATTGGTTGATTCAATCACACCATCGGCGAGCGGTGCTCGCGTAAGCCCAAAAAAATCGAGAACTTTTCCACAAAACTTACAGAAGTGGGAAATGGCTTCTTTTTGTTGAATGTACAGGGGAAAATTGAAATGTTAAACATGTTATTTTTTACTACGGAAAACAACATGGTTCTTTCAAGTTTAAAGCAAGAGCTAGAGCGTTTTGGAAGATATACAAGAAACTGTTGCACAACTAAACAAGCCACACTAAAGGACCTAAAGTGTACTGGGAATGAACTTATATATTATGGACAAAGCTACAATTGAGGAATGAACACTCAGGTTAAATGCTTTCAAGACTTTCAGAACGTTTGTAGTCTACACAGCTTAATCAGTAATGCCGCGATGGAAGCCACCAAATGGGTTTCTTCTCCACCGGGAATCAGTCCTTCGACGAGTTTTGTAGTTGCCCAAGCATTCAACGTGTGAGACAAAGGTCAGTGAGTTTCACTTTTCTCAGACAACATCATCAGCATGTACAGCTTTTCCTTGCCTTGATTTTTCCCCTTTTATCTCGTCGGCTGACTGTTGGTGATGTTGATTTCACTCAAGTAAACTGCGGGTCTTTCACCGAAACATGTTCCTTCGTGAGAATATTAAGCTTAATTAAGCTTAAAAAAATCTTCGCTTGATTTTCCCGTAAAAATGTGTGGGGATGAGGTATAAATAACCTAACTTACCGGTAACAAATTTGATATGAGCCAAAACTTCGGCATTCTTTTTGCATGAGTTCAGAAATAAAATTTTCGCCGTCTTCCCCAGATTTGCGTAAACAGTCAGGTGACAAGTCTGACAAATTTAAGAATTTGCGGCAAGTTGCAGAATCTTATACTGAAAATGGTTCCTTCTTAACTAGTTTTAGATGCAAAACAGAAACAACTCAAATTTTGCGATCGAATATTTCACGAGCTTCGCAGTACATGACAAAATAATCTCAAGATTTGCGTGACCACAATCAATTTCTCAGTGCAAGACAAGGAGACGCCACAAAAACACTTTATCCAGTCTAATTAGATGTTGTTGTCATTTAGAAGGCCTTTTGTTTTCAATTGAACTATCCAAAATAAAGTACCAAGATAAGGGAAAATAATAGGATTATTAACTAGATTGATTTATTGGATTATTAGGTTTATACCAAAACGGAAAATGGTCATCCCTGTTCATAGCTGCATGATCATTCATATTTCAGTGTTTACATTCACAAACGAGTTTGAAGCGCAAGCGGCGCACACAGATGTTTTCAATAGATTCACCACATTTGCTAATATTTGGCGATTTAGTTTGTCAGTTCCTTGCTTAGATGAACAAACCTGAGTTTCTGCACGGCCATTATTCAATACTTTGTCTTGACTACAAATAAATCGCTCTCCCTGAACCGAGAACACATATCGTTTACAGGTGAGCGTATAAAATGCAGTGCGAACAAACACAAAAATGCTCAAAACACCATCAAACTCTTCCTGTTCGTTGGTTTATTCTCCTGCAGATCGATGCTACGGATTTCACAGCTAATAAGGTGGGCACTTGCCTCCTTCCACCAGCGTGGGGAATGACAACTAATGGTGATCGATCAGCTGAAGTAAAAACACGTGCACGTGAACTATTCTTTGTCTCCTCGTTATTGTCACGTGGAAACAGTACCATATAAAGGATAATTTAATTTCAAAACACGTCCAAGGTTGTTAACAATTCCTGGAACTGCAATATAGGACATAGTTTTGTCAGCGTCTGGTAGTTTGATTAATTGTTAACGTAAGTGTAAATATCGTTCTCATCGAACCTAATTTGGCTGCCGAGAATTTCGCTTCTCGACGGGATAACAGTAAGATTTTGACCGCCAGGAATTTCGGTTCTCGCCGCAAATCCCGGCAAGACTCCCACCGAGGCCTCGCCGCGAAACTGCCCGCCGAGATATCCATATCTCGCCGCGATATCACCTCGCGATCACGGCGCGTTTTGGCCGCCGAGATTTCCGTATCTCGCCGCGATCTCGCTGCAACATCTCGCCGCGTATTTGCCTGCCGAGATTTCCATATCTCGCTGCGATCTCGGCGAGAATCGCGGCGAGATCGCGGCGCGTTTTTGGCCGCCGAGATTTTCCGCATCTCGGCGAGAATCGCGGCGAGATCGCGGCGAGTTTTTGGCCGCCGAGATTTCCCGCATCTCGGCGAGAATCGCGGCGAGATCGCGGCGCGTTTTTGGCCGCCGAGATTTCCCGCATCTCGGCGAGAATCGCGGCGAGATCGCGGCGAGTTTTTGGCCGCCGAGATTTCCCGTATCTCGCCGTGATCTCGCCGCGATCTCGGCCGTGATCTCGGCGAGATGGGGAAATCTCGGCGGCCAAAAACGCGCCGCGATCTCGCCGCGATCTCGCCGCGATCTCGCCGCGATTCTCGCCGAGATCGCGGCGAGATCTCGGCGAGATCTCGTAAAAATTTTCACAAGGGATATAGATTCTAATTGTAGGATAACACAACAGTGGAAATAAATGTCTTTTCTGGCCTGGAAGTAAATTGCGTACGGCCATATTATCAGCAAAACGACTTCGTCATTGGCTTTTCTCTACACTCTGTAAAAACACTTTTGCTTGCTGCATAAACCACTGAAACTAAGGCCAGCCTGGGAATAAACTCTGGGAACTCGTTCTTAAATCGAAATGAATCGAAAATCCAACGCACTCTCTATATATAAGAACAATGACATTCTTGCGGCATTAAAACATCAAAACAATTGGCACTTTCGGTTCTCCTTAGGTTGATGGAAACAGTAAGCTGTTTATGTGAACACAAGGGCTTTGATGTTCTTAATAAACCCTAAAAGAAGAAAACAAAGAAATCTCACAAACTGAGGTGCTTCCACTGATGTACAGTCAGGATATATAAATCATCGACTTTGAGATCAACATCCTCACCACAGTACGAAAGAAGAGAAGACATCGCAAATGTTAGTCGTTGTCTGGTTTAATAAGACCTAATTAAAAACAGCTCTAGTTTTTCTCCTACTTGTTCTTTCTCTCTGTAGGTCTCTGAAGTTTCGAAAAGATCCCCGATACTGCTGAACGATGTCAACATTTTGAGGCAATTTGTAACAAAAACACTGTGTTCGCGGGAATTAACGCAATCAAGTCAATTGATGTCACTACACGGTAAATTTGGTCCTAGTCCCCGGGACAGTTTTGAAGTGAAAAATAGGCTTTTTTGCCTGCCAAAAAAGAGGTTAACTTTTTACAAATTTTAGACAGGTTTTAAGGTGGCTCCCTAGAGTTTCTACAAAAGTGAGTATTCGAACTGGCAAGGGTTACAAAAGAAACCCTAATTCTGTTGTCTTGCAATCTTTGTTCCTCAGATTTGCCACTAAGGTTACTAACATAATTACACTTATTTTTCAGTATTTGCTTCTTAGGCATAGGCTGTTGCCATGACAACAAAACATCTAAAGAATGATGGATATTCACCATTAATTCATCTTTATTCTTTAATATTTTGATTTTCCCTCGGAGAATTTTTTTTAAACTTTCCAATCTTGTGAAAATGATTTTTGCTAACATTTTGCAGGGGAAAAAATATGGGGTCGTTCAGACGGTTTCACCGATATCACCTGATTTCTTATTTTTAACCATTAAACTGAATTGCTCCAACAGAGTTTTTTTAAAAAATAGGTTGTGGAAGGTAGCCTTAGTATCTCAACATGTGCAAAAGAAAATTCGCTGTAAACTTTGCTTTTATTGCCTGCGTTGACGTCATAAAATGTCTGGAAAACCTTACGATTTGATGTGAGCTCGTGCAGATTACTACAGCTCACGACATCAGCGCACGCGTGGTCATAAACCTATAGGGAGCCACCTTAAGTTTAGAATCATTTTTTATACACATCAGACTCTCGAAAACCAAAGAAAAAAATTTCGTGTCATATACACTTTAATTCACAATATTAAGTTAGTTGCTGAATCTTCAAGTGCAATTTAGGTCTCAGTATTCTTCAGTGCTAAGAGTAGTGCATGGGACTTTCAATAGTTTATTAGTTCAATGGCTCTTCATTGGACACCAAATGATAGTTTTCACTTTTTCCCTTAACAAAATATTTTGGGGCCTGTTTTCTCTTAAACACTTACCGGGAGTCTCAAGCATTAAGGTGGAACTGTTCACTAGCCTAGCAGGAACTTGTACTCGACCAGCTGAACCCACAAAGTCAACAACAAATGAGTCTTTTGACTTCACATTCAACCGGTGGTTAAATATGATGGCTATTTGTTCCTTTGCCTAACAAAAAACACAGGGAAAATGACACTGAAACCCTTCAGATTATCACTAAAAATAAGAAAAAGAATTATACATTTAATAATTAAAAGGATCATTTACACACTTTCAGTCTGACAGTCAGGTGTAATCAAATTTTGAATACTATGACTGTCAGATGCACCTGTGACACAAGAAAAATATATACATTTCAGGAAGAAAAATTAAATTTCATACTCACATCGTGTTGAACTTTTTCCGGCACTATTGCCTTAACAGCCAAATCTAAAATTATAAACAATTGCAACATTAATTTCTTCATAAAGTATTTGTAACTTTTGCTACTGATAGTCAATGTTGCAAGTAAACCTTAAATACTGACTGTCATTAGGATGGAGCCTTGGTGTGAAAGACTTTTTTTGTAAGTTTCTGCTAAATGTACAACTTTGAGTAAATAAATATATACACTCAGGTAAGTACAGTTGTTGCACGTCTAATACCCGGCCTGACCAATCGATGGCAATCAATCATCGAAAATGAAATCAATCAATCAATCAATCAATCAATCAATTCAATCAATCAATCAATCGATAGCAATTAAAGACAATTAGTTGATTGTTATTGATTGCTATCGGCCAATCAATAATCACAAGCTTGAGTCCTCTCTAACTGCTATTGATTGCCATCAATCGCCATCAAGGGCAAATGTGAGCCTAGAAACGTATACCCTGCAATTTTAACAACTGTTACGTAAGTTCATTCCACCTTATTTGTTCCGTAAAAGCATTTTCTTTTTGACCTCCCAAAAAATATGGAAATCGATGTCAATCGATGAAAATCAATGACAACTGATGACAATCAATAACAATTGATGGCAATTAAAAAAACACAATTTTTTTGGCCATTGATTGGTCATCGATTTCCGATATCAATATTGATTAATTTATTGTTATCGATTATTGATTTCATCAATTGGTCAGGCTGGGTCTAATAGGCCACATACTTGTCCAATACTCCGACAAATTTATGCACAGCATTGTTAAATTTCTTATTGTTTTGCTTCATTCTTTATTGTTATGCTTTTGTACAGTATTGTTATGTGAAGTGAATACAATACAATGCCATGCATAAATTTGTCGGAGTATTGGACAACCCTCATAGGCCATGGGTAACCCAACTGTAAGTGATGTTCTGACCTGGCACAAAGTAACTGGGAGTATTTTGGAACTACTTTTAAAGCTACCACTCAGGGGACACAAAATATTCATTCACCCCACGTCACATCTGAAAAGCTTTAATTTCTTAGAGACACGATAACATTTCACAAATAATTATAATTATTCTAGCACTTCATGCTTTTCTAATCAATGCTTCAATGAATTAAACTGAAATTTTGGCAAGCATCTGAAGCTAATTTATCCATTTTTGTACATTCTCTTTATATATATTGACTTACCACCTTCTCCACTTGCATTTTTCCCAGATTCCTGAGAATACATTGCCTAATAGAAAGGAAAATGTTATTAAAAGTTACTAAAACGTTACTGAAAACTTAAAACTAGGTTGGGCAAAATTTCAAGGTAAGGCAGAGCTTGCTGCATAATATGACATTAGAGCAACTCTGATTCATGAGCTGAACCTCTCAGCTGCCAATTCAAACCAGCACGTAAATATTACTACTGGTACCAATACTAGATCTAACTGGCGTATTTTTATAAAACAAAGCTTTTAATTGGCTTAGGCCTGACCAGTCAAACATGATCGAGCTTGCCCACACAAAAAACTAATTGAAGATTTAGGTTCAGAGTCACCCTAAACTCCAACTTGATTGCCTGGGGAATGCTGTCTAAATCAACTAATCGCACCAAAGTCAAACTTAACTTCTCAGATGCATGAGAGGTACGTCATGTGAACTAGACCTTAATTTATTTGATCAGACTGTGTCTGTTTCCAAATACAATATTATCTCGATTAAACACTGCCCATGTAAAATAAAATCCGGGATCCCAGGTGGGATAGCTGGGATCCCGGGTGGGATAGGCGGGATCCCAGATGGGATAACCGGGATCCCGAGTGTGGTAGCTGGGATCCCGGGTGGGGTTGTCGGGATCCCAGGTGGGGGAAATTGGGATTCCGGGTGGGATATCGGGATCCCGGGTGGGATATCGGGATCCCAGGTGGGATAAGTGAGATCCCAGGCGGAAATAGTGGGATCCCAGGTGGGACAAGCAGGATCCCAAGTGGATGTGTCAGAATCTCAGGCGGGAAGATTCAAGTTAGTTCCAAGGCCAGACTTTCTCGGCAGCCTTGGCCAAAAGAAAACTTGGCTTTTCTGGCCACTAAGATGTTAGCCAGGCTTCCTTGGGTTTTCTGGCATTGAAAAGTAGTCCTGAGAAGCCTAGCATTTTTCTCATGGAGTGAAAGTTATTGGTTGTTTTTGCTAATCCCATCATAAGATCGAGACATCAAAGAAACTCTACTAGAGGTCACTGACTTTACCTTAAAAGATCTGGAACTGAGAAACTTTTAATGATCGACGTCTTGAATGTGTTGTAAACTTGAAATTCCTCCACTAAAAGTGCTATTAAAAACATTGTGTCCAGTCATGCATTGCATCTGGAGGTATAAACAGCTATCAAACAAAGCTTTGAACAGATTGAGCAAGAATTATGCTGTAAGGATATTTCTTTTTCTGCTTGAAAATTGTGAAAATGAGGCACTATTCAAAGATAAATAAATCAAAATCCTGTACTCAAAAAAAAGCAGTTTACCTGTTGATTGCCTGCGTAAGTTTGCAATGGGAGACAACGCGTGTAACGTTTGATGTGGTCAAAACCAGGCTGCATTTTGCGTACGTTTTCCGGAAGATCTTCGGCGTGGGTTTCCAAATCGCTCGGCGTACTGGCGTACGATCGTGGTCTTTGGCGTAAAGCGGCGTAAGACCAAGCCAGCGCGGCACAGGAGGGTGTAAGCTTACCTCATATTAACGATATTGTACGTTGGCGTGTAGCCGAGGTAACCACCTTGGCGTGTGAAATTTTTACCATTTAAATAATAAACTTGTGGACACCGAATAATATCCGGGATTTCACCATCCCTGGCTCAGGATTTAGAGTCCACGGGCTCCTCGGTCAGCGGCTGTCGACCACTCGTAGCCCCTGCCTCAACGAGGTGCCTCAACCAATAAAGAATAAAGGAATACACGAGTATGATAGCCTTTCAAGCAAATGGCAAGTAAGTCAGAGGAAAATCGGACTTGAGTCACTTTGCGTCTCGTTGATACGACAGTTTGGTACTTAAAGATTCAGAGCTCTCAAGTCTCACGCATTGAGCGTGAGACTTGAGACTTGAAACGAATGCAATCTTACGCCCTCACGCTAGAAGTATTATTTCTCACGCATTTAAGGTTTTTGATTTAAACAGGCCATTTCGAGGCAGAAAATTGCTGCTTAAGTTAAGTGACTCCCTGATGAGCCAGCATTCTGGGAATAATTCATTCCATGTTCCCTTTGTACTGGCTTCCAACTCTTTCTAACAATGGAAACTCTCGTGTAGTTCTTGTTCTACCACATTGCAATGCCGGTGAAGAGAGAGTTTTTTCTCTAATAAGGAAAAACAAAACAACATTTCGGCCCTCCTTCCAGATGGATGGTACACTGGCCTCTCTGCTTACTATCAAAACGGCCAACAAGGAGTCATCTTTTGAACCACCTGCAGATTACTTGGTCAGTGCCAAGAAACTGAGCTACTTGGAACTACAACTACAACAAAGAGCATCAGAGTGACAGCACGTAGAAGAAACTCCTGTTTTTCAGAGATATGACATGTTAATTTGACTTCTGGATAAGTCGGAATGTTAAGAAAGAGTTGAGTTTAGTCCATTTAAAAGAAAAATCTGGGATCTAAATAGTTACTTTCGAAGGGTCCCATTTCCGCTCATAATAAAGGAAAACAAGTCTTAGCTACTTCAATTTTTCAAAATTTTCTGGGGGAGCATGCCCCCAAACTCCTCTAGAAAGGTGACGCCTTTAGCGTCACAATAGACGGCTACGCCTTCAAAAAGCCGTCAAAAATCTCACTCTTTGGCGACAAATCAACTTGAGAGCTCTGAAGATTGCCTCGTTGCATTAGTCCAGTAGAATGCCTTGTCACTGTCTGCAGATTTGTAGTGATGTTAGAAAGTTGTAATAAGAATCATAAACATGAGCAAATAGCCGAACCATAAGTTTTTAGTCCATCGACTTTCTTGTCCTCGTTACTTCGCCTCTCTTTCGCATTCGCAGCGGGAAGAGGAGAGAGCCTAGCTTGGGGACTGGGGACGAGGTTGCTGGCGTCAGCGCCTCGGCGGTCGCTTGGCGTACAACTTCGAAACACTTGGCGTATCTTCGGCGTGGGACGTACACGGAATGCACCCTGGTGTCAAAATACAATGGCACAATGCATAACACCTTTTTCAGAATAACAGACCCGATTCCAAACTTCTCCAAGAAGTCGATTTCTTTTGAGCCACTGTATAAGTCAAAAAATGATTTTTCATCCTTTTCTTGCATTATGTTAGCTTTTAAAATAGGAAAGAAAGCGGAGTTTGATAACATGTGCCATTAGAGCAACCGCCATCTTGAAACTCAGAACACATTTCTGAGGAGCCTGGAAACAAATTGGGTTGTTTCGGTCAGCAGCTAGACCACTGCGGGCTCAGATAGTGACCGTTTTTTCGGTTTCGGCGCCATTTTTTGTGTTCAGTTCGTGGCTTGAAATGTTTGCCTCTTTATGAGCTTGAAATGAAGAATCAGAGCAGCAAAACGTGGATCAGCTACCCTTTAGGCTGAGGTAAGTTGAAGGCAAATGATAATTTTGAAATATAGGATTCAAAATTAATGATTATGTTAAGTAAAGATCGACCATGTGCTTCTGAGTTAAGCAGCTAAATGTTTTCAAATGTTTGAGGATCTGAAGCAGGCAGACAGACGTCCTTTATTAAAGCTTGAGCTTAAATCTGGATACTTTTTTCTACCAGGCTTGTGTACATTTTTTCAAAGTAACTAAGAATGACAGAGGATTTGGGTCTCAAAGGATCTCCTAAATTGTGAAATGTTTGGGGAAAATGAAACTTGAGCTTACAGCTTGTGGACTGTTAGAGTAGTATAATTCAAAAGAATATTCATTTGTTCTTTAAGCATGTTTTAAATGCAGTATCATTCAGATAAGCTGGTTTTGACCAATCATTTCTGTTTTGTTGTAGATATTGACTGTATGCAACACATTGTTCAGTGCCTTCAGCTGAGGGAGACTGACACTCAAACAGCAGAGCAATCTCAAGTCACCTGAATGCTGGTTCTTAATAAGCTATGTTGCTTAAACATGGCACTAAATTCTGTTGATGCCATTTTCTTTTGCATTGTTTGACTCATAATTACAGAACACAATCAAGAAAATGGCGTATGACACAGGCTCTTTAAATTAAAACATCCAAGGTTAATCCATTCTGAACAGTGATTGTCATTTTAGTGGCTCAATTAAGTCTGACGTAGATGTTGTACTTACACAACCTCAGCAATTGCCCTTTTGAGGACTCTTAAGCTCATGCAGAATTACATCCCACCTGGGATCCCCCGCCTTAAACAAGCTGACTAAATGTAAGATTCCTGAACCAGAAATTCCCAGGTAGGATCCCACCTGGGATCCCATTCCTACCCGGGATCCCATTCCCACTCGGGATCCCACCCTACAACAAGCATCTCTGGAAAATTTCTATTTGTTGGGATTTTCTATTGGGATCCCACCCGGGATGCACTCGGGATCCCGTTCCAAAATCCCGCCCTGGGATCCCAGTTGGGATCCCACCCGGGATCCCCGGTGGGATCCCAGGTGGGATCCCAACAAAAATTTTACCTGGGTGGGCCTTGAATAAATGCCGGTTCTACATGGTCAAATTTTAAACAAATGCTCCCGGCGTTTATTTGAGTTGGAGGTAATTAAGCATTTATTTGACGTCTGGCGTTTATTTGAAACTGAACCTTTATGAAACTGATAATCATCGAAAGTAGCTACAGTAATTTTATGTCACTGTTCCTGGGGAATGTAGCGCAACTGCAATAGGCTATAAATAAGTGTGTGACATGCGAAACAAAATAAAACACTCTCAAGATGGCATCATTGAGGGGAACACTGCCTTGCAGTTGGTTAGTCTATGTGACTTCCGATTTGCATGACAAAAACGACCCCACTTATCTCCCCACCACTACGAGCTGAATGCTAGACAGCACGTCCTGGATCGGACAAGAGTATTAGTTAGCAGGCGATGCATAAAGGCAACGAAGCCAACAAGCTTGGGGGAAGTCGCTGCACAGACTTAACCGCACCACGCAGGAGTGACCGTAGCTTAATTTATTGAAGCACAAAAACATAGCCAACCCATCTCCAAAGGGAGGGACAGAGGGAAAAAATTTTGCTAAATTGACAATAAACACTGGCTGCGCTGCACAAGAGAATTGCAAATTAAACCTTGAACAGTTTGCTTGAACTTTTATAGCTAGACAGTGTCTGCTAACGTAGCCAGTAGTAAAAGCTGTACTATACAACGCTTGGCCTTACATGTGCTCTATCTTAGTTATGAATAGGGCCTTAACGCTATCGACCAATGCAATAAAACGTACAAAAGTGCTAACTAGAAACAAAGCCATAATGTTGTAGGTCTAGCTACAACGAAGCTATTGATTTTAGTGACCTTGGGATCCCAACTGCATAGTAGTTCTATTGATAGTGAACACGCCATGAAAGGCTCAATGAGAATGAGTGTCACGTGCCATTAACAATATTTTACCATTCTAACTGTTAAATCTCATTTAAAAAAGGTTCATAAACCACTACAGTACTTCAGTTCAATTTATTTTGCTCATAGCAACTATAAAGGAAGTTGGCATAATGTACTCTACACTCTGCTGAACACCCAATTCTCGATCCTGCCTTGTTTGGTATTTTATTGACTACAATTCCTGTTTTACTTGTGTCGTGCTATATTGTGCTATAATTTTAGTGAACTTAAGGTGTTAGAGACTAAAAAAACAAGGCTATCAAAAATGATAAAAATATCCATTTTTACTACACACCAGGCCCCAAAGAAACACAGGGTTCAAATAAACCCTGGGTCTACAAGGTCTAGTAATAAATAAACACCCTGGTGTTTAATAAAAAAAATATGGTAACTAATGATATTTCTGATAAACAAAATATGCAAAGCCATATTAGATTGCCAGCAAGGATTAATGAATTAAAATGCGGTATTTAACAGCAGTTTTAAAACTTCCAACAACATGGTATTGTTTTATTTTCTTAACAGGGTCCCAAGGGGGTCTTTAGATATACCTTGAGACCCAAAATCTTCGCTATGGAGCCTGAAGCACGAAGCCTTTTTATTCTTGGAACTAGGACAAAAAAATCTCGATTCTGCCTAAGGGGCCAAATACATCAACTGGGCTGACCAGGTTAGCCAAGATGACTGTTTAGCAGGGTATTATATGAGGCAAGCCAGCCTGGCAATGGCTACAACAAGAAGAGTGCATCAAGTGATTTTAATTTTGTTAATCCAGCTGTTTAATTCAACAACCACATAAGAGATCTCAAAGCAGCAAAACGAATGGGATATTGCTAAATGAGATATGTTCAGCCAACAGTGGGACCCAGGGGGGGGGGGGGGGTACTCTGGATTTCAAGTGACGGGGATGATCGAAGGATTTTTTTGGGTCTGAAATTTTCAATTCCAGGGTTTTTTGGGGTAGGAAAATTTGGCAAGTATTTTTTTGGGTGGCTTGATTTAATTAGGGATTGTTTTGGGTATTCAAAACAATCTGAAGATTCACAGTAGTGCCCGCATATCCCGGCCGCGTAGTTCTGTGAATAAAGTACAACCAAACTTATTCTTGCCCGGGTTGTCTTGTTTAGAGTTGTCACTCATAATGTTATTGTTGAAACAGAAGATGTTTGGGGGTGACCCTAGTGTTGTTAGAGTGACTACCAGATGAGAAAAAGATAAAACCAGGTGGTATGATGAATTTAACCCATTAACACCCGACAAGCTTCGAAAAAATGGTACTTTTACGCAGCAAATGGCCTTTTTTAGCCCTGATTGATCCAATTTTGTCCCAATCCTCGCGAAAAGTGCTTTCTAGCATGAACAGTTGCTGTTTCTTTCAGTTTCAGGATGTTTTCTAGCATTTTGAGTTCGGGCATGCGCACAATTCAAAATTTTGAGATTTAGTGCTTCGAGATTTAGTGCACAAGCCCGTTGCTTTCTTTCTCATTTCGATTTTCGCTTTTTGCTGTTGAGTTAGCCATACGACCACAGTGTCTGGTGATGAGAAAAGTTTCCCCTCAAAGCTCGTTTGAAAAGGAAAGAGTTGGCCAAAAGTAGCAGTCGGTGGGGAGGCCATGATTTTCTTGTTTTTTGAGGTAAAAGTTCCATGGTTTTCTGGCTGTTGCTCAGGCTTACTTGATCCGATCATGGTCGTTCAGGCATCATTTACAAGACCTTTTTTCAGGGTCACGTAAACTGATGACGTCACAAGTGGAACAAGACACCTGCTCATTCTAGGGCGCATAGGGGTGCATTGGGCGTCAGTGGGTTAAACAAAAGCAAACATTCAATTTCTAGTGTCTTTTTTGCGTTATATCATTTAATCCTTTCTAGAAATTTTTTAAGGCTTGGAAATTTGACAAGGAATTTTTTGGGGGATAATTTTTCGTCCAGGGATTTTTTGGGGTTTTGTTGGAAGCCCTAGGGATTTTTTTGGGTTTTGATTTTTGCCCCCATTCGATCATCCCTTTCACTTGAAACCCGGAGTACCCCCCTGGGCAGCGGGAGAAGCTTGAGAACTAATTTACTAGTTCTAAAATTGTAGCCTGCAAACAGGCTCTGCAGTGGGGAAAAAGCGCGAAAGTAAATCAGTGAGTGGAGCGAGCCAAGCTTCCTTCCCCAACCCCTCCCCGTCCCTCTGCTTGTTTTCGTCACTCTTAACTTTTCTTCGCTCCTTCCCCGACTAGAGAGCCTGTTCACAGGCTATAAAATTGCATTAGTATTACCACTGTCCTCAGGGACAACTTTCAAATGACTGCCTATTTTGTAGTCAACTTGCATTCCCCCAAGATCTAGTCTCATTTGTCTATAACAAGCAGTATAGACCACAATTCAGATTTCCAGCGTTCCAACCATTCCTTTCTTTTCACTTTATGCGCCGATCAATTCGAAACTTCAACACCCCCCCCCCCCCCCGGCACACCCCGGGCATTTGACTGTGCATCGTGCCCGGGGAGGAGGGAATTTGAACTTTGCGTTGAAAGGGTGGGGAATTTGATCCAGATTTATCTCTTGTTCTGACGTAAAACGCTCGTGAGTTTTTTCGGTTTTTGCAGGGTTTGATGGATTTACAAGATAGAATTTCGCCTTTGTTAGTAAATTACTCTTTCAAAAGGGTCTTAAAAGAAGTTTGAAGGTGTCATTACGGCATATCTCTCTCTGAAAGGCGTGTAAAGTGTTTGATTGAAGACGAAATTTGTCTTTGAGGAGAGGTAGGGAAGGGAAGGGAATTTGAACAAGCCAATGTTCAAAAGTTCAAATGCCCGGGGGGTTGCCCGGGGGGGGGAAATTGAACTGTCGAATTGATCGGTGCATTACTTTGTAACAGTCCACTCGTCCCTGTCTACCATAACTGTTAGCCCTCATAAAGTTTCCTTTTACCGTTATGTATTGTAGATGTGCGGGTTGAGCTACATTAATCCATGCTTAGTAAAGTACAGCCATTATTATACCTAGCTGGCATTTTCTGGGCCGTGTACAGGCACGCAGCTAAGCATTTTTTTTGCTTACTTCCGGGTGAAACTTTGTTGACGAAGACAAGCACTTACTTCGCAACGCTTTGAGAAATACACGACGCAAGGAAAAAATTAAACAAAAGCACACATTCCAATTTTAGAGACATTAGTCGCACGACTCGTCAGAAATTCAAACCAAATTAGCTTCTCACCGCAAAAATTTGTTTTTGAGAACGCGGTACAACGCAATATTGTATCAAGTCCTGTGGTCTTGCAGTACTTCCTTCGAAGCTCGATCTCTTGTACCGCGAGTCCAAAGCCCTTAATTCATTCAGATAACATTTCAGTTCATGATCCTCACGTTATTACTCTTTATAGGCTTCAAGAATGAATGTTGATGTGAAGCAGCCAGAAAATAACGAGCTGGATGTATTTAAACTAATAAAGTGCGCTGGTCATGTAGGTCGTCCCTCGAACTAAAGATTCTTTTCCCGCGCTGAAGCATTCGAACAAGAATTGTACACTCACCTGTTGATCAAAAGTATTTCCTCCAGCTGAATGTTCAGAAAGTTCACGCTTCACTTCCAGGGGAAATAAAAACCTTCAGTATTTGGAAACAAAATGTCTGACTTCTCCGATCCGCCTCGCAAAAGCTGAATTCCAAAACGTTTGTCTTGACCCCAAACCCTTATATGGAATGCTTGCTTGAGCGGAAGTCGTGAAGCCGTGATTGCTCACAATACCGTAGCGCTTGCATAATAACCTCCAATATTCTACCGTTTCGTGGTTGTTATTCAAGTTTGTGATTGTGTATTACGAAATGCTGCTAGAAAGTAGAGGTGAGATGGGGAGTTGGGAAATACATGTAACCTGAGTACGTACGTAATGAGACACGCTGTATCGCTGCTGAATCCTGCAAAGTTGTATCAAGTTTCAGTCACAAAACATTCCACACATGCTTTGTCCGAGAGCACACCACGGATGGCAGTTTCCTTTTGTTTTCAGACTTTCTTGAACGCAAGTTATTACAATTCGAATAAAATTACTATAAAAAACGATAAATAATGTTATATTTACTAACTGTGACAACTGCGACTGAAATACACCGAATATTGACCGCCTTAAATGTCAAATTTACACGTTTTCCCTGCGCAGTCAAGGGTCATACTGCCAGTTACCCCTTCAAAACACGGAAATGGATAGGAAAATATCGAAAGATAAAAAACTGATCATGGACTTCTATACACTCCAGATTTAGTGTATTGTTTCTCTGAATTCATAAGTTACAGGAAGAATTAGTTGGCTTTGAAATCCCAATACAAACCTTTATAATAACAATTTGAATTTCCTGCCATCTTGCCCTGATTACCCATGATGCAAATAAGAGCGTGAACCGGTCTATTTCACAGGTCAAGTAAAATCACTCTAGCAAAGAGATGTGGCTAAAATTCTAGCAGAAAAATAGAGGCTACAGACAGTAACAAGAAAGCATGATGGGTAAGGGAGTATGCTTGGCCCATACCCAAGCCACATACTCATGACTCAGATATCAGCCTTCAGTTAGCACAATCAGCCTCCAACGCAGATGTCCATAGTGCCCATCACGCAATCTTTTCCTCCCCCACAACATCATACTGCCAAAAATACAACGTACGCATGCGCCAAAAACGTAAAACCACACTCCCATGCCATTTCCCAAATCCAAAAACCACCTTCTTATCCACCTGGCCCCAGTTGTTCAAAAGTTGGATAGCGCTATCCACCGGATAAATCACTATCCAGTGGATATGCGTTAGGCAAACCAATTGCGTTATCCACTGGATAGAAATTTATCCGGTGGATAACGCTATCCAACTTTTGAACAACTGGGGCCTGCATAATTACCACCTCCACTCCAAAAAATATTGGGTAGAATTTGCCCCCCCTGCCCCGCTTCCTCCACTAAAAAATCGAATTTCACATCCCCTAAAATCTTTTGCACATTCCCGCCTCTTTTAAACCATTACACCCCACTCCCCCGGTCAGATGGCGCAGCTTCAATACCATAAACTGCCACTTGTTAGCCCTGGGCTTATACAACTTCGTAAGGGGCTTTGGGTGGGCTTATAAACAATGGGGCTTATATCAGGGGGGGGGGGGGGGGCTGCTGAATAAATTAAAAAAACATTATGAAATGAGTTTTTAATTTACTACTTTTAAATTAAGCTTTAAAATGTCATAATAAATCAATTTCATTTCAATCTTAAGAACAAATCAAAACTAAAACAAAACCACTATCTTCACTACCATTGTTTTAAGTTTTTTTGTCTAGTTCACAGTAGTATGGCTTCCTGCAATTAATTTGAAGTCATCTGGGCTACTTAAACTGGCAGTGTTAATGTCTAGTTAAAGGAGTGGTCCGACTTTCTGCATCAAACTCATCTTCATCATCATGAATGTCATCATCTGTCATCACTCTTGAGATGAAACTCCACAACAACTTCAAGGACTTCATCGGCTGACAATAATAAAGTCATTGTTCTGCAATCTTTCCTAATTTTGTGTTGGAAGTACCACAGTGTTCTGTGAGCGTGCTTAATATTAAGGAAAAAACAAGGAAAACTGGAGGGGGGCTTATAACTGGATGTATTTTATTGCTTACAGGTAGATGGGTCTATAACTGGGAGGGGCTTATAAGTGGGGGAGGTTATAAGCAGCAGTTTATGGTTTGTCATGTTTTGGGGAGTGTGAGAGGGGGAGGCACACAACCTTTCTCTGTGAAAAAATTCTTCACCCTCACTTCCTCTTTGCTTGGAGTTCATTTTGCATCAAATTGAGACACCTGATATTACAGCACTACCATGTGGCATGTAATAAACAGCAAAATTGTGGTGCAATCTATTTCTATAAAATAATTAAATAAACACAACTTTTTAGTCCAAAGTAAACATAACATTGTTTTGAAGATGGGTTTAAAGCGCAGCAATTTTTAACAAGTCAAGTTCTGGATTTAAATGTGGATTTTTTTTATTAACAGCAGAAAGACTAAGGTAAAAAACAAGCCAGACTTTACTGTCTGCAGATTGGAACATAACTGATAACCAAAAGCTTCCAACAGTCAATAACATGTTTAGAAACTACAAAAGGGAAAAAAAAGGGAATGTTTTAATGTGTGGATGTTTGTTGCCTAGTCCCCTCCCCTCTTCTACATGAAGTAGTGTTGCAGAAGCACCTGAATCTAATAAAACCTGTCTATGCAAGGGATAATGTCAAGCCACGGCAGCACTGGATAATAGTGAAATGCAACAGTACTAATCAAACTTGGTATAACCAGTTCCATATGCAGAGTTAGATGTATAATTTCCTGAAGAACCATATGAACTGCCTCCTGGGGGTGAAGAGTAACTGCTGTAGGGATCCTTTGTAGGATAGCTCTCTCTTGGTGGATATGAGGTGCTGTAAGACTGACTGGAGCTTGTCCCATAGCTAGAGGAGTACCCACTGCTGCCGCCACTCCCGCTGCCATTACCACTCCCACTACCATTGTAGCTCCCGCGTTCACCTATCTGATTGCGATACTTTGCATTTTGCTCCAGAAGAACTTCATTTGTGGCTTTTAAGTCGGCAACTTGTTTTTGGAGGTCAGCAACCCTGCGTCGGAGTGATTCATTTTCATCCATGATGTAGTAGTAGCTTTGACCTTCATAAGACTCACGACGACGCTTGCCAGAAGGACCATCAAAACCATAGCCTCCATAACTTTGGTCCTCCTCTTCCATGACATGCCGATAACGACAGCCTTGTCCTCGTGTGCACTTCCTGTTCAGGTAATCTTTGCAAACTGGATCATTTGGACCTGCACGGGTCTGCTCTCCTCTGAAAGGCACAGAGAAAGGGTCACGCTTTGGCGGCATTTGACCAGTGCGCAGATAAATCTTCTCCTCGTTATTGGACAAATGCAGATACTTGCAAGTTGGACGTTGGCACTTTCCATTCTGGTAATCTCGGCAGATCATTGGGCTGTTTGTGAGCTCGGTTCCCATACCATCAGGATGTTTGAATTTGCACTTAGAGCCACGAGTGCACACACCTCTCTGGTAATCACGGCAGATTAAATCCTTTGCATCATCTGAGCCTCTTCCAGTAGCGTTGTTGTTAGTATCATTATTGTCTTCAAGGTTCTGAGACATATCCATAATAAAAACTGTGCACTGTTAACGGATTTGAGCTGTCAACAGAATAGGCGCTTTGCGATATCACAAATTCAATGCTTACAGTCAGAGCGCTCACCAGATAAATAGAATCACAGGCTATCGCTGCAAATGCTGCCAAGATGCTGTCTGCAAACCTGCTGCCAGGTTTCTGC
Source organism: Siderastrea siderea (assembly GCA_964030785.1). Taxonomy (NCBI): domain Eukaryota; kingdom Metazoa; phylum Cnidaria; class Anthozoa; order Scleractinia; family Rhizangiidae; genus Siderastrea; species Siderastrea siderea. The sequence continues at coordinate 4,036,718 of OZ034968.1, read as the reverse complement.
TGCTTTGCGCCACGCAAGTCAGGCGTACTGGAATGCTGCATAACGGAAGCGCAAAAATGCAAATAGTTAGGCAAACTCAACGTTTCAAGGGATAGGCTTCTCAGTAGACAGAAAGTAGGTCAATCAAGCCATTTTGGTAAAAGTTTCAAACTTCTTATGAAACCTTGCAAATCATTTGTACTACGAAAAATGCTCGGTAAAATAAATAACCAAGTTTTATTCATTTTAATTTGAAATCGTCAAAGGCAGGTGCAGACTAACTTTTGTCAATTAACTGTTCAATGAAAAGTAGGCCACGCCAAAAGAAAAAAATTCACACAGCTGCTTGCTTCAAGATCACGGCTTTCACAAACACTGGACGATAAAATTAAAAAAGTCTACACTCTATAGTTCCTCTGCCGTGTGCACGCCTGACATCACATGACGTCCTTTGAATGGTGACCGAAAATTCAACTTACGAAACACCCGAAAAGATGCGTACACACTAAACCAGGTCAGATAGAACATCATAAACCGTTTATAACTACCTACTGTTAAAGTTAAAACGTCCACACTGATAACTAGTATGAAACGCAAAGTGCAACAAGCGAAGTACGCGATACAACAAAGAAGACCGCGTGCTCACTACAGTGCATAATTTTCGAAACGTCGCTTCGACTAGAAAACCGGTAAAACGTAACTTGACAATAAAATAGCGCATACTTTGCCTGATATCCTACGGCGCCTTTCGCTAACAAATCCTTTCTCTGGTTATAAACTGTGAATATTTGCTGTAATCGCGCAAAACAACTGCGCCTCACCAAGCTCGCACCCAAAATGGCGGACAAACTGAAATGACGACATGTGCTCAGACGCGCACTTTTTGTATGCCCATATTTGGAAGAAAGAATTTAGGTGGGGGGAGGGGGTGGGGATCTGGTTGTTTTGTTTCTGGATCTCCCATATTTCTGCGTATTTCTATCTTTTTCCCTGCTCAGTTCAACTAAAAAATTTACAATTTACATTTCAAGCCTTAAATATCGAATTGAAATATTTCCTTTTGTTTCAAGTTGAAAATGGCCAAAAGGTAAAAGTAGGGAACTTTCATGAGGGGATTTGGTAACAGTATTTTTGATTGCACGGGATATGTTTTTCTCTTTGCATCAATTTCCTGCAGAAAGAATATTAAAGTAAAGTAAAGTGCATGTATTTTCCATCCCCCCGCCCTCCCCCAAGAGAAAATAACTTCGCTCAAAGATGAAGGCCGCTGATTGGTTGACTCAAAACAAACGCGATTTAATTCCACGTGATTGTTGAATCAAGCAAAACATGGCGGATGCCGAAGTCTTCGAGTCGTCTAGTTGTCACACCATGATCGACCTTGATTCACTCGGGACTGGAACACCAAATAGCTTGTGTAGTACTCCAGAACTCGAAATAAGAGGAAATGAGAACTGTGTGGCCAATAATTCAAAACAACCATCTAAATGCAACGAATCCCTTGCGGTCAATTGTGACTCTTGCGGTTCCCCTAACGAAAGTAGCCCTGCTGTCTTACATTCCAAAAAGAGAGAATTAGAAAATATCGAATCATCCTCTTCAGAAACAAACTATAAGGAGTAAGTATCATATGGTTAGGTTTTATTTTTATGTTGATTCCTGTGACCAGCATTCAACTTTGCAGCGTTATAAAAGGAGATCGCAACGCTGCATTGCTAACTACATCAGTCTTTATACTTTGTACAGGAAAACAACGACAAGCACAAAAGATGTCGCTAGTAAGGAAGAAGGAACCGTGGAATGTAAATGGATTTTGTGTCATGTTGTAGTTAAAAATGCTGTGGAATTATCAGAACATGTTAGGACCGCTCATGTTGAGCCGATGTCCTCTCAAGACGTTTTCGTGTGCTTGTGGGAAGGCTGCAAGGTGTTTGACAAACCGAGTTTGTCACACTCATGGCTGTCGAAACATGTGAACGCTCATACTGGTGCAAAACCGTTTAAATGTATGATAAGTGGATGCTCCATGACTTTTTCGTCCAGAGAGGGTTTAGCTAGACATGTACCATCTCATTTTAACGATTCCAAGCCAACGAAAAGACAGAAAGGGGAAAACGATTCTTCACCTAAGAAAGTAATGAAAAAGAAGAAGAAGAAAATGAGGATTCTTCGGCAGGCAAGACCACCAACACAAGGTTGGTATGGTTATTTCTAGAGTAAACATGTTAATTAATGCTGACGAAGAGAAAGATATTAAATGTGTATCGCCACATTTAACGTCCTTTTCTATATCACCGCACAAGATACATACGAAATCACTGATCCTACCAGGACACAGGACATAGTCGTTTTCATGGATTTGGAAGTCGTTTTGAAACGTGAAAGAATACAAGAATTAGAATTAGAGGAATGTTTGTTTGGAATTAATCCATCCTCAAATGTCTGTCTGTCTGTTTTTTTTTTTCGTCAAAAATGGACTCCTGTAATTGATAGTCCTAATACTAAATAGAGATACCGAAAGAGCTTTTGAAAGCTTAACATATTTTTACCCTTATTTCCACTGGTTTGCAACAACCTGCAATCATTTGACTGTGAAAATTAACTTTTGGTGAATCATTCCTTATATGGGTGAACGGTTTAAGTACACTTGATTTTTGTCTACTTGGTTTACTGATCAAACAAAAAATCCCCCTTCCCTGTCCTTGAATTGGGTATAATACTGTACCTAAGGTATTCTTTGCTTTGGCCAGGGAGCAGGGAATTCGGTATGGGTTTGAGTATCTTTTAGGTAAGGAATAAGATCACAACTTGGGAGAAGATTGGAAAGTAAATGACTTGCTATGCTCACAGTTTTGTGATTCACTTGTACTTGTACTCATTGTTTTCATTTATTGATGGCAGGCAGCTAAACAAAGGGCTTTTTTAATTGTTATAATCCTTTTGAAATGAGCACAGATTACAAAGAAATATTTCTGACCATGTGGGTAAACTATAAATATGTTGACAACTCCTTTGTCTGGCAATACTTTAAGGCTGGTTGTGGCGTCATAGCCATTGCCATGGCAATACTATAGGTCCATAAAAGGAACCTCCAAATTTCAGTTTTCACTAATTATCTAAAAAACTAAGTGGGTGACCTACCCTTTTTATTGCATTTTTAGAAAGCTCTCTAAGTTTTTCAACTTCTCTGACGGTATGGCAAAAAGTTATTCAGTAAAACTTAAGTTATATCGAAAAAGTCATTTTTTGATCTTCAAAAATTTCCACTGAATAACTCTCCTCCAAATGCTTCCATTTGAATTAGCACACTTATTGCTACATGCATGCAAAAAGTCAAGATGGTCTTTTCAAGCAGAATTTCGAGATAAAAACAAATGTTTTGTGCACGTTTTATTTCCGGTTAACATGATTTTATGTGACATAATTTTAACTTTCAGTATTTTGCACACATGACTTTTCATTTGGATTCAGTCAGCTGACGTGTGCTTTCTAATTATGTAGCTATGTTGTGTGTAGGCTATGCGTGCGCGTGGCTAAAAACCCTTTCGAGCCTCCTCAAATTTCTGAGCCACCTACATATAAGCAGTACTTGATAACTTCATATATAGGCCACTGACAATGCCACCCCAGTTTGAATTTAATGTGAACTGCATTGCATCTTAATGAACCAATATGCATTACAAAATGTGTAAAGAGACTGACTGACTGTAAGAGTTTGGCTAGCAATCATAATCCAGGCTTCAAATTAATGTTTTTAACAGGAAAAATGTGAATAAGCTGAAGTTGGTTCTTGTTGGATGTCACAGCCCAGCTGTCTTAAGGTTTTGCTTTGCAGAGTTTTAACCAACTAGCAGTTCAATTTTTGCACTTTTTAGATGACTAAAATGCTTTGAAGAAAACTCAAGTGGAAACAATTTTCTTAACGTTCATATCAGGACCAGGTTTGGATTTTTTCAGGCAACTAGTTATATCATCCAGATATTGCATATATATCCAGCAAACATGCCTTAAAAGTTCTTTTACAAATACTAAGTGACACTGAGAATGTTTTGTGTTCCTAAAGGCAAACAAAATATAGCTGAAGAGTATAGTGAGCAGTGCAGAGTACCACATTATGTGGGTACTTGTGATAAAGCTTTCTAACTTTAATGATTTCATACTGAAAGAGAACCACACAGTGACAAAAAATATACATATTTTTTATGCAGCGAAGGAAGACTTCATTGATCAACATGCTGTGGGTAAAATAAAAGAGAAGCTCCCACATGTGATGCCTGTGTCGTGTTACAGATTGGGCGTTGATGGTGCAAACATTGTCTTTCAGAGCAAGGTTAGTTTTGAACTGCTGGTGGATGGTCTCGTGTTGTGCCCCTAAGCATTGCATTTTAATTTAACTGATTATTGTCCATATATACTCAAGATGCTAGACGACAATCTTGGAAAAGACTAGCATCACATCCAAGTGAGGAATAAAGTCTTTCTTATTGCCAGTTTTGGTAACAGTAAAGTGACAAGCGAAATTCCAATGGTAGTTTACATGTATATGGTCATTACCCTAGCTAGTAATTAATTTATTTTACTTAATAAGAACCTTATAAGGCCCTTATGTGGGGTTGTTTTTCAGACTAGTTTAATTTTTATTTTCCTTTGTCTCAGATTCATTACCATAATCTAAGACAAAGGAATATAAAAATTAAACTGGTTCGAAAATTTTTAAACCAAAGAAAAATTTGAACCACAACATACACATTGTGTGAGCTTAAAGGCAACTTTCTCGGTGTACTTTGGTTAACTGTAGTTGAAATCTTTTTGGATTGTTAGCATCTCTTCCCTGTGCTTGAAATGCCTTCTAGCCAGTAGCTTGAAATGGGCAGGAATTTCCTCAGTCTTCAACTCTTACTGATTTTCCTGTGCTTTTGACTTGAGTTGTATTTATCCCATTACTTAATTTGTATTTGTTGTGATTTGCTAAAAGTGATTACTTTGGTGGTGGTTGTACAACAATCAGCAGAAAACCTGTCAATGTGGTGTAACTTACTGTTCATACTGGCTCAACAACCAATCACTCAACTTGGAGAAACGTGTTAGAGATATCTTTTAGTAGGCTTCAGTTATTATTAAGTTGTTGTTTCTACTATAGGTTCTTGGTCGAAGAACTGAAGAGAAGTCTGGAGATATAGATGTGCTTCTGAGATGGTTGCCTGAAGAAATGTAAGTGTGATCAGTGCTGCACAGCACAGTGTTTCACATACCCTACATATCTTAATTAAAGGGGTTGTGTCACGAGGATTTTGCTATTTTAGGTCAATTCTGTGCTAAAATCACAACCTAGTGCCTTACTCATACACAAAATGCTCCTTTTAAACTACGAGGAAGAAATCAAATGAATTTTCTCAGGGAGAGCTAACTATAATAATTTTTTTGGTGATTTTTGAGAACATAGCATCAAAACTTGAAAAAATTGGCCCAATTTTTTCAAGTTTCAATCCATTTCCATCCTTGCCATCAGTAGCAACAGACGACAGGAAACAGTTTCAGTGCTGTAAGATAGTCGTCAATAACAAAACTAGACCATTATTTTTGGAATTCAATCGATGCCAAGACACTTTTTAGCTTTTTAAAAAGATACTAAAATAGCATGACATAGCCCTTTTAACTGCCACAAATTACCATCTATTCCCATCTGGTCCCCTTGCTTACACTGGTCTGTCATCAGTAGAATAAATTTTCTTTACCTTGTGTGCTCCACTTATCCTTACTATGGAACGTTCAGTAGGAAATTAATGTGTTCTTTTCAGCACTTGAGCTTACTTACAGAGCTACTTCTCTAATGTTTCAGTTGAAATCAAACAACACCTTCTTTCACATTCAAGTCTTAAAAACTCCACCAGACCAGAAATCAATATTCCTAAAGCTGTGTTCTCTGCAAATATCCCTGTAATCAGTGTAAGAGCGGTCATTGGGTAATTTTGCTCATAATGTCCCTGAGAAGTCATCCCTTCATAACGTAACTACCGTCATTTATCATTCCATGGAGAAGTGGTCGTGGATTTAACCGAATTCTTCCCTCTACATCTAGCATCAAACAAAATGTGTAAATTTCAGTTTGTGAATAATTTGGCAACAGGGTTTATGGGTTTGTAAGTTGACATAAAGTGGGGCTTTCGGTGGTTTTTGTTAAACTGGAACTTTACCAAATCTTAACTCAGTGGTCATGAAGTGCTTATTATATATAATTTTGCGTTGTAGCCTCATGCTCATGACTGATTGAGTACAGTAAATGATTTATTAAAGCAGTTTGTAGGATGTATGTCACATATTAGCCTCCTAAATCACCAATGAATGTGCAAGATGATATGTATTTGACTCCTGTTGGGGACTCAAAATTGCATCTTTGTTCTCCTCTGTGGAAACAGTGTACTGTCTACAACATCACAATTTACATTATCATCTTTCTCTTTATACTGTCATCACTGTTGCGGTGTCCCTGCCTACCCCCTTCTTTAGTTTAGTTACATTGAATGTTTTGGTTTCTTTGGCGAAGCTAATAGAATAAAATAAAATGAATAATAAATAAATAAAATAAAAGGGGTGCACTTTAAACTTGTTTATTTAATGTAAATGTCGTGTCCCTTCACAAGCTCTGATATTCTAGATGCCTAGGCATCGAATATTACCTTTCCGACCATCTCTTAGCTTGTAAACGTAATTGATTTTTCCTTAACATCTTTCATAACGTTTTTCACAGATTGCCAGATGAGTGGGTTCCTTTAAATGATGTACAGAAGCACAGGACACGAACCGTACATATCTCCCAGCTCCCAAATGACGTGGCCGCCGACTTGGATCCTTCATTCTATCGCCGGCTTTCTCACAGGAAACATCGCCGAAAATGACTTGAAGCAATGAACGTTTTACGCGATATGCATACTTGTAAATTTAATAGATGACTACAGTTGACATGTACAGGTTTTTATCAGAACAACAAATTTCAAACGCTACCACTTTCCCTTCCCTGTTTTTAGCGTCCATTTTTTTGCGTGGTCTTCAAACTCTGCAAACTACAACAGTAACTAAGCCTTCTGTTTCTCAACAAATTAAGAGGATTTATAATAAATAGGTTTTATTTAACGTGGAGAAAGCTCCAAGCTCGCCCCAAATCCTAACTACTACTTTTTTAAAAAATTGTTTATCATAACCTAGGTGGTTCTAACTCTCTAGTGTTTGGAGGAAACCCCGCAGTGTGACCAGTCAGATAAACTGAGTGGAGGTTTCGTGCATTACTGTTTGTTTCTGTGCTTGGTGGTACTTGACGGACTGCTTATTGACCCTGTACATGAAATCTTGTCGGTGTAACCATTCAAATGAAACTAGTTGAGTAATACTTAGATATATTTTGCATTAATATATTTTTCTTTCTGTGAACTTTAGCGCTCTTAGGAAAGAACTGGTTAAACAAAACCTCGTTAACTTTTACTTGTGGACTACACTCAGTTCATAGCATCAACTATTCAGGTTGTTCTGTAAATAGTGTAAATAAAGAGAATTAGGAAGAGTGGGCGGGCGACATTTAGTTTTCTCCCTTTGTCTTCACTTTCGACGCACGATCGCCAAAAAAGGCCGTCTCTTTGGAATCCGTTTTAGGCTTCTAAACAGGCCCATGTATTGTAACCAAAGCAAGTGACCGATTATTGTACAGATTTCTCCTGCGGCTTTGACTGTTGCAGGAGCATTCTTATTTATTATTGCATTATATTTTTGCTTGAAAGAAAACTAAACCGTTGTATAGACATACATAACTCGCTCGCAATAAACGATGTCTACTGAGTTGCAGGCTGAGAAACTATCGTCTTGGTTTGTTTTGTTTGTTTTAATGTGGCGATGTCTCGGGGAGTTTGATTTTTTTCCTTCTCAATTTTTTTCTACGACAACGGAAGGAAAAATAAAAGGTGCATCCCATGGAATGCTGAATTTTAAGACGAAACAAACCCTCAGATGTAATTTTGAAGCGTTCAGAATGAAATGCGCTCACTTATCTTTATCTGGGAGCTCGTTTCCTACCACGTGATAAAATCTTCCATTTCCCTTCTATTTCCCGGCGCTTCGATTAGCCAGTTTCGGGGTTGAGACTAAAGGGAATAGTCGTGAGATATCACTTTTAAGAAATACTTGAACTGTACGTTCAATTTCTTGTGACTATTGCAGACGCACAAAATTCAAGGTACATTAAGTACTCTAATGGCCATAAATTCCATATTAAAGGGATTTGTAGAGATTGTTCTATGTCTTCGTATTCCCCAAGGCCAGGTTTACCCCTCAGCTTTGCCGCGGTTCCCTCGAAATGTAAACGGCACTGGAATGGTGTCGCCACTGTGAGTCCTTCTCTCCCCACAACGACACTCGCTCTGCACGTTAACAACAGCAATTAAAAGGCTACGAAAATGGTGCAAAAAAGGCCGTGCAATTCCCCTCTATATTTCCTGTGTTCATTCCCACTTCTCTTCTCCTTTCCCAGTACGTCTTGGACCGGATTTCACACTAGCCTAGGTTTTTCTTCCTTGCTTCCTTAGTGGTAAAAACATAATGCACCCTACTCTTATAGCTCGACATTAAAGCAACTTAAACGCAGAGAAGTTCTAAATAACCAGCAAATACCATGACCAAGGGTCAGTGTGTGCAAATTGATACGCTTTTGTTTATTCTGTTGAGAGGTATACTGCCTTTCCAACTACATACTGCTATATACTGTACATTGTAAATGTTCTGAGGTTAACGCAGTTTTAAACCCGGCGGGGTTTTGAGTGAGTTGGCGTGTGTGCAAATATGACAAATATGTGGGGTATTAGAACCGTGACGGGCTGAAGCAAAGCTCTTCACGCTTTCGACACTCTCCACCCGCGAGATTTAAAAGAAACGAAAAAGCAATCGCACTGTACTGTACTACGTAAACCGATATAACTTACCTCTTGGGCTCTGCTGCACTCAGCGTTCGATTCAGATTTACCAATTTACGGTATTAAAAAAATCATAAAAATGTTAAAATTTACATAAGAAAGGAAAAACGCTATTCTGATGTGGCTTTATTTTATGTTCAATATTCTTTGCTAGGATGATGCAGTAAATTCAAAGAGTTAACCACAGTGCAAACCACGTGCGGAAGATTAGTTAAGAAGTATAACACCGAAGCAAACAGCTTTGACCGCAGCCATTCTCACCTATGAACCATGCGTGGTAAAATCTCTGATTTGCCTCAACGTCCGAGCAACAAATTGACCCTGAATTGAACGAAAAATGTTAAAAACATAAAGTGGGTCGCATACAATTATCGCGTTTCCTTTCCTATTTCAATTTTTTGATAACGTGGATTGAATTACAATAGTTGACTGAATTAACACTAAGTGGGACCACACCCATTATCAGGAGACGATATATTACTCCCCTGGATTACTCGCTGTCAAAAATGTAGATGCCTAAGTTTCTCCTGTTTTGTTATTTTCACAACCACTTTTATCGAGGACTCGATTTTATTCCCGTGATGCGCTTTCTGGAGCTTCAGCTAATGCACTGATCTGCTATTTTACGATTACTTTGCAATTAAAGAAACCCCTTCCGTCAAATGCACCATTTGGCGCAAAGGCATTTGATGACTACAATTCCGGATAAGTTATTACATTTAGGCTTAAGAATATGAATATAAAAAGCTCAAAATAGCTCCCTTCTGGCGGAAACTGTCTTAATTTTTTTTCATTTTTTTCAGCTTTGTTTTCATTTCATTAAAAATTGTAGACCCCAGGTTTGGCCCTCTCATTTTCTCGAGCATCTTCCTTGCGCTAAATACTTAATCTCCGTGTCACTGAGAGCATAATTATAAATAATAAATTCATCAATAAGTCCTGACAAATAGGTCCCTTCATAAAAATGTCTTCCAATTCCAGCAAAATGTCCCCAGTCCTGGGAAAGATCTCCGCTCGCTGACTTCTGCTTCACAAGTATCCCATTCACATAAACTTTCGCCAACATGGCGGCCGAATCATACATCACAGCCACATGTGTCCAGTTGCGCGCGGGAATGACGGGAAGTGTGATGACGTTAAAGAGTTCTTTGTCGTTTTCTTGGTGGTGATACCAAATAACCTTCCCATCCTGCACTGCGAAGTCATACTGGTCATGTTTGTGATCAGAATGGCTTCCGATTGTATTGAACAGCTCGTGGCGACCCCTGGGAGTAAAGTAAAGGTTTAAAACATCAAAACTGCCTTCACAACAAAATGTAATCTAGACACAGTATCAACCAGCCAAGTTCCTAATTAATTATTACGAAAGAGAGGGGCAGAAGTGTCTCTGGACTGCTCAATTTGAGTTCGGGAAAAACTCCCATTGAGACTCAAGTAAGAAACATCTGAACCAATGAATGATGAGGAAGTATGCGTATTTAGCACGTACGTTGCATACGTCCCCATCGGGTGGTGAGCTAGAATTTCAACCAGTTGTTATCCCTAAAATATACACGCGCACAGGGAATACGCATGAATTACAAGTTTATTCACAAATTCACAAAAATACATAAATCAGTAAATAATATATTAATAATAATATAATTAATATAATAAATTATTAAATTATTGAATCTGTAACGCCTCTCTATTGCTGGCGATCAAGAGTTTATTCAGTTAACCCTTTGTATTTAAATGTTTCAATTGAATACTTCAAGGAGCCTATAAAGCTGCTGATGCTTCGCAAAGCGAGCTAGAGAGAAAGCTTAGAAAGCACCTGTTTTTAAGTATGATATATGCTTAGGGTGATACAATTAGCACGCATACTAAACTTTTCGTAACAGCATTAACATGAAAACTGCCTTAAAAATTGGTTGCTGATATCAAACCTGTTTGTCTGAAGGCTGATCCACACTGATATAGTGATTGCCTTCTGGGGTTTTTCCCTGAAGTTATCTCCCGGTAGCTTAATTTGTCCCATGGTCATATTGACCGCTTTCCCACACGTTCCATTGCTTGACGCAGTCGTCCCATTAATAGCTAAACCATTGTTAGCGAGACCAGACTGGTCATACACTGTTTTACCAGTGAACAAATTAAAGCCATAGTGTAGCACTGTTCTGTGGTAATTACATGTCTGTGCCAGCAGGGTGATTTCGTTTTGTTTCAAGGCTCGTTCGAATAAGTAAAACTCGTCAATGATGCCGTAAAGCTTATTCTGTTCAATCCACTGGCCATCGCTCGATTTGTCATATGATTTTCCAATGCTGATCTTGCCAGCCCAGTCCTGGAAAAAAAAACAAGCGGAGCTCTGCAGTAAACTTTCTTGGCTAGTACAGTAGCACAATCAGTAATGGCCAGAGGTGTCGACCCTGACCGCCGAGCCAAGTATGTTGACGAAGGTTTTAAGAACGGGTCAAGAGTCGACTCGATAGGAGGGTGGATCTGTCTAGGCTTCGAGTTATAAAAACGTAGGATATTTTCATTGTATTAAAGCATGTTAGGAACCAATTGCACTTTGCTGTCTGAAAGAAGCCATGGTCCAGCTGACAAAACTGTAGATACGCAATACGAAGAGAAATGAGGGAGGTATATGGTTAGAAAAACTGAAACCGGGAACTAAAGAATACTCTGTCATTTCGAAAGATTTTTTCAACGGTAACTGTAAGTATGCAGACACAAGCGAAGAAATGATGGCGTGCTATAAATTACTAATTTATTTATAAACCCAGGCAGAGAGTGGAAAGTAGAGAGGCAGAGAGTATATATATCCTCTTCTTTTAATGTGCTCTCTTGTTGATCACTTCTGTCAGAAGAAGGCATATAAATGATTTCGAGTTGGCTTCTGAATTGTCTTTAATTCTCATCCTCTTCCAATTTTTCGCATTTGCGCAAAATAATGATATAATCTTCTCAGTGTGTTGATGAAGATGTGCTACAAGATCAACGCGCTACAAGAAGTGATATTACCTGTGAGAGAATTCCCGAACCAGTTAACTCCTCCTTCTTCAACACGCCGTTCACATAGATCTCAGATTTCCCGCCACTCGCCGTATAAGTGCAGCTGATATGGGTCCACGTGCCTGCGGGTACTACGGGTGTGTTCGTGTCAGCACTAAACACAGTCTAAAAAATGCAACATGTTTAGAGAATTGCGAATATTCTGTCCTGTTAGCTGCCTTAGTATCTGTTTGGATACAATAGCCGATAATTTTTCAGTGTTGTAGAGGAGTCATCAAAGGAATTTGATTCGCACCTTAGATTACTATTTCCTATCTGTTTCATCTTATACTAAGCTGGGAAATGTAGTCGATATATGTTACTATTTAATTTAACTTTGCTACGACATCGATATCAAGAAATTTAAAAGTTTCCCGAACTTTTGACGAAAGATCTTCAGAGCCGTACTAGGCGATTCAGACAGCAGTCTGTTTAAGCGAAACAGAGCAAGAACAGAACTGCCACTGACTGGAATAGTCTACCATCTGAATTTTTATTGATAGACTCTGCCACAAAATTTAAGACCACCATTTCTGACAACATTTATTCGTTGTAATTTTGTTCTATTTTATTTATGCATTTCCTATTTATTTTTGTATTAAATTTCCACTTATTTATTTATTTATTTATTTATTTATTTTTGACCCTTGACTCGCACTGATGTCTTATGATATTTTAAGATTATTAAATGTAAATGTAAATGACGGACAAAGAAAGGGGAATAACACGCACGTGTAAAAAGTCTGATGCATGCATATGTTTGCATTGCGGGACTAACCTGTGATTTTTCGTTGCGATGAAACCATTTCACTCGCCCGTCTATGATGTCAAATGAGTACTGTACGTGACTGTTCCACGGGTTATCCGGATTACACGTGCTAAAAATAGTCTGCTGACCACGGTTGGTGTCTAGCTTGAGCCACAGCGCCATGGTTACACTAAACAGCGGTTTTCTTTTTAACAACTGACCATTGATGAGAATATTACCTAAGAAATTTCAAAAATACGCATTTAAAAATACGCTAGTACTGTTTGTGTTCCTGTAATTTCAATACTCTTGTGTTGGTTCCTTTTCTTTGCTCACCTCCGTGCAGCTTAAGACCGTTCCCACAAGTCCCACTGGTCTTGGTCACGTCAGCGAGGCTGGTGAGCTGACCGTTGTTTCCGCTTCCGGAATCGTCGTACACAGCACTGCCTGACACGCGATCAAATCCAAAATAGAACACTTGGCCCGTGCTCGCTACAAGAACAAACAGAAAAAATGGAAAGGGAATGCATTTTTATGTGAAACTATAAATTTCTGCAGCCGTCTAACAGCTCGCAGTCTTCGCTTTGTGGAACTCGCATACTATTTTTAGGAGATAACGTGTGAAAGAATAGATTACGTTGTAGAAGGAACAAAAAATGTGGGCCCACAAAAATCTTGAACGAGTATAAAGTGGAAAGCTCCTCAGTCAACAACTACTCACGTGTTTTCGCTGAGCCGAAGTTACAGTTGTCGTAGAGTGTTTTGATCTCAAATGGGGTCAACTCTCTGCTGTACATGTATACTTCATCCAGTGTGTCGATATCAGTGACAGATCCCTCGTGTTTACCAAAAGCCGCATAGCTGTCCCAGTCTTCTGAGAGCCGACCCGCTCCAGGCCCCTGCTTGTTCAAGTTGCCGTTGATATAGATCTTGGCCTGGCTGCTTTGAGCACTGTAGGTTGCCGCGATGTGAATCCACTGATCTGGAAAGTATAATAATGACGCCATAATTAACAATTATTCATCGAAGTGGAGGTGAATATCAGATACTATCCCGAATTTGAATAGCCAATCAGAGCGCGACAAAAACACTATCCACTGGTTTGGTAGATACTAATACATGTTATTTACTATAACTCAAATCTCGTTGGCTAGAGACGAGGACGAATGATGAGGACGAATTTTCTATGGGCGAATTGTCAGAGGTTCAACCAGTGTCTTGATGGTCTCTTTTGTGGGCGCATGAGTTGATGAGTACCCAAGTCAGCCAGGCCGTTGTGAATTTTGTACATCTGCTCATTCTCGTTTTCTATTGGAAATCAGTCAACTCCGCTCATGTTGGCCGTGCCTCGCTCATTGTTCGTTTGTAGAAAACTTGGCCTCGTAGTCTAATTGGTAGATGCAATAAATATGTTGGGAGCAGGTTCACGAAATTCAAGTGGACAACTTTTAGAAACATAGCATGGTTTTGTTTCTTTGACAGAGTGAAAACTTACGAAAACTTTGGCCTGGAAAACAAGGATTTGGACTAGAACTCCGGAAAATTCAGCCTCTTCTTACAATAGTGGAAAAAGAAAGTGTTGACTGATTGTACAAAGTTTATGAATAAGGAGGTCTATTAGTTACATTACCAGTCCACTCACGTGTCCAGACATTCAAAAATTATGTTAAGCGCATGCGCAGTACTTACTCTCAGTAACTATTGGATCAGTGTTCACTTTAAACAGCAGTTTATCATTCTGGTCGTTATGACTCCAACTAACCCCTCCGTTATTCATAGTGAGCAGATATTGGTCATGTTTATGCGCCGAGTGTCCACCAATGGTGTCAAACAAGTAATGCATTCCTTTCACTGAGGTGACGTTAATCCACAGCGCTATGGTAACACCGTCAATTGGTTTGTTTCGGAAAGTTTTACCATCAAGTTTAATGTCTGCTTGCCCGCCGCTTAGCTGCACGCCATTTCCACAGCTTCCCTTGGGAGCTAAGGAAGAGAACAAAGTTAAAACAAAATTTTGGATTCTAATCTAGGAAAGCAGCCGAACATTCGCCGAAAATTCAATAACAATGACCGGCAACTCACTGGGTCTCTTCCTTTTTCTTTTTTCGCAAATCAGATGTTCCAGGTTTTCCTTTTTCTTTTTTCGCAAATCAGATGTTCCAGGTTTTACTGGCGTCCTGTACGACGTCTATTTCGCAGAGAGCTCAAGTCTGAGGCCAAAGAGGAGCGTCTGTTTGGCTCGTGGGATCTACTTTCTCAGGCTAAGCCTTTTTCTCTTAGGGGCGCTTACGTTTGAAAGAAGCCAACTACACCACAATGCAACGGATCAAAAGTACTGCTCAAGAGCTTTCATTTGAGTGATAAAAATTTAGGATTTTATACGTGAGGTGAAATATAACATGCCTAAACTAAACAGATGTCAAAAAAGGTTGCAACGGACCATAGCACGTTTGTTTAATACTTACGTGGTGGAGGAGCTGGAGTAGGCTGGCCCGGTGGCAGAGGCGGTCCTCCCATGGTGGCGTGGTTTCTAAGCCCCGAATCGTCCAGAAACTTCGCACCACTTTTCTTGTCAAAGCTCAAATGCAGGACCATGGTGCTCTGGGGCCCCTGACATTTCTGAATTAGTGCATTCAGCTCTGGTTCACTCATCGTCTTGTTATATATGTACAGCTCGTCTATATAGCCTTCCAAGCGACCTTTACCGCCATATTCACCTATACCTGGATATGCGGACAAATAAAATTGGCCAGAGTCGGCAGAAAGTGGATGAGCTTATCTGTGGTGAATAAATGCCTACTTTGTGTCGAAAAACCCAAGCAGTAGAATAATAACTGACGTAAAGAGTTCTGCCAATATTATCCGCGTTAGCTCCGTCTAGATATGTATGTATCCACATTTTGGAACCTGAATACACTGAAAGTTACATGTGTTTGATTTCTGCTTCAAGCTTTATTGAAAAAAAAAAACCCATTTCACCTACCAGCATATTTAGACCAATCTCGCGACAGGAATACTCCAGGATCAGCGGTCTCCTGTTTGCTCAGTTTTCCATTGGTATAAATCTTTGCAATTCCTCGCAGACCATCATACATTGCAGCCACATGGTACCATTTGCCATTGGAAAGGACGGGTCCGTCTGTTACGATGCTAAACACGGTAGAACCGTTTTCATTACGGTGAAACCAGCGTAACCGAGCGTTTTCTACTTGTAGTAGATATTGGGCTGCAACATGAAAGCAAATGATTTAAAGTAATTAATTTTTGTTACTGTCAAATCACTGACCTGCTGGTGTCAGAAAGTGTTCTTACTTTACGAAGCTTTTACAGTGGAACCTCGATTTAACGAACCTCTATTTAGCGGGGTCCTCGGTACAGGTGTATAACGAACCCTCGATATAATGAACAAATTCCCCAGTCCCTTGACACTTCGTTAAATCGAGGTTTCATTGTACCGGGCATCACTTTTTGTCAGGGGTGCTGTTTCTTACTCTATGCTGGTCAAACAAAATTTTTTTCAGAAATGATGATGACCTTCCCAGTTGATTAAAAGATATCAACTTTAGCACTTGATAAAAGATCAACCTGACGAAATTCACGCTTGAAAGGGTTTCGAATCCATGTCCTTTGCGATACCGGTACAGCGCGCTACCCAATTGAGCTATAAAGCCAACGGTACTTTAATTAGAACTGAAAGGATTAAATGTAATGAAGAAAACCACTCACGTTGCATATGATTCGATTTTGGTGGTCCACCGATTGTCTCAAACAGGACTATTGCTCCGGACGTGTCCTTCAGTTGTACCATCATAGCAATCATAACCTCTATGTAAGGGACTCCTACATGAGTGAAAATATTAACGGTCATTCGGTCAGGAACACGTCTTGCATTAATTGGCTACTAACACAAAGTGTAACAATGCATTGACACCCCAGAGTAAGCATAAACAGTCACTATCAGTTTAGCTATGTCTTTTGCGCACAACGAGCGGACAGTAGTCTGTCATAAGAGTAGGCTAGCAGTCAGTCACAGGTAATCAGACGGTTAACCAATCAGCCAATCTGTAAATCAGTCAGTCAGTCAGTCAGTCAGTCAGTCAGTCAGTCAGTCAGTCAGTCAGTCAGTTAGTCTATCAGTCAGTCAGTCAGTCAGTCAGTCAGTCAGTCAGTCTGTCTGTCTGTCTGTCTGTCTGTCTGTCAGTCAGGCAGTCAGTCAATCAGTCAGTCAGTCAGTCAGCCAGTCAGTCAGTCAATCAGTCAATCAGTCAGTCAGTCAGTGAGTCAGGATACTTTGCAAACACAGATTGTTGTAATGAGTCTTGCGCTTCATTTGCTTTTTACCGGCAAACTTACTGGCTGGCTGACTGAATGGCTAAATGGCTGGCTGACGGACTGAGTGACTGACTGTCTGACTGACTGATTACCTGACTGACTGACTGACTGACTGACTGACTGACTGACTGACTGACTGACTGACTGACTACTCAGTCTGGGTTAAAATAGCTCACCAACGAACTTTGCTCCATCTATGATCACGCCTCCCCCACAGCACACCTTAAGACACTTGCCACAGCTCCCGGGTACTTTATCCAGCAAAGCAGTCGTGAGTGTAGCGTTGTTGTTGTGTTCAGAATCATCATAAAGGCGATCACCATTGTAACGATCAAAACCAAGGTAGAACACTTGATTATAATCCTCTGCAATCAAAACAGTTATGTTGCTGGCTACTTTTTTATTGTTGTATTTATTATAAGTAGTCCTGCAAAGAACTACTTACCCGCTATTGGAAGAATTTTGTAGACTCGGCGCGTGTTGAAAACACGACCTCATGTGACGTATCGTGTTTAAAGTAGAGCAGTTTTCAATTGACTGTCGTAAAACCAAAACCAAATTGAATCACTTTGGATAATTACTGAACTGACGCAAGCAAGATGAGTCTACAGTAAAACGTCCCTTTGACTTCTAAGAATGCGCTAGAGTTGTCGTTTACTGTTTGTCGCTAAGGAAGCACGGAGTTTACTCACGTGTTAGGCCTGCCCATGTGACGACGACACCCAGTAACAACAAGAGCGACACACGTCCCAGACGCATGGCTGGACACCCCCTTGTTTAACGACTGCCGGCTAGAAGAAAAGAGTTGCCTTTAGAAAGCAACGTACTGTTTGTTATCAATGTTGCACATGGTAGTAATAGTTGTTGAGTCTGTGGTTAAAACTCTTAACTGTGAGACCACTGAAACAAACTACCTTAGTCTGCGTGTGCATGCATCCACCTTTCAACGTTGCCAATCACCAGGGCGAACGCCCGTATGGTTGGAAGCTATGCGTTGTTACAGGAAGGCGCAAATTTTATATTATCTGCACATGCACTTGACGCCCTACATCACCGCATCAAGTCTTTTGTAACAGACGTGATCGTAAGGGAACGAAACTAATTTTGAACTCAAAACAAATATACCTGATACAGGTCAAAGAGTCTGCGCGAAGGGTTCTTAAAAGATCACAGATGGAGGGGTTTTTTAATCAGTAGACCTTAGTAGAAAGCGTTGCTAGTTCTAAAAAAATCTGTCTTACAAGTAGAACAAAGCGTTAACTTTTACAAGTTCGTTCCTTTTTATATCACTATGATAAGGATGCTATGTCATGATGTGAAGAGAAAGACGGTTTAAAATGATAACTAAGTATTTAGAGTCGGTAAATGGGTCCACAGTGAAGGTAAAGTTTAACAGGTTCGAATTTCAAGACTATATTTTACTGGAACGCTGTTAAAAGGTTTTATATAGAATCATCATATCTCTAAAAGAAGATGTTTGCTGTTTTCTTCAGTCACAAAATACAGCAGCAGCCTTCTTAACGAGAGTGAATGGGAACATACAAAACGCAGGTTGAATAGAAATCAAACAATGTGACCACACGAAATCACTCTTAAAACACGTCGGGTACCTTGACGTTAATTAGGTCGACGAATTGATGAAAAAAATCAAAGATGAGAATATCCGTCCATAAAATACTTCATTCTTTAAACGAAGAAGTAATACGCAGAGCGATACTAAATCAAAAATGATAAATTAAAAGAAAAAAGTGATAATGAATTCGGGAACGAATTGGAGGTGACAAATTAAACCTATATTGGTTTAACCTCACAGCGAGGGTAGATTTGTACTTGAAGAATCGTGAATTGTTTACTCCGATGGCGAAAACAAAAGAAATTAAATTTCACCTTACCTTTTAAAAATCCCTTACCGGACTCGTAGTAATGTAAGCTAGTCATGTCGGCTCAAGTATAAACGCCATCTTTGATCTCGAACAGAAAGCCGAGGTTGGTCACAGGATGACGTCATACTTTTGGAGCGCGCGATTTAGAAGCGCATGGAAAAAGGCGGGTAACTCTGTTGATAGCAAAACAACACGTCAAAGACAGGTTCAGTTTATTAAACACACGCACGGTGGAATATAAGACTTAAGCGTTCTAGTTCATAGCGAATCACAGTTACGTTAGTGAAAATGAAGAAACATCCGTGATCCGTATATGACAACCTTCAAGACATCTAGTGATCGCGCGTCCTTCTGCGCTGACCTTGATTGTGGAACGGCAAACTATATATCGTTGGAAAGCTTAAAAAATGTAGATTTCGGAAAAAAAATATGAATTGCCGGTTTTTTTAAATCCACAAAAGAAAATTGCAAAAATGACCGCAAAAATGACTGCGCGTGATTCAATCAAACAAATGAATTAATAGGGTACCAAAATTCGGCAGATTTATGTGAAATTTGGCCTGAACATTCCTTAGATGTTGTGAAACAAAAGTATCAAAAGTGTGTCGGGAATTTTTGAAATTTATAGTACACTCTTTTTTTAGAAGAACCTTTTTCATAAGAACGTTGAGGTTGAAATTGACCCAGATTTTAATAACATATTAAGAACGTACCCAAGCTGAGACTAAGAGACAAAGCAGCAATTTTATTCAGTTCTGCACCGTTTTTGCATCGAGCTAAAAGCACAAAGTAATAACATGAATTTCTATAGAATTACATTTTCTTTGTTTTTGTTTTGTTTGTTTGTTTGTTTTTTAATGTAGAGCTCAGGCTATATTTTCTTGTCATTCGCAACTGTGGAAGAGTAATTAAGTGAATTTTGCTGAGAAGAAAAAACAACAACAACATGTATGTCAAAGAACTTGATATGATACAGCGCACAATGGACGTTTTAAGGTTTCCTGGTCACGTTTTCTATCGGTTTTCTGAAATTCTATACCATGTAAGTTAAGAACGTGCTAAGAACGTTTAAGGCTCAGAACGTGAAAAAAAAAAGTGAAAAAATAAGAACATTCAGTTTCGGTTCAGCCTCAGCCGCAAAATTAGACGTTCTTATATAAAAAAGAGTGTATTTCACCTGTGGCGATCTTCAATGCAATGCCCATCGCGTATTCTTTGCTGCTCGAACTTGACAGATTAATTAAAAAATAACCAGTCAGAATTTCGAAAAACGCTGACACACTTTTGATGTTTGATCCTCTGTGGTTAACAATGTGCAGTTATTTTGCCAATGCGCTTGGATTTGATACCCTATTAATTCCATCGAATGACACATGGTCATTTCCGTGGTTGTTTGCAATTTTCTTTTGTGGAATTGAACAAACCGGCAATTTATATTTTTTTTTTCCGAAATCTACATTTTTTAAGCTTTCCAACGATATATAATTTGTTGTGTTTTCCTTCGAAATGACGCGCATTCGAATTTTTTCTCCGAGGACACCCGCGAAGGTCCAGAGTAACCTTAACCTTGTCTGCTGTAGCATTTTAGCTAGTGATGCTTATATTCTCTAAATCTATTACACCTTTTGCCATTCATTACCAGGACATAAATTCTCATTAGCGCTAAAATATCGGTCAATAACATTAATGTAAAATCGGTTTAGCTAAGAAAGGAAACATTTCAATTTGTGGGATAGTCATTAAGGAGTTTTGCATCGAGTAGAAGACTCATTAAGGCCAATAAAAATAGCCTTTTATCGAAAACAACATTCTTTGGTGGTTATGAAGATTCATTTTCATAGGGTTAATGTTCGATCGTGAGAATAAAATCTCAATTACAAAAGTGTTTTTGTTGAGCAGTTTCTCGCCAATTTCCCACTGGATTTTAAGGGACGCATAAAAATTGAAAACGAAGCTGTACATGTGCAAACCCTTCTAGCAGAAATGGAGCACAGAGCGCGTCGTAACCGTATTCCAAACGAGCATCGTGAAAGCCGGATAGTCAGGGCTTTTGAAGATCCACACGAAGACTACCTTTTGGTGGCAGACATGTTAGGGGTGAACCGCAGCACAGCTAGAGGCATTATGGCAACTTATGTCCGAGAAGGACGTCCTCATCAGAGGCCACGTGGCGGCGGCAACAACGTGAAGGAAGATGACGAAATGAAGCAGTGCCTCAGCGAGATTGTTGACGAGAACTGTCTGCTGACTTTAAGTGAAATCAACCTGGAACTTCAAGAAAACTCCCAGCAAAGCCTCTCGTACACGACAGGACTTTTGGTAAAGCTCTTGACGGCATGCCAATACGTATCAAACTTGCGAGGTCTCTACCAGCTGACCGCAACAGGCCGGACGTCATTCCAAGACGAGTAGAATATCCAAACTGGTTTATGACGAACGGAATTCTCCATCATCGTGTAAATTTATCGACGAATGCGGGTACAATATATGAACCGCAAGATGCAATGGGCGAGCTAGAATTGGTGAAAGGGCCTATAGACAAGTCCTCGGTCAGCGCGGAAGAAATGTAACGATAACTATGGCCGTGTCTCCTACCGCCGGTGTCACAGCGGATTTTGTCCCCCCGCCGATTTTGTCCCCCCGGACCAAATCCGCTAGCGGATATTGTCCCCCCGGACAATATCCGCTAGCCGATATTGTCCCCCTTCGCCGAATTTGTCCCCCCCTCAACAATTGTTATTTAAGCTTTGTTTCCCTCTTACTCAGTAAACTTTCCATTTGCAAACTTTTTTGCAACGTTCCCTCGAATGACAACACAAAACGTGTTATAATTCTGCCATATTTATTATAGTAAATATAGTCACTTCTTATAATAGCGATGCAATTTTGCGTTCTATGCTGGTCTCTAAGTTATTTCAGAAATTTACTATAATTCATTGCAAAGCTTGTCGTAAACAAAAGACCTGACTAAACACAGCGTCTAACTACGGTTCCTGTTAGCAATGAATCGAAAACGTTAATCTTAAGCTTGTTTGAGTTGCGGCTTTAATAATCGCTCTTTGTTTTATCGGCAAGCGAAAAACTGTTTAATGTCGGAAGCTATTTAAAAGAAATCTATTGTCTAGAGTAAAAGTCGAGAAAACTGCTCTTTGTTTTATCGGCAAGCGAAAAACTGTTTAATGTCGGAAGCTATTTAAAAGAAATCTATTGTCTAGAGTAAAAGTCGAGAAAACTGCTCTTTGTTTTATCGGCAAGCGAAAAACTGTTTAATGTCGGAAGCTATTTAAAAGAAATCTATTGTCTAGAGTAAAAGTCGAGAAAACTGCTCTTTGTTTTATCGGCAAGCGAAAAATTAATTAGAGTCCAGTAATCTTATTGTCCTGTATCTTTTCAGGTTTTTGTAAATTCACTCAACCGAACATTTATTCTAATAAACAAACTTGACACTGGGACTTGTTAGCCGAACATTGTTTATTAGTCGAAAGTTATGTGCAACCCTCGTAAAACAAAGTTGATTTATTTAATTTCAGACGTATACAACAAACTAACAAAAAAAAGCAATTGTAAATTTGGTTCTGCACTTTAGCCTAGGATCAACAAAAATGACACTTGATTTTCGATTGGAAAACGTTGCTTCGGGCCGTGTTGAGAAAAACATAGCTTTTCCAATGCGGTGTTTGGTAAACACCGAGACTTACCTTGTCTATTTCGTCTTTTCAATGTTCATGAAATATTCGTATTCACATTTAATCGTCTTTTCTTTTATTCGTTTACGACTCCAGGAGTACGATAGCGAAGTATGATCACTTTTGACGGGGGGACAAAATTCGCGAAGGGGGGACAAAATCCGCTAGCGAATATTGTCTCCCGGGGGTCAATATCGGCTAGCGGATATTGTCCGGGGGACAATATCCGCTAGCGGATTTGGTCCGGGGGGACAAAATCCAGGGGGGACAAAATCGGCTAGGACACCGGTTTAGTCCATTATTTGCGCAAGTTGGTGAAATGAATGCACAGCTCCTTAACGACTTTCTGGGACAAGCACGAAGACAACTCAACCCGGACGAGCTGATATATTTGATATACGATGGAGCTCCGGCCCACCGTAATGCTATGAATCCAGCAGCCAATACAGAGTTGAGGATACTGCCTGCATCAGTATAGTCCTTTCCTCAACATAGTAGAGCATTCCAAGCGATCAGTGCGCTGAAAGCACCAGTAAAGGCTGACATATCAAGTCCCGCAGTTCAGCAAGAGCTTAATAATCGGGAAGAGGCAAGACGGCAGGAGATTCCTCTAGGAGACTACCGTCAACAAATTCTTTTGAGAGCAGGTCGAAGAAACACAAACACAACCGATAACAGCTAGAAAATGTGCTCAGTGGTTTAGGTTTATGCAGACCTGTTTTCCGCGATGTTTGAACGGCGAACACATTGACAGAGAAAGTAAAAACTTGTTTATTGGTTAACTAAACCTTTGTTGTTAATGCAGCAAATGTTTGTTCATTCGCTTAAAAGGTTGTTATTTTCACGAAATTGAAACTACATTGGCATTAATGAATGTTCTTCTGTATGTAAGATTCCTTATTCATCACGCAAAAATTAAAACGTTGGTTTATTTTTCAACAATGTTTACACATTCGTTTCGATGACTTAATTTTTGACGCTAATGGAAATTTATGTCTTGTAAATGAAGGGCAAAAGGTGTATTAAGGGCATTTGAATATTTAATATTTTTTTTATAGAATCAACGTTGTATAAAGTAATGCATTGTTATTGCTATTATATTAAGATGGTGCGCGTTCGCGATGGTTACTCACGGAATAAAATTTTTCGGTATATTAAGCTGGGAGGTCAGCTGTTTCGTTCGAGGAAAGGAAACACCACTTATTGTTGTGAATTTGCGGCCCGCAGATCTCGAACGATCAACAGCTCTGACAGCTACGTACTCTTTGGAGCGCTATTCCTTAAGAATTGCATTGGCGAAGAGCTTAAAACGTCAACTGTTTTCATTTTATATCGAGCACAACTGCCATGCACTCCTCCAACTTCAGTATGCACCCAAGATTTAATTTCAACCACTGAAAACATACAAGGCGTTTCGTAACATGCAGTGTTTGTACGTAAACGAACCTGAAGGAGCTCCGCAGGCTGCTCGGTAATTTTGCTTTAGAAAAACCCGCGTACTCGGCTGGCAGCTTCTGGGCAAATACTGTGCGAAGGAAATTTACGACTTCTCCCCTCGTTTCCCGAATTACAAATACGGTTAACTACACAGGCTACTTTCATAGACAGCAAACGTTTGCATTTCGCAGGCATTCTGTGCAAGAGTAGGCCTGTCTGTTTTCACGTTTTCTTCGCTAATTTTGAGTTTCGTGATGTCAGGAAAATGTATTGGCTTCGAGATTTAATCCATTGCCTGTCCGTTCGAGTCGGCGGTTAATTAATAATAATTCGTTTATATATAGTCCAGACTAAATTGTTTTTCACATAGTGACACTAAGAACTTGACTCTTCATGAGGTTTGCCCGGGAACGTTATGTACAAGCGACAAAAATAAAAGAGTTACCTTGAGCAAATTTGGCTTTACCTCGGTGTTGAACCTGTGAAACTCACGGATGGCGTAAAATAAAAGAAACAAGACATGTTAAACAAAAGCGTACAGCAAAACAATAACTAACAAACAAAGAAAATCTTGTCAGGTTCTTACACCCAGGTAAACCCGGGCTTTACCTTGGTGTGAGAACCTGTGAAATTCACGAATGACGTAAAATAGAAGAGACAAAACATGTTAAACAAAAGCGTCAAGCAAAACAATAACTAACAAACAAAGAAAATCTTTTCAGGTTCTTACACCGAGGTAAACCCTAAACCCGCAAATTTGAATGAAAGTAAAGTACAGTAGTGTCAAGCTCTTTGCAAAAAAGTAACCATCTTAATCTTGAAAAGGAAAAATAACCACTGGCCTTTTTTTATCCCATTGTAATGACCCTTCAATAAGGATGTGTCTAATGAACACCCTTTTCATTGGTTTTCTCCTTTTCATGGCGGTTTTCAATTCGTAATCAACGCCGTTTAAAATAACACGTTTTCAATATCACCGTTTTGTCTGTTCAGATGTTACTTGCATCTCAAACAGTTGACAATAACTCATTGTTATTACATAAACATGACTTAAGCTTGTCGACTGTAGTCACATGAATTTTAATAAAAAGAAAACGTCGAAGACAAAATAAACATTTTGTGGACAATTCGTGATGGACGACGATCGTTTAATGGCTCAAATTGAGGGAATATCTTAGTTTTCTGAGGTAGGTTCTTTTTCTTAACTCAGTTTGAGCGAATGTCTTAGTTTTCTGAGTTAGGCTCTTTTAAACCTGATTTTAGAACTCTTTTAGTAAATACGCAAGGCTTTCCGCTACCCTCGAATTTAAGTCTTGTACGTCCATTAATTATCAAGGAAACTTGTATTGGTTATTTTCGGCTCCGGCAATTTTGAACGTCAAATCCCTTCACTATTAGTTTCCAGATGTTTTACAAACGCTTCAAAATCCTCTAACAGATAATACTTTTCAGCGCTGACTTGATCGATAGATGAGTTACTTGAAAGAACCAGAATTAATTTTGAACCGGATAACTAGATAGGATTTGAGATCTTGAGATACTATGTAAGCTCGCGAGGGAAAACTGTTGGGAAAAATTAAACTTTGTGATGAACTTGGCTGACCGTCCCTGGAAAACTCTTAGGA
This sequence comes from Siderastrea siderea, assembly GCA_964030785.1. Taxonomy (NCBI): domain Eukaryota; kingdom Metazoa; phylum Cnidaria; class Anthozoa; order Scleractinia; family Rhizangiidae; genus Siderastrea; species Siderastrea siderea. The sequence continues at coordinate 4,011,035 of OZ034968.1, read as the reverse complement.
ATCATGATAGTCGCTTTTGGCATTTTATTTAGTAACAATCTCATTTTACGTGAAGACGAAGTGAATTTAGTTCAAAATGATGGCCAACTATACAATGGGGGTTTGTAAGTTTGAAATTATCTTTACGTGTATGTAATAATTTGTTTTTATTACACATCAGCTAAAAGGAATTCCTCCTTCAACACACTCGTCATTTTGTTAAACTTAACTGTGGTTACTTTCATATAATCGTTTACATGGAAACTTTCGTCCTTTTTAAAGAGCCGATGTGGGCTTAATTTATTATTGTAATTTCCTTGGCTCCACTTTTGTCATCTCAATGTCTGTAAAGTACTCCCTTTGTTTAAGGGGCAATTATAATTTGGTGATTAAGAATTAGGACTGAACTTTCAGTTTTTAAGACCACGGAAAAAGTACGGTTTTCAAAACTAAAATAGAATTCAAAAGAAATGGAGGGCATACGTGAAAGGAAGCTGATAAACACGCAGTCGGCGGACAAATGAGGTCAGGATACAGTTTACCGGGCCACAGTATTGTCAGTATTAACTTGAAAGATACAGGTATTTTGCATGAAAACTTAACCAACAACTGAAAAGCGCTACTCGCCGTCCTCGCCCAGCGGTTAACCCCATTAATATCATTTGGTTTTCACAGCGGTCAAATGTGCGACGCGTGCGCAGTTCTCACAGGATAATTTTGCAGAGAAAAATAAAGGATAATGTGAAAGCTGTCACCTTAGCCGCAAAACTTAACGCTGTTTCTCTAAATTAAACTTTTTATGTTGAGGGTGTGTTCAAAGTATACTCAGTAATTGTCATCCGTAAGATTTATCGGCGTGAAACGCGGTTTTCCGAGCATTTTTGCATTGTTTTTACTGCGAACTTCACGGTCATAAACGGTTGAACTGGTCCAAACTTCAAAGCCCTGAAAACTAGAAGTGACGTTGCTTTTACGTTCAGCTTTCGTGAACAGTTATCTTTGTTTCAGTCCTCGGATATTCGTTCAGCGGTTGAACACCCAGTGACTAAATTTTTTTTGGCGCAGGATGCAGTATCTCGTACCTTCACGGCGGTCAACCCAAAAAGTAAAGTCACTTTCAATTTTGCCCTGAAGTTTGGGTAAGTTGAAATGATGAGGGTGAAGTTCAGTTTGTATGAAAACGATGCAAAAATTGTTCCGAGAATACGCTTTCACGCCAAAACATTTGCTTGGAATGGAACACACACTCAACGGAAAAACCAGACAAGGTTAGAGCAGGAGTACCCAACGAATTTTTTTCTAAAATTGATTGTTTGTTACTCTAAGATGTTATTTAGTAATCACCGAGTTATTTTTGCCCCATAAATAGCTTTGCTGGCAAAAATGTATTCGTTCTTCAGAGCGGTAGCAAGCTAAAGATTGAGAGTTTAATTTGCCAGCAAGCATCGCTCAAAGGATTCTGTTTTCCCAGCCAGCGGCACATTTGATAGCAATGCTAGCCAGGAAATTATTGCCTTCAAAATTTGCCAGCCAGGACAGTTATTTCAAAACCTTGTGATCTCCCAGCAAATAACAGAAGGCCTTTAGATCTTCATTTGTTAGTTTTTCAAGTTCCAAGTCTTTTTTCCTTTATTATATATCACATCACTTCCATAACTTACCTTATAGAGGCGCCGAACTTGCCATTTACTGAGGAATTGCACAGATACTGTTACCTAGTGGTAACCTTTAAAGACGCTATGAGATTTGTATTTGTTTATATTTGCAGAAATTAAAATGTTGCTAAATTAAAGGTGTCAAACAGCAAGTTTTCAGTGATATATTGCCTACAATCTTTCAATGCTATAAGGTGTGTACATGTCAAACAAATCTATTCTTTATCTTACTGTTTCCGGTTCCTCTGTGTAGTGATGTCGCCAGGGCAACATGACAACATCGAGTTTCGCAGCAATAATCAAGTCACGTTTCAGTAGTCAATCACCTCAAAAGTTTCATTGCATAGTCTCACAGCGTTAATTGCAATGTAGGTACCGTAGTAGAAGTGAAGACTTAACAAATAGTTTCAATTTGGCTATGTGGGTACTCTTATAACGCACAGATGACGTCAAAAAGTGATGAGAACAAAGTACATGCAGGAGAGGCAATTTTCCCTTTCGTAAACGGTCGTTGCCATTTTTAAGACACTTAGAAAATTTTTGAACGATTATTGAAAGTTTTTCTACTAAAAAGAAAGATATTCACCACCCAGATTCGAACCCGGTCCTTTCTTATGCTAATCTCTCTCCCTTACCACTACACTACCACGCCAATCCGCCACAATCCCGAAAAATTAAAGTATATATTATAATTAACTGTCTTTCATAACTGATGCATCTATAATAGGTGACCCTAGCCTTTCCCGAACTTTAAACGTTAATTCAACTTGGGTTTAATTTTTGTTCTTTCTAAGACTATTCAAAAATGTATTTGTTGCCTTATTGTACATTAATCTAGAGCATATATTACTTCTACCATGACTAAAGGCTTGGTTACCAATGATGGTATCGACCGTCAAAAATGGCAACGACCGCTTGCGAAAGGAAAATAGGCGCAGGCGAGTAGCGTATCCGTCACCGGTCTTGTCAGACACTTCACCGCAAAAGTTTCACAAAATGAATTGCAAAGTTTCGCAGCAGAGGCCCGGTCTTGTCAGTGGACGCTTCACCGCAAAAGTTTCACAATATGAATTGCAAAGTTTCGCAGCAAAGGTCCGGTCTTGTCAGTGGACGCTGCACCGCAAAAGTTTCACAAAATGAATTGCAAAGTTTCGCAGCAGAGGCCCGGTCTTGTCAGTGGACGCTTCACCGCAAAAGTTTCACAAAATGAATTGCAAAGTTTCGCAGCAAAGGTCCGGTCTTGTCAGTGGACGCTGCACCGCAAAAGTTTCACAAAATGAATTGCAAAGTTTCGCAGCAAAGGTCCAGTCTTGTCAGTGGATGCTTCACCGCAAAAGTTTCACAAAATGAATTGCAAAGTTTCGCACCAAAGGTCCGGTCTTGTCAGTGGATGCTTCACTGCAAAAGTTTCACAAAATGCATTGCAAAGTTTCGCACCAAAGGTCCGGTCTTGTCAGTGGACGCTTCAGCAGCGCAGCAAAGGTCTAGTAACGTTTCAGTAGACAGGGAAGTTTATTTAGTGCTTGAAATTTTAGGACAAAAACTTTTTTTCTGCGGGAATCACTGCGCAAGCCGCGTTGCACAAACTTTCGCTAGGGGTTCGTTATATCGGGTTCCACTGCATGTATGTCAGTTTGCTTGACAAGCGCGACGAACACGACAAAGGCGCGAGAAAATATTGTGTACTGTAGAATTCGCGCTCGCCAACTAAAGATAATCTTCAACCGGTGGCTCTAGCGCTCTGTCTGATGTCATAACAATGAAGAACAATACAATTTTGAGAAATTTCAGAATTGCACTCACTGCACAGTCTCGCAGCTGAACACGTTTTCGTGCTTAGAGTGATTTTCCGTCAGCGTTTCTAAGTAAAAATACAGCACGTGGTGGAATGCGTCAGTTAAAAGCTGTTTTCTGAGCAGAACTTACCTTTAATTGAAAAACCTCTTATCGATGTCATGGATAGCAGACGGGCATTAAAGCGATAGGATATTTTTCTTGATCTATCTTCTTGCAGAGCATGCGGAGGAACACGCGTTAGAACCGAAGCAACCAAGATTACGAAGTCAGTTCGTCGGTCCATTTGCCAGTACCTTGGAATTACTGAGAGGTAAAAACTTTAATCCGTTTATATGAACGAAAAGATAATTTAACTTTTGTCAAGTTGAGATCGTGAATCTTTTATTCTTTACACGGTTGCATTTGGCAAGAGCCCAGGGCGAAAATATGAATTGAATTTAATTTATTGCTATTCTTCAGAAAATTAAATACCGCCAAGTTGCAATACCCCTTTTTCTTTCGGGCTTAGGTGTCTTTTTTTGTCGCTCTCTTCGCGTTGTAACTTTCTAAGTTTCACTACTTTAAGGTAGAAGTGGTCCAGAGAAACGTATCATTTATTGGTCAAATCCATGTTAGTAAAATATACTCTAGTACCTAGAAACCCACAGTTTTTGCCCTTTGCCATCTCTGACGGTGGAACAGGCGGCTGATGTATACAATATTCCTCGCCGGGTGTCTGTGATATAGATCGGTATTTATTTTCGTTCATAAAGCAGAGGCACCCAGGAGAAACTTTAAGCAAAATAAGTGAAGGTCGTTTCCTCATTTCTCGGTGTTTTCTTAAAGGGATATTTGTGTACGCTAACAGAGATTGAGCTGTTCTGATTTTGGCCTAATACATTACTCGTATCGCGTATCGCGAATTTCTGAGCTCCCAGTGCCTTCAAATACACGATGGTATCAATGCTTATACAGCTGGCGACAGCCTTTCTTCGCTTTTAAATTCAAAGTGGTTGCTTAATTTGGCGATCAACAATTATAAACGGAACTGAATTAAGAAAACTGAAAAAGCGTATCTTTATTACCCAGATGACGCCCTAGAATACTACAATGTGAAAACAAGCCTACTTACGATTCGAGTCCCTACCATTCCTGAGATATTGCAGCCGGTAGATTTTAAGCGGTTTGAGAGACGCCCCTTCGAATCTTGCTCATTAGTGTGCTAAATCAGACAAAATATCAATTTCATTTCTTGAAAGCTCCCGAGTCGGTACCCGGACAACCTAAAAAGAAACCTTAGCCACTTACCTTCCCAAAATAGTAAAAATATACCAAAGCGACCATCTATTCATGTTCTATGGGCAGTAGCTCGCAGGAGTAATAAATATTCAGAATATTAACGACATCAACCGCTACGTTATTGCTCAGAGTACGGGATGCATTGCATGCGCACTATCATTTTAAAATTAAAAATTAACTGGTCGTCCTCTAGTTGACAGCAAAACAAAGGGTACCGACAAAGCGAAGCAATATTTCACTAATTGCGAAGTTAAACATTAAATCACGCCACGTGACATCCTCACGTTTTGCCAGCTATAATAACAACAGTTCGTCACGCCAACCGGAAGAGTTAATTTTTTCTAGCCATAGAATAATTTGGTAAACACAGACCCAGCAAGCTTTCGGTAACAGCAAATTGCCAGCAAGATTTCTATGCCAGTTGACAAGTTCAGTTGCCAGCCAGCTCATGATGACCCTGCAGAACGGTTATTTTGCAGAACGGCTCCGTCGAGTACTCCTGTTAAAGCTTAAGTTCCTCTAGCCTGTTCCAGGCGTTCAGATAGTGGAGCGCGAGCGAAAAATAAAGCGAGCGAAAGAGCGGAAAAAAATAAGGCGCTCCACTATCTGAATGCCTGGAACAGGCTAAAGTTCCTCCACTTCTCCGTATCAAATGTTGATACTTCGCAAATTTTCGACCCAGAGCCTTCGGGCTTAACTGCGCATCTCCCTCAGTCATGCTCAAAACAGAAAGGCTCTGGGCTCGAGAATGTGCTTTGGAAAATAATTGCAAGAACTGCGCACGAGACGTACGTTTGATTGCTGTTGATCTCATACATAACGTCTGCGGGCTCCTCGGTCAGCGGAAGGTGGCCTGATTGGATGAGGGATTTAAAGCGAATAAAATGAGAGCAGAAGCTCTGACAAGAGTCATCGGAAAAAATGATGATTTTAATAACAAATACAACGACTTGAAGACTGGCTGAAAGTGTCTATTTGAGAGTTTTGGCTCGGGTAGGTTATTTATTAATTCAGTTATCGCGCAGGTTTGAAAAGTTTGTCTCTTAAAGGTCCGTTTGAATAGTACAAACACATTGATCACTCGATTTTTCTTCAGTTTGTCGACTTTTTGTGAGGAACTCGTTGAATCATGCTGAAATTGTATTCAACTGGAATTTTGTTCGATGTAGTTGTCCTAGATTAATATCCGGCACTCGGCAACGTACCCAAGGGTTAAAAAATTATATCGTAAAAGATTCACATGACTGTATATCAGAACAATGAAAACAACAATTTTGATTATGTGTATCAGTAACACATTTAAATTGTCAAATTTATTCTTTCATTATTTAAAACTACCCCTACCAATATTCTATGGATACGCCTTAAACCTTTTTAGTATACTAAAAATCCAAAGGAACAAAACCAAATAGGCGACAATGTTTTTGCAGCTTTCAATGTTTCCATGATCCATTAGTAGACAAGACAAGCTTGGATAGCAGATTACCGCTTCGAATTCTTCCTTTTAATCATAAATCCTCAGTAAATACAACGAATTAAAGGTATTATGTGGATTTTATTAGAGTAATATTTCTCTCTTTTGTTAGTTGAAGGTTTTAGGTTATTGTCTTATCTACATTACAGCAAATGCAGATGTTTTAATCAATAGTTCAAATCAACACGAAAACCTCGGACACAATTTAGGAAAGGCTTTCTCATTTGATTAAGGTTATCTTAATGAAGTGAGAATGATGCAAATGCCAAAGCGACGTAAAATTTACAGTTTTTGTTAAGGTTATCTCAAGTAAATCTATTTGAATATCTGTGGGCGTCCAAATGATTTATTTTGAGAAAACCAAATTGTTGTGACGCACTGAAAACTATACCCGTCGCATCAATGGAAATAAAAACGCACCACTATTAAATTATCCACTTAAGAATAAGAAAGAAAAATTCTTTTTAAATTCAAATGCCGAAAAGTTTTTGAAATGCCGAAATATTTAGCATTTGAAATGTTTTTTCGGTTTTAAAGTCAGAGACTGTTGAACTGTGGCGAAACTCATTGCCGTCTTAAATTATGGATTTCCTTTGAGCTATTTCTACATTGCTTCGGCGCGTTTAAGTTTTAGAATGGCATGCAAAAACGCTTCTATGGTCATTTGTATGTACTGATTTAATTTGTTCGTTGATGTCGTTCCTGACTTTTTCTCTTTGCACGCACTTCAAACCAGCCGACTGTTTTCTCTACTTTCTCACATGATAATCTAAATCGTGCTAAATTCTCCTCGAATGCTCTCAAGCGTTACTCGGTCCAACCTCTCATTGGAAAATCACGAGCCTAGAGGTAAGTTAAAAAAGTCGTTATTTGTTAATTTAAGGCCGGCCGGCCATCTTGGCTCTTATTTGTCAACGAGAAAGACGAGAAAATTGTTTTACCGTTGTGTACTATTCAAAACCGTATCGCTTTCGTCGAAATTTATTTGATTTTGTTATCTTTTTATTAAGTCGAAATATCTTGAGCTGGTAATATAGCGGCACTCTTTCGCGGCCTTCTACCTGCGAGAGTGGAGACTCTTACTCATGAAGTGTGTATATCCACGCAAATGGATTGTGACCGACCCACGAGGTCGCACTATGGGTCATGTAAAATTACCGTGAAGTGTCCCCATTAGCGATAGTGAAGCACGTGCCTGCACTTCCCTTGCAACTTGGGATGTTAGCTCACAAGCATGTGACGTTATCCGGTTAGCGGTAACCAATCCCTCCCAAGGCCCTGTAGTGGAGTTGATGTTTGTGTCTCGAAGTGACTTCCAGTGATCTTCAATTGACGAATCCCTTACTGCCTCCGTCCCTCCGTTCCTCTTTCTCTATCTCTCGACAACCAGCAAGCAAACGTTTGGCAACGATTTCTCACATTCCCGGTATTTACACGAACACCTAGCAAGGATAACATTACAATTAACGGAAACCGCGGATTTAGTTGATTTTGGCCTACTACTTTATTTTAGTGGCCTTTAGAAGTCTCGAATTTGGAAAGACGTGTTGTTAAAGTTTTGAGCGCGAAGTGAACAACCTTGCGCGGAGCCTGGCTGTTCGAATCACAATCCATGCCAGAAGTTTTCTTATCTTTTTGTTCCTTTTTCTTTGAGTTCTCTGCTTTTTCTGTGTTTGTCTGTGTTTGCCTTTACTTTTTTTAGGAGCACGGTTTTATCTTCCCAAATGCCAGAGTGACTTTCAATATAAGTGACTTTTTCTTTCAAGGAACTCCCCTGTTAGGTGAATTTGTTTCTCTCCGTTTTCTGGTCAAGATCTTTCCCGGTTCAGTACATCCACCATTTAACAGTTTGTTTTTATGGATTTAAATGTTAAAAGATGCCTATCTAGGATTAAAAAATAATCGTATACTTAAGCTATTTTGGTCACATAAAGGTAGCGTGCCCCTGCTAGCTGCTGAACGGAAATCCGCTTTTAATGATCGAATCCTTCTAGGTTTTCTGTCTAGAAATATGACGCCAGATATGACAAAATAATCACTGAAGACCAAAGTTAAATTTAAAAGAAATGGTTCCTTTGCATAAAGATTATTTGGCATAAAGGTAGTTAACTTGTTCCTTGTAGAGACTGGCATAAAGGAAATTAAACCTGCTACATAAAGAGACTCTAAAAAGCAGTTTCATTTTACCTATTTTTTCCTGAAACTACTTAATTATTTGCAACTGGGATTTGACTTTTAATTGTTTCTCGTCACTTCAAAAAGCATCAATTTCATTTACGTACAGACTTGTCAATTTGAGAAGGTTTTCATCTTCAAACCGAATGACGTTGACCTTCAAATTCGTTAACGAGAACATGATCTTGTTTGCTTTTGACAGATGTATGTATTTAGGGTTCATTCCCTGACTAACAGCTTCTTAAAAAATGTCAGTCGAAAACAGGTTGTAAAAGGGTCAATGATGCATGTTTCCCACATTTTTGCTAGTATGTTCCATTTTACCTATTCTGTTGTTTCGAAAATTGTTTTAATATCACGTATACATAATTTCCGTTTTTCAACTAAAGAAGGCTGCCGACATTCCGTTCAATAAAAGGGTTTCATTTTTATGGACCAGTTGATTTACATTTAAACTTAACACTTGTTAAACTTAACACTTGTTAAAACTCACTTGTTGAATTACCCAGTTGTTTTAAAAACACGAATACAAGAAAAACAAGAAACAATTGAGTTTAGAAAAAGTGACAATCCAGAAAAAGTAAACTGCCCCCTACCACTAACACTATAAAGTCCTGAGAATACGAAATTAGTTAAAAGTAGAACTTATTCACAAAAACCTGAAAATGACCATTTAGTAAGGTTCTTGCGCTGCAGTGAATCGTTTTCCGGCTTTTCAAGTTGCACTTCGATGTATTGTTTACATGATAAAATCAAACAAGTCATACCGTGCCACAGTTACAAGTTGTCGAAATTCAACTACAAACATGAGAAATTAAACTCTTTGGAAAGGAAATTGTTTACATTTTCTCTGTCTAGTAAATACACCGACTTCAGTAGGTATGACAAAGGGATAATGTCATGATTTAATTGCATTTGAAATATGAGACGAGAATGATATAAAAAATTGCAACTCGGGTGTTACACGTATGAAAAAGGGAAGAAATATGGACGCAAAGCACATTTGGAAAAGGAAACGTTCTTTTCCCATTAAGACATCTGACAAGATTTGAATTTGACAAGATATATTTCAGTTAGATTGTCCCATCAACGGATTGAGTTACTAACAGCTTCTCAGTTAACGGACAAAACTATGAAATTTTAAGATTCTTCTAATTTACACTCGCTTAAATATGTTTGACAAAGTCGAAATATTTCTACAGTATGCTTTCAGCATTTTCATCAGATAAAACTTGCTTTGTTCATCTGTTATGTTGTACGGGATATTTCTTGCAAAAAGGCTTAAAAGAAAGGGTATTTTACATGAAGAGAGTCCCAAATTTATTCCGCATTTCTTGGTAGAGGGTGCTGTTTCCACGTAGTATATATACCATAATGTTTAATTCATGAAATGTTGAATAGACAGCGAATCTTTCAAAAATAAAAGCAAATTGAATGGAGTTTTTCCGTGAAAATCAGTGGAAAATATCAAAATGAAAGCGAATTTATCTTAAAAGCTACTTCAACCAATATTTGTCGATCAGAGGCCACGCGTAAAGGGGACTAGAGCATAAAAACCAGGCATGCTTTTCCCTTTTAATACGATATCATTATTTAATTCTCAACAAGTATATCCGATCATGACATTGTAAGTCTTCTATATGATTCATTACTTTTTCTTCGAGCTTTCAGTGTTTTTGATTGTCCGGACATTTCATTCACAGAAATAGGAGTACAAATATTTATAATTTACAGAGTTGAGCTTTGAATCTATCAGTCCTTTCATTTGTCTTATTTTCTTCTTTTGTTCACCCATGACGTTGGGATAACAGTCAATAAAGAAGTGCAATTTTTCTTACCTTGCTATAAAATCTACATGACAAGACCGCTGTTATGAGTCTTATTAAAAAGAAAATTATTATATTCACCCCGCATTTGAAAATTTATTACTTAAGTATGTTTTGGAAATTCAAGCTCAAATTTTTTTAAGGGAAAAAAACAGAATTAGACTTATAAAATTAATATCTTCATTTTATGAACCTTCAATATTTAAGAATAAAAATTAGCGATAACGAATTTTTAGTCTGATTCAACATTGATCCATCTTCGGGTTAATCTGAAATTTTATTATAATGCGTAAAATGTGAAATTTCTATTCCGACAGGGAATTGCTGCTCGATAAGTCTTATTTCCACTGAGAACACTTAATTTGGAATCAAAAGTTAAAACAATATTTTAAACATGATTGTACTCTAAGTTTGGCTTCAGGAGATATGTTTAACTTATTGACATGAAAAACGACAATCCAACATAATGCTATTCTCTTCAAATATGGAGGAAAATGTATGTTCACTTCTGTCTCATTTCCGCTGTCTTTTAAAAAACACGGAAATTTGCAGAACATGTCATATTAGTAAGATAATTTATTACAAATGACTTTATACTGAATAAACCACTTTTGATGAACGTGAATTTGACAACAAAATAAATTGGACAACATTTGTACACTTTTCCGGCGGGTCTCACAGATATGAATATAAGAAACAAAACCTAATTACTGCTATTACTTCTGAGAAAGGATAGGCTGAGAAACTGCCAAGACGTCTTAACCGAACCGTCAGTAAAATCCACGCCAGAAATTCACGAAATTCTCATAGTCCTACTAGTAAATATAATTGCTCTGAATTCAGTGTCGTTTTTGGAATATCAGGTAAGTTTGCTATCAGTATATTTTCCAATTTCGCGATTTTTTGGTTTTGTTTTTTATGTTTTGTAGATGTTTAGTTGAAGGATATAGTCAACCTTAAACTAACCCCTCCTGTGCATTACAAACCGTACTAGACTAAGGACGACAAAGATGCCTATCGAATGTTGGGTGCTTTCCTTAGGTCTAAGCTAAATTTAAGCGTGTCTGAGTTGTGTGTCAATGCAAGGCGTTTACAAAAGATAATGCTGACTCTTAAAAGCGTTCGAAATGTTTTGGAGGCGAGTTGGCCTTTAAAAACGACCTTTGATGTTTAACTGTTACTTTTTAGAACGTTCGTTGATCTTTCAAAAGATGAGAGCATGCATGGGGGATTAAAGCACGTAGTAGTCGTAAAATAAAACGGCCCGTCAGAATCTATTTGATGATGCTTTAGAGCACACGCCCTCTGTTATAAAAGACTGCCCCACTATTTAACTGAGAAAACTTGTATCCCATGTACAGTCCGGAGATATGTAGCATCAATTTTGCATTGCATACATTTTCGGTTTTATGTGAAGGAGAATGCGAATGTGAATCAAATCAAACTAGAATGTGAATAATCCAAACTGCATATTTTCATTGTCCGTTTTCGCTGTGTCAATTCAATCTCATCATGGATAAAGGATCTAATATCACCAACATTGGATGAGGGAAACCTCATTACTACTTATCATTACTCAGTAATTGTTAAATCTGTCAATTATTTCTTGGTGACTAGAGAAGTAGAGACAGCAACAGATATCTGGGTCAAGTTGGAGACATTACGACTAACACCTACAAACCCGTCATTAACTACTCTTAACACGATCAAGACAACTTAGGAAGTTAAAATTGATTTCTAAAATTACCAGAATAACACATGATTGTTATTAATCCTGACAAATGACACTTTTAAAGATGTGTGACAGCTTTTAGTACTTTTGGTCAAATGATCTATCAATAAACTGAAATCTGTTTCCTATGGCAAGATTCCCACAAAAATATTATCCATTGTGGTCAGCTGTTATTCTTTCATAGAGAGAGGGCGTTTTTAACTGGATTTTGTCCGCAATATATACACTATTTAAGGCAAAGAATTACCAGCAAAGCCCAAGTATCCATCAAGTTTATTCTTTATTTTCAGTTACGTCAATTCACTAGTAAAACTGATTATATATAACTATACACTTTGAATTTCATCAGTGTTTATCTCAAGTTTGCGGTGGTCGGTGGTTCGAGGTCCAGTCCCTGCCATCGTGTTGTTTCCTTAGGCAAGAAACCTTACCCCACTTTGTCTCTCTCCACCCAGGTGTATAAATGGATACCAGCGGCATACTGCTGGGGGTAACCCTGCGATGGACTAGCATCCCATTCAGGGGAGAGTAGCAATACTCTCAGTTGCTTCATGCTACAGAAACCGGAATAACTCCGGCGTGTGGGCCTCTCTGGCTCGTGTGCGACTTTACCTACCTTAACTTTACCTTGCATATTGCAAACATGTCGGAAATCAAATTGCAATAAACTAGCAAAACACCGCAATTTTCATACAAAAGACGCATTATCTAAATTTCCGTACACTAGTTTCTTGAAACTGTTTGATGTAAAGTTAAGCACACCAGAGGGAATGTAAAGAAAAATTTTTATCTGCAGCCATGTACACGTAGAGTTCACGGGATTTTTATGTTGTACTATTTTTTTTTCTTAGGAGACGAATGAATAGCTCCAACTCAAGCTTGGTTTCACAGAGCCTGCCTAACAGGACTTCGGAGATGGTGGTAGCAACCATCCCGATTCTAGTCTGCAAGACGGTCGTGAGTGCACTGGTGATGATAGCGTCCTTGTTTGGAAACATGCTGGTGATTTGCGTCGTCTTGCAAAGTTTTCGCATGCGCACTGTGACGAATTATCTGATTGTGAACATGGCATGCGCAGATATGCTCTACACCATCGTTGCCATGCCTCCCTTGTTTGTTATGATTTTTCAAGGATACAACTGGGCAATGGGTAATCGAGGGCGTGGCATATTCTTCTGTCAGGTCGTCAACTTTGCTCAATACTTGTTAGTTGCTGTCTCCGTTCTCACATTGGCAGCGATCGCATTTGATCGGTTCTTCGCCATTATGATGCCTCTTAAACGTATCATCAACAAACGTGTCTTTAACTGGATCTTATTGGTCATCTGGGTGATTTCCGCTGCTGTGGCGACGCCATTATTGTACTCGCTACGCGTAATTGAAGTCAACGGGGACTTGAGCTGCGAGGAAAACTGGGCCCCAGCTTTTGACAACGAAACGGCACCTAAGGTCTACACTATTCTGTTATTCTCGGTGGTGTTTTGCTTTCCGCTGTGCATAATAACTGTGTTGTACGCAATCATATGCCGACATCTTTGGTTCACGAAGCCACCTGGAGAAACGGAACGAGAAGAATCCAAGAATTTAATCAAGCGCCGTAATTCACGCAAGAAAGTCGTAAGAATGCTCATTACAGTAGTCGTGGTGTTCCTCATTTCCTGGCTGCCGTTACAGATCGCTAATTTTCTGTACTTTTTCCAGAATGCGGAAATCTCCGAGCCAATTTACTTCACGTGCGAGTTTCTCATGCGCGCCAGCTGCGCTCTCAATCCAGCGGTTTACGTCATCTTCAGTGAAAATTACCGCCAGGGTTTTAAGAAGTTGTTGGCAAAATGCTGCTGCTACAAACTCTCAGGTGGCATTCCTCACAGGGGGAGTTCTTCGTCTTCACGTCAACAGACTGTTCCTACCCTCCTGAGGAGCGATCATGGGTTATCAAAACGAAGCTGCAGCAAGAAAGGTTACCAGGAGGCAGGAAGTGAGGATGAACATCAGTTCTAAAGCATAAAGCAGGAAGCAAGGGAGAGCTTGCACCCGTTTGAAGCTTTTCTTCGGTGAAAATCTCATCAGCTAGTATGCTGCATTGCAAAAAAATTAGCCAACACCATAAGAGAGACTCCCTGACAGCTGAACGGTCACATTTTGCGATTTCTTTAATTTTACAGGTTAAAAAGTTAGAACCTGACCTTGTACAGTGTAATAGACAGCACAACATAAAAGTACTGCTCAGTAGCTTTTACTTGCATGATCACACTCTACTGTTTCTTTACTAATACTCAAAAGCGAAAACGGCCTTGTACAGCCTAGTACCAATAATAATAATAATGATAATGATAATGATAATGATAATGATAATGATAATGATAATGATAATGATAATGATAATAATAATAATAATAATAATAATACTAATACCAGAGAAAAGCAGTGATTGATAGCTTTTATTCAAATAGCCCTGACTTAAAGGCTTCTTCAATATACTCAAAAAGTAAAAACATTCTTTGGTAATAAAAACTAATACCAACGGCAAAGCACTGGTAATGATAATGATAATGATAATGATAATGATAATGATAATGATAATGATAATGATAATGATAATAATAATAATAATAATAATAATAATAATAATACTAATACCAGAGAAAAGCAGTGATTGATAGCTTTTATTCAAATAGCCCTGACTTAAAGGCTTCTTCAATATACTCAAAAAGTAAAAACATTCTTTGGTAATAAAAACTAATACCAACGGCAAAGCACTGGCCACAGTTTAGCGTTTCTTCAGCACAAAATATCTAGAACCACATTGTACAGCATACCAGATATTTTCATGTTGTGTTTAATTTCTATCCCTTTTGCCAAAGGGATAATCAGTACACATTGAAATAAATTATGAACGAGTTAACATACTGAATTCACCTCAGAACTGTCTCATATGTATTACCGAATGCTGTGTACAGTTAAAAATATTAGTTATCCGCGTAGACGCGAAAAGCTCGTGTAGTAGAGGACAAGCGGACAGTAATCTCAGTAAACATGTATTTTCAATAACACGGCCAGTGAAAGAACCAAAGAGGAGGATGTGCTAGCAGCGTTTTTTTTATTAGTATGTACTATTCCTTTTAATTTAAGTGTCTGTGGAGTTGTTTTAGAAAGAAGCAAATATATTCCAAAGTACAACATAAAACTGGCAAGAAATAATACACATATTTATTGCTAAAGAATCAATACTTCACTCCGAATGATATTGACATATATGTGTTTTATCAGACTAAAAATAACCAAAGAGGTAATTTAAATTAAGTGGTATAAAGGTTACATTTGAAAACATAAAAAAAAGTATGCAAATATAAAATATAAAACAAGAAGAGACCTGAAAGGATATGGTAACCACATCAAGTGTATTTCAAAATTGCTGAATACCATATGAATGAAACAAAAAGAGTGCTAACAAAAAATAAGGAAGTGAATTTAGTCATTTTGAGTTAATGATATATTATAAGCTCGGTCATAAAAGAGATGCAATAATCAGCAAGCCACCAGTGAAACATGCTGAATATTACATCTTCGTTATTTTGTGTGCTTAGTCTCATCTGCAATGTTTTAAAATCAGTGGCACAGTGATATTCACGGTAGCCGTACTATATACTTAGCGTGAAATAGCAGAGGCTGTTTCCATAGACCAATGTGATTCTTCTAGTTAAGTACTATAAGCAAGCAAACATGCGAACAAACTAATAGTTCACAATAAAACTGCTGCAGTACAGGACCCTGATTTTGATGGCGCGGAGAACCAATTATTAGAAATTCTCCCGGCACTGACTCAGAACGAAAGCAGTTTCGCCTGCTTCACTTTTCACAGTTAATTAATCTCGATAACTCGGACTTTCGTGTACTCGGTGTTGTGTTTCCCTTGACTGCTTGAGTTGGCTGAATTCTACTGAATATAGTAATTAATAGTAACCTTTCATTTTGAAATTAAAACGAAATACACTTGTTAGTTGCCACTTTTTTTTAGCCATTTGCGTTACTATCCAGTGAAAAATATTGTCTCTTACAGCAACCGCTATCAGTTCATTTATCAGCACAGCAAACCCCGGCCAACGTCACTCCACCCTACCCCACCCCTTTCTGATAATAACCTGGATTCTAGGACGTCCTATACTAGTTTAAGAGGGAAGGGGAAAGAGCTGGACAGCTTAACTTACCTGCTCAATAAAGCAATCATCTGAACACCACCTTTTTACTATCTTTTTCTTTACCCGAGCACCACACTTACACAATCGTCTTCTTTATCACAGCACATGACTCTTTTTCGGCTACTAAGCTTTTCTACAGCTGGTAAGATGATAAAAAAGGGCAGTTTGACTGTCGCGCAGTTTGTTATTCAGCTCTGCCGGTTGAGGGGAGATTGGGTACCAGGATGCTTGGTACATCGGTTTTCATTCTCGTCCCCAGAGCTACGCGGATTTTTTTAAATTACGTCTCTTGTAGCTCTGGTAACGGCCAAAAATTTATTTTTTTTGATTGGCTGATTCAAACTGTATGCGCAATAACGTTAAAATTTTTTGGCTTCTACGCATAATGTTTTATTTCCGGTTGAATTAATCAGGGCATTAATTAATATATTGACTTGACCACATTTTGCTGTTTGGTTAAGCACATAAGAATTCAAAGCGTTAGAGATTGTCGCTAAATGCCAGCGATTCTTTCCTCGCTACTGCATTTTCTACAAAACTACAACTTTGCCATAAATAAACTTACGTAAATAAACTGTCTCATCAACTTTTGTAATGACCTCTTGATGTCGATGTTTAAAAACTTGGGCGCCAAATTCTTCTGGAAATTTTCGATGGGGTAAAACGTAATACAATGTAGCATTTAGTGGCGAAACGATAAGTACACAATTGACATTCTCACACATCAGAAACCAGACGAATGTAATAAAATAACTGTACAATTCAGTATAACGCAAATGCAATACCTTTATTCAGTCAAGATACAAATCCAAACTTCGTGAGCAAAATGCAGGGACAATCGTTCTTCTGAACAACTACGGCACGAAAGGTAGCTTTTTAAGTTTGCTCCTTTTAAAGCTCCAGGTTTTCCGCTAATTGCAGGAGATTTAGAGGGTTCCGAACAGCTTTTCCATGACTCGAACGATAGGAATTCAAATTTCTCGGCTGTCAGAATTGTCATTCCCAGAGCTCCACGGACGAGAATAGAGCAGGCGCAATAGCACCTTAACGAATTACACATGCGCTACCGGATGTCGTGAATTTCACGACATCCGGTAATGGCTGATACCAGAGCCCTACGATCCCACCGCTGACAGAACAGATCGTAGGCTCTGGGAACGAGAATGATCGGTTTTGCTCTTCTCATTCCGTCGCACATGCTCGTCGTGCCCCACATATTCTCATTAAGACTGGGTACAAGTCTCGTCTCGGATTCGCAGTTTTCTCCTCCATTAAACAAAACAAAACAAACAAACAAACAAACAAACGCGATGTGAAGTAATATGTTTTTATGAGATACAATTAAATAATTTCCTGGAATGATGGTTCGGTGAGAGAATTCACTGCCTGTTAACTTCAGACGCATTGAAAATGTATTTACTCATTTGATTTTGAGATCTACCAAGCTGAGCTTGGCAGTGTGCAGTCAAACAATTGAAGCTTTACAGACATTTGCCTCTCAAGTGTCAAACAAACAGTGGGAGCAAGATACAAACAGACGAAACATGAATACGCAGCTATACGTTTCCCAACAAAATCCCTTGAATTATCCAGGCCCTGGATATTTAAAAGAAATCAACTTTTACTTCTGTACACTTGCATTTCAGATTGGATTTCGATGCTAACGCTGTACGTTGCGCAAACATTTGTTAGTCTGTTCCAAAATTGGAAATTAAATCGAAAATGGGTCAAAATGGCGAAATGACAATTTGATCTGCAACTTTGTGCACGTATATAGGAATGGACAGACTGCTTGCTTTTGTCCAAAAGAATATATGAACTGCGGAAATCCAAAATAAACATGAAATGCTTTGCAGTTGTTGACCTGTTCATGACCCCACCCGCTTAAACTGTGAACAACCTGTTCTGTGTCAACAAGCGACCATTGATCTTGTTCACTGTGAACTGAGAAGAGCAACTTGATTTTTCACTAGGCTAACTATAGAGTTCAAGGGCAAACAGTTTCTGTCCCAGATCTTCTTTACAGCCAAATAAATAAAACGACGTTAGAAAATTAATTAGCGGAACTGATGAATTCAGTAAGTAACATCAAAAATATCAATGGCGCTGAAACAGGTTGTTTTCTTGTATTTGCACTCATTTTGCCGTATTCTTTCGAAAACGTTTCGGCGGTGTACGGTTTATTTCCTGCTTGAATTGAACAAAAGCATTTGTGGGTAACTGGTGGTGTCAACAAATTGGTCACCTCGAGGAAATTGTATACCTATATGGCGTCTAAGTTGGGAAATGCAGCACGGAAAAATTTCGTAAAAATATCAATACCAATATGTGGCTCGCTCAATGAAGTCCACAAACCGTGGACGTTGTTTTGTTCTGATTTTTTCCCTTTTTCGAGATTGTGGAGTGGAATTATTTCTCTCAAATGACACCTCTTCTGGAACTTCGCTGAAATATTCATGTGAACCAAGTGAGCGAATGCGACGGGTCATGACTTTGGAATGCGAAGATGATTAAATAAGACTGCCAGATAAGACACGTCAAATAAAGATACCAGAAAATTGTCAACCATTTTGGTGAGATCGACAAATTTCGAAGGGGACTTCTTAGGGGTTTTGAAGTTTCGCAAGGTAAGAATAACCTGAAACTTTTTCCATAGTTGATCGATCTATTTATTCCTATTACCTACAATTAGTGAAAGATTTTGATTCAACCTGTCCTCCACCTGTTCTGTTGTTTTTCGCGCAAACTGCCGTAGTTGTAGAAATAAGTGTTTGGCACTGACGTAACAGCAAAGTTTCTTAACCTCCCACGCTCTTAGCATCCCGAGAAGGCAGGTATCAGCCCTTGTATTCGATATCTCCGAGCAGCGTGCTTAGACAGCGTATACAGGACGGGGCAGTAGAGTTATTGTTAGTCAATATTTATCTTAATGTTTCATAACATTTTGATTCTGGATCGGATGTTTGACCATTTGATAATTAGGTTTTGTTTTCCTGCAAAAAAGAGGAACAGTTTGGTATAATAAGTAAATTTCTTTCCATTTTAGGAAGGATGGAGAGACTCGTCTTCGTTTTAGCTTTGACCATAACTGGTAAGTACTCATAATATTTATTGAAATATGCCATCCTTTCATGCTATAAATTTTATATTGCCTAGTTGTAATTATGTTGTTTTGAAATAACAGCATAAGCAGTTACTCGTGGAGACGAAGCTGTCCCCGAGGCAAAATTTAGATCGAGCTCTCGGTTCTTTTGGTGAACGCTTTTTTATTCGTTACGGTTTAGAAGTTAGTTAACTTGTCTTGTGAAACTCAAGAATCATGTCAATAATAAGTAGTCCATTTAAGGTACATGCTTTCTCCATTCCTGGATACCATAGTAAGTCTCCTATTAGAACCATTTCCCCGTCTTAAATTCTATGACAATTAATCCGTCGATATTGAAACTTTTATTTATGTTACCCATGAATTGGATTGAAGGAATATTGGCGAATCTTGAAATTGGTATCGCCATGATTTGTTAATCGGGGCGCATACGCATGAAGTTTGACGTTTTGGCTACAGTGGCTAAATTGCAATAACACTGTTTGTGAAACTTGTTTTTCTAGCTACACAATTTTCATGTTTACACTGAAAATCGTGGTGTCTGTACATTTGCAGAGAATTAAAAGATTTTGTTTCAGTCAAAGGAAACTTCAAGGAAGTTGCACCTGAACTCTTTAACCGATTATTCTCTGCTTTCTCGAGTAGCCTTGAATTGAAAAAAAAAATGTGTACGATGCAGTGGGGTTGTAATTCTTAATCGGTTCAAATCTCACGGCTGCTGGGTCTTTTTGACCCTGGGTAAAAGACGAACACCAAATCCCAACCGTGACGGATTGCTAGTGATGAGTTAAGAAAGTAATATAATGGAGGTAAAAAAGGATTTTTGAATCCTGGACCAGAAAATGTAAGTCATTGTATATGTCTATGGTGGATAATGCCACCATCTTAATACCTAGTTTTCTATCATCATTTAGCAAAGCCACATGCGGTTTTGTGTAGGAATTCTACGGATGACCATCCCTCACTAATCATCGTTTCACAGTTTCATACGTACAATGTTCCGACACAATGTGAAAGACCTGAACCTATCCTTCGAAATGATTTTTCAAAGCACTTTTATCAGCCTGCTATCATTCAAGACGATAGATCTTAGTCATAATTTGCGCCATGATTAACCACCCATTCCTTGCGTTTAAGTGGAAACAGTAAATTCAGTTAACGTGAGATAAAAAGCTTCCCTCAAAATAGTGTGTTTATTTCTATCAAAATTAAACTATTTTCAGCCCTGAAATTTCAGTAACCATTAGGTAGCAAGACATAATATTTTTTTTCAACAAACAGAATCATTGGCGAGTGATTTCATGTTTTTTAAACAATATCGTACCTGCTTCTCAAAATCAGGCTGCGTGACGTGATAGCTGAGGCCGCTGACCTTTGCAGGTGATTAAAGTTGTGACTCTGGGCCCGATTATTTGAGTTAAAGCAAAATCAAGCTTATCCGAAATAAATTGAACTATAAATTCACTTAAACAGCTTATAAATGGACTGATTCCTGTAGAAAAGTTTGTCCTGCGTTTTGACTTTTCTTTCTTTCAAAATTGAATTAAAAATTAGCGGTGTAAAGGAGAATGAACAAGAAAAAACAAAACAAAAAAAGATCACATGCTAGTAAAGTTATATCCTAGATTAGCGTCTCGATTGCCTTTAGCAAGTGAATATCTATAGTTGCATAGCACTTGCCAGTGGTTGTTTCATGGCATCTTTAACTTCCACTGATAGAATCACTTTTACTGAGACCTCATGTACCAACAGAAATGCTCCAGCTGTGATTCCAAGACCCTTATTTACCAGGTAGTAATATGATACAAAAAAGCTAAAATAACAATGGGGTTGAATGATTGACTCTCTAGATCAGATTGTTTTTTCCGGCCACTAGATAGACATAGAAAGCGCAGTCGATGATCAGGCTTAACTAGAAAAAGAAGGCTGTTATTAACTTTCAAAATACAAATAGGTCACTTCTAAATTGCTTTATTAGTCTCTTTTCAAAGCAAAGCCAAGCTTTGGAAGAGGGATTAAGGAATTTCGTAAATGGCCAAAAAACAGATAAGTTTTGTGTTGTGGTGGGGTGCGTTTTCATGTACAGCACAAAGACCTTGGATCATTTAACATCATTGAGGTAGTGACCTCTTGACCTTCTTTCATTGCAAAATTGGGTTCCGCCCATCTTGGTAAAGGCGAGCTGAGAACATTCATTTGCTGAATAGCCAGGAAAGAAATGTTTAAAACACCTGCAAGAGTATTTGCTTTGGTCATCCATTTAATTTGAAGTTTAGTTTGATCTTGTATCTCTTCACAGGGGCACTTGCTTCATGCCGACACCCTAAGCCAGGCCAGTTCTTAGCCAAGAAGCAGGGAATTCCCAGCGTTGTGAGCAGCCCTTCAACACCTAACATGGCCCTAGACAGTAAGTACATTGACCAATTGAAAGAGCTGTTCATTTTAAAGCAAGCAGAATTCATTACTTTGATGCGTCAATCGCAAGGTCGACAAATACAGTTTGTTGAATCCTAGCTCGTCGCACATTTAAAATGTTCAGAGATCAATTATTGAGTGATATGGTGACTCCAAATATTTTGTTTTCAACAACAGAGCGCCTTGTGGGACACATACAGTTCAATGCTACCAAAGGAAACGTCGTGGAAGACTCCTCTGGCTATGCCAACAATGGCTACATGCAGGATGGTGCTATCGTTGTGAACTTTCCTGAGAGCAAATGTGGAAATGCTGCGTACACCTACTGTGGCGACATCCTCTTCCACGGAGATACTTTCCAGGCCAAACCCAGGGAGGGTGTTACAGTAGCTGCTTTCATCAACTTGAAGGATATCGAAGGCAGCCGATCCGTGTTTGACACCATTGGTATCAGCCACCAATGTGGACAATTCCACTTTGAAGTGAACTACGGTTCTGTGCGTTGGTTCCACAGGAACGAGACTCAGCACATCATCTTTAGCTGTACAGCTGAAGGAAAACAGGTTCAGAAGGGTAAGGCATGTAACTTACGCATGCTTTTATCCTGTTAAGCCTTTCATTTCCAACGGTGCCTAAAATCAAAATTCAAGGACCCAAAATAGATTTTGTAAAATGCTAAGGAGCATTAATTTAATGACACTTTGTAGAGTTAAGTCTACTGACACAATGACGTTACAATACAGTCTCTGTTTATCTGTGAGAAAGAACAATAAAATGCTGACTGCGAAATGGCATGCTTCATCCTCGTGGGAAAGTTCCTTGCCCGAATTCACATCCCGCCCACCTCACCCCACCTGGTCTCACAGCAATCTTGAGGGATGAATCCCATCTTCATCTCGCTTGTTATCTTTGTTTTTCCAGATCAATGGACACACATCGCAGGTACCTATGACTCTGCCACTGGCAAAGCTAAGATCTACGTCAACGGTGAGCTCCGTAACATGACCATCGGCGGAGGTCTTCTGTCCAGGGACTGGCTGTCACGAGCTGGAATCGGTGACCACAAGGCCGGACGTCCCCTTATGGGATTTATCGATGAGTTCAGAATCTACAACTACGCCCTGGCCAAGGCTGAAATCGAAGCTCTTGCAAAAATGTGTCTCCCAGGTATATATTTTTCTTTCAAATAGCTTATGTTTAAATCCATCCAATAGAGTACTTCGCAAGCTAGTAAATTTCAAAAGTCGTAGTGTTAGTGGTTGTAAAATCACAAACTATTCTATTCTTATGACCTTATTGGTCGTTGCTCACAATAGTTAACAGTGGTGCATATTTGCACAGTCGTGAAGCGGCGAGGTCAATATCCTCCACTGTTTTCCGAAACTGAGATGAATAGTTGTTTCAGTGTACTGAAGAAGTGGTGCGACCATCGGGGTGAAATGTATCATCAACTAAAACAAAAAAGAAAAAGAAGAACTTGAAAAAAAAAATTAGGCTTGAACAGGATATCAGTAATCCACACGAGAGATTAGCCAGTCCCCCAAGTTTCATGTTTTCTGGCGAACGCTTGGAAGTGAATGGTAAATGCTTTTCAAGTTTGAGTAGCTAATCAGACAGAGTGCGCAAAAAACGCCAGTCACTTGTGTGGTACATACTACTAGCACTAGTGCAATTCATTCATTCATTCATTCATTCATTAATTTTTTTAATTAATTAATTAATTCATTCATTCATTCATTAACTCAATCGCTCACTCATTCACTTACTCACTCACTCACTCACTCACTCATTCATTCATTCATTCATTCATTCATTCATTCATTCATTCATTCATTCATTCATAGGTGGTGGCGCCCCTACACCAACTGCCACACCAACTGCCACACCACCGCCCGCCACCGCTACAGTCCCTTCGGTCCAGCCTGACATCCCTAGCAATAACGATGCCGAATTTGGTGCTGGAATCAAGAAACAACAAAATGGCCCAAGAAACAAGTTCCGAACTCCCCAGGAAGCATCCGTTGAAGAGGCTGTGCTCAAGAGATCGTCCGTTCAGGGATTACGCACTGTAAACGTGCTGTAAAAATTACTTTAACGATATGACAGTTGACGTCATTTAAGATTAGACCATCAGTGTGATGTTAGGGTATTGACTGAAAGCTGGTAGACTGAAAACGTTAAAACTGTTTCCTGCAAACGGTTCAAAGTGTAAGATAAGAATAGGCTGGTTTTGCTACAGTCTTGGCTACTGATTTTTTGTGTTGCCGGCGAGAGGGTTTAAAACAAGATGGTTATCGTGACGTTAGCATGGAAAGTTCAGAAAAGAAAGATGCCTTACTTTTCACCAACGGACGGAAGAGAAAAGAAAAAATTTATTCATGAACTGTTTCGGACAGCTTACTTGACATCAATTTTCACGAAAGCAATGTATACAGCTAATCAGAACTAACTCATGATAATTAGAAGTTTGATGTACAAATCTTGTGTAAAGTAAATCGTGATTTTTAATTCTGCTTATGAACTTTACTTGTTTGATAAAAAAACAAATACGATGTCATTAGTATTTTATTTTGGATGTTACAGGTTTTATGTAAGTATATGAACGAGCAAGTGAAAGCTATGTTTTCAACTTTGAAAGAAGTGTTTGAATTAGAAACAACTAGGAATAAACATGGGCAGTATTATGATATCTTGTTTGTAGTTCTGTTTTCTTCCCAAATGGTTATATGTCAGGCACAATTTCTGCATTAATTGCCAATCACATCAACCCATTCCTTTTTCACATTCTCACCACTTAAACGTCATAAGTCGCTCACTATCGTAAAAGCTGAAAAGCGAATTTGTTCAAAGAATAACGGAACTTTATGAACCACCTAAGCGACAGTAACAATAATGTAGTTGAACAAAGTAAGGTTAAATTACCTGGTAAAATAATAATTGTGAATGTGCGTTATACATTCCCGTATATTTCTCTGTCGTCCACTGCAAAACAACAACGTGAATTCTCGACGATGCATTGAATTTTCCTTTCTCGCTCATTGAAACGCAGTCTAAATGAATTTAGTTCCTGGATTGTTCGGACACATTAGACCAATTGCACGAGTTGGAATAATTGAGAACTCAGAGTTTAAAATAATACGAATCTTTTGTTTTTAATTTTTTTCAAATTTTTTTTAGAGACGTTTTGATTGGCATTGCCGCGCGGTTGTGTAAGATCCCTACATGTATATGTAATTAAAAAATGCTTCGTATAGAATGTTAAGACGAGTTCCCAAAACCCAAAACAAGGTGTTACAACCGGGATTTTTTGAAGATCTCATTCAATACAAGAAAGCGGAGGGTTTCGGTAGGTTTTATCGTCAGTTGTCAAGTGCCTTAAATATCAATCGTGTTTAACAAAGGTATCGTAAATTGTAAAATCTGAAGTATAATAAACAATGGTTAAGTTATCGTTCATCACCAAATGAACGTGGCCCGAATTCGAATCTCAAAGTTGACGAGTTGCGTTGTTGGTTCTCATCCTTTCTCCGAGAAGCTGCTTTTTTCAGGTTCTCCTGTTTTCTCCCCCCATATATACCAAGTTTTTGTAAATTGCAATTCGATCCAGAATCCAAGAGCGACAGTTGAAACAATTATAAGAGTGTTGGTTGTCACGGTGAAATTGGCTGGAATATGACTCCTCTGCGCCCTTTTCGCGGACTGCCTAAAGGAGCTCTAGATAGTTTCGTTATGTTCCATTTTTTAACGCAGTGAATTCTCACACACGAGAGCATACTGGTTCTTATGTACGGGTTTTTACTCATTTGAACTGAATTTATAAACGTTTGATAGGTGGCAGCTCTAAACCCACCGCTAAGCCCAGCGCGGGAGTAACCACGCCGCGTTTTCAAGACATGGAAAGCCATGGTAACCCCAACTTGGGTGCTGGAATGAAAAAACAGCAAAATGGCCTCACGAAAATGTTCACGTCTCCTCAAGAAGAATCAGTTGAAGAAGCTGTGCTCAAGAGATCGTCCGTGCAAGGATCACGCCCTGTGAACGTGCTGTAAAATTACTGTTACGATATGATTGTGTGACGTCACAAACTAGTTTAGGTGATGCTAGGTTTATTAACTGGAGGCACTTGAAAACTAACTGCTGCTGAACGTTCAGGCTGTAAAATATAGAGGGCTTTCTGTTGCCGGCGAAGGGTTTGAAAGAAGTCAAGTACTGTGACCTCTATTCAAGTACTATGACTTCTACCTTTGCAATTCACATTCCCATTAAATGTTTTCTTTTCGTGACATCGCCGATTTTACGGTAACGTGTTCAGCAGCAATAGTGAGTTTGGTGCGTGACGTCAACAAAGGGTGGTAAAATCTTTAGCGGAAAGGAAGGATACCCCACTTTTCACCAACTGGCAGAAAAGTAATAAGAGAAAAATACTGAATTCAAGCGACTGTATCGGACAGCTTTATGTGACATCATTTCTCATGAAGGCAATGTATAAAGCAAATTAAAACTTAAGATAATTATAAAATAGGTACTGAAACTGAAAACACAAAAGATGTACCATGCAAAGAAATCTATTACTTGAACCTAATCCCTGACTGTCTTTATTTATTTGATATTTCGATATTTGTATCATTTTGGACATTCCAGGCTTTGTGGAAGTATACGAGAAGGAAAAAGTGAAAGCTATGTTTTCAACTTAGTTAACTTTAAAAGAAATGCTTGCTTGGATTAAAAACAACCAGAGATTAATAAATATGAGCATTGTTACGTTCTCATGTTTGCTGTCCTGTTTTGTGCCTGTTTTCTTCATTTACGCCAGTTGGTGACAGCGAAGTTTAAGAGGTGTTTTGCCTCTCTGATGTCAGTTTGATCTGGGCTGTTTCAATTTCTGAATCCAACATGGCAGACATGTACACCCATCAAACTGTAACATTTGACAGACTCGTTCCCAGTCTCTACTTATTTGTTTTTCAAAGGGAAATGATGTCATAATAAGGGTTGCAAGGGATATTGGGAAAGAAAACGCAAAAGTAGGGTCACTCCCCGATTTTCGGTTAGTCTTCCCTTGATGCAATGTATTCTCAACAAATCCTTTCCAGGAGCGACTGGGAACGAGTCTGAACATTTGAGGTGTTGAACACAACTGGAACTTAAGTTTTTCAGCGGAAAGGTGATAAACATCATGGCCATTCACAAGCCAGCGAGAAAAGCAACCGGCGAGGAGGATGGGCATCCTCCTTGTCGACCTAAAAGCTTTTTTATGCGCACGATGTTGTTCAACAGAGACTACTGTTATTGATTTTGAAACCTAAACTTAAAATCTTCTGCATAATCTTATGGAACACGTTGGCAAGTTTACAATGACAATTACAAACAACCGATCAAAAAAAGATTTAAAAAAATTGTTGCTAGTAAGAGTGACCTATTGTTCATCGAGAAAGTCTGTACTGGGATTACTTTATTAGCCGGAACAAAGTGTTTCATTATGTTTAACGAGCCATAGAGGCCAGGTTAGGTTGCCTTGCGTGGACACCGCATGATAACAAATAAAAATAGATATTGTCGATTGCACTTTCTTGCAGTAAAAAGAACTGAATTAACAAGTGGTAAAATTCAACTGAATTGATACTGCTAAAAGTATCTACTACAAAATAATTTCTAAGGATCAAAGAGATTAAACATGCTCAGTTTGCTTTTAAAAAAGAGCTGGTGACGAACAACAAGAAATTCTTAAAGTTTACAGATGTTTTATTCGAACCATCCTTAAATTTGCTGTACAAGCGTGGCAAAATATTCCAGTCTATCTGTCGGAAAGAATAGAACACGTACAGAAGAGGGCATATAAACACTGACTTAGGGAAGGTACGTTTTTTCTTGGGGGGGGAGGGCTGGGGCCTCAGAGGGGAGGGTCATCAGTGAAAGTGAGCACCAAAAGGGGAGGGCCATACCTCATGTGAGCTATTCAAGGGAGGGTCACACATTTTTTCCAGAATTTTTTAATGAGAATTTTTGTGATGTTGCTTTCCATTTTTCTTACAGATTAAGTTTTTCTTTTCACCTACTTTGATTTAATTTGGTGTTTTATTATAGGTACTAGGTTACATTTTTACATGTATATTATGCCATGGCACATAGTTTTTCTCGGAGGACTCATGTCCTTTTCCGTCCCTGTCGAGAAGTACTTGACTCAGGTATCGTTTCTTCAGCTTCTTGCTGTTGGCTATCCGCTGCCTGATCTCCTGAGTCGTTTAGTTCTGAAGAGTTACTAGTAGATCCAACAATGCGCTCTACCCTGTCTGAAATGTCGGAAATATTTGTTTTTGAGAGGCAGATTTCGCATGCTAAACGACTAAACCTTTCTGTTAAAATAACCAACAGCAATGCCGGCTAGTCGGAGAAAGGAGCGTGTGTATTTTCCCTTAGATATTTTATGTTCAAAGCTTTTATAATACTCAAATACTTCCATATTCAAACTTCAGCTATAAAACGTAAATATCCCACACTGATTGTTCGCATTTTCCTTGTTTCAGCACGCACACATTCAATATCGAGATATATTCATATTTAAACACTTTGCGTTCACAAGCGAAACGTTCTGAGGTTTCTACAGCATGGAACATACCATGTTGTAGTGAGGGGAGGGTCGCGCTTTTGTCAGTCACCTAAAGGTGGGGGGTCAGGGTTTTTTTTATTAAAACGCAAGGGAGGGCCAACACTTTTTTGGGAAAAAAATACCAAAATTCCCCAGCCCTCCCCCCCCAAGAAAAAACGTACCTTCCCTTATCCGAATAGTACGTATAACGAAGCACAATATACAGATAACAAACGATTATTCCTTGGCTTGTTAGAAGGGCCTCACTCGGCGTAACGTTTGTGTCAGCAATAAACAATAATAATAATGACCATCCGTTATCACTCCTACTTCCAAAACCAGTACAAAGACCATTGTCGTATAACTTAAGATTGGGCTCCGAGAATTGCTAAAAAGACCACATAATACAAGGAACGATAAAAATGCAAGCGTAAATTCATTCATCACAGGTAATAATATTGATAATGACTCCTTGTACGGATTTTTCCTTGACATACCACACGAGCCGAATATATTGTCCGCGACCAACGGAACCTTTACAAACAAATTGAGCTCCATATCTTTACCTCAGGCCACTTAAGGCATGGTTTGGGCCTAATTTGCATAAAATTCACCCAAAAGTCATAATCATAATCATAATCATAGTCATTGTCATAATCTGCGGAAATCTGCCGGAAAACTCTCAAACTTGGCAACTGTGGAAAACCTGATGACCCTAACTCAGTTTTAACTTCAAATGTTAATTATTTGGGTCACGTGATCGGTAAAGGCTTTACAACGGTTAAAATTTTCAGTGCCGGAAATGGGGAATATAAAATGAAAAAGAATTAAATCTTTTCGGGTGTCATTCTTTTATATTGTAAGGGGTCATCATAAATTAGCCTTTTCAACGTGTCCATACTAAGTAGAAATCCCACAAATGACGAAAATAGGTCACGTGACTTAATTATTGCTTTATTAATTTCTAATATAAACAAAAGACACAACCTCACAAGGCGAATTCATTATCAGCTCTTTGGATGAAAGAGAATGACATCCAAAAAGATTTAATTCTGTTTCATTTTATATTCCCCATTTCACTCTAACGTTTTGACCGTTAATCATCCTTCACTGGTCACGTGACACAAGCGCTGGGCACTTAAGTCTAAACACTAGGTTAAGGCCATTAAGTTTTAAATGGTTTTTAAGTTTGAGAGCTTTTCAGCAAATGTCCCCAAAGTTAACCGATGCCTTAAGTGGCCTGAGTACCCAAAGAAACCTTCACATTTCCAAGGGCTACAGATAACGCTCAGAAATTCTTTGGGCCGTCCATCACCGAGAAAATAAAATAACATTTTATAGTAGAGTTTACGGTTTAAGTTTCTGAAGGTTTCCGAAGGATTCTCAGTTCTAGAGTTTCCGTTAAATTATCAGCCTGACCGCGCCCTGAAAATGAAAATGGCAGCCTCGTTGTTGAAATAAACCATCTGAATGCAATGGTCACACGACACATCTCCACGGTATGGCCAGTACCTTACGCATGCGTACAGCCATATCACCCGGGCAGAGGCAAGGGTTCCCTGTATGGCAAAATAAGGCTTGTAGAGGAGGACTAGGAACTAGGCAAGGTTATATAAAGATAGCTAAAGATGAAACGGCTAGGCCTAAAACCAGACGTGAAGGTTACACTAAACATTTGTACCTTGTCACGCTTAATCATCGAACTGGGACTTTCGTGGGAAAAGATTTCGAGACTAGCCTTGCATACGGTGAAATTTGAATTAGCCAATCAGCATTCAGTAGGCGGGAAAAACTGTGGTGTCCTGACGTCACGCAGATTTTGTGCTCGTCGCTTCGATTTCTGCGTGATCAGCGAAGTTTATACTGTGGAAGTGCGGTTTTATTTCAGCGTTTTCTTCAAGTTTAACGCTTGCCTTATTCCAGTTTATTAAAAGTCACAACTGTTTGCAATTATATGGACTGGATGAGCAACCAGGATCGATTCAAAACTTTTTTCTGCGGCGAGAGACTTCGCTAACTGGACTTGAATGCGAAGGAGGTGGTAAAAGTTTTCCTCTTGTCCTACTGACTATTATTTTTCACAAGAAACCTCACCTCCCTTTCACTCTATTTGGCCTCGTTTATCATATGGATGTCCGCTAACTGAGCAGCTCAGAGTAGCGTCGGGCACAAGCCGTCTTCTGTCCTTGTAAAGATCTTCGGTCACTTCATACTTGTTTTCATCGTGTACTTCATGTCTGGTTTTATCCCACCAACTTCGAGCTGTGCCTGTAGCTGTGATTGCCTGCTGTCAAAATTGTCGTTGCATCTCAATGAGATTGGCGTTATCGGTAAGGGAAGAAATGTTCTGTTCATCAGATCAGAGACACATCATGAACGTTTGGCAAATTTGATCTACAGTCGTTGTATGGTTGCACTTCACAGCTGATTCTTCAAATTGGAAATAGGAAAGTTTGTACAATTTTCCACATACCCGGAGACGACTGAAAAGGCCTTTTTGGAATTTGGAGCTTCCTTATAATATGTCATCGTAACAGCAAAAAGCTCGTAGTCAAAAGCCGCAGAAAATTAACTTTTCTTCTCAAAAGGCAAAACTCACCTGAAATTCAGGCCAAGCGAAAACAACATGCGGACCGCTGTGGAAACGACACTTTCGCCTGCTTTATTCACCACGGAAAGTAAAAATAATTATTACCTAGCCCGTCTTTCTAAGTGGATAATTCACTTGAATAAGTTGGATTGGAACGGTAATTGCAGGAACAATGTTTATTTAGGCAAATATTGATATGTCTGTTTTTTTCTCGCTTCTATTTCCACGCCAGGTAAGGTTATATCCTTTAAAACTTGCAATCAATCGACTTTTACAGACAGAGAGAAAAGAGAGGAAAATGTGTAATTTCTCAGGAAATTTCAAGAAGATTTAAATTGTTATAATTAAAAGGAACAAATTTGAGAACAACTCTAGGATTCAGGCAGGAGGAGTTTATTCAAAATGGAGAAATGAAAGTAACTTTAAAAGAGCAAAATGCACATCACAGCGGTCCTGCATCAGTCCGCAGTACCGAAAGAGATTTGGAAATATAAAACTTTGCGTTACGTCGGATTCGTTGCAAAAAGGAAAAACCGATAACTACAGGCGACTCTAAGAGACGAACTTTTTCTTCAGAAATTAATTAACAAATTTATGACCTGGCTGTTTAGTTTAAGCTTATTTATTGGGTTGTAGTTGCATTAGCTATGTAATAAACGTGCCTTTCGAAACTTGGGCGGTTTAAATCAGAAAATGGGAGAGTGTGATAATTTTTTTCTTTCTCAACAAGCACTCGTAATGCCATTCAACTTGCAACGATGCTAATGTCACTTCAACCTCTGTTTTCCAGATCATGCAAAACCGCAAAAATTCTTATTGAAATTAGCTGTTTTGTAGCTATCGTGATGGCGTTGTTGTTTCTCTGAATTTGGGAAGTAGAGCAGCTCGAGTCAACTCTTCTGATATAAGGAATAAATTCTGGTTTTAGTCATCGTCTTTTCGCTCTTCATACCCTTTAAACGATGCACACTTTTAATTCAACACAAGCAACACAAAACAAACGCTAGCGGCTTCGGTCTTCGTACTAGTTTTTACCTTTGTTGCAAGCGCACAAAATCCCTTATTGCAAAAGTGTATGAGTAGAACAACAGGAAAAAGAGAACTTTTTTCGGCAAAGTCAACTCAATCTACGCGTGAGTCGCTATAAACTCTTGCTTTTGCTTACAAACTGCAAAATGCTGGAGTTTTCAGTTGTAGCATTCTGAACTGTAACCGGAAACGAGAGCCCAGTGCATCGTGCATTTCGCAAAACACCGACAGGACACCACGGTTTTGACTGCCGCTCGTACCGCGGGCGCAGTTGCCGTATGCAAGGAGATAAGAATAATCAGAGATTTAACAGTCTGCAAGGAAAGCGGTATCCAAAGAGCTCATGCTCAGGGGTTAGCAACAGAAGTCTAAACAAAGGCTAGACTCGACTCGTCTGCTCAATTGCAAATCGAAAATAGGGGAACCTTCCCTGTATTTCCATACAAGTAGAACAAAAATTAATGCAAATCAACCGCTTTTGTTGACAATAAATAGTGTAAATTAATAACGCATTTTTTTGATCTGGCCGAAGGTGAAACCCTTTGATCGATTTGGCGAAAGGGTAAATCATTCAATCCACTAAAAAATCACTTCAGTTTTATTGGTTTCAATACGATTGTATAAATGAGTTGTCTTTTGTATTTGGGGTAATTATGATAACCATTTCACATACAGTATAAACGAAAATGTTAGAAAACGAAAAGTGATTCCAGTGAATCATGAAGGCGTGTTCTTTTCGACGTGCAATGTTTGGTCTTGTGCACTGACTTAACACTTAAAAAGTCCTGACTGTTGTAACTTCTGAGAGGATCTAATGAAGCGGTATCTGAAAGTCCCCGTTTCCATGGTGTTCGGTATTCCAATAATTCCATCGTATTCCGTAGTCCCGGCATTCCACTTTTAGAAGATTCCGGTTTTTAGTAAAACTGAAAAACATGGCGGGGCCGTGAACGCCATGTTCGTTGCGATTCTGTGTGATATATATAAAAAGAAGTTGACTTTCTTATCATGGTAGTGATTTTAATAAGTTTTAGCCATGGGAAAGTTGAAGTTAAGTCTGTCGAGGGGCTGTCTGGGTCTCGATATAAAGGAAACTTGACGGGATCAATCGAAGATAATTTTTCCCTTTAAAATTAGCGGCCGAGATCGTGAAGACCGAGGCGGCTGCATTCTTAGGTAATATAAACCACTATCCGATTCTGTCCGAGATTTAATGTGTATAAATAACGCCAGTATTTAAGAGGTCAGAGGTATTTGCATATGTCAAGTGATTGCCTAAATAGCGTGGGTGATGCCTGGTGACAAATTTTATCGTTCTCAGGGAAACCATCCACTCTGTTAATTTTCTGTGTTTTAGTTTTCTTGGCGGCCTGAGAAGCGTAACGAACTCCACTCTCCACTCAAACGTTATTAAATTTTAGTTAGAATGAAGAATGAAACAGGAAGAACTAAAAAGTTCCTTTTTTATTTGTCGTGAAGCAAAAGCGCCGCTAAGTTGTTGACCGAGAGGGCACTGGTTTCCAATTAAAATGTTTAAATAGGTAAATTTCACGCTGTTGTGACATGTGAGGTCCCATGGTGTAATGGTTAGCACTCTGGACTCTGAATCCAGCGATCCGAGTTCAAATCTCGGTGGGACCTAGTGTTTTTTCCTTTTTACCTTCTTTTAATCCTTTTAAAGCAAACAAATTGTTTTTTGCCTTTTCTCTTCTTCTTAAAACTAAAATCAAAACTAAAAATTAGAAATTGCGCAGAAGGCTATTTGTTTACCAGTATTTTGTTATTTTGAAAAGTTGTTTTGCCTCCTGCGCAAATGCGAAACATTCAAGGAGGACTTGTTGAATCATGAGTTGACCCAAAAGGCTTCTGATCGTCGCAACGGTCTTATGAATCAGCCCGTCCGTTACTGAAGACCAGTTTGCCACCGCTGGATTACAACCACGTTTGCTCTGTTATTGAAACCAAGGCTTTGAAGATCAAAGAGCGCAATTCACGCAAGCTTGACAAGAAGTTCAATAATCTGAAACGTAACTTTGGAATCGCTAAAGTTTCAAATTTAAACAACGATGACATCATATTCAACTATTCCCATCGAGTCTTGACTGAGACTGAGAAAAGCGTTTTAGCACGTGGGTTACGTTTCTGTCTGCCTCCTAAAGACGTTGACAGATTTGACGTTAAATGTTCCTTTGATTTGCTTTATCGTCCTTTAACTAATGTAAGCTTACATATGTTTTGCTTCTGTTTCTGACAAAATAATATTATATTGATAAGTTTGAAAAAAAAATTGTTTCTGCCGTAATTCTAAAATTCTGGCTACCTAGTGGTTACGGGGCACTTGAAGTATTAAACCCGTTGACTGCGATCAGTCCATGTCCTTCTCCTCTAATTTTCTAGCGCGAGAGTTAACCCATTCACTCCTGGAAATTTTGCCGAAAAATGCCTTTTTTAGCGAGTCAAGCCCTTTTTAGGTCACTGTCTAGCCAAAAAGAATCGAAACTGTCCAAAACGTTGTTTACAAGTCGACCACTAGACCAGCTTTCGTTCCTGATGCCAAATTACAGCTTTCGAAGTTCGGGCATGCGCAGAAAGCAAAATCTCGAGTTTCCCTCCCCCTCGTCTTTTACCTTTCGCTTTCTCTCCTCCCCGCTTCTTTCGCTTTTCTTTCCCTGTTTTTCTCCTTTTGTTGTTGGGCATTCACTACGCTTCCTTTCGGTGGGAAAAGGTTTTGCCAAGACCCCAGGATGGTGAAATTTTTTGGAAGGAAGTACGAGTGGGTCACGGTGGACAAGATTTTCATTGGAATTTTCTGGTCAAAGCTATTACTACATGGGTTTTTGCGTTTTTCTCTGGCCTGTTTGACTGAATCGCGCTCACTTGAGTATGGCTTGAAAGATCTCTCTCCTTGCACAAGTTTCTTGTCAAAGTTGTCTAGGACCCTTAAAACTGATGACGTCACAAGTGGTACAAGGGACGTGGTTAAACAAGGGCGGTTATGGGCGGTTCAGGGGTGAATGTGAGTGTCGAACCCGGCTCGTCAGCGTAAGATATGCCCTGACTAGTCCACTAGGCCATGGGCGTTTAGCGATATACTTGGAGTTAATTTTAATAC
Source organism: Siderastrea siderea (assembly GCA_964030785.1). Classification (NCBI taxonomy): domain Eukaryota; kingdom Metazoa; phylum Cnidaria; class Anthozoa; order Scleractinia; family Rhizangiidae; genus Siderastrea; species Siderastrea siderea. The sequence goes on along the minus strand of OZ034968.1, from coordinate 3,976,085 downwards.
TTATTTCTTTCTTCGTGACAAGCTGCCTATCAGCGTGAAAATGCTGGTGTTTTTCCTGCAAAATGTGTTCGAAACGCCGTAAAAACCATGGTTGTGGACAGAAAAAAACCAAAAAGCACTAGCTCTGCTATATTTGGCGTCGAAACCGCTGCGAAAAGCTGCGAACTCAAGCGGTGTACCGACCGAGTTTGAACAGAACCGACGAGGCAAATTTGAACTTTTTGCCTGAACTTTATCGCCTAATTTCTTTCGCCTAAATTGAACTTTTCCCCTTCCACCAAAAAGACAACTGAGTGTTCCTTGAACTTTTTTTTCCATTAACAAATTTGTTCTTGACTTTTGTTGTCTTTGCTTGTTTTGCTACAACGCGGGTGACATGCGATTTCGGGCCAAAAACACACGGGATTCAGCACAGGGTTATATCCAGTGTATGAAGTGTATTGGTAGCCCTGTGGTGCGGACGGACGGACGGATGTACGGACGGACGGTCACATGACTATTACGTCACTACCAAAATGTTTTGGCTTGACAGGTTACCAAATTTTCTTAGCAATGGAGCTCCGCTGACGCGCTAGCGCGCTGGCTCCGCTATAAATTGGGCGCTAAGGGCATCAAGGAATCATCACTCCATGCTACGGAATCTGGGTTAAGCTCTGGTAGTTTTGAGTCACAAGGTTCTCGGAAACTTTACCTATCATTGTCACAATATATAGCCAATGTTATCGGCAAAATAGTCAGTATACGTAGAGTTTAAGCCAAAATGACTGCTATTTCATTGTACGTGTAGGTCCCATGGTGTAATGGTTAGCACGCTGGACTTTGAATCCAGCGATCCGAGTTCAAATCTCGGTGGGACCTGGTGACCTTGCTGATCTGATGTATGTTTTTGTTTTCCAAAAATAGTTGGAGGTAATATGGACTACTGCGTGTTTTGTAGCCCAAACAAGAGCTCAGTTGCTTCATTGTCTGAAACCTCGCGAATCCCACCACTTACAATGAGAGAGTCGAAATTGCTATGTTCTTTAGATCGAACTTTACCCCGTTTATGCCCACCGCTTGAGACTTCTGGTGGCTTAAGTGAAGTCAATGTTATGTTTGAAAGTGGTAACTGGTTTCAAAGTTATTTTGAATTTATTGACGCTCTCTTCCTGTGTGGTTTTATCTTTTCTCTTCTTTCTTTTCTTAGGCTACCACTATTTGTCATTGCCGACGTTCCATGTAATTCGACCAAATTTTTTTGCCTCATTACCGGTGAGAATTTGCGCCGGAATTCTTGACTAGGATTTCCTATTGAAATCAATCCGCTACATTTATATCAATCCGTCTTATTTATAAATAAACTAATCGCAAAGATAAAAGACCAAATGGTCTTCGTATGGAGGTGGTTTTAGGCGTTTGGACCTAATGTCGTGGACTGATTTCGCGGTAATCCCCAGTTTCGCGAGCGAGATGCAACCCATAGCGCTGGTCGGCTTCGATTGCAGTTTCTATGGAGACTAATTGCTGAATGTGTACAGTCATAACTCCATTGATTTCAGTCGAAAGCGGTTTTCTCAGGCAGTATGGAGTATCCGTTCATGAACTCTGTTCTACACTCAATTCGATATTTGAAAACACGTTAGGCCGGCTAGCTGTCGGCTAATAAGAAATAACGACACTGAGCCGTAATCGTAGCTAAGCATACATGGCCACGACTAAACCAGTACTCTGACAAACTTTAAAAATTAATTTCCATAACGCCTCCGTGGCTGGTAGTTTGTAATATGATTTGTTTTTATTTCTTGTTTCTGCAACTGTGGTCCCATGGTGTAATGGTTAGCACTCTGGACTTTGAATCCAGCGATCCGAGTTCAAATCTCGGTGGGACCTTACTTTTGGTCGTTTTTAATTTTGTTTAAAGCAAAATAACTCACCGAAAAACAGAAAGCCCTTTACTGGAAAAGTAGTTTTAGGTAAGGATCGTTTTTGTCTTGAGAACGTTAACTGAAGAGATAAATGCTTTGCCCACTCTCCCTTTTGGGCTTTCAGTGAATTCCCACAGGTTTTGATCTACCACCAAACTGAATAGCTGCGGTTGCACAGGACCTTTTCATCAAAGGTAAAAATAAAATTGTGCGTATAACCACTCTTTACAGAGGTAAATTTACCGCGGTATAATATCAATGGATGTGTCAAAAGATCAAAAGAAGCGTGTACGGACAGCTAGATACCGAAATTTTTACCTCGGCGGTTTTTTTAACCCCTCCCCCCGTCAAAAAAAAAAAAAATAAAAACGGCCCATCGGAGGGTTGAGAGGGTTGTGTTTATTAGCGGCAGCAAGCTTTTTCCACAGTGAAATGTCTACTGTTATAGAAACCCAGCCCTATAATTTTTCGGTCAAGTTTTAGCCATAAGAATAGCTGATATTCGATAGGAAATATTAAAAACGTGTAATGCTTTCCTCCATTCAGTGAATATTCCTGGGTGCAATAAATATTGTTTTAAGAGTTTACTTAGGAAATCTGAAGAAATACCGTATATATTTCGCAAACGTGGAGCCGGAGAAAGTTGAGGGGCTAAAAAGCGATGGAGGACCCGTGTTTACGGCCAGAAAAGACGTTACAGCTGCCTTTGGTATTTTAGTTTGCAACAGCGTTCATTTTTTCTAAAGCAGCAAAATTAGCTAGGTTCTCTTATACGGATTGCAAAAGACTACTTGTTTTGAATTCCTCTTCCTCCTCGTCTTCGTCTTCAGTCGTCTTCTTCTTAGTTGTTTGTTTGTTTGTTTTTGAAAGAAGAGCCCATAAATTTTTTAAGACCGCCCGAACACCACTATTCGAATGTGAAATAACTAATAACAGCTGTCCTGTGCCCCCGTAAGTGATCAACTTTTTAAATCACAAAGCCGTTAACTTTTCATTATTTACCAGGGTAAAAACTTGAGAATGTTATAAAGTTTGAGTCTGTTAAAATCCTTGAGTCGCCCTCACTCAAATGAAAACTATTGAACAGTATCCTCCTTTGCTACTTTTTGTTTCTCGTTATTTTGCAAAATGAAAATTTCACATTTTTGTTTTGTCCTGTACTCTGAAAGTGAAAGGGTTAATTAAGCTGTATTGTCATGGCTTGCAGCCCTGTGGTTTAAAAAACAGGTGCTCAGTTAGGTAAGTTGATTGTAGCAAGCTTTTCATTCATGCCAACGTCTTAACCAACGCCTCTACTTCAGACGCTTTGAAGCCCTTATCCCGTCTAACATGGCTGGTATACCTTCCTTTGGAATAACCATTCTCCTTGGCCTGCACGTCTGTGGACGACCGTCGTATTATCGTGAGAGTAAGTAGAGAAAGTTATTACGAAAGGGTTTTGAAAGTAATGTTAATATAAAAATGCTGCTGCTTTGTGTCTGCCTTCCGGTAGTGTTCCGTTTTTTTTTGAGAAAATCTATGTTGAAGTATATTTGAAAATGCAATGGTAGCCTAACGCACGGTATGCTTCAATTTGTTCCATTGCATAGCACGTAGTAAAATGACTTACATTTGTTCTCCACAATATACAAGATTACTTTTTCTGAAATACGGTCTCCAAATTTTATTTTTGAGCATTAGAATCCAGAATTGTTTGATAGTAAAATCATTTTCTTTTTATCATCCAAATCATTGTGAACATTTTCAACGTAATTATCTTTTTGATGCCACTTTAAAAAAATCAGGCACTGAAGTCTTGATAACAATTAGGCGAAACCTTACTAGTATATTTCAGGTGACTGATACATTGTTTACAACTCAGCCTTTCTCTCTCTCTTGTTCGAAGCGAAGGATGTTGTGGCCCGTCAGAATAATATTGCATCTCTTCTCAAATGACTTAACCTTTCTAGTCCCCTCCTTGCTTATAGGCGGTATACTGATACCAGAAGGGGAAACAAGATTGAGTTGGTTACAATTGCGATCAATTTAAGACCCTTTTATCTACATTTATTTTAGATCGCCTTGCTAACGACGTAGCGTATGATACCGCAAGGTTTTATAATAAGCTACGCTCATGGTCTGATGCAAGCAAAGATGATGACAGTTGGTTGGAGGGACATGAAAGCCACAACCATGAAAAAAGCCTTGTCAGAAAAGCAGAAGTGAGGAGCGCCGCATCGATACAAGTTCCTGAAGAGAATACACGCGATGACAGTCTGTTTTACGAACAACAAGTGCCATCTGCTAAGATCCACAATGAAAACAACTATTTCCACCATGGGGAGGTGCTTGGGCTGAATTTGAAAGAAAACGACGACAGCTCATTAGAGGAACATAGAAAATCTAACCAGGTGAAAAACGTGAGGGAAGACGATGGCGCAATGAGCGCCTACGGAAATGGTAACGATGACAACAGCTTCGAACATCATGGATCCTCCGTACACCACCATACCAACGGTCATGTGACAGCGGATGACCTCAGGGAAGATGAAGGGGCTGTGGCAGAATCAAATGCAGACGATGACAGCGTTGCTACTGAAGAGGAAAACACGGCAGAGGCGGCACTCTTGGCTTCCATATTTAATGGGCGGGGCAATGACGTGAACGATAATCTTGATGATCGTGTGGATATTTTTTCCAAACGCACTCCTTCTCGCTTCTCTTGCGCTTATTGCTGCAAACTTATCAGGCAATCAGCTTTTTATTTTATAACGACATCCTTACACTTTCACTTTGAATGTTTTTCAGCTACAGTCAGAAGAAGTATTACTTAGATGTATTCTTTACCATTTATTATAAAAATGGTAAAATGAAATTAAAAGCATCCTGTTCTTCCTCACAAAAGGAACCAGAAACTGAAACAAGTAGAAACCAAGAACCAAACCAAACAGACGAACAAATAAGAAAAAAAAAATGGTGAAGTGTACATAGCAAAGGGCGAATAAAGTTTACATATTAGCTTCTTACCTTAGAACTCGCCCGTATCCCGAAGCACAAACACTGTTCTTACGCTGTGCTGTTCTTTCTCAACAGATGCGCCAGGACCATTGGTTTCAGTTGTCACTGCTTTCGCTGACTAAGGAGTACAGAGTTTCGCTGTTGGTGTAAAATGGTTATCGTTTTACATTAACAAAGTTGGCTCACATCATTTACTTACTGGCAATTATCGATGTTCTGCATTTTGACGTCATATCTTGAATATATGGTATTTATTGTCTCAACTCTAATCTTACATTGTCACTGTTTTGTAAAACGTTCACTGATGTTTATCTTGTTAATAAACATATCATCACATACTATTTTCGATTTTATTTTTAAGTTTCCCTTTAAGTAAATGACAAGTCAGAGACAGAAGTATTTAGTGAGACCATTTTATTTCATTCCAAATATTTTCTCTAGCCTGTAATATGTTCAGGCTTTTATATAACGAGTGCTGGCTAATTTTTCAAGTGTGTCCTCAGCTGAAGTTCACTGACACTTGGAACACTCCTTTGCGTGGAACACTCCTTAACCTTCTGGACACTTGGAACACTCCTTAGCCTTCTGTACCTATGGCCAGAAAGAAGGAAAAGCCAAAACATACTTTAGAAAATTTCCTTGGTCTACTGTGGGTGACAGCTATTTTCTTATATCATTCCATGTAAATCGAATCTTCAGTAACGAGTTCATTTGCAAGCTGGGATTTTTTCAGCGCCTCTGACTCTGATCGTAAGATTAGAAATTAGCTGGTTGGAGGCCGATGTCTGCATCGTTCTGCTCCCTTAGATAAAAAAAATCCACTCCACATTGTCTTTCTCCAACTCTAGGTTTATAAATTAGTACAAACTGATAACCGACACTTTTTTTGGTCAAAGGGTAAATAGAAATAGTGCACCGACAATTTTTTTTGGTCAAAGGGTACTGAATAGAAATAGTGCAGTTTGAATCCAAGATTCCAATCCAGTTGATTGAATCAACAAGGCCAGGTGGCTCAACGGTGCTGCTAATTTGAATCTGCTGTAACATGAAGCATAGCTATCCCCCTCCCTTCTCAGCTACTAACCATGAATACGAAAAGACGTGTTCGTCTCTATGTAATCTTGAGGGAGAAAAGAGGGTTTACCCAATACTTCTGGGTAAAGAGAGACACTGTGGAGCAAAGTTCCTTGACTAAGGAAACAATATGATACAGTGCAGAGACCACACCTTAGATCGCCGAACCCTCCGATACCTCAATGAAAGGATGGGTCACAAGTCCAACCTGCTGACGACAAGTCTTCTTCAGAGACTACGCCCACCCCCCTCCCCCAGGCTCATTAGACTGGTGTCACCAGCAGCTGGTCTGTTCTGGGACCACCACACAACGGTGCCTTTACTCAAAAACGCAACTGTGCTTCTGGGTGTCTGCATTTAAAGTGAGATTTAAAAGCTTTGATACTATATTCCCATTACATTTATCAAGGAAAGGCAGCAATTATACGGGGTCTTTATTTATTTCATTCTTTTTCTTACCAGCGATAATTTTGGCATCCAAAGCATTTGATTTCAATTTCTCGTCGGGTCTCCGAGTCGTTATCAAGTCGTGACTCTTTGAGACTGCCTTGAGAGTCCCCAAAATCCCGAACCTTCAGAGAATTGGCTTCATCTTCACCAAAATCGGAATAGAACCCTACATAGTGAAGGTAAGAACAAATCACTTTACATTTAGAACTGCAGCCTTACTACGTAGAGACACAATAAATCACTGAAAAAATACCACAGAATGAACTTTAACACGGTTAGAGGCTGACCAGATTTAGGTTCCTTGTTCATAAATTGTCTTGATAAAAGTTAAAACGACTGTATATTAAAAATTTTTAACTTTAAAAACGAAATCGCAGTGTAAAAATGACTAACAACAAAATCCAGGAAAAGAAATACAGTCATACATGTTTGACGCAACAACCTAGAATTTTGCAGTAATAATAGTTTTGTCCTTATTCCGAAAGTTGTTCTGTAAGGCTTTCCGAATTGTTACCGCTATAAAGTAGAAAGAAAGCATTATTGTGTCACAGGGAAACTGCTTCTCAGTCAAGTTATTTCAGAGGTGCTACGTCCGTCTTACCTTCTTTAAGTGTCTCATGAACAAACTAACATTTATCGTACGACTTACCGTTTTCGACGGAATAAGAGACAGAAACACCAGCATGCATTATAAAGGCGACTACACACAACACAGCAACGATATTCACGTCTTTCATCGTTACGGGTTGAGAGTTTCTCGATGCTTGGTTCTGACTGGATGGCCTGGAGAGATGTTTTTTGAAATGCAAAAAGATATGAAAGAGATATGAGATATGGATGAATATATGTCGATGATGGTGCGCGGATTTTGCCACTGGCTTTGAATCTTTTATAGGAACACGCTGATTTCTCATCACCTCATTCAGGCTGGAGAACGGTTCTTTTTAATAAGCCAAAGAGTTTCATTTGCCTCAGAATTTTTTATTTTCAAACATTCCATAGCCAAGTGACAAAACTCAAAAACCTAGAGTTCGTGGGGAAGGCCCACTTCTATATGTTCCCGAAATATGACAGAAAAAAATCTCAAAGGTTTAGAAACAAAGCAACTTAGAAAATATTTGTTTTTGGATTTTCCAATTAACAGGGGATTAAAAACACAAGAGGAGTAATAGGCCTCAGTGTGACTTCATAGTGACTCCAGCTGAACTGCGTACAGTTGTAATCAACTTTATTACTCTTGTTAAATTCTATCGCTCAATCATAAAACTTGTTTTGTCTCTCAAGTGATGTTGAAGCTAAATTTGCGTAATTCTTCTAGAGCATGCTAATCACTTGGTTAACCTACATCAGCAAAGGTGTCTTATACCCATTGCTGTAGATAATAATGCTTATTGCAGCTTTAGATGCAAGCAAACGTGAATCATTTAAGCATAATACAGTTTCTAAGTTTTAGTACGTTACTAGATGAAATCTCCAAGCGAGACCATTCAGATGAAATATTTAGAACACAGGTCATTTTAATATTGAACTTGGTCACTAGCTAAAGTGGAAGAGGGGCTAACAAGAGAATGAATCATGCATACATGCCTTACCCGAAGTTAGATTTCTCCCGTTTTGAATTTTTTTCTGTGAATGATTACTTGGTTTTTAATTGGGTTTTTTATTATTTCTCTTATTTATAATGTATGTTTCTGACAAAAGAGAAAGCGCGCTAGTTTTGCAACCTGGCCAAAGTTTTGGATGCTAGCAAAACACAGGGCCCGGAAACAACTGTGTGATCCAAAATAATGTTGCCCGTAGCGCTATGAATCATTCCCAAATAACTCTCAGTTTCCCAGTAAACAAACGAAAAAACGACTGTTAAATTGATAACAAAGAAAAAGAAGACGGAATATGACTTAACCATTCTTCTGGTGAGCGCCATGAACGCTATGATAGGCGAGAAACTCACAAGCAGTTCTTGTTAGAGCCAAGGAGAAAAGCGATGTTTCTTTCTCAAAATACATGTAACAACGGTTGGCAACTGGACTGGATACGCACCTCTGGCTTGACAATTTTTGTGTATCAGAAGGATATCTGAATGTCTTGTTCAAAGTTGAATGTCTAAGAACACTTACGAAATCGAAATATATGTGCATTGCCTTACCATTTTTTTCACATATAAATTCTTTATTGCCTCTTCAACATTTCTACACCAATCGTACATCAAGATTGCACTGTTTATCGCTAGTATCAAACATATATCCTCCTTTCGGGGTAGGTTGATAAAAAATAGCAATCGCCAGTGAATGGGTTACGATTGTTGATATTTGATGTGTAAACCGCTAATAAATCATGGACCAATGTTCCACCGAGGAGAGCAAAGACAGCGATCATTGATGTATGAGCACCTGCAAAGAAAGAAAATGTAACGCTTAGACTACAAACACAAGACATCTCATGCAGTTTCTACGAGTCGATTATTTGTCATAACAGTTGAGCGAGAGATGTTATTTGCTTTCGTATACGTTCAAGGTCTACTGCAATTCCCTCATTCTCATTGACTATTCGCTTCAGTTGTAAATATTGCGGATGTCATTATCCGATTGCAATTTTTTATTGTCTACTGAGACATTTGCACTACTCAGTCGTCCTTGTTTTTTTATTAATAGTCAAGTCGGCAGTGAAATTTGATTGGCTAATCACAGCGGTCTAATTGTTGAGTGCACGCATAAGTGGGGAGGCATTAAGTTTTTTCTCAAAATAATACTTTTCAATTGCAAGTGCAAGCCAAATAATAATTATAATAATAATAGAATGATGATGATAATGATGATGATGATGATGATGATGATGATGATGATGATGATGATGAGGATGATGATAACGATGATGATGATTATGATGATAATGATGATGATGATGATGACGATGATGATGATGAGGATGATGATAATGATGATGATGATGATGATGATGATGACGACGATGATGATGAGCAGAGACCCACCAAAAATCTCGGCAACAGGCAGCACAATCTTCAGGCGGGGCTGGATTTCTCTTCAGGATGTTCGAGTCCAACGGTTCATCTAGATCTAGATCTGGTCTTTCTATGTCACCGGTTTCCACTGGATATGGGCTTTCGTAAAATGGATGTGGATTTCCTACGATAAAATGAACACATAAACCAAAAAGGAAAGTTAAATCTGAACAGAAGTTTCTCACCTATTGCTCAAGAGTGAGCGTCGTTTTTGCAAATAACTATAAAGTTTTCTGGTGATTTACTAAATTTATCCAACCATTTCACCGAAGATTTCAGATTATTTCCAAAAGTAGCTGGAGAGTTTTTGATCAGTTTTCAACAATTTCTGATGGTTTACAAACATTTCCGAAGCTTGTAAACGAGGATAATCCTGGACTGGTTTTTTCTAAAACTCATCGTGATGACATCGATAATTTCACACGTCGAGCGTTTGTCACTTCTGTTTTTCTCAGTGATGGACTTCAGTTTTTAGATAAGTAAACATTAGAGAGGTTAGTCGTGAAATCAACCCCCTCCCCCTCCCCCCCCGAAAAAAAACTAAAAAATGCACCAACCCCTGATAACCACGGTACTAAAACATACACTATATATGATGGTAGTCAAGCAGTCGACCTGACGAGGGCAGCAGTAAGCGGTCGAAAGCGGTCATAATCTGATATCAACAGTAACTGTATCTTGTGATCAACGATTAGAAAGCTATCATTTCAAACCAAGATGACTGACAACCACATCTTTTATTACAAAGACAACCGCTATCAATGGCAACCGACAGGTAACGAACATCAAGCGTGGGAAAGCACGTGTCAGCAAGTCACGACTTCTTTTCATGTTTTGCTCAAATTGGTTAACAAAATGTTACTTCTTTTGCCACATATAATTTTTATTATTAAAAACTGGACTAGGTATATTGGATTTCTAGCATTTTGATTGGCTGAACGGAGCTAGGCTATCAGCTCATATACCTGCTGTGATCAATATGGTCAATGAACACTCAACAACAAAGTGAGCTGAAAGATTTTTCCCCGTGAGCAACCCGACGAGAAAAATGGACGAGAAAAATCGCTTTGGAGCGAATTTAAACTAAACAGAAATCCCAACAGCGTCACTGAGACACAAACCAAAATTCTTCCGGAGTGCCTGACTTCTTAGGATGACAAGAAACTGTGTACAAAGAGAAATTTAAACATTTAGCGTTGTCTTTGCAGTTATTACGTCGATCATTAATATTTTACACACGGTTGGGTTTGTCAGGAAGGCTTTCCACTCCGAAATATCAACACAAGACATAAATTAAAACACAGTAAAATGGGAGAGAAGCAATTAATAAAACCTGTCACACATTCATGGCGAGTCAGTACGAAAATCAAGAAGCAATCTAAATAAGTACTGAACAAACTACCGAGAAGGAAGGAAGGGCGACATTTTTTTTGGGCTATACCACGCAAAACTGACACTGGTTTACCTGCACTCGTTGTAGCTCTTTGTTCAAAAAGTTCCAAATGTTCAGATACAAATCGGATGCCATGTAAAAGAACTTGAATTGCTTTATCAGTTGTTTGAGCCGAGTGTTGTTTTCACCATTCCGTCCGTAACCTCTAAACTGAGAACAACTGCAGTTTTGGGCTTTGCGTTTAATTTGGTGAATTCTGACTTTCCTTACAACAGTAATCTTTTTTCTGAGCTGCATAGAAATTACCTGTCCAAGTTCAAATTCTGTCTTCAGTTCGATCAAACAGGCACATTGGGACACATGGCGCCGTTGTGCGAACGGATTACAAACTTATTCAGTTCAACTCCCACAGCTAATATGGTAAAATCGTACAGCTTCAATCCGCTTTGAACGATGATCACAACGATGTTTCAAGAAAAATCAAACACGTTACACATTTCAGAGCCAACAGTTAAAAGATTTTTTCCCCAAACTTCGTTCACATCAGAGCAGCTTCATTGATTCATTCAGCTTTGGAGAAAAACGTTGCAACACTTTGCCAAGTTTTGGCGCCTTTTCCGCTCAGTCATGTGACCGATTCTTGTTCCCTTTTTATCTCTTTTCTCATTTAATTCTTTCTTTTTTGATTTTCCAACAATTACGGTGGTTGAGTTCTTAATTTAATAAAACAATTATTCTACTTGGGCTTGCTGGAGATGGAATGATTATAACCAACGAGGCGCGTAGCGCCGACTTGGTTATCTATCATTAGATATCTAGCGCGCCCTCGTAGAATAATTGTTAAATAACACCTGTATTGCCATATAAAATATCGTATCTAATTTGCATATTTTACGATCACAAATAATCGATATATATGTAATCGACGGCTTTTCCGATTTTCTAATGCGAAAAACCCTTTCCCTCCCTTATTTCTTTTGCATTGTTTAGAAATCGCATTTCTGAAATTTATCACTACCTTACATACCTTAGGTTTTTAGAATTACGAAAAATTGAAGTGTAAACAACTTCCTTGAAATTATAACATAAAACACACTATAAGACGTATTCTTAGTGGGTAAAACTAATTCTCGATACTGAAGACTATTATTTTTAGTCGCTTTAATTTGGCGTCCTTTGAGCGAATTTTTAATTTCTCTGACAGGTGAGTTGGTTTACATTGTTTTAGAGTTCGTAATGCCCAGACAACCTTATCCCTATCGGCCTTCTTTCGGCCAGCATAGATAGATATAGGTACTCTTGAACGTTTGCTTGAAACTGTGTTTCTATTTCTATTTATTTCTGTTCATCATGCATTCATTGTGGTACGAGGGGACTTTTTTTGTATCCATTCATGGGATTATTATTATACAACAGTAACAGTAAAGTTGATTTTATTAACACACGGTTTCGAAATGTATTCGACTGTTTAAAAAAATTGGGGTCCGTTTTTAGGTACATACTCCAATTCTAAGAAAAAGAAAAAGAGAAAAGGAATAAACTGAAAAAAAAACACACACACACACAAACAAAAACTGATGTGGTTTTTATTGCCAAACGCTGAAAAATAGTCGAATGGCCAAACCAGAAAGTGTCAGCCTGTCTTTGACTGTTTTCGGTGAGGAAGAAGTACAATTCCTTGACATATTCTGATTTAGGATTGTCATACCCGGCGAAATATATTCCGATAAAACACACTTTGTTAAAAGATATCGATCTAAATAACGATTATGTCGACAAAGGGAATTTTCAGTAGAAATGTAAAAAAAAAACTTAATCAAAGTTGTTTCTGCTGTTGTAACAACAGGAAAAAGTTAAAGGAAAACCAAGCTTATAATCTAAGTTTTACCTTGCGTTCTGAGCGGTGGTGCTGATAAAACACAGTAGATGATCGCACTGAGAACAAAACAACCACACCAAAAGTTCTGCGCCATCGTGTAACCTTTCGTAAATTCGCAGCTTCTCTTGAATGTTAGCTGTAACGATGACTTCCTCTGTTCTTATAGAGCTTGTCAAACAAAGAAATTATTATGCCTCCTCGCGATAAGACAATTTAGCGTGATAATGACAAAAGAAGCTTTACAATTAGATCTAGAGAACTGCGGAAACCCGGAAATTGAAAGCGTTCGTGCAACATGGAAAATCATCAAGCGACAACGTGGGTTTGACAATCTTCCCTTGATTAACACTACTGCCTCCCAAGTGTGGAAAACAAATTTTGTTTTCCAACTGGTTCTCAGTAAACAAGCGAAACAGTTACAGTTAAACGTCCGCTTCTTCTATATTTCGATGTCTTATTAGATAAGTCAAGACAGAGTTATCCTTTCGGTGTTTTTGAACTAATTTTCAGAGATTTCGCATCGTAACCAGCAACCGACAAACAAAATATTAAATTCGCCGACACATATTCCCGTATCATTATATATTTTGTATTAAATACCAAAATTATAGGAATACTGGATTAAGGAAATGAAATGACTGAGAATACAAAGGAATAAGCCGCCATACATTTTCGTAATTAATACAGCAATAGCAACAGGTGGATGGAAGTATACAAAAGAAAGTTTCAGCGTGAGTTATAAAATCAAAAATCATGAATAAGCCTCAGAAAGCAACGCAAAAGTTATGTAGGATCCCATAAGAAACATTCACCGAATTTTTTTTAGCAAAAATAAACAGAACTAATCAAGCTTATTTACTTACGAGAACATTTTATTCATAAAATAACGCGTTTAATTAACCGCATTCAAAACCGTTAAGCAATTATCACATGCATCGCACACGGTACTTGAAGCTCTGGTTAATTCCCATAATACGGCAATTCAAAGAATAAAAGCAGCCTTACCTAAAGGCGCCCAAACCTTGTCATCTCATCGTAAGGCTATCATATATATCTTACAAAACTGACGCAGTTGTCAAACGCGAGGCGGTGAATGAATGGAAAAAAACAAGAGCGTTTAAATTTCCGTTAAGATAAATGGATTACTACTTGAGAGCCGTGTAATAAGCGAGAACGAAAATTGAGTAAATTTCCATATGAAAAGGCGGACATGTTGCGACCGACTTCAACTGTATTGAGCAAAGAATAAACAGACGTCCAGTTTTCCTTAGCACATTATAATGCAGGTCTACATTTTTCTCTCGCATAGATGCTAAGTTCGAAATAAAAAGGCCAAACTTCGTATTAAAAACTGATTGAGAGTATGGGAGATCGAAGGTATATACAAATTTATTGCTTAAATAGCTAGCTTTGGAATGGCGACAATTTAAGCTCAAAAGTTAAACTTTATGACACTACATAACATTTTCCTCTTTTGTCGGAAACCTTAAAAGAGAGTCGAAAGGTTACAACTGAGAGTCAAACGTTCAGTGACGTGTCGATTTTTCACTGATGAAATGAAATGATTGCGAATTGTTACAGGAGTATGGAGTGTTTGCAGCAATGTTTTAATGCCCCCCCCCCCAAAAAAAAAAACAAAACGGTTTCGGAAGCGTATTGCAACCACAGCGTAGGAAGGTGAACGGCAAATTAAGAGGGTCTATTGGCGTTTCAGGGGGAAAAAAATCGCATCTTGTTTTCCAGTGCTCATGCAGTTGTTGGCCGAGAAATGTTTTTGGGATGTATGGACGCCGCATTTTAAATGATCCATAACCACTTAAGTTCTCGATAAGTTCAGTTTGTATTTAAAAAGTTCCCGTTATTCTAAAATGCTGATATCGTTATCACTACTGACAGGTGTCCACGCATTTAGTCAATTCTAACCTCTTGAAATGACGGCGAAGTGTAAAAAAAAACAAAAAACTAGGATATTATTGTGGAAGTTTGCACGCGTATCAATGACACGTTTTCTAAATATAGCAAAGAAAATGAAAATCATAAAATTGCCCCTCGTTGTCCGTTACAAATCCTCGTCGTTAAAGTAGCTTTCGGATTTACTGCTAGTGTGCGTGGTAGTCTGTTATTACCTTTTGGCATCAGCCATTTAGCATGGTTTTGTTTCTCACGAAGAAGCAGTGGGTGATCAGTTGCAACGCTCGTGCTGTTTACTTATATAAAGAAGAGCAAACGATTGGCTCTACACTGTCCCCTTCTTTTTGGGCGTTTAAATAGGCAGTGGCGAGAGGTTTGGGGAAGAAGAAAAATTCTGGGGAAAATCTCAAAACTTTTCGGATGGAGTATGCGAGCACTACTATGTTTTGCCATTTCAAGCCCAAGAAACGGGAGGTAAGTAGAAAATGATAAATCCACAAGGCTTATCCCAATCCAATCTACACTGGATCAAAAACGATTTCTTTTATTACGTGGTAAAACTAGTCCATGATAAAACGGAGTATTCTCATTGGACGTTTTGTATAATTAGTCCCCCAAGTCCTCTGATTCGGTGTCGGCCGCTAAGATGGAAAGCTTTCAAATGGATCTCACTGGTCTACATTGTTTTGTATTGTTCTGCCCCGTGTTTTTGTGAAAGAATCATAACGATGTAAAATAGGTAATTGGACTGGATTATGGGCAAAGGTCCTTAGCAAGGACACAAGCTGCCACTTATGGTACGAGCTATTTCTGAGCCTCAATACGCCCCGAATGAATGTTGAAGCAATTTAGCAAGTTTGGATGGAGCAAAATGAACATTGAAGTAACGGAGTTGTCGACAAGATCCACTTGAGCCAGAGATTAAGCGTCACTAGGCTTTTTATCAGCAATATAACTTCAAGTTGCTTGATCTTTATTTGGAAATGCTGGAAAACATGGCCACTCTATTTCGCTATCGTTTTTATTCAACTTGAGAGGAACAACCGAACCACACAACTGAGTTTGCTTACTCCATAGCTTTATTGAATATCCTTCTTATGGTCACGCAAAACGACCTTTTTGTCCTATGGTCTAGAACCCATGTAAACAAAATCTCAATGCAATCACTTAAGAACCAAATATTTAATATACAATATTTTACGAGTCAAAATAGAATATGCATATACACCGGTTAGCCTAATTATTTCACAAATATCCCACGTTAACTTCTTCCTAAGAAAGAAATAGAGGAGCCTCCTATTAGACCGCTGCAGGTAAGTGAAAATCAATGAAACCCAAAGTATATACAACCTCGGATTCAAGACAGAGTATATAGCCGTGGAACAATAAATAAGATTTAGGTTGGTAAAGGAACCTATCTCGATTTACTTTTACTGTTCCAGATTCTCACGTGAGATGCATTGTCTTTGTTGATTGCTCGCTTAAAACACGCGAATCCTAATTCGTAATTGCAACCTTATTCGGTTGAGAAAGACAAATTTTGCACTCCAATCTATCTATTCAGTTTTTTTGTGCCACCGTTCCTTAATTCGTAGAGCACGTTAGCATTTAACTGGAATCTGTTTTTAAGAAAAGTCGAATTTATTCTTTCTTCACGGATCGTCGTCCCAGTCTGCAACAAGGCTTTGGACACATGGAGGGACATCCTGGAAGGCGTCCGCAAGGAAGTGGGCACTGCATGGGTGGAGCCATGGGGGGCATCATGGGAGGCGCTGGCTGCTGAGGAACTTGGATCTGTATGGCCGGTAGCTTGATTGTCATTGGTTTGGGTGGCTGAGGCTTGGGTGGTTTAGCACATGGGTTTGCTGGTGTAGTGCCACAAGGCACGGGCATTGGCATTGGAGGCATTGGCATTGGAGGCATAGGCATTGGTGCCATCGGCATCGGCATTGGCATGGGCATAGGCATTGGTGGTGCACAAGGGTTTGTAGGTGTTGGTGCGCAGGGTTTAGGAGCCTTGCTTTTAGCCTTGGTGCTGCCTGCTTTTGGTGGAGACCGCGGTGGACAGGGTGGCTGTAATAGACCGCCACAGGGTGGGGCAAATGGCATAGGCATTGGAGGAGGTGGCATTGGAACAGGAGGTGGTGGTGGAAGCATCATCATGCTGCATGGTGGATAGGTGCAACCCTGGAGGTTAATTGTCTGAGGTTTTGCAACTTTGCCCGCAGGCTTCTTAGGTTGAGGTGGAGGTTTGGGGGGACATGGGTTATAAGGAGTTGGAACACAAGGTGGTGCCATCTGTCAAACGAATGAGACAAACATACAGTTTAAATTATAAGGGAATATAGCAGTTCAAAAAACCTGGATTCCACAGAAGCTTAGATGTCCATTCAAATGAACTATTGAAAATGATCGTTAATTCAGTAATCGCATATGCAAAACATGACAAATGCTAAGAGCAAGACACATTTTGGACAGACATTTTAACTTCTTTATAGTTATGGCTAATATATCGCCCAGTCCATAAGCCACTTGTTATTCATCTGCACTATCCGACAGATATTTTCGCTTGCGTGTGATTGGTCAAACTGCGTCACCTGACAAAAAATAGCAACACTAGGAAATATCCAATGTCACCCCAAAATGACATCCCAAAGATGAAAGAGCGTTTTGTTGTCGAGATACTTGCTGACAAATCGGTCCTGGAAAGCAACCTACCTGGTAATGTTTTTGAAGCGCGTGCAGCTCAGTGTAAGCGAATATATTTGGAGGGTAATAAATACAAAAACCTATATTGGCTTTTAAAATATGCATTGATATTTGTCCTTGAAAAGTAACTGCTCCTCAAAGCACACAGTTTTCTTCGAGATTCACTTTTGAAAAACTTTGCGTTTCTCTGAACAGATAACGTCCGCGAATAAATATCCGTTAACACCATCTCACCGAATGTAGGTAATTTTTTAGGTAAACTCCGTCTACATGTCTTCAGGAGTTGTATATACCTGGCAATCTAGTAAAGATTTCTTAAGCATTTTGCATTTCAATAATTGCATAACTGCAACACCATTTAGCTAGTACTGACTACTTGCCTGTGGCATGGGATACTGAGGCATCATCATAGGTTGAGGTGGAGGAGGCATCATCATCGGAGGGCATGGGGGCTGAGCGCAGGGATTGTATCCTCCATATCCCCCGGCTTGTGGTGAGGGCAGCACAGCACGTGACACTGGCCTTGAAGATACCAGCCTGGGCATGTTACGTCTAAATGGCTGAAGTGGATACCTGTAAGTAACAGGCCTTCGCACAAACCTGTTGACAGCAGGCGGCTTGGCGCCCACGTTTGATCTACACCAGTTGTTAGCCAAACTTGGAACACAAGGTGAAGGCGGTGGGTATGGAGAATACACTGGTTGACTGACTGGCGCAAAGGGATAAAGCGGTGCTGGTGCACAGCTGTTGCCAGGAGATGGGGTGCATTTTGAGGCTGGTCGTTTGGCTTGGACCTTCGACTGTCGAGGCTGCTGGGTTGGTAAGGCTGCTTGTGGCGGTGGGCAGGGATTTAGTGCAGTAGGTACACACGGCTGGGCTCCATAAAAAGATGCTGGTGCAGGATGAGCTGAGTAGCAGCAGTTAGGTGGACAACTCGACACACAAGATGTGGAGCAGATTTGAGGGCAGGTGGGGAATGAACCTGCAAAAAAAAAAAATGCCAGATACTCTCTTTACACTGCTGCATTACGTTCCATCCTATGGTTTTGTTTACTACTTAGGAAGAAAAGGCGCTGTCGCTGAAGATACCCATTTCGCGCCTGTTTGCTTATTACTTAAATATACGAACCTGATATTTTTACATTAAAGTGTAAAAATTCTCTCTTTTTTGCTATGTAACCATATTTGGGCTCGATTTATGGACATTCTTTGTTCGTTTCAAGCTTAAATTTTTTTAAACAAATTTGATAGAGAATTGTTAAGAGGAAAGTCTGACTTTATAAAAGGATGCTACATATATCCAACCAAAAAAGCTAATAGATTTCGCAGTTCATAAACTTATTTAATTAACCATTGTCCGGCGTTGACCATCCGTCTGTTATTTACGCTTAGTTCAACTTTTTATTTTATTGTTATTTTTTTTATTTTGTTAGCTTCGCCAAAGAAAAAAAAAACATTCAACGTAACTAAACTAAAGAAGGGGGTAGGCAGGGACACCGCAACAGCTGAGGCCAATTACAGCGGGCCCGGGTAAAGTAAAAAGAGTATGAAATGTTAAGAATGACAATAATACAAAAAAAGAGACTAACTACATACAACGAAAGATCGGTCGAGATAGCGGACGGACACTATTACATTTTAAACAAACAGTCTTAAACGTACGCGGGTCTTCGCAGTCAAAAGAAGTGACCAACGAGGCAGAAAGAAAGTAGTAGAAAGAAAGTAAGCAGATCCACTTATGTATATTTTACAATACCTGGAGGTGCGATTTTGATGGCCTTGAGTTTAATCTGTTCGTTCAGTGGCGCTGGCAGTTTTTTACCATTGGCTCGCAGGTACTCCTGAAGAGCCGCGGTTGGATCTGCAGGGATACCACTCGGTCCAAAGGTCAAAGCAAGCTTTACATTTACCTTCGCTTTTGGCCTGGAAATAAACAGTACGAAAAGGCTTACTCATAATATGTCTACCATTTTGTTTCATAACACAATGAAATGCGCCTAGACAGAGATACAGCCTGAAACTTCTGTTTGAAGTTGATCAGTTTTAATGAAAAGATATCCTTCATAGCTGCCACTTTTGCAAAAATAAGACGATATTGGAAATGTGAAGAAGATTGCTCCAGAATGTAATTATTTACGTTATGCATTAGTTGTGTCCACGAAGAAATACTATTTTCAATTTTGTCCAAGTTACCTTTAAGAAAGGTCAGTGTTTTTAGAATTAAACCTCTTAGTACATTTAGTGAGGGCAATCAAATTGTATGATGTTGTAATAAGATTGAAGCAGAAATAAACATATAGTAGGATTAAGGGCTAATTTATGGGCAATAGATATACGGAGTGGTTTTCGGGGGATCTTAGCAATGGTGTCTGCACTGGATATGAGAATTTTAAATCACAATCGATTTGATAACTGACGAGAATCTTACTTCGTTGTTGGAACTTTAGGAGTGGTGGGTTTAGCTGGTGTAGGTTTAGGAGACGCGCCACCAGTAGGTTTTGGTTTCGGTGGAGCAGTAGGTGCAGGAGTGACTCTGATGGCTTTAATCTGACGCTTGCCAAGGTAACTGTAGACAGGTTGAGCTGCAGGCACTGCAGCCTGAGGTGGTAAGCCATTGCTGGAGAACGAAAGATGTCTCATGAGTATGATAAAACTCATAAGTATGATAAAGTATTCCTTCTTATATGAGGTGAAAAAAAAATGAAAATGTAACTTGTTCACCCACGAAACACTTAGGATCTCAGAAACTTGCTAAGACGTGTTCGTGCGCTCCAGATCTTATTGGAATTTGGAAGTGTTGATTTTTAAGGAGAGGGGAAAACCGGAGTACCCGGAGAAAAACCTCTCGGAGCAAGGACGAGAACCAACAACAAACTCAACCCACATATGACACTGGAACCAGGAGTAGAACCCGGGCCACATTGGTGGGAGGCAAGCGCTCTCACCACTGCGCCATCCCTGCTCCGCTTAATATACCTTAATATAAAACATGCATTGTTGTTGTAACTTCAGTTTATGGATGAAATGCTTACATTTGATCATTCAATTGAATTCTTTCTCTCTTTCTTTCTTTCTTTCTTTCTTTCTTTCTTTCTTTCTTTCTTTCTTTCTTTCTTTCTTTCTTTCTTTCTTTCTTTCTTCCTTCCTTCCTTTCTTTCTTTCTTTCTTTCTTTCGTTTTGGTAATTCTCTTATTGTGGTGCTGTTTTTTTTAATATTCTTCAATTTTGAGTTCTTCTTCTTTTCATTTGGGAGGTACGTGAGTCGGAAAGAAAGATCTAAAAATTTTCTGCATGACTGGACATCTCTTCTTTACAAATCATGTTTTGACGATTGTCAGTTTTGACCAACCTGACGCATTGAATGCTGACGGTCTTGAGAGTTTTAACTCCTGCCTTCTTGTATACGTTTTGAAGCTGAATAGCAAAAAGAAGTGAGACTTGATTGTCATACAATACCTTTGTACCGTTAAAAATTGTTATGAAGAAAATCTGAAAGTGATCTGTGATTAAGTAAATGGGAAAGCACAAACATCCTAAATGTCTTTTCTTTTGTCCATTCTTGATATCTCTTGTAATAATAGTCAGTGCGTAAGGCTAAAGAATGAGATTCAGCAGACATATACATTGTATAGTTCAGTCTCCTTAGCTTGTTAGGTAGATGCAGAGGTTCGCACAGAAGAACGTGGTAACACCAACTAGACAAATCACACATATGAGTTATATAATGTCAAGCAATCAAGAAGAAGACACTGTAGCTAGGAAGAAAGACTATTAATATTCATCGCTATGGCATACTAAGATTCTTCGTTTGTTAAGGTGTGTACGTGCAATACTATTTATCTGGCAAGTTGCTCGTTTGGTCGTTTTTTTGCGCCAGTTTCTGAAGCATGACCTCTTCGGTTCTAATTCCTTCTAAATTTTACGGTTAGAGTCTAAGAAGCTAGTTTCTTTTTCGTGTAACTGTACCTGTAACTGTAGGTAACTGTAACTGTAACTTACCGCCTTTTGGAACTTTGCAGCCAGCTGTTGATATGCAAGAGAGCCACTGTTGCTGAAGTCGTCCAGCCACACCATCGATTCGACTACCAGCTTGACAATGTAAGTGATGTCACCTGTAGCAAATTGCATTGTCAGTTAGTTACTGCTTTATAGTGAGCAACCTCATATATTAGTATTAGTTTTGTTTCCAATAATTGTGGCTCACTAATCTCCAGTTTCAAAAGTTGTTCAAAAGCCTCAGGAGATGTAAATGACTGCGTTCATTTGCATAAATGGATATCTCTTAAGAATCCAGATAACCAAATCACCAAAAAGATGGTTTATGTATACAAGAAGATAAGGGTTTAAGATTGTTTCCAGCATTAACCCTAGTTGTCTGTCCTTGTTAAAATTCATCTTACCTTCCAAGGGCTTTTTGCAGACATATGTGCTAGGAGTTGTACAGGTATAGTCAGCCATGGTTCCATATTGAGCCTCGTTATTAAAGCCAACACAATTCTGGTTTTTGCCTGTAGGCTGTCCATTTACCCAATCCATGAACCTGATTTGGGAACCATCAACCGCCATGTACATGCTCTCTGCCAGACGATCATTGAAGCCTAGCCAAGTGAAACCTTTTTGGTCTTTCAAAAGTCCCTGCTTGAAAAATTCGTTTTCTCCCCTACTGCCAATTGCAGGCAAAACTGCTCCTTCCTTGATGCATTCTGCGTTTGCATTAATCCAGGTTTGTTTGTCCTTGTGAAATTTGTAGCAGGTACCACCAAAATCAGTGAAGCCAGTGGGGCATTTAGCTACAGGAAACAAAGGATAATTTAATTGATCGACCAATCAATCGATTAATCGATTAATTAATCAATCAAGTAATGCAACAATAATATGTTAGAATATCTCTGTAATAATGTTGCCAGTTTTACTGGCAAAGGAACATAAAACTACGAAATTAATTATTGAAGCTTCAGGGAGCTAGGTTTATTTAGAGTAGACTCAAAGTTTTTTCAAAATATGGAATTAGTATTAGCTAGATATGTCTCATTTATAGCTTCGCTATTGCGTTGCATCTTGATAAACATGTATGATTGCTGGTTGGTACAAACACAAATTATTGACGCAAATTGATGATACATTGACGGTGGACCACACAACCAAAGACAACAAACAAACAGACAAACAAACAAACAAACAAACAATAACATCAACAGGAGTAAATTACCTCCAGCAACGGATGTAAACAAGTCTGAAAAAGAGAAAGAACACGAAAATTATCATTATTGATGCAATAATAATTGCACTGAAAAACCAAAATGATGACTTTTGCCTCTTTAGCCAATGATGTTAAGTAATGCAAATCATATTGAGATGTTTTTGTTGGTATAGCAGGTATTTATCACAGGCACCAAATGGATTGTTTCTTTGGAATGACTGTTCGGAGGCCTTAGCCGCCTAAGAGGTTCGGCCTTAGTTGTGATGAAAAACAAAGCGTTTTCTTTAGTAAATATGTCGTTTGGAGCACGAAATAACTGCAGCTCGCAATTTTTTGAAAGCCAACAGCAGCTCCCTAAATTTTAAGGAACAGGATTAAAGCAACTAAACTATTCTGTGACTGAAGTTTTCAGCTAAGAGTCTGAACAGATAAACTTTTCTAAGCTTACACAAATGTCCCTTTAAAGGGCCATGAAACAACCTTAAGAGCAGAGTACGACATAAAATTTCTCGTAAGGTGCCCCTGATTTCTAAACGTTATAAAGGCCAGAATTTTCTTACCAGAGTACCCTTTCACATTGTCCTTCAACTTGGCTGCATCAGGAGCCGGGTCTAACAGTACAAACACAAAGTATCTTCTAGAAGGTCCCTTCTTCACTGCCACCCCAGCATGGGTCGATGCCCTGTAAACGGCCGTAGCGAACAATCTGGTGTTTTCCTTTATTGCTGGTTTTGACCAATCATAATCTTGCATTTGTTTTAGCCAGAGGGATAAGCATTCTGCAGGTACATTGCCTGAGCTAGTCAATTTTATGCATTGCAGCTGTCCGTGTTTGATGCTGGCATCCTTCTTGGCTACACCAGCTCTCTGCATCTTGTCATTAGCGGCTTTAGCTCCAATATCGAGGGTCTCCAAGCGGATAAGAGGGCCAGCCCCGAACAGACGACGGTACCCATTTAATTCGGCTAAAATTTTACTTTCCAATTGCGCTGTAGAGAAACATGGAAAAGAAGGCTTGATTAGAAAGTATGCGTATTTGGTGATAGGAACTAGTAATTTTGTTGTCAGTAAATTACCATGTAAAGAAAGAAACTACGTTGTCAATCAATCAATCAATCAATCAATCAATCAATCAATCAATCAATCAATCAATCAATCAATCAATCAAACAATCAAACAATCAATCAACCAATCAATCAATCAATCAATCAATCAATCAATCAATCAAATAGTTAATCGATTCCTTAATCGAGACACTTCATATCTGATGCAATTGATTAAAGGTAAAATGAACCCGTTGCACGCCATGAATGAAGGTTACATACAGAGTTACAATACGTTACAGTAGCTTACCAGTGGTTAGTGGAGCTGAAGTTGGTTTCGGTGTTGTCTTTGGCGATGATTTAGCCTTTGGCCGCTCATTCAGAGTACCTTCGTCCATGGTGTCATCTTCATCATCGTCATCATCATCAGTCAACCAGTCGTTGTTGTTGTTGTTGTTATTGTTATGCCGTGGCTTGGAATCAGAAAACGATGATGGCGCCGCTGTTTCGTCACTACTGTCAGTAAATGCTGCAAATAAATTTAAGGCCATTAGTTATTGTTTCAGGTGCTGTTTGTTCAGTAACATGTGCAATTTCTGTTAGAAATGTTAATAATCAAGAAGCTCACACTAAAGGATAAGTAACTTGTGTATTAAAGGGGCAGAGATAACAATATGAGGTACAAACCGTCTGTGAGAGAGGAAGCCGTAGGAGAGTCGTAATCTAAAAATACACGAAAATGAAAGCGTTACGAGCATTGTTCAGAATGGCATTAAAAAGTGCAAACGCCAACGGCAAAAAAAGACAAGAAAAATTGTTTTGAGATACACAAATATTTTTAGCGAGTTAAAAAAGCTGGAATGAAAATAGTGGAAAGATAAACAGACAACTATGTTTTGGGTAACGCTTATGGTGCTGTTATAGAGAAATCACTAGATAATACCATTGAACTAATTATTTTGACTTCCCAAGGCAGATTTAAAATGTATCAATCTGTCCCCTTAAAGTCTGCGCTTTCATGTGACCTTTCATCGCTGTTAGTAAATGGTAGATTGAACTACTATTTATTCTGAAAGTTTCCCTTTATTATTTAATCATGAGAAAACCACCAGTTATAAGACAAAAACATGGTTGATTGGTTGGTACCTAGCGATTTCTCGTTTTTCCGACAATTAAAACGAAAATTAATCTAGTTTAATTTTCTCCCTTTACAAATCTGTTATGGTTGTGAAGAATAACTACTTTTTTAAGAACATTGTTGAAAATAGATGCTTTTTTAATAGCAGATAGTAGTTGATAACACCCAATTGGTTCTAAAATTTAAAGTTAAAGTCCTCACCTCGAGCTCTTACAAGGAGACAAAATGCTAGTAAACAAATTCCTAACAGTCCCCTCATAGCACTTAGCTGGGCTTTTCAAACCTAAAGGAGAGATAACAAGCCAACAATGACAAAAGTAAAGCAAGTTGAGTAGTACTGTTTCTAATGATCAAGTGCATAAATTAATGCCTTCCTTGCCTTTAATTTCATGTCTTAGAGTACATGAATAACAATTTAATTTAATTCTGCCAATATGCAAGAACAGGCCGTCGAACAAAACTCTCGTGGTCGTTCCCTCCTTTTGAATTAAGTAAAAAAATTAACCAGACTGTTCTTGCGTTACATAATAGTATTGAGAACAATTGCACTCTGCTCTGTAGCTAGCTAAGTGCATATTTTAACACAGTTTAACAAATTAAAAAAAAAAAACAGTTATTGTAGGTAGAGCTAAGTTACAACGTCTGTCAACCACGACGTCTGTTTAGGGTCGTTCTGAGTCAAAGTAGCTATTTCATTCAATGTCAACACACATTATTCATTATAATATACATTACCCATTTGATTAAACCGTAGGAATAATTTAATAAAACATATTTAAGGTTAGAAAGACAGCTTAAAACCAGGCTTGCGACGTTTAGGCTGTCTTTTAAAACCATTCAACGAAGATGGTTTTTGACAAGGACCGAAAGATGTTTTTTTTTTCATTACATAAAGTCTTGTTCCAGTCTTTTGCAGTTATTTCATAATATGTTCTTAAGGAATTATTTCACTTGTTTGCTAAAAGGAAGGTTTGAGCCCAAAGCTATCTTGATAAAGCAATTCTAAAATTATACTTCACCTTAATCTGGAAGAGTGTTTCTTAATCAAACAACGCGATCCCTGCGATCAAGAAGACAAGTCAATTGGTATTACATATTGCACGGATCATTTCAGATATAATCATGAGATTTATAAACATAGCAGGTGGGATAAACATCCGGTATTTTCCTAGGTCATATATCATACCAATTATCACTGCAGTGACACTGAAGAGTTTTGTTAAGAAATTAGAATCTTTTGCTACGAGTTAAAGATAGGAAATTATCAACTGGAAAACTCCAGATTGACCCGACGTCGTATTTCTTTAATAATACAGTAGAGATATATTATCTCATGTAGTAGAATGACCATATCATGACGGAATGCTTAATTCATAACAATATTGATGGTGTTGCAACAAACTTTTTAATTCCCTGAAATAAACCTTGATTGGCTTCGAAAGAACAACTGCGGTCTGGATAAGTTGCATTGGCAACTTTTATCTTATACGTCGGTCATCTTCATGTGGAAAGACGGCAAAAGGCGGAATCCTTATTTGCAGACTTTGCAATTAATATAACACTTAACAATTACCCAAGGATAATGGTTTACAAATGAAAATTTCTTTTTTTAAATTGACATAAAGTCGACCGAAAGACTGGCAGATTGAGAACTACTTATTGAAAGGAGACAAGTTTCACTATCGCCATAAATCACGCAATATTTTAAAGCAAGCGTTTAAGATTACTTTTATCTAAGCGCAAGCCAATCTTAAAATTGCGCAAGAAACGAGATTACAAAATGATAACATACAATATTATTTTAACCCTTTCACAGCTGTAATGTTCTAATGCATGAAATTCAATTTGGAAAAAAGTAAGTCAAACATCATCGCGGGAATGTAGTGCTGATAGGCATTCATTCGGATCGTCACAGCTTAGAATTTTTAATACAAAGGCAACAGCCAGTGAATTTGCATGACAGCCGGTGAAAGGGTTAGAGCGATATTACTTCGCTTACCTGTATATTATAAGGCAGTTTTCGGAGCCAGTCCAATGAAGTCTTTTGGTCTTAGCTAGCAACCCTCAGACATGGCTCCAACACAACTATCTCCTTGTCTGGTTATGATGATTCAATCCTTAAC
This sequence comes from Siderastrea siderea, assembly GCA_964030785.1. NCBI lineage: Eukaryota > Metazoa > Cnidaria > Anthozoa > Scleractinia > Rhizangiidae > Siderastrea > Siderastrea siderea. The sequence goes on along the minus strand of OZ034968.1, from coordinate 3,949,245 downwards.
GTTTGAATATTTTTTATCATAAGTAACCTCATGTTTTTAATTTGGCTAGCCAACAGGAATAGTTCATTATCGAATGTTTTGTTGTTCTTTTGTTCAAACAAGCAAAAATAAAACTGATATGAGAAGGTCTTTTAAAAGCAAATCAAACTGGATTAGTGTAATTTCTGAGAATATACAAGATCATACCAAAGAAGGCTATGATGGAAGAAAAGGACCTTTTTTAAGTCAAATGTTCATTGCCCTTTTCCGTGAGCAAAAATAAAACCTTTAAATGGCAATTTTTGTTCGCTTTTAAATATCATAACACTAACGTCACAGTTTATTTTTAACGACGCTAGTACTGATCTAAAATACGTGCAAATTGGTTTCCCGAACTCGGGGGCGAACAACATGTTTATTTAAATTATTTTTGCAATAGTTTTTGTGTTCTCAAAAACCGCTGAAAAACTCGATTTATTTCAACTTCTTCCATGGATGTATCAGAATGGTCCACAATGTTTTTGTATCGAAAGCAAAAAGGCCCTGTTTTAATAAATAAGGTAACTCAAGCTTATAGAAGAGCGCATTTGTTTTCTCAAAGACAACGTCTGATAAAAGGTGGTTAACAGGTAGTTTGTGAACTGCGTTTAATAACAATCTCCTTGCGACGCTTTGTTCAAACAGATCACATGCCAAGGATAACGTTTGAAAAGCTTCGGAAAATTGATCGGTATTTTGAATAACAGCCGCCTAGTATTCATTATACTTTCCGAGAGCACTTACAAAAAAAATACAAGATACTAGCATGCCCTAAGAAAATTGTATGAGGTCACTAGAGAAAATTAAAACATGGTTTTAGTAGGTTTATTTCAGCAAACAGGTGTAAAGCGAGGCTGCAGACAGGTCCTTCTCGTTTCCTTTTCTCAAAACCAATGCAACTCCATGTCTTTTTGCCCTTTCAGTTTTCTGTTTTAGGAAATTTCGTAAAATAAGACGAATTTCATTAATGTGGCAATGGAGGCTCTGTTAAGGATACGGGATTCGGTGACAAGAAAGGTGACAGAAGAGATAAAGGATAAAGGCAAAGTCTTGTAAACAAGGAGTAATGCCTGGTGCAGTTAACGCTTTTCTGTGCGGCAGGAAGACCTATTCACCCCAATACTTCAGTCTAGAAAGCAGGTTTACAGTAAGCCAACTGAGGGTTAGGGTCACTTTTTATTCAGTTTTATAGCTCGGCGGTGTGGAGGTTAGAAAATTAGTTACGTCAGACTTAGCCCGCTTTCAAACGGTCACTTAAAATTAATAGAGGCCTGCTTTTAGGTAAGAGAAACAAAAAGGTCGGTTTACATCAAATCCCCGGTTAGCCTTCAAACCGGGTGAAAGAGTGAAACCTTGACGTATGAAGGAGCCTAAAGTTTATTTCCACAAATAGTGGAGATGGTGCTTTTCAGTTTAGCGATATTATTCCCCTTACAATTTAATCGAAAACAAAAATGCTACAGACTGGGGTTTTTGTTAATTTGTACAGAAGAAATTCCCAAAAGGATAACCATTTCCTAAGCCCTAGGTTTAACGTGGAACATTTCTGGGCCAAACCTAATGCAAATTGGCTGACACAACAGCTTTCGCTCATTTCCATTAGATTCGACACGTGAAAAGTTCGACGTTTGAACTAGAGTCACAATCCAGTCGACCAATTAGGAGCAGACAAAGCTGAGAAAAAGAGAAGCACAGACCTAAAATGGCTAGAGAAGATCACATTTTAATCGCAATATAAAAATAATGTGATCGTCGAGTTTCAAGTCAAAACAATCAGCATTAATAAAGGCGATTTTTTTACTAAATCTACAGCAGTCTAAAATAAGACGTTAGTTTAATTTTCTAATGATATACAATAATGGCAAACATACTTTTGTTATATCTCTACACGAGAAAAATACAGAGGAAGTTATCCTTTCTTAGTTTTCTTCACTTTCAGAATTGGCTTCTTTCCCTTTTTAGTTTCTTTGGGTTTGCGCTCTGTTTTCTTCTTTGAATAAGTCTTGTTTCCGCTTTTCTTTCTGCAACAAGACGCCGCACAATACGGTGGACAAAATGGACCTGGGTAGCGAATACATGAAATTGGGCAGTTGCTTGGTAAAGGTGGAACGACAGGTAATGGCGATGACGGGGCTGGCGCTGAATAACTAAGAGAAATTTCAGGTAGCTGAACAACAAATGAATGTGGGGCAGCAGGAACTTGCTGTGCTGGATTTGAATTAAAAAGGTATGGAGCAACGTTCCTTACGGCTTGCTGAGGGATTTGAGCAGGCATGGGGCTAAAGAAGGGGCTTAGGACCCTGGGTGCCACATAGCTTGATGGACTCTGAAGAGGCGGACGAGGTGGCATTAATGAATTGCATGGTTTAGTCGCAGTTGGAATGCATGGAGCAGTGCCGGGATGAACTGGTCCTGGAGGGGCTGGACGAGAATTGATGTAAACGCTTCCTTGCAACTGTAGTGGCCTCGTTAACAATATGGGTTTGGATTTTGGTGAATTTGGTGTGGACATCTTAGTGGTGGGTTTTGCAATTGGCTTTCCTTGGGTTGGAAAGCAGGGATTCGCTAGAGAAGGGATGCAGGGATTAACCACTGGAAATGGATTAGGCGCCATGGGATAAGGACGGAAAGGAACACAAGGATTAACTGGAGATGGAATACACGGAGATGACAGCCGAGGTGGCATAGGGCGTACAGCTGGTGCTGGATTGGGATAAACTAATATAGAGCCTTGTAAAGAAATCGGCCCTTTCGTAGGAATAGGTTTAGGTTGAGACTGCTTTTGCTGCTTTGGCTTGTCATTTGCAGCTGCATCCTTACGAGAACCATTAGGCAGTTTAGGCGGCGTAGCCCAAGGGGGCATTCCATATGGCCTTTGCATAAACTGTGCCCATACAGGAGGAGTGTAAAACTGAAACTGTGGTCGGAAGCCATAAGGCTGGGGAGCGTATTGAGCTGGTTGTTGCTTTGGCATGATGGACAGCGCTTGTGGGGCAAAAGGTGAATAAGCCAGAGGCCGCACAAACTGTTGAAAACCGAAGGGAAATCTATAGGAACTTGCCACTGGTTTTGGCATGAAAGCTCGAGATTTCCCCTTCTTATGCGAGGGCTTGGAGAGCTTTCTAATTTCAAAGTTTGGTGGGCATGGATAGTAAGGACGTGGGATACACATTACAGGCAAGAATGGTGGCCTTGGGAAGAAAAGCGGAGGAGGCGATAGTGGAGCCGGTGGTGCTGGTGGCAGATGTATTACATGCACTGGCGAATCTACCACTGATTTTGGTTTTAATGTCGGATTTGCCAGCGGTGGACAGGAGGTGTATGCACTTGGGATACACGGTGGCTGCATAATATTAGAAGGCGATGTTGCTGGTGGAAGGTGTATTATATGAAGTGGTGAATCTACTACTGGTACAGGAGGCTTTTTCGGTGGTGGACATGGGCTGTATACACTAGGGACGCATGGTGGCTGCATCAAGCTAGAAGGTGGTTGTGCTGGTGGGAGATGCATAACGTGAAGGGGTGAATCTACTACAGATGTAGGGCTTTTCGGTGGTGGACAAGGCTTGTATGCACTAGGAATACACGGTGACTTCATCGAACTAGCAAACATCCTTGGGACAAATGCTTGCTGATTTGGATAGTTTAGCATAAGAGAAGGAGCTCTTGGCATCGTCAATTGTGGAAGAGAGACGACTGGACGTGGTTGCGGCTGGAAGGTCCTTCCAGGAATGGCAGGTGGTAGAATTTTATAAGACCCTTGCACCGTTTGTGCAACTTGAGTCCCAGGTGGGCAGGGCCTAAGGAAGTGAGGAACACATCTTACAGACAGGGTCACTGGATACGACATCAGGCGAGCTTTAGGTGCTACGACTTGAGCAGGAAGCATGTTAATTTGAGGACGCAAATTGGGCATGATAAATCCTCTTGAGGCTGCCCTTGCTATCACTGCATGCCGCATGCCAGAGTACTGGTAATTATTGGTGGCCGCTATCTTGGAATTACAGCAGAATGGATTGCAAGTGATGAGGCAAGTTGAGAGGCAGCTGGAAGTACAGGTTCCTAACACAGCCGGTGGAACGCCTGGGACAAAGAAAGAATTTCAATTACGTAATGTACACCGGCACATACACAAAATGCATTGGTCTTTCCTTAGCACTACTCTGTTTTTTCCGGTGTAACTGGGTTTAAAGTAGCCTGTACATAGACATGTCCTGTTGTATGGTTTGTCTTCGTGGAGAAAGTACCATTTACACAACGAAGGAGAAAATTGGAGACGTGCGATGTCTACTTAAATCAAATAATTATGAAAATACCCTTTAAAAAAACTGCCGCTTGTATACTTATCCACTGTTGTTGAAATCCCTTTGTGCATCAATAACAACAACAACCGTCACTGAACATTATTTAGCATCTCCATATGTATAATTGACATTACCAAAAGAGAGAATAAGGAGAAATTAATAATTATAGCAAACAGCAAAAATGTAAAAAGGAAGAAACATACCTGGATGAACAACTCTAACCGATTGAATAAGGGTCTTATGATTGACAGGTGTGGCAAGTCGCCCAAGGTTCTTTCTCAAATGGTCTTGAATGGGCTTTGTGGGATCCGGAGCAACGTCAGGACCAAACTTTAAAATAAGCTTTACTTTCACCGTGGGCTTCTCCCTGAATGTAAAAAAAGGAAATCATTTGGTTTAAATCATTTCGTTAAAGTGTTAACATGTCAGTATAACTGTAATAAAGCTCTATCACACCTACTTTTTTCGAATTAATCCCAGCAATCTACCAACAGAGACTGATGCATACACGTGAGGAAGCATGGGTCCAAAAAGTTTGAAGACTACATCGTAAATTCGAATTTAGTGTTAGGAAGTTGAAAAGGAATCATTTTTATTAGAACGTTTTTTGCTAGTCTCAATTAAGGGTTTACGCTTAAAAGTATTAATTGTTTACAGTTTGTTCGTTGTTTAAGGTCATTCAAGGTTTAAGTTAGTCCACAGGGGCATTTCCTTAGTTTTCGAGTAGTACTGTCTACTGAAAAGATTTGTTGAATTTAGATGTGGTATTATAAAGTAGGCATGCATGCTTGAAAATTAGAGCTGACCTTATATTTTACATTACATCAAGGTCCCTGTTTGGGTTAATAGTCAGACCTTGTAGTTTTATCGTCGACCTTTTTATTGGTTATCTTCTACTTGTCACTGGCGAACATGTAGGGGTGTTTACACATCGTGTTAAGCAACAGGATGGGAGTCAAAAGTTCCCACGGTCAGCAAACCCAAATATGGCTACAATTCTGGTATATAGCGAGGGCTTCGAGAGGTGTTAGTAGTCAGTTGTTCCCAGTCAGTTGTTCTTAGAGGTTAGACGAGGGATTTAAGTTGTAAAAGCCAGAAGAAGAAGGAATAAAACCAGAGTCTTGGTACCTCTTCGTTTAGTCAAGCGAGTCGCCCCTCAACATATTTGGTGGAGAGACTTTCTCGAATGTTTGCATCAGACTATATGGTAACACGGACCAGCCGTGTTTTAACTGTCATATATAAAAAGTATACAAAATGTCCCGAAAAGTAATAACTGCCATGTACGTAGTCCGTATGAACTGAATCGCTGATGACGATCATGAGAAATTTAAATATGTTATACGCTAACGCTATAAGGAAATATAAATGGCCCACTTACAGCGTTTTCGTGGTAGTGACCCCACTTGAAGTTGGCGTTGAGGCAGGAGTAGCCTGGGTAGACAATGTTGGTCCGGTCGATGGTCGCGCAGTGGCACCGGATGAAACAGACGAGGTTGACTGGGAACCAGGCGATGTAAATCCAGGCTTTGTTGGTACGGTTGTTGTCTGAGGTCGTCTCTTTGTATTTTTGCTTCAGAAAAAAATTCAAAAAAAAATTAAGAAAATAACATCACATAAACGGCACTATTTTAAGAGGGTAATCAATAGCTTTCGGGCGTAGAATTTGCAATCCTTTGAAAATATTTATACGAGTCATTTCAAATTGAGGCAAGATCTCACAATTTTTTTGACAAAGTCGTCATTAAAATTATCAACCTTCTCAAAGACAAGATAATCTGCTTTTGACATAGGTTTCTTTATGAAATGAATGATAAATTGCTATACTAAAAATCCAAGCTACTGAAAAAAAAAAAACTTCAGTGGCTTAGGTGGGGATCGAACCCACGACCCTCGGGTTACTAGACCACTGCTCCATCATCAAAGCTACAAAGAAGAATTAAGAAGAATAAATAAACGTAAGTATTACCTGAACTCTTCAACGTATCCTGACACAAAAGTCTTGTCATTTTGGAAAATTACCAGCACCTAGGAAAAAGCATACAAGAAACATAAATAAGTCAAAGATTCAGTAAAGCTAAACTGCACATTTCCAAAAGTAAAAGAGGGACATCTCTGTCCTCTTACCAGACTTTCTATCTTCTGTTTGAGCTCCATGTGCAATAGTGACGTTGACTGGCTGTACTCGTCTGTCCACAGCAACGAAACAAGTTGGAGCCTTGTGCGATATGTAATTAGACCTGAAAGGTTAATTCTAACCATGTTTAGTAGAATTTCAGAGGTACTTTCTATAACTTAAAATAAAGACTGATTTTCTGTTTAGGGCAACAGACTAAAACATCCTTCCAACTTGCTGCGCGTGACAAGGATGTTTCCTCTAGCCGATTTCACTGCTGTGGGTAGAGTTTTTGACACATAATTCGCCAGCTATGATTCGCCCATCACGATTCACCCTTAAATCAATTACAACTGAGCAGCAGAAAGTTAGTATTTCCTCCGTGAACTCATTTCGTGCAAAAATTTCCATGATTATCTTATGATCATGGGCGAATCATGATTCTCCCGAGGTCCAAAATAATGAAGAAATTTAGGCATAAAAGATGTATGGAGGAAGTACTAACTTCTGAGATGTAAACAAACATAAAGAACCGAAAGACCTGCAAATTTCCTTAGTTGTTTTGTGATTATATTATTGGTGAGTCATGACGAATGAATCGTAGTCTGCAAATCCGAGTATTTTAACAAATACGAACTGATCAAGTTTAAAATATGATAGACTCTGTCGTTCTTATTAAATGGGCGAAAGGTAGATAGAGGTTTTATTAATGTCAGTCCACTTAGTCCAAAGTGAAACTCCATGCCCCCCAACGCAAATAAGCTAGTTGTTAGATATTGCACACGTCCCATCGGCTAGAATATCTGTTTATTTGAAATTTTAGAATTCCAAAGTTGTAATGTTACCCTCAAGTGGCTGTCTTGACACAAAGTAATGGGGCTCAGTACATGGTACGTCCGACATGCTGCCATAACTTGTCACCTTCACCGCGACACAGTCTTCTTTCTCTCCTGTTGGCTCGTTTGCCTTCCAGGTGGTGTATTCAACACTGGTGCCGTCTGACCATGTATAGGTTCCTTCCGTGATCCGGTCATTCAGGCCTGTCCAGATTAAGCCTGTTTCTCCTGGAGGTACCAGTGTATGGACGAATGCTTCCTCGTGTGATTTATGAAAAGAGACCAGGGTGGCATTCTCCTTTGCACTCTGGAATAACGCTCCCTCCCATGTTTGCTTGTCCACGTGATATTTGTAACACGTGCCTTCGTGCTTCTTATAGCCAGGATCACACGACACTGTCGAATAAATACCACATTGTGAGCTAGGGAATATTTCCCCTTTGTACCATTATATCCTCGTGAATAACGAAATACAACACACAAGGCAACTATTAGGATCGAGGGAATCTTGAACTGAGAAGAGGCCTGATGACGGCCAAGTTTAATAACATGCATCAGTTTAATAATGACAGAAAGATACAGAAATTGGGAATAAACCATGGATCAGTTTCACGTGAGCAAGCGCGATAGTCTTGCGGGTACTATTTAGAATGAATACTTTATAAGATGAACAGTTGACTTCAGGAAGAACTCCATATTAATTTTTGGCTCCTTTAATAATTACATGTTTTTTACTTACCACCTTGCATAAGGATGAACACGTCTGAAAACGAAGATTGAAAGAGTTACCTGGTCGATTAAAATTGTTCACGCCATAAGCGCAAAGGAAAGAGCAAAAAAACAAAACAAAACAAAAAACAACAACAACAACAAAAACCAAAAACTTAAAGTCTATCTATCAACAAATATAAAACATGCAAACAAAGAAATAATTCAAACGCACTATTGGAACCAAAGAAGGTAAGAAGGTATACATAAGGTATACATGAGGTAAGAAGGGATACATTAGAAGGTAAGGGATAGCCTACGAATTGACATAAATGCAATGCTAAAAACACAAGGATTTAATCACAAAATCCAAAATTACTAAATTAGACATGATAAAAGCGCAGATAATAATGGATATCCAAACCATGTTTGGCAGTTTGACCAGATTGTGTAACTTGTGTATGACTATCAGAATTTTACAGTCTACTATCTAGTTACTTTCATGTTAAAGAACATAGAATCTTGTTAATTATCTTATATGCTGTAGACTTAATTTGCGATTGTCTGAGCTAAATACCTGTGTACGGTAAAACGTTGTCCTTAAGTAACGGTTCTTTATTTCCCGGCATGGGATCAAAGTACACCACAACATAAAACTTCGCATTTGGTGACCGAGCCATTCCGACGCCCACAAAGTTACTTGAAAGCCAAATAAGGTGAATGAAGGGCAATGCAACAACCTTTGGCTTGCGTTTTGCCCAATCATAATACTTGACTGATGTGTACCACGTGATCACAGCCGCCTGAGCCAATCCTGTTTGAGGGCCAACTCTAGTGAAGACATTCGTCCCGTAGCTCGTGCTTGGATCAATCGAGGCGGTACCTCGTGAGACCAGCGTTTGTGCCCAGTTCTGCGCAGCCACAGAAATGCGAGTGGAAAGGATGAGGGGGCCTGCACCGTGAAGTCTCCGAAATCGGTTGATGTACTCCACAATTTCTATTCTGAATCCATCTATAAGCAACAGAAGCTTAGCGTTTACCTTGTGAGCAAACAACGTACTTTGTTTGTTTTTTAATCAAACATACTGCCTTAAGTTATACTGACTAGGATTTCACCCGTATTATTTCCCTTACTTTGAGCCAATGTAGTATAATGTTATGGTGAACTATTTGTATTGTTCTTGTCATTCTATTTCATTCTATTTTGGTAATTTTTAACACATAACCACCCATTTCTAAAACAGAGTCGATCAGTCATTCTGGTATTGCTAGCCACCAGAAATGCTAACTCGCCGGTCTTATATCTCTCCTCTTAAAAAGAAAACAAACAAACAAACAAATATAAGATTGGCTTAAAATAGCGTTTCCAGTTGTTTAGTTGAAACATTTGTCACAATTCCAGGTGTCGTACCTCCTGAGGTCCCGGGTGTAGTAGTGGATTGTGTCGCACTTGGTGTGGAGATTCTTCTGCCAGTTGAACCTGAGGAGGATCGTGCTACAAAAACATTTCCGTAACGTATGAGTGTTTATGTTTAGCAAAGACACAATGTTGAGTGACAATGAAATGCGAAGTATAAGAGGCAGAGTTGAAAACTGAATGTGCTTTACGATCACCTAACTTAGAGAAAAGAGGCAGACAACATGAATTTATACGAATTTCAGTAGACTTTAGCCACTTAAATGGACTAGCTTTGTGGATATGTTATCAGAAAATGCTGTTGAATTCCCTGGCACAATTACATGCCATCAAAGTTTATGTCTTTGGAAGTGTGACAATGTCCTCCTTGTATGTGTTCGGGCCCGGACCCGAAGCGGGAGATCAACTCGATCCCCCGTGCGACTGGACTTGTAGTTAAACCACCCCTGCCTAGACATTCGTTGTGTTAATATTATGGGATGTATGAACATGTGCTTTGTCGTCGAAAACCTCTCGTAGTGAAGATTGTAATTTGTTCGCAATGCAGCGTATTAAAAGGATTGTTTACAGATAGATTGCAGAAAAGCTGATCTTTGAGTTGGAACTAAACAGTATGAACTGCGTCAATGAAGAAAGTTTTTCTGAGAAGCAAACCACTCTGATCTATTCTTCGTCTTTTTTATTTCTGCATGTTCAAAATGGCGGTTTACTTCTTTACCTTCTATGATCGGTTTATCAAATTTTTCATTTTATTTTGCTGTGGCATCCAAAATAACGAAAACGTATCACTTCACACTTATACCTGATGTTGTTCGTGTGGTGGTTCTTCTAGTAGGTTTTCCAGTAGGTCTTGGCGTTGGTTTGACTAGAATGATAAACAGGCGGTCGATGTATAACAGTTACAAGTTTTGTTAAAAAAGCAATACAAATGGCAGTAATAATTTTGTGAGGATTATAGAGTTACGTCAGTTGAATTTCAATAGAGAAGGCGATATACTGAAGGGAGATTATTTGTAGCATAATAATAATAGTAATAATAATGATGACTTATATAGCGCTGTTTCTACAGGGTATCCAACAGCGCTTTACAATATTTAAAATTAAATAATAGAATTGACAATATTTACAATTAAACAAAATAATAATAATAATAATAATAATAATAACAATAACAACAATAACAATAATAATAATAATAATAATTGTATAATGCAGTGTCAATTAAAATATACGCTAAAAAAGAAAGGTCTTCAGCTTTGTTTTAAAAGTAGTCAAGGACTTGCAGCTCCTCATATCCTCTGGAAGAGAGTTCCATAACACTGGTGCAATATATGAAAATGCTCTTTGACCATACGTCTTAAGATTGCATCTAGGTATTACAAGCGAGGATTTGCTAGAGGAGCGCAACGTTCTGGAGGGAATATATGGCGATAAAAGTTCACGTAAATAAAAAGGCGCCATGTCATTTAACGATTTAAATGTTAAAAGCAGAATTTTAAAATGAATTCGTTCGGCCACTGGAAGCCAATGTAACTCTCTCACGTACATGTACCTCACAGCATTACGTAGGGTTACCCACTGCGTTTTAGGGAGCAAAAAACAAAACATAAGAAAAGAGTATCAACAGCAAACCAAAAAATTCCAGGAGTACGGGTCACGGGAAACCTTGTTGTTAACATACCATTTATCAATGTTCGAGATCGAATTTTTAGCGCATTCTTTTAGGCATGTTGTTATACTGTACAATCAATCTATGAACACAAGAACGTTTTCCCGCTTCTCATAATTTAACAATTGGGATGTGTCGTTCATGGTGTATGCTTTTTTCCTTGACAATGATTTTTCAGTCAGGTATATGCACAATCAGTTTATGCCAGAAAAATGTTACTGAACGTATTTCACTTTTAAGGAAAAAAAGCTCTAGTTTCTTTGTGTAGATACTCTAATGAAGATTTCTATCTGCTCTTATTGCTTTCCACCTACTCAAAAACAGCTTTAAAGACCTGCTTCGCTTAAACGGTTACCCGCCAATTTCCCGCCGGTGGAATGACATGACGTTTTACAGTTCTTTGTTCTTTGATGAAGACGAAGATTCCAAAAAGACAGATACTCGTGAGAATCTCAGCTATTTTATAATAGTTCACAAAAAACTCTTTGGGGCTCACTTTGGTCACTTTAGTACTAAACTCGTTTCATATGGAAGGTGCGAGGTTTCTTCTAGCTAAAATATTGTGGTCTTTTATTCAAACAAAGGAAAGTACCTATGTTTAACTGAGAGCTTTTGTGTAAAACGGTAAAAAAAATCCGCTCTTGAATTAGTGGCGCTGGAAACAGCGAACAGATACGAAGATTTAACTCTGCCTTCTCCACACCGATGAACGGAAGTCTCTACTTGTCATTGATTGAAACGAGTCAGTTGTAAAATAAAAGAAAAAGTATTGATAGTAGCCATTGCATTTAATACGTTCTACAAGATACAAGAGAAGATGCTCTCCGAAACCATATTTCCGTGTTACGTATTTTCTCAATTAAACGCCCCCGGCGTTTATTTGAAACTCCGGGGTTTATTTGGGCCGGCATTTTTAAAGAAAGGGTTATGATTTGTTTTTCTTGGCAGCCGTGTATCTTGCCCTTAAATCTTAAGTTTATTATAGCGGAGCCAGCTCGCTAGCGCGTCAGCGGAGCTCCATTGCTAAGGAAATTTCGTAACCGATCAAGCCAAGAAATTTTGGTAGTGACCTTTACAGACACGTGACCGTCCGTACGTCCGTCCGTCCGCACCACACGGTTACCAATACACTTCATACACTGGATATAACCCTGTGCTGAATCCCGTGTGTTTTGGGGACGAAATCGCATGTTGACCCGCGTTTAGCAAAACAAGCAAAGAACAAAAGTCAAAAACAAATTTGTTAATGGAAAAAAAAGTTCAAAAGAATACTCAGTTGTCTTTTTGGTGGAAGGGGAAAAGTTCAATTTAGGCGAAAAAAATTAGGCGATAAAGTTCAGGCGAAAAGTTCAAATTTGCCTCGTCGGTTCTGTTCGAACTCGGTCGGCACACCGCTTGAGTTCGCAGCTTTTTGCAGCAGTTTCGACGCCAAATATAGCAGAGCTAGTGCTTTTTGGTTTTTTCTGTCCACAACCATAGTTTTTACGGCGTTCCGAACACATTTTGCCAGGAAAAGCACCAGCATTTTCATGCTGATAGGCATCTTGTCATGACGAAAGAAATAAGTATTAAAAATTAACTTGAAAGATGACAGCGAGGGTGGGAATTTTTTCTTTTGTTTTTTTAATTTTAACGACTTGTATGAGAGTATTTTTACAAATTAATAACTGCCAGCCAAAAAAAAAAAACAAAAACAAAAACAAAACAAACAAACAAAAAACAAAACAAAAAAGGAGGGGGGGGGGGCTTCGCTTTTAGGCTTGGCTAAATCTAAATATTACAACAAATAAATGTCTGAGGGGCTTATTTACAATTCCCTCTTTTATACCCGGCGTTTCTTCGGGACCCTGCGTTTAACTGAGAAAATACGGTATTTAGTTTTTGTCACTATTAATTCCCTACAGGAAACAAACTTTATAATTTCAAACCAAAAATTTAGTAAGGCCCCCAGATCATTACCTTCACATCTGTCCCCGCGATATCCTGGCTTGCAGCGACAGCGGTAACCGGTGTCTTCGTCTGTCTCGATGATGCAGCTTCCTCCATTTTTACAAGGACTAGAAAGGCAAGGATCCTTCTCTGAAATAATAATAATAATAATAATAAAGAGGCAAATAAGGGTAAGGTGAAAAACAAACAAACAAAAACAAAGTAAAAAAGATTGATGGAAATCAGAAGTATTTTCAGAGAATGAGGAGGAAGATTATAGATCAACTCTTAGAACTTTGCAGTGCCACCTTTTACCTTTTACCATTCGCCACCTTTTACCGGAACCTAATATGTCCTGCTACAATTTTAGAACAGCTAGAAAATACCAGCTTCCTAAGATCAATACCAAAAGGTATCTCAAATCGTTCATACCGTTTTGCGCGGCACAGGCAACGTTGTAGACGCCTACTACATTTTATACCATTTTAAAGCCTTGTACTATAGTGATATATTTTAATGGTTATGTATATAGTTCTTTTTTTCCATATTTATATTTTTTGGTTAGAAACATTGTTATTATTATCCTTTTAAAATTAGATTATGTCTATTAATATTATCGTAGACTTATAGATCTTTTCTATTGACTTGTAAATAATTACGTAATTCAGCCTGGTGGCTGCGATGAAATTTTAATAAACTATCTACCCCCCCCCCCCCCCCATTGCCCATCCTGTGACGGTTAGTATATAAATTTCTAGAATTTCAAACACTTGTATAAATTTAAGTTTTAAATAGGAATTAGCCCTTTTCACAGTTAAATTTTCTCATTTGCTTGTGGTTGTGAGGCAATTTCGGGCTAAAAATGCAAAGGAAAGATAGAAAAGGACTATTATTAAGTTGTGTGTCCCCATGACACATAAAGTTATTATTTATATTTTTCTTGTGTCAAAACAGCGCTTTTAAATGCAGTGAATTTACGAATTACTTCTCCTACTTACGGTCCTTCGCAGCACATTTCTTCTGTATTGTGGCTATTTGATTGGCATTCAATACCATGCCATATATTTGCAGACACGTAACACGACCTTTGAAATACTGTTGCACGTGGTTCACCGCTCCTATTCGAATGGGATGCTGGGTAGCCAGGTGTATGCGACTCATCCTCGCTCGAGAAACCTATAAAACATCCAGAGTAAGTACAATAAATCAATCATTCGCAATAATTCTAACAAAAAAAAAATGGACAAAAATTTAAAACACATTATTTTGAAATGGATCATATCTTTTTTGATCTGTTTTCATAATGGATCAGTTTGACAAACTTTTTGGGTTTGGAATATGTGCCCTTTCCCTATAATCTTCCGGCAAGACCATTTCAACTTTGCGATCCAACATTGTCAAGTATTGTTGAACACAACATGACGGATTCTTTTTGCCGTCATGTTGGAAGATGTTGGACACGATTTGATTACCACGAAACAATACATAAGGTTTGATCTGTTTGGTCGACTAGCTCAGCATTGTTTGACTGGTGTACGTATAGTAAACATCGAAACACGTAATCCAACGTCAGTCAATACAGAGGGCAAACGAGTCTTAAATGAAGTATTCAGCAACGTTGGGCAATGTTAAATCGCGATGGTGGATCGCTTGGTCATCACGCAATAACGTTGTCTAAGAAACTTGTATTCAGCAGTGGAGGATTGAAAAAAAAGTGTAAATGTGAAGTTCGTTCATATACTATAAGTTGTCATAACCGCAGGGCTGCAATAAGACAAAAGTCGAACCCACAAACTCATGTATCCTGGTATAATTTATGGTATATAAATCTTGCATCTTACCACACGTCCATTGACCCACAACTTCGCAACACCTCTGTTGTTATCGTACATTAACCCCACATAGTACCATTTCCTTGGCAAAAAACGATAAAAATACAATTTTCTCCTGTAAAAATTTCGACGACTGTAAATATGTCCTTCTAGCAGACGCGTTCCTGACAGCCAAAGACCAACGCCATGTCTTCCCCTTCGATAGTTGACGATTGGGCCCGGTTTACTCTCGGGGTAAACCCACAGGAATATCGAGATTGAGCTCCATGTGTCAAGTCTGCCTTCAACACTATTTGGGAAGTCGAGGTAGCTGTTTGATGTTCCTTGTAGGTAAAACGATCCACCTGGTCTTCCGTAAGGTCCCGGTGAATTGGTCACGGAACTTAAATAAGCCGTGGGAGCTCTGCGAGCACTGATGTCCCGTCCTTTAGTTTGTTTGTTCAGGGGATAGATAGCAAAAGCCACAGGAAGAGCTGTCGGTAAAACAGATTAAATTATAAGAATACTTTGTTTTTTCAATTTGAGCTTCGACAATAGGCGGAATCTGGGAGAAGAACAGTTGGCGATATACCGAGGAACACGTATGTCAGCTCCTCAATCATCTTATGTGGCATCGCCAGGAAAAGAGGAAGTTATATAATACTAATACCGTGTGTTCAACTTTAGTCCTGGTACGCAAAACGTTAGTAAAAGTACCCTCGGGTCGAAGGCTGATAGATTTGGTTCTCTCGATCTCGTACCTAAAGTCCACGGGTACCTCGGAGAACTGCATGGTCGCTAGGCGAGAATCTAGAAAAATTGCTCTCCAGTAATTCATCATAGCGATTCGACTTCTTTTGTGTCAAATCAAAGCACACAATTTATAGTTATTCAAGGTGACTGGTTATTATACGTTGCATTTTCTATCTGTAGTGGAGCTTTTGGAAGCGTAGAGAAGGCCAAAATGTTCTGTCTTGACTTCACAATTTGCACTTAAACACCTTCACAGAAATGCTTCCATACTGGTTTCTTTATAAAACATTTTAAGATTTATTGTGAAGGCCAAAATCACTAGCAAAACCATAACAAAGGCGTTTTTTGGGGTCTTCATATTTTAGCTAATCATAACGTTGTTTTCTTTGCTCTGCAAATTACTCACTCACCGTTTGTACATGCCCTTGTGGCTAGGCGTCTTATTACATTCCTAAGGCCAGAGAAGGTGTTGGCTCGAAAAATATCCCCTTTCTCCCCAACAATCAACCTCAATTCATAATCGCTCGTATAGGGCCCTATGGCCAGAGCATACACTTGCACGCCTTTTGCTCGTAAAGGCAGCACCGCCTTGTCAAGGGGAACTGAATCCGAGGTACGTGTTTGAAATCCATCCGTCATCACTATCAATATCTTGGGTACATTTTTCCGGGATCCCCCTTCTGTAAGAAACACGTCCTCTGCTGCCACTTTAAGCGCCAAGTCTATCCTTGTTACTCCTCTGACGTAGGGAAGACGCTCCACAGCGTAGTAAAAGCTTGGGTAGCTATAGTATCGAAGGAATGGTATTACCACACGCGCACTTGTGCTGTATACTATGACTGCTGCGTGTGTCCCCAATCGCGAGATTCCGAACTCGCGCACGGCCTTTCGTACGAAGTCTTTTTCTTGGTAGTATCTCCAGCTACCAACACTGCCTGAAGCGTCTATTGCAAAGGCTATATCAACTGGACGTTTGCACAAGGCACCTACGATTCAAGTGTGAGGATAATATAAAATAAGATAGCGCAAAAGTGCAATTAAGAGATAACAAATTTTCACCTTAGATGTTTTTTTTAACTTACCATCGCTCATTTGACAACAAATAAATACAATGACTAGCTGCAAAATAAGCAGCAAGGGTACTGACTCCATAGCACTCTGAAAGAAAGTGAAAATTCATGTAAAACTTTCCTTTTCAACACTGTTGCCAGTTAGACTTTGCAAACATCTTACTATAAAGTTGATAGTTGCGAACTAGCTTCCTACTCTATTTATCTAGGCCAAGCGTTACCCAAGAAACCGACTTCAGGCCTAAGTCAGGGTATACATAAGGAATCACAGCCAAATTGCAGTCAATTTTTCATTTTTGAAACACAATGCCAAGTTTGGAATTTTACACTCTGACAATACGTTTGGTCACACGAGCCTCTCGTTCATGCGAGTAGCCTACTTTGATCTTTCTCTTCAGTCCCTCAAGACGAGCAGAAGGTCAGATGAAACTGAGAAAAAGATCATTACGACCTGTTGCGGGAAACTGGTTGTGCTTGTTACACAGTACGATTTTGTGGAAATGTTAGGCTTTCGTTCCAGAGGAAGACTCTATTATGGACGTACGAAACATAAAAAAATAAAATTGTTTTGTAACATAGCACTGGTATCAAAGATTCTCAGTGCTGGTGTCATGTGTAAAGATTCTTCTAAAAGGAGTTTCTACTTGAATAACAATACTACCATTTTCGTTCAACCCTGAAGCGTGACGATTTTTTTGCGTATGTTTACTTTTAAACTTAACAGTTTTGTCTGGTTACGTGTCACTTTAGACCAATGAAACCTTGTCGGTTATGTCGCGAAACTGACAAGGTTCTTGGCGCCATTCGAACATGTTTTGTTCACGTGGTCTGAAACTTTTCAGGTTTTCCGTGCACAGGAGCATGTTTTGTTCACGTGCTCTGAAACTTTATGGTCCGCGAAACGACCAACATTGAAATTTGTTGTGCTCCAAACTGCACTAACTCCTCGGTAATTTGGGAAAGGGAGATAGATCAGTAGTGGACTTTCAATACTTCGACGAGTTCAAGGTCATCTTTCTGTAATTTTTCAGATGCCGGCTCTTTAGGCTTTGCTAATTTTTGCATTTCGTCGCAGTATCTGTGCCATACAGATTTTGCGGTGTTTACGGTCACGCAACTCGTTCGCAAATTGTGTAAAACTCCGCGGAATATAACCCATAACTTGTTCACCCCCTTCACTCAGACCCTCGCTGATATTAAAAGAAAATTCTGTCAAAGATGAAGCATTTTAAATCTTGATCTAAAGCGACTCCTGGACGGTAACTCCTTCCAAACTTGTTAACTTTCCTCATCTCCTTCACTGCAAAAAATTAAAGACTTTTGTGCGGCAAAACCTGAAAAATCTCAGAGCACGTGAACAAAACATGTTCGAATGGCGCCAAGAACCTTGTCAGTTTTGCGACATAACCGACAAGGTTTCATTGGTCTAAAGTGACACCTAACCAGACAAAACTGTTAAGTTTAAAAAGTAAACATACGCGAAAAAATCGTCACGCTTCGGGGTTGAACGAAAATGGTAGTACAGTCTTGTGAACTTTGTACTTACTACTTTTAATTCTCTAACATAGATATCGGAATGTAATCGTCAAGTTACGTTTTTTTGCTGAAGCTGTAAACTAAGGAAGGGGATTAGCTTCGATTCTGTTGACTGTTCTGTTAAAATCAGTGACATGGGTCTCACTCGATCAATTCGTTTTTCGGATTCATGGCTAGTCTTATTGAATCAAGGAAAGTTTTACGATTTTGTGAGTGAAATAGAAAATTTATTCATTCCATAAAAAGGACGAGAAAATTACCTATTCCAAATAATTGTCGGGAGTCAACGCACATTGTAAATTGTGTCGACTTGAAATTAACGGTACAAACTAAAACTACATGTTTGATTTTTAGCCTCTTTCTGCTTTCATTTTAGGATTTTCTGATCAATTCAGATTCAAAGTCAAGACGAAGTATTTTAACTGGAATGACCGTTGAAACGTTCCAAAGTGGTGAGATCATTTCCAAGTTATGAAGTAATTTTTTGGGGAATTTAAACAAAGTTTATCCATACACCAAAATACTATCCTAGTGTTCACTATCCTTGCGCTATCGTACCGTAAAATATCCATACCGCTCGTTTATAATTAGAAAATAACAACCAAGAAGTAAAAATACGTACTCACCAACGTTGAAAATGTTAGTGTGGTGTTTCCATTTGTTTCCTCTGTTTTTGAACTAGATTAATATATTCATGATCTAAAAAACGTTGTTTGTTTTAACTGGGATTTGTTTTTAAGAAACCTGTAATTCCACACGTTTATTTTACAATTTATATTTCAAAAGCACTGATGCCCCGAACAAAAATCGTCGGACCATTTATACCTACGGCTAGACATTTGTCCGACAAGATTTCACTGAAAACTTCAGGAAAATAAGGAAACTACCGATAGAAGATCGCGTACACCAGTGGGCATGACATGTGGAATTAAGCGAAAACGTCCTTTTTGAGGCCAAGTTTTGATTACGTATAAATCATCGTTCCTAAGACATCTCGAAAGCGACCAACACTCCTCAGTGATCACTTTTGGACATTTAAGAGGGCTGCTTACGAGAGATTCGTACAATTCAGGGTCCCAAAGGGGTTCAGCGCTCCAGCCTAAAAATTGCAGGCTCCAGAGCTTTAAGGCATAAAAACTGGGGATCTTTTTCTTTACCCCACAGCTCTTTATAGCCAGAAACATCATTTTGCGCTGGGTTCCGAGTAAAGAACGGCTTCAGGCCCTGATTTCTACGGTAAAAGTTTTGAGGGCCCAGGTCTCCTCAACACTTTCCCCCTGGGACGCTAATGATTTTTACCTAAACTTTTTACTGTATCTCACGCGCCACCCTAAATCAAACGTTTGACTTTTTCGCCGCTTGTTAACCCTGCATCCCCCAACACTGAGTTTATTCTAACTGGATCTAAGTTCATAAATGACTTTAACTTGTTAGAGATCACGCCTTTCTGTAAAAATGCCACTATAACAAGAGAGCCAAATCTGCGATGGTGCTGAAAAGCGCACTTCAAAACAAGTAGCAATAGCGAAAACTTTAAAATAGTCTACATGCCTGTTCTTAGTGACAAGTATTAATCTTTGTTCGCTCTTCTCTTGGTGGTATTCTTGCAGTTTCAAAACATTAAATGGCTTTTAGAACCTCAACCTTTTGTTATAATCAACTCAAAGAAATAAACTACAGATGTTGGTATAAAAAACACATTTACACCTTTTGCTGTTCATTAGCGCAAAACGTACATTCATTTGTGCCAAGCGATGCATCAATAACTTGTATTGTACTTTCTTGAACACCGCAAGCAACATCATTGGTGCGAAACGACTTTCAATAGCGATATTTAAATACGCGCGAGCATTCAACAGTATCAATAGACAATCAACTAAACGACGGGACAATCATTTGGGTGGAACGTTATTTCATGTGCGCGCAATGAAAATTCAATAGCACCAATTGACAAACGGTTGCATTTATTGACAATCATTCAACCAAAAATGAAACTTCATTAGTGTTATTAGCATAAACATAGGCAATCTATAGCGCGTTTGGACAATCATAGCCATTCGAGATTATATTCTTTAGTGCGTTTTGACAATCATTTGAGCGGCTCAAAATACAATAACACAAAAGAAAAAATCAATACTACTTGTCATTTCTATTTAAATTTCAGCCTTCGATAAACTCTCTGTTAATACAACGGGGTAGATATGTTTGCATAAAACGGAACCATTGCCCACTTTTAGCTGGAGTGATTGTTCCAATATTTCGATTCAAAGCTTCCAAAAGCAGCTGTGTGCGGTAATGGCCCAGAGCAAGGCCCGATTTCTTGCTTCATCTCGATTATTCATTTCTTGTTGTATTGCGGGACGACTTATATCTGCTTTTACCGCTGCTTTCAAGGAGCTTATTGCTTGTTCCACGATGTTTAGAAATGGACTGTAAGGCGGCAATTTTTTCAGCTCAGTGTTTGCACCTGGATTGACTGGATTGTGATGGGCTGGGGCACCATCGTAAATGAAAATGACGTTTTCTTCTGGGTCAAGATTTAAACGCGTCTGTGCCAGGAAGTCGTTAAATTTCTGCGCATTCATTCCTCCAATGATTGAAGAGTGGAAGACAAGGCCATTAGTCGGTGAAATAGCGAGTGCAACCGTCACGTTTCTTCCTCTTTGACCACAGACTTGCCTGTAGGCCCTTTCTCCTCTTCTCGCTCTGCCTTGGCTTCGAGAAGTCCAAATACTGTATTATATCCGCATTCATCTATAAAAACAGAATGATTTACACTATGGCATGGCCCATAAACCAATTGGCATAAGCATATCGTTTCTCGATGACATCGGGTCTGTTTCTTTCTGCTGGGAGTGGTCTGCTTAGTTTCACACGAAAAAGCATTCCGTCTAAGGTCCTTGCCACAGTACGGTCGTGGATTTGTGGTTTGGCGGGAAGACGTTGCCGTAATTCTTGGTTTATCTGGGCCAGCGTTAGTTGACAATTCTCATTTACAATGTCATTGAGAGTGTCCCTCATCTGGTTATCGACACGTACATTATTTGGTCCTCCCCTTGGTCTCTCTGCAATTCTACCTTCCCGTACATATCTGGCAACTATACTCCTGGCTGTGGAACGATTAACACCGATTGTATCGGCCACCATGAGATAATCTTCATTTGTGTTTTCAAAAGCTTGAATAATCCTTTCGCGTTGCTCTAGGATGATGCGATTTCTACGAGGCATTTTGGCTGTTTCTGGAGCGACAGAGAAATTGAACTGACGAAAACTTGCTTTTATACTGCAATTTCATGCTGAATCTTGAGCAATCTTTTTTGTTTTAGCTATTTTTTGATCCATGAACATAGAAAAATACAAAAGTAGTATTGATTTTTTCTTTTGTGTTATTGTATTTTGAACCGCTCAAATGATTGTCAAAACGCACTAAAGAATATAATCTCGAATGGCTACGATTGTCCAAACGCGCTATAGATTGCCTTGTTTATGCTAATAACACTAATGAAGTTTCATTTTTGGTTGAATGATTGTCAATAAATGCAACCGTTTGTCAATTGGTGCTATTGAATTTTCATTGCGCGCACATGAAATAACGTTCCACCCAAATGATTGTCCCGTCGTTTAGTTGATTGTCTATTGATACTATTGAATGCTCGCGCGTATTGAAATATCGCTATTGAAAGTCGTTTCGCACCAATGATGTTGCTTGCGGTGTTCAAGAAAGTACAATACAAGTTATTGATGCATCGCTTGGCACAAATGAATGTACGTTTTGCGCTAATGAACAGCAAAAGGTGTAATAGTAACTGCAAAATCTACGGTCTGACTGATTTTATTCACGTATGCCACATTACAAAACAAACATATAAACAAACAAACAAACAAACGCGGGGCACGTGTAAGATTAATTTCCTTCATTTCACTCGAGATCTAGCCAAAAATCTCAGTTCAAAAAATTATACCTTCTCGGTTACTCTCATGATTCTCAGTGATTCTCAGCGTGCACCGACTCTGAACATTGTACATTTTCATTTTTGCATTACCTCAAGAGCTCACGTTTTAAAGTAAGAATACAATGATCAACGTGCTTTTTTTATCATGATGACTTTTTTCAAGACGAGTTGTTCTTTCTTAGAACCATGTCTCTTTTCCTGCCAAATTTACCAACATCCTCAATTCCTTCTCCATCCAACAGCACATCAGATGGTTCTGTGGAAGAATCATCCAAACTGTTTATCACTTGCTCACTTGAATCAGTTTCAGGTCTTTCAGACGTTTCATCCTCGTCCTCGTCTTCGTTGTTGTGTGCAGAGTCATCTGCTCCAGGTTCAGAAGTGCCATCAACTGGTTCGTCAATTGCACCATTTGTGTCATCTATGGCGTCCTCTTCTTCTTGCAAAATGGGTTCTTGGGCGTGTAGAATGGCTTCGTCATTTACCAAACTGTTAGTTCCAAGTTGGTCATCACCCTGCTCTGTGCCATTATTGTGAGTTTCTTTATTTTCTCCTTGATCAAACTCCTTGATATCCTTGGTAGTGCTGAAGTCGTCTTTTGAGCTATTGAAAGACTCATCTGAGTTGCTGGGTTCCTGGTCATCGTCAATCATCTCATGAGCATTTTTCTCAGTTTTGCTGTCGTAACCATCGTTGTTATTAGTCTCATGCAAACGTGATGGTTCAGTGTTGTTTAAGGTAATGGTGTAAAATTGAGATGTATCAGAACCATCGAGATGGCTGAGATGCTTGGGCTGGTCCTTTTCCTTGAAACCAAATCCTAGACTTCTGTTATTTGTTTCGATGTTTTCAAAAGCATTCTCAATATTTTTTCCTTCTTCGTTTGTCGTAGTATTATAATGCGGCGAATTGCCAGGCTCATGCTTCGGCCGCTTTCTCACTTTGTCGATTTGTTGACCAAGTTTTCCAAAGCTCTCTTTAAGATTTTGCACGGCACTCATACGGTTTGGCTTCCACTTCCTCTTTCCTTCCCTGTTCTCACAACAGTCATCATTGCACTGCATGTAGCAGTCCAGGGTTGGGTATTGGCTGCAGGACATTGGACACGTAGACGGATAGGGATCAGTTGTTGTTGTGACTGTTTGAACAGTCCCTGGGTAGGATACAGAGTAAGACTGGGGAGAGTATGACGGAGGAGCGGGCGCAGGATATCCTGGGTAATAACCGTTGGGTGAAGGCTGCTGATACAATGCCGTGCATGTATGCTTATGATTACATGCGTTGTAGCAGTAGTTCCCTGCTTTACCTTCAGGAGAAAATAGGAAACGCAGCTTTTAATATCATCATTATAATACATTCAAAAAATGAAATGATGACGATCATGGCAGTTAAAAACTGATATCAATTTAAGCAGTCGATTAATACCCAACCTGACGAAAATCAGGCTTGAACGGGATTCGAACCCATCACCTCTGCGATGACCTCTGCACGGGTATCACAGAGATCACGGGTTCGACTTCAAACCTGACTTTTTTTAAGTTGTTTTTTTGTCGACTGATTAAGTTGATATCTTTAACTGCGATGGTCTTAATCATTTCATTATTTCATCGCAGATCACGTATGAGATTCCTTCATATAGTCATTCTCATACATTAGGATAAGTTGACCTAACCTTTGAAAATCCCAGTTCTATTTAGAGTGGGGATTGGCCTAGCTGCATCCTTTGCTTCCATTGCAGGAAGCGTGAGCATCAGCCTGGCTCGATAGATAACTCTATTGTTAAATCATCACCATGACTACAGTAGAACCTCTATAACTCTAACGGTCTGAGGAAACATCAAAGGAAACATAAAACTGTTTGAGTCAAGTTCAAACTACAGATATATATCGTTATAATCGAGTATAGTAAATTTGCTATATTTTATATGGTTCTTAATGAAGGCTGCAGGTTTTTCAGCTATGATTTTAAATGTTTCACTCTCTCCGTCAACGACTTAAACTTAATGACAACTTTTTTCAAAAGTTGATGTTATTAAAAATTAGCTTGCTAGTTAAGACTGGCCTGTAGGACACCGTCGTCTAGTAATTTTCGTCGTAGTAGGTTGTTCAAGGTCACTGAAGGAGTGATTGGTATGTTAATGATATATGGGGGTGGGGACGAAAGAGGGCTGATGTTTTGACCGTGGTTTGACATGGCAAGGTTAATATGACAACACCGAGTTACCTGTTTTTCCTTCAACTTTATCTGTAGAAAAAAAGAAAAACATAATTGTTTAGAGACTTCAAATAAGTAAAAAAAAAAAAAAAAAAAGAACGACAACAGCTTCTGTCACAAATGTCAACAAGAGTAACGAGAAGCAGTTTTGAGTCCACTTAAACAGTTAACGACATGGCAAACGCAGCTGTATTTCCTTGTTAAAGGCAAATTTGGAGGAAGTTAAGAAAGTATGCAAGTGTCCTCAAGAACAAGTTCCTTTTTGCCTTTTTCAACATCTGTTTCAGCAAAAATGTACTTTTTCGTCATTCTTTGACTAGCCACTGCTAATGGCAAAGCAGTTAACACTAGGCGTATTGATAACAAACTGTGTGTTTGCTAAGGAAGGGATACAATTCTCTCAACGTTTTAAAAAGATAAAGAATATCTTAATAAAATATTCATCAGTGTTCGAGTAGTCAAACCGGTTAACAATTGGAATGGAGGTATGAATCATAGTTTGAATTCTGGGTGTTCTTATCGAACACAGTCCTACTGCGACTACTCTCTCTATATTTATTTATCGCATCTTTTCTTTTTATCGTACCTGGTTTGTCAATTCTCATACTTAAAAGTTTCTCTGAGTCTCGTAAAAACTTTTGGAATCGGAGAGTCGGGTCTGCGTTGAAGGACCTGAACTTGATTGATACGGCTATTCCTAATCCGGCGGGCCTGAATATACAATGAATATGTTTACGATTATTAAAGCAAAAAAGAAGGCGAGTTGACAGAATTGTTAATTATATTATATACAGCAATATTTCATAAGCTATGACTAGTCCCTGGTGAATGTGCTGTT
This sequence comes from Siderastrea siderea, assembly GCA_964030785.1. Lineage (NCBI taxonomy): Eukaryota > Metazoa > Cnidaria > Anthozoa > Scleractinia > Rhizangiidae > Siderastrea > Siderastrea siderea. The sequence continues at coordinate 3,924,072 of OZ034968.1, read as the reverse complement.
ATTGTAAGGCGATGTCTCCGTAGGCACTCCTTGATCTTCTTATTAGCATACGTTCATGTGGTCTTGACACAACATAAATTGATAGCAAATGTGCCTTGAAGTATACATAACTGTCGCAATTATGAGAAAATTGGTTGAATATGGAATTTTTTTTGGAAAAAGGTTGAACTTGCAGGTGTTTAAAATATGGCTGTATGGCAAGACTGGCAGCACAACAAACGTCAGTAAATGCTGCAACTTTTGAATGCTTCGTTTGAATCACTTGAAGTTTCGAGATACTTACTTTTAAACACGGCAGGTTAATTACTTGCTTTAATTTTTCGTATTTGTAGTTACGAACAAATGATTGTTTCTTTCTCTGGTGAATTTCTAAACCAAGAAGACAACAATTTATACGATTGTCTAATTATCTAATTGTCTAATGCGGCAGATTTTTAATGAATACTTAAACAGCGTATAACTTACCTTCCTTTTAAAGAGATTGCTCTGTTCAATGAAAAGAAAAATGAGTGAATTAGATATAAAATACACAACTAAAATTTAATTTACTCAAATTGTCTCATGTTTGCAGGCCATTTCTAGAATATCTTTTAATTAGCTATACAAAAAGCTATTAAAACTATCCTAAGAAAAAAGAGGTGTAAAAGTACTCCCTAGGCCTTCAACGGTCACGTGCATCATCATGACGACGACATTTTGGCAATATCAATCATCCATTAACCCTATTCAGACCTTCTGGGACCAGGCAAAGCCCCCTCCTCCATGTAACTTTAAAACCGCTTACGCTATGGCCAGCAAATTTGCACAGCATAGTGTACGTGCTAATTATAATCACTACAGATACTGTGATGTCACTGTGGCGTGATATGACGTCATTATGACGCCATTTGTTTCTGAATGTTTCACTTAGAAGTAAAGCAATAAATCTACTGAATACTGTACCTGAAGGAGTAAAAATACTTTTTTTTGGGTCCATCTATAATATATTTTCTGAATGTATATGTTTTGAAAGTCATGAAATTATGCAGATAAATTTCATATTAGAGATAAAAAAGCCATTTTGGTGTCCGCCATCTTGGATCCGCCATCTTGAATTTCTTTGAATTCATCTGCTTCATTTAACAAGCAGGAAAATGAAGCCAGCTGATTTTAAAAAGTTTAATTTATTTAATTAATTAACAATGCTATACACTTGAAATTTATGCAAATGGTGAATTTATAGCGAGAAATCACCTTTTTTACCAGTTAAGTCCACCATCTTAGATTTTCACGTTATAAATTTCACGTTTTCCTCAAATTAGCACTAAATTCCTTTCAGTTAGTAAGCGGTTATTCCTAAATGATAAATTGTTGCTACAATTAATGTAAAAATACAAATTCGATTAGAAAACATTAAAATAGTTGCGATTGAAGCGAGAATCGTGATTGTTTGGCTGTCACAAAGTGGTTGCCATGGCAACGTCAAGGTTGCTGGACACAAGACACTCACGCTAAAATGTTGCCAGTTAAATTTTAGGAAAAGTAACAAAATTTAGTGCGAAAAGCATAAACTTTTTACGAAATTACACAACTTCAAAGTTGAGGCGGGCCTCAAAAGTCCCCCCCCTCCCGGGTCTGAATAGGGTTAAGCACATTCTCTTCACGCGTTTATCCTTTCCTTTCCCGTAATTGAGTTAGTTGGCGTTTTTGGTTGCAATAATTAAAAGCAAGTTGCTGTTAAATAAAGTCCAAAGATATAGCAGAGGATAAATAAGTACCTGACACCTTTCACTTTGACTTTTCGGAAGCCTCCTTTCTTCTTTCCTGACTTCCGTGTGAATATTTCCTTGAACTTTAAAACGAGAGCAATATGTAATCTAACAATTAGAAATGTTTATTCTAGACAAACAACCAAAAAGAGAAACTTTTTGAGATAATATATTTTAATTTTAGTATTTTTGGTCACAGCCAGCTGCTAGTACAGGGAGGTGGACCTTGTTTTAAATAGTATTATTAAATAGTATTATTAAATTTTATAAATAATAATTTTTATTATTATTAGATTTTAGATATTATAAATTTTAAATTTTAAATTTTGTAAATTTGTATCATAGAATGTAGAATACGCAATTCAGCTCTATGAGCTGCAAAGTATTTTAATAAAGTACCTATCTTCTCTCTCTCTCTCTGTTGGATTGGCAAAACGTAACAGTTGGTAACTCATCTTTTAGCATGATCCCTACTTCCCTGGTTGTCTTTTTATTTGCCCTAACTCTTCTCTCTTCTCCTAATCCAAGATGGCGGCTTGAAAAACCGAAGGAATGTCCTAACAGCTCTTGGTAGCCCAGTAACGCATTACACTGTAGGCTATAACTATATTGTTCAATGCCTCCTTTAAAATCCAAGACATGCAATAAAGAAGTAATTATAAACGTGTTTCCTGTCATTATGCTATTCTTTCCACACATCTGACTACCGTTAACGTTACTGTGTTTCATTCTCCGCGCTTACTGGCTTGTGTTTTTCTCAGTCTAAAGAATAAACTGGTGTTTATTATATATTGTGAGCTTTATGCTAATTTATTTTAAGTCTCTGTAACCCACCCTGATTAGCCTTAGCTATTTTGCGGGATGCTTTTCAAGCCTGAAAAAATCAGGCTTGCCATGTTAAATAAAGTTTGTTGTTGTTGTTCTTGTTTACTACATCTCTTGGTACATACCGTTACTTTAATGCCACTGATCAGGTCTCTGTAAGCTTTAGAGCTTTTATCTTTGTAATTAGCTCTCCAACGAAATTTCTTGAACAAAATCTCTGTCCTGTAAGTTGATTTGCCTGTTTGATGAAACATAAAATGGAAATTAAACACGAATCATCTATATACCTACGGTCAAGTGAACTTGCGGGTACCTCCATTGATCTAACCATGCAGACTATAGTGATACATAAATAGATTGCAGGCGAGTGTCATTGCTTACGAAAAATCTATGGCCACCCCATCTACCTGATCATGATAACACTGATTCCGGAAAGGAAAAGTGCATTTGAGAGGCAACTGATTTTATGATTACCATACAAACAAACTAATCCATTCATCCATGAACTTGTTATACATTCAATTACCCTCAACAGGGATCCTGCATGTGAAGGGAATCTTTTCATCACAGCGCCTGTCTTCCCAGCAGCCCTCGGGCCTTTCAATGCTCCATGCCACACAGTTCTCCAAGTGTCCGCCATTTGCGTGTACAGGCACGCAAACTCCTTGCTGAAATCTCAATCCGTCAAACCACTTAAAGCGTCCTTCGTGTAAACTATCGTGAAGACCTGCCGAAGATGAGCTTTTTATCTTAGCAAAGTTTAAGTACGAAAAAGTTTTATTTAACTGAAAAGATTTCGAAATTTAAAATAGCCATACAGGAGATTACTTAACATCAAAATTTTGTCTATTTACTAGAAATACGTGACTCGCAGAACCTCGCGAAGCTCGGGCACGGGTGCACCACAAAACTGATTGATGGGGGTCGGGAGAGGATAGAATTTCGGTTTAACTGGAGGTGTGGATGGGTGGCCACCATGGTCCCCAATTGTGAGTTAAGATCAACATTCTGGTTCCCAGTCGTTTCCATGTAACTTGCATCCAATCCTCTGTCATGTATAAGAAAATACGTTCAGCCCCCCCCCCACCCCCCCCCCCCCACTTCTCTTCATTCTGACATAAGGTAAATTGCTCTCTAGAGAGGATGTATATAGTATTGCTGTGGACCTGTTGTCAGGGCCAATGTGTGGTGTTTCTGTTTATTTTGGTTGGGTGAGAGTATAGGTTTATCAGAAATGCAGTTCAAATTCCAACTTGGAACTTGTTATCTCCAACATTTACCCAGCCATTTCCTTTAGATTCTGTTGTACAGCTTTTGTTCTATTTACTGGGTATTGACAAGTGTCAATAGCTAACACAATTCATTATTTCCTTTGAATGGTTGAGATACTGTAGCAGGAGTCTACTACTGCTGAAGAGTGATGCAGTGTATTAAAAAAAATTATCCATTTTTAGCCAAAAATTGAAATAAGAATAATACAGAATAATGGCAAGCAAAGCACAGAGTTTCATATTGATGTGGTAGCATGTTTATTCATTCCCCCCACACACTATAAAAATTGGATTAGATAATTGTCACAATAAAATAATAAGTTAACCCTTGAATCCCCAGTTACCAGCATCTCCCTACAATAGCAATGCTTTAATTAGGTCATCAGAATTAAGGAATTGATCACCAAACATGAATAGTGTTAATTTCAGTAGAAAGAAGTTCTCTGCACTAGTACTACAAGAAATGTATAAAGACCAGTAAGGAGAATTTGCAGGCTTACATTGGGGCTTAGGGAGGTCAGTTGGTATGGAAAGCAAGAGTAGCTAATTAAGGGAAAGGGTGAATGTAGATTATAGCATGTGAAACCTTCAGAAGTAAGTAAACTTTCACATAGACAGATCATGCTGAAGGTGATCAGGATCTCAATTCCCCTGATTTTGGTGCTTGCTTGTGCACTGCGAGGAGACCCGTGATGCTGGTCACTGTATGTAGCATGAAATTATTGTCAATAATTAATGTTAAGCAGTAATTTTTGTTTCACATGAAATACATGCATGTATGTACCTATACCCGCTACACATTTTAAAGTGGTAATTGCTAGGCAGAGCAGTACTTGTGAGTGCATTTCCAAACCAAATTGTGAACAGAAATTGTCCTTTCTGATCCATCTGAATGTTATTTTTAAACTATTAATAGGGTCAATATCCATAACGGAAAACATAAACTTTTATAAATTCTTACTGATCCAATATGAATTATTTCTTTCAAATATTTTTCGGGAACGTTCTAAACTTAGAATTTAAATTCTTTTTACTGCTCATACACAAATATGCAAATTGTTGTGGGAACTGAAACCCATTTTGTGAAATCATTTCATTTCTCTTGTGTAATCTGTAATTTTGATCATACTTGGAAAAGTAATTACATGTTGATAATAATTACTAGTACATCAAGAGTAAAGATAATGGTAGAGAGAGGAAATAATTTTGAGCCAACCTGTTCAGTCACCGCCCGTTGGAAAGGTAAATTTCTAGCAAAAGTATTTTGATGATCGTGCATTTTTTGTCGCCTCTCGTTGCTTCTATAACAAAATCCTTTTGTCGAAGCACTTCTAGTCGGTGTCGCCGGTCCTGATCGGTTTCAGCACACATTTTCTCGAAGAGTTTGTAGCCGCTGAGTTCATTGTCATTATTCAATTGGTGTGACTGAGTTATAATTTCGAAGACCTTGTATCGCGCGATTCTGGCGTTGTTGGGGAATCTCGTTTTGTGGCAGCGCTGTGCTATCAAGCTAAATTTAAGCTACGTTGTGTATGTTCCAAGATTTCTCGCCTGTAATATTCCAGTCTCCTGTTTGTGTCCTGCTGACGGCTTTAGTCTTGCTAGGCTATTACCGGTAAACGATGTTCTCCTACCCGTGCTTTCTTGTCGTCGACTCTTTCATCTTCGTTGCTCGCGCTGAATTTCAAGTCGGCATTCACGCTCAGTTTCAGTTGTAAATCTACCCCGGAATGGATTTTGAGCCACTTGTTAAACCAGGGGTTGCTGTCTAATTACTTGTTCACAGAGAGGCTGAAAACGTCTATTATGCTATGGGGTAAGGAGAAAGTGAAACAGGGAATACATGTAATTGAAAGTAGATGAATGCCATATGCCACGAAGGCTATGAATTTAAATTATTTTTTGGTTCATCAGGTTAAAGGAAACTTTCTGTCCCCTTAGCCTTAAATAAAGAACCTTTACGACGACAAGTAGCTTGGAATACAAAACACAGTTAATCTGAGGGTAACAAAGAGCTGTTCCATACCAATCCAAGTTTCTACAGTTGATCCTGTTTTCCTTTGTAGATCTCGTACAAACTCTTCTTCTTTGGCGTTTCGAATTGACGCTAATGTGGCATTTTCTCTTGCGCATCGTATCACGGCCTCGTCCCAGGTCACACCGGTTGTCTCGTACTTGAAGCAGGAAGTGCCATATCGGGAGTACCCTGTGGGGCACTTTGCTGAAAGGGCAACAAGCCATGACAATTCTTAAAATCAATGTGAAGATTAAGGGGTTAAAGAACTGTTACGTCCAGGTCCTTAAAGATGGCCTGCGGCTATTCATTAGCGCGAAAGCTCCATTTTACAAGTCTTATTTTTTGGGCTAGTAAGCGTTAACCGATTTTAGTAAGTTTTGATGCTCTAAATAAGGATTCTACAGAAATTTAAGTTCTAGGGCAAACAAAATAAACGATTAAGAGGTACAAGCGCTATTTGAAGACCTATTCCTTTCAGGAAAATGCAAATATTGCAATAAACGATAGATTATTATATTATTATATTTATATTGTTACATTTTATTATTATTATTTATTATAGCGGAGCCTGCGGGCAAAGCCCGCCAGCGGAGCTCCATTGCTAAGGAAATTTGGTAATGTATCGATGCAAAAAACTTTGGTTGTGACGTCAGCGTACGTCCGTCCATCCGTCCGTCCGTCCGTTTGTACAGACTCTGGGGGAGGGGGAGGGAAGTCCCAAGGCAACCCGACAGGGAGTGGAGAATGCCATCTTTTCTTGGCGGGAAATCGCACGGTGCTTTCGGGCAACCGGCGTTTTTCTTGGCGGGAAATCGCATGACCATCGTCGCTTTTGAAAAAGAGGTTTCTTTAAAAAGCTTAAGTTTATTTAGCAAAACGATTGTTCGACGGTACTGTAGTTTTAAACTTGAGAAAAAAACATTTAAGAGCGAATGTTACCAATGGTCAAACATTTGGTGGCAACAGGTCAAAAATCAATTCCGCTCATATTCTTATGTTAGGTAGACCTTAATGTGAAACAAATCACTGTATAGTTCGTTTGGCTGAATATCGATGTATTTTCAAGAAAATCGATATTAACGGAATTCGCTCAAAAGACCGCTTTTGAAGCTCAAAATTGAAGGCAAATCTCGAAGCTTCGCGTGACAAAATGAAGCATTCCAGAGCAATAAAAATTAACCAAACTTGTAGAGCGATGTTTAAATATATGTCAAAAGCAATTTCAGCAATTTCTGCTCATTTATTTACGAGCTCTAATTAAATTTATCCGACATACTTTTGACTAGATAAAAGAGTATATCAAGTTTAACCCCTAAAAACAGTATGTGGTACCGAATATTATTCGTCAAGAATCTGGATTTCAAGAGGAGAAGGGATGTTCTTTTGCCTCCTAAAAGGAGTTTTTGGAGAAATTTATTGACGCGATGTTATAGAATTTTAAAGTTGGACAAAATACGTTGATTCAAGCGATAAGAAAAGTCAGCCTAATTAACTCAGTGTACACATACACAAACAACTTCACGTTTACGGCAGGTTTTGATCTTCCAACAACCGATTTTAACACAAAATCCTCTAACCTTCATGTTACTGTATCACAGATGAGAGCTGTGGTCCTTGTTCATGATAAAATTCAGGCAAACTACAAGGAAACTTGACAGGATATCGCAACCTGCCACGCCGTTTCACCGAACATCCGCCGTTTTTGATGTGAGGATTCTCTTTTCCTATTTTCGTTGGAAAGCAGGCTTAAGGTGTTGTACATAAGATGTCTTTCCTTTCAAACTAGCTCTGAACTGAACAGGAAAACAAGAAGTCGTTAATACAAAAACATCTGTTACGTGCTTTGGGTGATGCCGCTAATTAATTTAGAACGAGTTTTTGTGAAATCGAGTACTGCATGCATGTACCGCGGTAACGAAATTTTGGGTGCATCGGGTGACTTTGGGGGATTAGGTGTAATTTTTTTTTCAAATAAGCTATTTCTGTCTTCCTACGTTTACTACTTTAAGGACTGAGCGAAGATTCTCAGTAGATTGGGTTCGATGAGTTCTCTGAAATCTGTGCAACTGAAAAAAGCGCGCGTTGGTTGTGTGACATACCCGAGACTGAACTTTTACCTGATTGGCAGGGCGAAGGGGTTTTAAAAATATATTCTCTGTTGGTTTTCCAAGAAGTCGCACAGTTAATGAACGCTATATTATAATTACATACTATGACTAGATTAAAATACAAAGTCAGGCATGAAAATTTCCTTCTTCGGTCTTAAAATTCTTTTTTCGTTTTGTTGGGGTGAGGGTGGGGACGGACTGGGGCTATAGGTTTCGGGGAAAGAAGTTTTAGAGAACACTGAATCGACTGATTGTAACGATTCCTGGCATTCAAAGACTTTAAAATAAGGCAGTGGTGATACCTTAAACCTCCTTTTTATTTTTGCCTGGTTCTTGTTCGTATTTACGTGCTAGTGTACATTTAACGAACAAACTCTTATTTACGGAGAATAGCTTTAATAAGAAATCAAAACTCGTACTGGTTCTCAGGGAATAAAACTAATGATCTGCAAGATTGTTAAGAGCTTTGTCCTGTGGCAGAAAATACAACCCACCACGGGCTTAACTTGGATGACTTTTTATGAATCTTGGGTTTTCCGCTTTCGATGCTCAACAGGCACCAACGAAAAACGACTCTACTCGACTGACACTGTAGTGCGTGCAGTCTTTTTTTAAGGCTTCCAACAGTGAAGAAAACTACAAAACGGTTAACTGGGGGGTTCAACGTTCTATTCAACACCGATCAATACTGTTGAATTTTTAAAACAGGTTTGGCTTTCCAGCTTAATGATGTTTCACAATTTTGCCGACTTTTCTTTTGTTCTCAGGTGTGCCACCCTGTGCAGTGTTCTGTAATATTGATTCAACTTTTTCTTTGTTCTCAGGTGTGATCAAAAGTAGTGAATTCGTTTGTCCACCTTGTTCAACATCGCACAACAAAGTTGTGTTCAAGATTGTTGAATAATGTTGAATGAATTTAAGCGGGCAGGAGCCCATTAGAGCTCCTGAAGCGGGTCATAAAGTTTGCAAACGAAAAACGCAAAGAGCGTGAGCCAACAAAATGAGGGCGCAGCCGGGGTTGAAGGCCAAGAGAAGGAGGAAGTTTGAACCCTTAGGGACGGACCATTAGAAAAGTGATGGGGGGGGGGGGGTGGGGGATTTTTTGCCTGCTAGAATTTTTTTTTTGGCCCATTTCCTGTTCAAGAATTTTTTTAGCTACAGCCCTATGCATGAATTTTTTTTTGGGGAAAATATTTTCCTTATGGACAATTTGCTATTGAATTAATTAAAAACAATGCAACTTTGTTTTACTAAATACAAAGCTTGTACTGTTACGTTACTTTACATTTTTAAGTTTATTTTATTACAAATTACAAAACACTTTTTAATAATGTTCGCTTTAAAATGCAGGGTTGTGCTGTAATAAAAATTGTAGGGAGTCCAAAAGCCCTGTCAGGGCTCGAGAGTAACTGTTTTGCTAACTAGCCAAGTGGCTAGTGACAGCTGCTTTGATTCGCCAACCGAAATCATCCATTGTATTAGTTGTGGTTCAATTTTATCCTTGTTTTTATTTTTTCCCTTTGGTTTAAAGTCATTATCGGACATCATCATACCCAGGAACAAAGGACACTAAAAATCAAACCAGGGATAAAATTGAACAACAACAGGGTACATACATGTATCAGAATTCATTACCTGAAGATAATAAGATAGTAGTGAGAATGATCCCACTGGATTTGCCCTTCACTCATTTACTATCGGTTATTTTGAACTCCCGCTATTTCAAACGTTTTTGTTTCCCCTGACGGTTCAAAATAACGGGGTTCAACTGTATGACTATGACTATAAAAACAACAAAAACTTTGTTCCAGGCGAAGGTATCCCCCTCCCGACAAAAGAAATATTAATTATGAAAGCAATATTTTATAGCATCCTGGCAGAGCCCCAGAAAATTTCCAATTTTTTAAACACTGGAGACACTACTTGAGCACTTTGGCAGAACGAATTATGGTTTCATATCAAAATGAGGCGCATCTTGTGTATGAATTTTTTTTTCGGACATTTTCCCCTGCATGAATTTTTTTTTCGGACATTTTCCCTTGCATGAATTTTTTTTTGTTTTTTTCCCCACCCCACCCATCACTTTTCTAATGGTCCGTCCCTTAATCCCCAACATGAAAAGGTTTCCCCTTAAAGGAGTGCTTCTGCACTCGCCTCGGCAGTAAACGGCGGGGTCGATGATCTTCTGTGAGACCCTTACGCCTGGCTATGCCATGCTGATGAGTCCTAACAAGGACGAAACAGCTGTCCATGGCTGCGGCTGCCCGGGTGATATGGCTGTGCGCATGCGTAAGGTACTGGCCATACCGCGGAGTTGTGTTGTGTGACCATTGCATTCAGATGGTTTACTCTTAAAGGTGTTCGAAGACCTTGATATGAGGGTAACGTAGATGTCCAAGTCACCTCAAGATGCCTATAAATAATGTTAAAACGCACGAGGAAAGGGTGCAGGCACGGACTAAGTATTTCTAATCGGAGCCTTTTGGGTCTGTGAAATCCAGTTTTCGGAAAATCGAGAACCTGCAAATTCCTTTCCCATCCGCTTTTATAATTACTGAACAAAGCTTTATCACAAGCAGGTGGCTGGCTTGAATGTTGTGTGATGTTGTAAAGCAAAAGGTTTCACTTCTGCATAATTGATACATTAAAGGTGGGGTTAGGTGAGTTCTGAAACAAGGAATGGAAAAGCTCCGCTTTATTTGAAAATCCTTTAATGCCAAGAATCGTTTACTTATACTATCACTTTCACCCGGGCACGTTCAGCAGTCGATTTAGTATTCTCTTAAACGTCTTTTCAAACACCTTTAGCCCAAACCTCGCCCCACCCTAAACAAGAAGAAAGAAAACATTCTCAGACCGAAAAGGAGATTTTCATGTCCAACTTTGTATTTTAATCCAGGCATAGTTCATTAACTGTGCTACCTCTTAAAACACAAATAAAACATTGCACCACAAATTGCAAACACAAAACACACTCAGCTGCATTATCCTTTCTTTTGTCCATTTCCAAGTGGCAAAACAAATCACAGAAGGCGGTAAGTTTGAATATTTTACGGGAACACGAGGGTTTCAAAACATTATGAAAATGGAAGACGTGAAGTAGCCAACCGGAAGAGCCAAAATCGTTGGGTTTCGCCGAGGCTACATGACTGAAACTAGGTGGGGTCGTTTGTAAATATACTGATTAAATGTTATCATACTTAGACTGAAATAAGAGGAAACAAATCGGTAGTTTTTACACAAGTCGTACAAAATTGAGTATCTTCAGATTCACAAGTTACGCACTATATACATGCTGTTCTTCATTTGCTTGCACATTTTACTGGGAGTTTCCGATCTTTTTCGATTTTTAACTGAGCCGAGTGCAATTTTTCAGCAGAGTTTTAGGTGGTATCAAGCTATCTAAAAATATGTGCGATCTTAGCATTACGTTATTGTTTTTGTTACAGCTGAAGCAAAACAAGTATGTTTTGAAGCCAAAACTCAACAATCAACTGTGCAGCAATTTCTATCCGGCCACTTCTGTAAAAACTTGCTCACAGCAAACCTTGAAGTCTTGGAACTTGTTGAGCTTGGTAAGAATTCAAAAAACTCTATCGTCGTTGTATGGAAATATTCGCGTTTTGCTAAAGGCGGAATAGGTCTTCTCTTGTATCTCTGAATCGTCTAATTTGTTTGCCCTAAAACGTAAAGTTTTTAGAATCTGAACATTTCTTACTTAAAATACCAAAAATTACTGGAATCGGTTAACGCCTACTTGCCAAAAATTCGATTTATAAATAGAGCCTCCACGCTAATAAATAGCTGCGAGCCATCTTAAGTTACACAAACCAAACAAATGTTGAACGACTTACCTTTTGGACTTGCTTCCATAACAACTGCGGATAAGATGAAGGTAACGTTACTGATTTAAGTAATTTTTTAGATCAAAAGTTTTTTTTCAAGATAGTACGGGAACTCTTATTGCTAACATTAAAGTTCATGCTGGGTTGTTTTATCCTTAGTTCACGTGTATGATTAAATGAAATCACATTTTAAAGTTTGAATGTTCTTAAATTCTCTTGCCAATATTACTCTCTCCTCCACAGAGGCCTCCTACAGTCGCCCTTTGACTGCACGCTTGTTCCCCGAGCTACCGTTTCTCTCCCCCTCATCCCCGTTTTCTCCTTCACTGCCGTTTACTAAGAGGAGCCTCTGCGGAGGAGAGAGCCTCTTTTAAACGACATACCTTTCACGGGTGGTACGTTGCCTGCCACGTTGTCTGCATCCTGCAGCGCAATGTAAACTACTACGTAATACGTGCCATCTTTATCCTTTGCTATTCCAACTCCAGCCTTTGTACTGGCCTTCCAAATCATGTTCACAAATGGCAGAGATTGGCCCTCAGCTTTTGGCTGACACCAGGCGAAATACTTCATTGAAGCATACCACGATACAACACAAGTTCGATCCAGAATTTCGTCAGAGCCAGTGTAAGTGCAGAAATTGGCGCTATATCGGTAAATAGGAACTTGATCTTTGTTTTTTGTTTCCATAAATGTCTGAGCCGCATTCTGTGCGCTTTTCTGAATGACCTCATCGACTAACAGTGGTCCGGCAGAGTGCAAATGACGGAATACATTAATGTATGTTAGGACATCCCTCTGCAACGTAGCTGAAACATTTGAAAAACAGACATGAAAGGATCCTCTATATTAATATAAACTATATACACCTGGCCACTCTCTCCTCTTCAGATTTCTTTTATGCTCTTTTCCACAATCTTTGCACTAAAATTTAAGGCAATTACTTTTTACTGGCAACGAAATTTGTTTAAACTAAATTTAAGGAAAAAAATAAATGTAGCTGTATCTAAACTTAAACAAAAGTCTTTACTACCCAACGCCGTTGGAAAATGCCTTGGAAAGAATACTCTCTCCTCTGTAGAGAGTCCTTTTATGTTCGTTTCCAGTCTTTGCACTAAAATTTAGGGCAATTTCTGGCTTTCTACTGACAGAAAAAAATTTGTTCAAACTAAATTTAGAAGAAAAAATAAATGTAGCTGTAAACTTAACTAAACTATCTAAAATCGTTTATCGTGACAAATCTTACACGTTTGAGACTGATTTTGGTTGATTTATCAGGTTTAATGAAAAAAAAAACACATTTGAAACAAGATATCCTTTTCTTTAAAGAAAAGGCTTAACCACCCAACACCGTTGGAAAAAGCCTTGGAAATGATCGCCATTTTGCAAAGGCCGCGTTTAGCACCGCTGACCAAATTTGAACGTCAATTCTTTCATGCTGATACAGAACGAGTGGCCGCGCTCTAGCCTATCTTTCGCAAGAGAAGAGTTTGTAAATCGGATACAATAATTGTCACCTTTGTGTTCCAAGGATCTAATCCTGAGGGCTATCATATATACTTCATTGATACTGGTCCTTGCAATAACCAGCTACATGTAGAAACCGAACTATAACGAGTCATACCTTTCACGCCGGTAACCACAAGATCTGTAACGAGCATAAGGATGAGAAGGAGGTTCATTGTTTCATCTGTTTGGTTTGCTACAAGAAATTGAATGGTAAGCGGTCTTTTACCCTTCAAATCCTCTTTAATCAACAAAATCGTGGCATGCATAAAACCCTTACCATTTTACTTCAGTTCAACCTGATATGGACACGTCATGAACTCGTGTTAATTTTGTGGTCTGATTTTACTACACGATCTAACTCAATGGTTATACTTCAAAACTGGTAACATCTTGACATCCATTACGTTAACAATCTATATTAATATAGCTTGTTTCTTAGATTATCGTCGGGTCAGACGACAAATATTGACTCACCCAAATCACGGAAAGTCTTATCTAAATCAACATACACTGAAAATTCTTCTTAAAATGACTTATGATCTTGGTTAGAGATGTAAACACGCTTACTGATCTCCCATTACAAGAGCCAAATATGTTTGTTTATCATCCAGCCCTTATTCACTTGCTAACATGTAGCAGTACGTTTGCTGGTATATATTAGTGGATTCTGATAAGACAAACAAGTTAGAAAATATGCTATTTCAGTTTAAACGAAGTTATCAATTTGTAAGATATGCCTTACTTAATGTAACGTCTTTTCACTATCTTTTGGCTGCGTTTACAAACCATATTATGGAATATATTGAAATAATCACGCGGGCAATAAGCTAAGAGCAGGATTCTCATACATTACGAAAAGTCACATACAAGTAAAAAACAAATGCTTTCCTTTCACTTCTCTTATAGCATCAGAAATATTTCGATGAAATCGATCCAGTTGTAAATTAAGGAGACGTACTTTAGATTTCCAAACCTAAGAATCGATAATAAAAGCTCGGTTAAAGTCATGGATCTTTCAAAACATTTTCTTACCTCTTTCACAGAGGGCGGTGAAGTAAACATAGGCAAATTTCCGTTGAGCTATCTAGTGGTACAAAATATATTAACCTTCATAACGGATAAATTTGATCTACATTAATATGTCAAGGAGAGAAATTTCCCAACACGAATTCTTTTCTATAAATAAATAACGCAATTGGATCGTCTTGTGACAACAATTTGAAACAAAGATCCCTCCTCTGATGGTAAACAAAATTTAATAAGGAGAAACTTGCCAGTCTTGAAAAAGACTGAGTCTCTTTTAATCAGAAATATTTTAATAGCGTATATATTTACTCATATTTTTGCATTTTACACAGTCCATCAGTTTCGTTTGTATCGAAAGTCAGGAAACCTTTCTTTTGATTACGCGCATTAACTCTAGCAAACCAGAAAATTTATATTCAGAACCGGCTTTTCACCAGCTCATGTTTTCATAACAGAGGATCACTTTTTCTTTCCTTTTCAAACAAAATAATGAAATCATTGCTCTCTTCTAACCCCAGCTCGCTTCTAACTGTTGATAGACATTGAAACTAATTAGTTTGTATTGTCTTCCCTAGAGGTTTCCGAGGCCACACTATGAATTTCTTATTAAAAATTATTACTGGCTATTTTTATTTACTTATTCTTTTCTGTGACAAGAAATTTCACTTGATACACAAGCACAGTATCAAGTTTAGATAAAGTAACCGTTTTGACAAATTTCAAGTTTGCCATTCTAAAACTTCCACAATTGAAATTGAAGAAGAAGACATCAACATTGCTATTTAAAGATGCCATCCACTTTGGATGTTTATAATGAATGCTAGGGATATGTTACTCCGCGCGTGTGAGCAAAGAAGAATAGCGACGTGACGAAAATAAATAAAAATACGACTTTTAAAATCTAATTAGACTTATGGATAGAGATCTGAGTGACCTCATGGTGGCCAGGGGTGGTGGTGAGCGGTTAAAAGGGCGTTATGGAGGTTTAGAATTGGAGGAAGGAAGGCAGAGGAAGGAGGAAGCCGAATGGTATTGAAAGTCTGCAAGAGCCCAGGGACAGGAGGAGGGCGATCGACGTTGCCATTGTCGCAGCCGAACCGCTTATTGCTCCTCGCAGCCGAATTGGCGCGAGGAGAAATGATGGCTGATGATGAATCTATCTAATCTGGATGCTGGCGAGTAAAGAAAAAAAAACACCACCTCGTTGGATCAGACAAGTGTTAGTCACAATTTACACTATTTCTTACGTTAAAATTTTTCATTTTACATATTTCACAAAGCTTTATGAAAAAAGTCCATCCCATTTGGTTCACGAATGTGCACTTTGAAAGTGTTTTTATGAGGTCATTCACGATGCTTTGATTGCACGGATTTCCAGGCAGAAATAGTCTTTGTCGTTTACTCAATTTCCTAAGTAAAATGCTAGCCATGAAAACAATGTAACCAAAGCCCTCATACAACTCAGCACATCGTTGGGCCGTACTATTCTCCATTACGCGTACGATCGCCTGTAATATCTCCGTTGCTGCTGCTGATTTTGCTGTTGCCTTCTATAATGCGTCTCCTCCTCATCATAACCATATCCGTCGTCTTCATCACCGTATAAATCACCATCATCATCTGGAAATTCGTCTTCATCATACGGCATGTCTCCATACATGTTTCGTCTCCTCCTGTTTGTCGTTTGTTCAAAAGAACCTCCGTTAAATAACTCTGTTAACGAAATTTAAAATTATATGAATATCAAATTTAAAAGTTTATTTTGTTTGCTTCGTTAATTTTTCTGTTTGCTTGGGCTCGTATTTCATCACTTTCACGAAAAATCCCCGAATATTGACTGTATTCAAAATTATACTTGAGCAATTAAATAACATTCTACGTTTATTCGAAGTTCAGTTGTTTTTTATAGATTAAAATTGTCCAAAGAAGATTTTACACTAAGAACATACTGCTCTGTTCATAGTTACACTGAACCTGGAATGTTCCAAGTCACTCGTTCCGCTGGAACGAGGTGTACACGTGATTTAAAATCAAGATGGCGGCACACTGGGACTTAAAACCCGCACTTCGCATGCACATACTCCCGCGCGAGTTTTGCGGTCATTTAGTTTCATTTCATGAACGAACCACTTGGGGAAAATCTTATATATACTAAAAGAACAAAACATGCCTTAGTTTATCTGTCAGATACATGAGATAGGCAGGAGTCCCATAAATGTCGTGACTTGGCAACTTTAAAACTCGTACTTACCTAGAAGCGTTAGACTAACACAGGATAAAAATATAATCACAACAGCACCTCTCATGATAGCTTAAGTTACTTTCTGATAATGATCGCATGAGTAGTTAAGTGTTCTTGGTTTGACCAGTGCACTTAAAAGATAAATTAACTCGAAAATGGGAAAGGTCTGAATTTACAGGATTCTGTCTGAACAAGTGACTACAAAGCAAGATTTATTTACTTAACTGAGCTGGTTTCTAATTATTTGTTTTTCAGGTGGAAATGGTTATTTTAAAGAAATATTTAGATTTTTGGCAACCAACAAGAGAGATGAGTGTAATTATAGTTTTTTCTTTAATTCCCCGTGGATTCAACTCCTCCCGGGCGTAGACTTTAAGAGTCAGATAAATGCCATATAATATCTCAAAATATAATATGTTGTTTTATGTTTCCTTTGATATTTCTTCCCGATTGAGATGGCAAACGGAAAATATCACACTTCTTAGACGGCTGGTAATTAAGTTGTCATCCACTTGGCGTTCGATTTGTTAATATTGACGCGTTGCCAAGCTGATAAGCAAAAACTTTAAATTTTTTTTGACGTTACCCTCCCCCTTATACACTTAATAACACACTGCGAAGAAGGGAATAAACAGCATATTTATGTCTGTTCATAGTTGTATCTAAATTAAATGTAGTGACTTGGTTTTCCCACTCTTCTTTCGATCGTTTAATTATTTTTAGGCAGTTCTCATTTTTGGAAAACCAAAGTTGTAGAAAACTGTCCCTGGGTTTCTCGTTTTGCGCTGGGATGTTGAATGCGTCTACAATATAATTTCAAACCATCTGAAA
Organism: Siderastrea siderea; assembly: GCA_964030785.1. Classification (NCBI taxonomy): domain Eukaryota; kingdom Metazoa; phylum Cnidaria; class Anthozoa; order Scleractinia; family Rhizangiidae; genus Siderastrea; species Siderastrea siderea. Next base: position 3,906,650 of record OZ034968.1, on the reverse strand, counting down.
GTTTAATGAATACAAAAAATTCCTTTTAACTTCAATTATAGTTTTGACACCTGCCCGGCAATAGTTGCAACGTGGTTTACCAGCGCTTGGACTGTGGCAAGCCGCGAACAAGGCTAATTTGCATTATTGTTGCGTCTGACCTTAAAAAGGTTTAGATTTTGAATCCTTTGCTACCGCTATTATATTCCATTCACAATGGTGAACGCAAAAGAAAGCATTTCACAAGAAGCGACAAAGAGTGAAGATGATAAAAAAGGTGTTGTTGAGGAAGAAGAACCATTGAAAAATTCCAAAGACGTTAACAACACAACTTATCTACAAGAAAGACTTCAGACACTGGAGTCAAGAATAAAGGTCGTTCGGTCGAACTTCAAAGCACAGGTTGATTGCTTGAGAGCCCGTATGGAACATGTGAACACAAATTTGAAAACTGTACAAGGGGAATTGAAAATTGACTCGAAGAAGACAGAAACTGTTGATGAAAATGAAGCGTGCGAAGCATGAAAGTGCATGTGGCGAGGTTGAAGCCATACACCAGCTACTGGTGAACAAACACGTGTATTGAATTCAGGGAGATAGCGCTAAAAAGTTTTAATGGATGTACTTGCCCAGCGAAGGGGATAAAGAATTTTATATCAAAGAGTAGCGTCGAGAAATATCTTACCCGTTTCTATTAAACTGACTTTAAACTCTGTGGCTAAATCAGGTTTACTAAAGAGAGTGAGTGTAAATCACATCCCTAGGACAAATCATGTAGATTCTTACAAATGTCAAGGAATAAAAAGAAATAAACTTTTTCTATGGTTTCCATAAGATCTCTCTCTTTTAGATGAAATGAATAAAGATTTGATTAACTCGTAAGCGACCATCCTTGAGGCTAGGAGAGGTTGTCGCTTGTATGAGATACAAGGTCAGTTGTGCACGAATTCAAACAATATCCAGTCTTTTACCGAGGATTGATTCAAACGGGATTTTATGAAACTGGTCTAAGATTGAACATGCTCGCTCATAAGAGTGGGAACTCGATAAAACTGTATATGTTTTTTTTTTCCAATTCACGCCTATTTGATGGCAAAATTAAAAAACCTAGCATGTTTATTTATACATACAACACGCAGGTACTTGCGTGTGGAGGTGGGAAGCCTCTTTTATATTCAGTTAAATTAACTCTTAACACGTTCCATTACCCAGCCAATAGAAAAACCATGTAACAAAAACGCTGTCTCATAATCAATTCTCAAAAGTAGCGTTGATTTTCCCAGACCGGAGGTACCTGATATCACAAACATATGGTAACAGTTTTCAAAACTGTCGAATGAACCTTTTTGCTGTTATGGCAATTCACATTAGCTAAAAACAAAACAAGAAAAATGAAGAAATGAAATACAAAAAGAAACAAAAAGAATAAAGACAAGATGTTTCAATTCCTCGTAAGAAACTGGTTTCATTGCTGACTCGTACCAAACAAGTATGAGAAGTCCCGCGATCTTTGCTTCAGTTTCCCTATAAATGATATACATTGTTATTATTCATCGTTTCATAAAACGTGCAATAATGTGCTGTATTTTACCCAACCGGAAGCAAAACTAAAGCCAACTGGTGTCATTTGGACTGGACGGGTTTCCACCGATTGTTACAAAGTTCGCGCCAGTTTGTAACCAGGGAAAAGTAAAAATAAAACCAATCGTGTCTTTGACGCACGTGTTTTCAATTAAATGGGGCTGGTTCCATGTGTGTCGCGATTATCTAGAGTGATTTCTTTGGACTCATCTTTAATGCGTATTCTTGTGCTTTGTCTGTATTGCGTGTTTCCCCAAGGATTTCTGACTGTTTATTTGGTTAGTTTTCAGTTCGATTTCCTTCGTTTTGAACAGAATCGGCTGTATAAGAAACGAAAGACTACGCCTACCGTTGTTTTGACATAACATGATATACACACTGCGGCTAGGTTAATAACTTATCAAA